>CM038682.1:461039272-462249254 GCA_021605205.1 Aegilops longissima | reverse complement strand
TTCCCCTTTTCCCCCGAATAAAATCCCGGAGCCTCACTCCCGGGCTCGGGTTTTAGATTTGAGTCATCCACCCGTCCTTTGTGACATAACCACCACCAATTTTATTGGTATGGTTATTGAAAGTGCAACTATCCCTAGGTGGTTTTGGTAATTCATAACAACAATGCTCATTGAGCTAATGCTATTCAAGACAAATATTTGGAAAGCTCAATGAATGGCATGGCATGGATGATGAAAGTGGATCCCTCAAAATATTAAGGAACAAAGTTGGCTCAAGATCAAAAGCTCAAGACTCTACATTTTACATTTAGTGATCAAGATCAATTGAGTCTTAAGGAAAAGCCAATACTACCAAGGAGGGATGAGGTGTTGTAATGAGTGGGTTGTCAAAACGGCGGATCTCGGGTGGGGTCCCGAATGCGTCTAGGGGATGTACAGGGAGCAAGGGACACGATGTTTTACCCATTGGGCCCTCTGATGGGGTAATACCCTACTCCTTTGATTAATATTGATATGGGTAGTACAAGGTAGATCTACCACGAGATCGGAGGCTAAACCCTTGAAGCTAGCCTATGGTATGATTGTTGTTATCCTATGGACTAAAACCCTCCGGTTTATATAGACACGGATAGGGTTAGGGTTACGTCGGTTAAATGGTGGAGATCTACATATCCGTTCCAAAGATTGCCTTCCGCCGGAAAGTCCCATCGGACAGGGAAGTCTTCAATCTTGTATCTTCATAGTCCGAGTCCGAAGCGGTGATAGTTCCTATCCGGACACCCCTAATCATCTCCCTCGGTGCCGAACGAACTCATGGCGGAGTCCGGCCGCATATTGTCTTCGGTATTGCAAAGGGGGTTCCTCCTCGAATATTCATAGAAGATTTTGAACACAAGATGTGTCGCTTAAAACAAGTTCCACATACTATCGTAGAGATTAACTTTTCCGATCTGGGCGTATTGTGGGTGACATCACACCCGGCCGGGCCTTTATCGAATCGTTTTCTTGTTCCACCTCGGGCGTTTAGCAAGGCGGTTTCCTTGACGTCTTATCAAAGTGGAATTTTATTCTGGGATTATCATCAATGGATGTGGGTAAACGCCATGATTCTGGCGCTTGGGGAGATAGGAGTTTTACGGTGGCGGGGCGCTACCGTCCGTCCATATAAGGATAAGGATCCACCTTTTCACCTCGCCTTCTTCCTCCTTTGCCCATCCATTTCCCCTTTCGAGCTCCAAGCCCAAATCCGCATCCCACCTCAACCTTCTCCAACTATGTCCGGGCGGGAGGTAAGTGGATGGCCTCCTCGGTCATGGAGGGCACAAAAAGCTGGGGGGGATCTTGTCGCGACGCCGGCCCGGCTACCCCGGCGGCTCATTCCCCCCGGGCCCCAGAGGTGGTTTCCTCACCCACTTCCTCCATCTAGGTTTTCCCTTCACCCATTTGTAGGGGCTCATGTTCTACTCGGCCTGATTTCCCCGTCGGCCCGAACTTCATCCTCAACATCTGGCGTTTATTGGGTTGCGAATCTCTTGAGGTTGATTCTTTAAAGCTTAGATCTATACCTTCTAAGCATGATATCAATGAGTCTCTCAAAGCTATGAGAATTTCCATTGATGAGTGCAAATAAAGAACCACTAGGATGCGTGCTTCCAAAGATGCCTTTATTAAAGCGTGTTCTTCTAATCCCTATGAAAATAAAGATGAAGATCTAAAAGTTATTGATGTGTCCCCTATCAAATCATTGTTTTGCAATATGAATCTTGATGAAACTGAATATGATCTTCCTTTACCTAGAAGGCGTTCTAAGAATTCGGAGTTTTTAGATCTTGATGATGAAACTGATAAAAGTGGGATCGAAAGAAATAAAAATCTAGATGTTGCTAAACCCACTATATTGGATCTCAAGGAATTTAATTATGAAAATTGCTCTTTAATTGATTGTATTTCCTTGTTGCAATCCGTGCTAAATTCTCCTCATGCTTATAGTCAAAATAAGGCCTTTACCGAACACATTGTTGATGCCTTGATGCAATCTTATGAAGAAAAACTTGAGTTGAAAGTTTCTATCCCTAGGAAACTCCATGATGAGTTAAAGATCATGAGTTTAATGCTTTGTGTGATTTGGGTGCTAGTGTCTCTACTATTCCCAAAACTTTGTGTGATTTGCTAGATTTTGTGACTTTGATGATTGCTCTCTAAACTTGCATCTTATGGATTCCACTATTAAAAAGCCTATGGGAAGAATTAATGATGTTCTATTGTAGCAAATAGGAATTATGTGCCCAGATATTTTATCGTTTTGATATAGATTGCAATCCTTCATGTCCTATTATTCTTGGTAGACCTTTCCTTAGAACGATTGGTGCAATTATTGATATGAAGGAAGGAAATATTAGATTCCAATTTCCCTTAAAGAAGGGTATGGAACACTTCCCTAGAAAGAAAATAAAATTACCATATGAATCTATCATGAGAGCCACTTATGGATTGCCTACCAAAGATGGCAATACCTAGTTCTATCCTTGCTTTTATGCCTAGCTAGGGGCGTTAAACGATAGCACTTGTTGGGAGGCAACCCAATTTTATTTTTTATTTTTTTTTGTTTTTGCTTCTGTTTAGGAATAAATAATCCATCTAGCCTCTGTTTAGATGTGGTTTTATGTTTTAATTAGTGTTTGTGCCAAGTTAAACCTATTGGATCTTCTTGGATGATAGTTATTTGATCTTGCTGTAATTTCCAGAAACTTTGCGCTCAGTGCCCGAATTGTTAAAAATCACCAGAACGTGATAAAATACTGATTCCTATTGCTGCTGATCAATAAACAAATTTTCTGGGTCGTCTAATTTTGGTAGAATTTTTTGAGTTCCAGAAGTTTGCGTTAGTTACAGATTACTACAGACTGTTCTGTTTTTGACAGATTCTGTTTTGCGTGTGTTGTTTGCTTATTTTGATGAATCTATGGCTAGTAAAATAGTTTATGATCCATAGAGAAGTCGGAATACAGTAGGTTTAACACCAATATAAATAAAGAATGAGTTTTTTACAGTACCTTAAAGTAGTTGAGGGAGTCCTGGATTAGGGGGTGTCCGGATGGCCGGACTATAACCTTCGGCCGGACTCCTGGACTATGAAGATACAAGATTGAAGACTTCGTCCCGTGTCCGGATGAGACTTTCCTTGGCGTGGAAGGCAAGCTTGAAGATACGGATATGTAGATCTCCTCCCGCTGTAATCGACTGTAACCCTAGCCTCTCCGTGTCTATATAAACCGAGGGTTTTAGTCCGTAGGACTAACAACAATCATACCATAGGCTAGCTTCTAGGATTTAGCCTCTCCGATCTCGTGGTAGATCTACTCTTGTACTACCCATATCATCAATATTAATCAAGCAGGAGTAGGGTTTACCTCCGCCGAGAGGGCCCGAACTCGGTAAAACATCGTGCCCCTTGTCTCCTCGTTACCATCCGCCTAGGCGCACAGCTCGACCCCTACCCGAGATCCGCCGGTTTTGACAATCGACATTGGTGCTTTCATTGAGAGTTACTCTGTTGTCATCTTTAGGCCCGATGGCTCTTCTAATCATCGACAACGATGCAGTCCAGTGGTGAGACTTTTCCCCGGACATATCTTCGATTTCGGCGGCTTTTGCATCATGGGCCAATTCGCTTGGCCATCCGGAGCAGATCGAAGCTACGCCTCGCCATCAGGTTAGATTTGAAGTTTAAACTGCACGGCCGACGTCCGCGGAGACTTGATCTTCGACGGATCCGAGCCATACCGAGCGAGCCACACTGCCTCGATGGGCATGATTTAGCTCGCCACCGAACAAAGGCCCTCGAGGTCGCACTCGCGTCCGCCCGACCCTTAGCTCGGAGCCGATCGCGGCCAATCAAGGATGGTGGCTGACACCGCCGGGCTGAAATCTCTACGGCGATCGAGTCAACACCAGCTTTGTCCTTCGCGAAGCTCGTGGACTCCAAGGTGCCGGACTCTCTCCGGACCAACCTTCCGCTACCGCCGATCGATCCGATTACGCCAATCATGGAGTTCGCCGCCGGACATCCTTCAAGACTCGCCTTCGGCGACATTCTGAATCCACTAAAGTCTCTCTTTATCAGAGAGCCCTGCCGACTATGGTCAGCAAGGTTGGGATACGGATGACGAAGAAATTCAGAGCCCACCCACCACCCACTTCATAGCCACTGTCGATGATTTAACCGACATGCTCGACTTCGACTCCGAATACATCGACGGTATGGATGACGATGTAGGAGACGAACATGAACCAATGCCTATAGGGCACTGGACAACCACCTTATCTCACGATGTTTACATGGTGGACACACCTAAAAGAAACGACGACGAGGAACAAAGGGACGCAACGAGGGATCGTTCCCTCGAAAAGCAGTCAAAGCGGCGGCGTAAGCACCACTCCAAACCCCACCTCGACAGAGACAAGAGCTATACAGCAGCACTCAGCCACAGAGCAGGGCGAACCGGAGGACGATTTAACATGCCATCGAAAGCAACCGTCCAACAGGGCAACTTGGCTGAACAAACCAACAACCCGCCCCCCATGGAAAATAATATCCCGGACGACCACCGGACAAGTTACTTGAGCAGAAGAACCTCCACAAAAGGCTTGTCACCACTGCGCAGAGCCTGAAAAAGCGTATGAAGCTCAAAACAGCGGAAGATGCACTCAGAATTAGATGGAGCAGTACTCAACACCGCAGACAAATACGGTGACAACGCCACACAAAGAGCTATCCGCTTAAAATTACTGCCGAATTTGATGAGGAGGCCTTAGAGCCCCGCAAACAAAAAATAAGGAAGCCACCCGGTCGGATGAACAACCCCATGGCCAACATAGAGCGCAAAGGGCGCCGCACAAGCCGACACGCGATCCGCATAAGGATTCGTGATCAAAAGATGGCCCAGCCAGATCTATCTATGGGCCAAGAAAGCAATTCTAGTAAGCAATGCAACGCATCAAGTATCCGAACATCACGGTACACCCAATATAGGGTGCCTCACACCCCTATGTGTTCACCGATGAGGTGCCGGATCATGAATTTCCAATGGATTCAAGCCCGTAAACATAGAGGCGACGACGGAACAATGCACTGAGTTCTGGATTGAGGATTACATCCTCCACATACACATGGCTAGAGGAGATGACCTCCACGCCATAAAATACTTACCCTCGCTGAAAGGGCCAGCCCGGCATTGGCTTAAAAGCCTTCCCGAAAACACCATTGGAAGTTGGGAAGAGCTCGAGGATGATTTTCGCAAATTTTCAAGGACCTATGTCCGACCTCCTGATGCGCATTTATTTAAGTCACATAACTCAACAACCGGAGAGTCAGCCCGAAATTCTGGAATAGATTCCTTACTAAAAGAACCAGATAGTCGATCGTCCGGACGCCAAAGCCTTAGCAGCTTTCAAACACAGCGTCTAAGACGAATGGCTCGCCAGACACCTTGGCCAAGAAAAGCCAAGAACAATGGCTGCATTAACAAGCCTCATGACCCGCTTTTGCACAAGAGAGGATAGCTGGTTGGCAAGATGCAGTACTAGCGACCCAAGTACATCCGAAGTTAGGGATGTAAACGGGAAACCGCGACGCAGCAAGGAAACAGCCCGAAGAGCACGGCAGTCAACCTCGGATTCAAAAGCTCTCGGCAGAATCAGAAAAAGCTGCCCCTCAAGGATAACAGGACGAGCTATCTAACCTAAACAAAATCTTGGACAAGATGTGCCAAATCCACAAGACTCTGTGAAGCCCGCAAACCATACCCACGGAGATTGTTGGGTCTTCAAGCAATCCGCAAACTCGACGCTGACACAAGGCTCGACACACCAAGCGAGGACGATGACGAACCCCACAAGCAGAGCACCGAAAACAAAAGAATTTCCCACAAGAAGTCAAAACAAGAAACTCACTTTCACGTGAAAAAGGGAAAACAGAGTGCGCTTATAGAGATAGGCGCCATGCGCCTATCCTGCAGGAGTCCCGCCATCGGGTTGTTAAAACCAATCACCTTCACCATCGATTACTCTAGAAGTATCCGAATGCAGGCTGGACTGCCTTGATATTGATCCGATAATTGACGGACTCCACTTTACACAAGTCCTAATGGACGGCGGCAGTGATCTAAACCTGCTATATCAGGACACAATCCGCAAAATGAGGATAGACCCAACAAAAATTCGCCATAGTAACACCTCCTTTCAAGGGGTAACGCCAGGCCCAGATGCCCATTGTACAGGCTCTCTCCTGCTAGAAGTTATGTTCGGCTCCCCCGACAACTTCCGCCGCAAAAAGCTAACCTTCCACATCGCCCCATTTACAAGTAGCTATCAAGACTACTGGGACGCCAAGCTACCGCTTTAACGCAATACCGCATTATGCATCTCTTACACTTAAAATGCCCGTCCATGAGGCATCATCTCATTAAAGGAAATATCGAGTGTTCCTCGAGCTGAAGATCAGCGCCGCCTTGACAGCCACACACTAAACCGCTTCACTAATCAAAGCACCTAAACAGGTCATTCGCACTCGGACATGGCTAGACGAGTCCCAAGTGAAACATACAAGGGCTTACTAGCCGCATACCCCGCATAAGGGCTCCACGATGTACAACAAGAGACAATAAAGCTCAATTTTATTCATTTTTGAATTATACTTTGTTTATTTAATATAACGTACATTTTCGCACGATATTTTTCAACTAATTTCTCTCTTTTTACAGATGAACATCGTATACACCCGCCCGTGATACGGCACAACGGAGACACAGCGCAGACGCAAGCAAGAGGGACCTGCTCCAAGGATTCTTTTAGATTAAGACCCTGCGTAAACCTTTTTTACCGTCTCTTATTGATACACATCCCCGGTTTCGTGATATAACCGAGGAGGAGGCTGGCGCCTTGGCATGTGGCCACGCCAGAATTTTGCACGCACTGGACACAGGGCTTATTACCAAGGGCGTTGTTCAGCCTGCTTTCATAAAGACCGAATACCTTAGGGAGTGTTCGCATCGCGAAGTTTGGCCTTATATGCATCAGCTCCAATCATGTCTTTGGTCAAATGTTGGGTTTGCCTTTCCTCGTGTTTTGCTGCCTTACGCTCCACTCTCATCGCTAAGGCGGCACCAGAGAACTACCGCGACAGCTCTCGTTCGCCAAAGCGAGCACCTCAAGAAAGAAAGCCGAAACTAACTGTCGTGATATAGCGTGAGACTGGTCAATCACTGATGACCCGCCGAATCTTTAGGATTCCTCCGATAACGAAGGGCCGCTTCGCCAGCACACACGCCGCCTCGATTCGGGTGAGCGCGTGCTGTTGGGGAACGAGTAATTTCAAAATTTTCCTACGATCACGCAAGATCATGGTGATGCATAGCAACGAGAGGAGAGTGTCCGCCCACGCACTCAGAGACCAGAACGGAAGCGTTGACGCAACGAGAGGAAGTAGTCGATTTCTTCCCGATCCAACCGATCCAAGTACCGAACGACGGCACCTCCGAAGTTCTGCACACGCTCAGCTCGATGACGCCCCTCGAACTCCGATCCAGCCGAGTGTTGAGGGAGAGTTTCACAAGACGACGGCGCAGGACGATGATGATGTTCTATCGGGCGCAGGGTTTCACTTAAGCCCGCAACGGTATATTCGAGGTGTAGTTTGGTGGAAGGGGCACCGCACACGGCTAAGGAACGATCTCAATGATCAACTTGTGTGTCATGGGGTGCCCTCTGCCTCAGATATAAAGGAGGGAAGGGAGGGGCTGGCGGCCACCAAGGGCTGCGCTCGGGAGTCCTACTCCCACCGGAGTAGGATTCTCCCCCAATCCTAGTCCAACTAGGATTGGCCAAGTGGAAGGGAGAGAGGCGCCACCCCTCTCCTAGTCCTAATAGGACTAGGGAAGGGGGAAGGTGCGCCAGCACTTGGGCCCCTTTCCTCCTTTCCACTAAGGCCCATCAAGGCCCATTGACCCCGGAGGTTCCGTAACCCCTGCATCTCTAAAAAATTCCCAATTTCACCCGGAGTGATTCCGAGTCCAAACATAGGCTTCCAATATATCAATCTTTATGTCTCGACCATTTCGAGACTCCTCGTCATGTCCGTGATCTCATCCGGACTCAACAACCTTCGTACATCAATATCATATAAACTCATAATAACCGCCATCAAACGTTGTTGCGTGGACTCTACGGGTTCGAGAACTATGTAGACATGACCGAGACACCTCTCGTCAATAACCAATAGCGGACCTGGATGCCCATATTGGTTCCTACATATTCTACGAAGATCTTTATCGGTCGACCGCATAACAACATACGTTGTTCCTTTGTCATCGGTATAGTTACTTGCCCGAGATTCGATCGCCGTATCCAATACCTAGTTCAATCTCACATCGCAAGTCTCTTTTCTCGCTCCGTAATACATCATCTCACAACTAACACATTTAGTTGCAATGCTTGCAAGGCTTATGTGATGTGCATTACCGAGAGGGCCCAGAGATACCTCCCGACATCGGAGTGACAAATCCTAATCTCAAATACGCCAACCCAACATCCGCCTTTGGAGACACCTGTAGTACTCCTTTATAATCACCCAGCTTACGCCAGACGCTTGGTAGTACCCAAAGTGTTCCTCCGTAAACGGAGTTGCATAATCTCATAGTCATAGGAACATGTATAAGTCATGAAGGAAGCAATAGCAACATACTAAACGATCGTGGTGCTAAGCTAACGGAATGGGTCATGTCAATCAGATCATTCAACTAATGATGTGACCTTGTTAATCAAATAACAACTCCTTGTTCATGGTTAGGAAACATAACCATCTTTGATTAACAAGCTAGTCAAGTAGAGGCATACTAGTGACATACTGCTTGTCTATATATTCACACATGTATTATGTTTCCGTTAATACAATTCTAGCATGAATAATAAACATTTATCATGATATAAGGAAATAAATAATAACTTTATTATTGCCTCTAGGCATATTTCCTTCAGCCTCCCACTTGCACTAGAGTCAATAATCTAGATCACATCACCATGTGATTAACATCGATAGTTCACATCATCATGTGATTAACACCCATAATTCACATCGCCATGTGACCAAGACCCAAAGGGTTTACTAGATTCAGTAATCTAGTTCACATCGCTATGTGATTAACACCCAAGGAGTACTAAGGTGTGATCATGTTTTGCTTTGTGAGAGAATCTTAGTCAACGGGTCTCGCCACATTCAGATCCGTATGTATTTTGCAAATCTCTATGTCAACAATGCTCGCATGGAGCTACTCTAGTTAATTGCTCCCACTTTCAATATGTATCCAGATTGAGACTCGTAGTCATCTAGATTAGTGTTAAAACTTGCATCGACGTAACCTTTACGACTTAACCTTTTTCACTTCCATAATCGAGAAACATATCCTTATTCTACTAAGGATAATTTTGACCGCTGTCCATTGATCTACTTCTAGATCACTATTGCACTCCCTTGCCAAGCTTAGTGGTAGGGTATGCAATAGATCCGTACACAACATGACATACTTTATAGAACCTATGGCTGATGCATAGGGAATGATTTTCATTCTCTTTCTATCTTCCGCCGTGGTCGGGTTTTGAGTCTTACTCAATCTCACACCTTGTAACACAGGCAAGAACTCTTTCTTTGACTGTTCCATTTTGAACTACTTCAAAATCTTGTCAAGGTATGTATTCATTGAAAAACTTATCAAGCGTCTTGATCTATCTCTATAGATCTTGATGCTCAATATGTAAGCAGCTTTCACCGAGGTCTTTCTTTGAAAAAACTCCTTTCAAACACTCCTTTATGCTTTGCAGAATAATTCTACATTATTTCCGATCAACAATATGTCATTCACATATACTTGTCAGAAATGCTGTAGTGCTCCCACTCACTTTCTTGTAAATACAAAGCTTCTCCAAAAGTCTCAGATAAAACCATATGCTTTGATCAACTCATCAAAGCGTATATTCCAACTCCGAGATGCTTGCACCAGTCCATTGATGGATCGCCGAGCTTGCACATTTTGTTAGCCCTTTAGGATTGACAAAACCTCTCGTTGCATCATATACAACTCTTCTTTAATAAATCCATTAAAGAATGTAGTTTTGACATCCATTTGCCAGATTTCATAAATGTGGCAATTGCTAACATGATTCTGACAGACTTAAGAATCGCCACGCTTGAGAAAATCTCATTTGTAGTCAACACCTTGAACTTGTTGAAAACCCTTTGCATAAGTCGAACTTTGTAGATAGTAACACTACTATCAAGATCCGTCTTCCTCTTGAAGATCCATTTATATAATATGGCTTGCCGATCATCGGCAACTCCATCAAAGTCCACACTTTGTTCTCATATATGGATCCCATCTCAGATTTCATGGTCTCAAACCATTTCGCTGAATCTGGCTCATCATCGCTCTCATAGTTCGAGGTTCATCATGGTCTAGTAACATGACTTCTAGAATAGGATTACCGCATCACTCTGGTGCGGATCTTACTCGAAGACCTACGAGGTTTGGTAGCAACTTGATCTGAAGTTTCATGATCATCATCATTAACTTCCTCACTAATTGGTGTAGGAATCATCGAACTGATTTCGTGATGAACTACTTTCCAATAAGGGAGAAGGTACAATTACCTTATCAAGTTCTACTTTCCTCCCACTCACTTCTTTCGAGAGAAACTTTTCTCTAGAAAGGATCCATCTTAGCAACGAAAAACTTGCCTTCGGATCTGTGATAGAAGGTGTACCCAATAGTTACCTTTGGGTATTCTATGAAGACGCATTCCGATTTGGGTTCGAGCTTATCAGTGAAAACTTTTTCACATAAGCATCACAACTCCAAACTTTAAGAAACGATGTACTTAGGTTTATCGCTAAACCATAGTTCATACGGTGTCATCTCAACGGATTTAGATGGTGCCCTATTAAACGTGAATGCGGCTGTCTCTAATGCATAACCCCAAAACGATAGTGGTAAATCGGTAAGATACATCATAGATCGCACCATATCAAAATAAAGTACGGTTACGATGTTCGACACACCATAACGCTGTGGTGTTCCGTGGCGGAGCTGTGAAACTATTCCACATTGTTTTAATTGAAGACCAAACTCAGAACTCAATTATTCATCTCCACGATCAGATCGCAGAAACTTTATTTTCTTGTTACGATGATTTTCCACTTCACTCTGAAATTCTTTGAACCTTTCAAATATTTCAGACTTATGTTTCATCAAGTAGATATACCCATATCTACTCAAATCATCTTGTGAAGGTCGAAAATAACGATACTTGCCACGAGCATCAACATTCATTGGATCGCATACATCGGTATGTATTATTTCCAATAAGTCAAGAGCTTGTTCCATTGTTCCGAGAACGGAGTTTTAGTCATCTTGCCCAAAAGGCACGGTTCGCAAGCATCAAATGATTCATAATCAAGTGATTCCAAAAGTCCATCAAGATGGAGTTTTCTTCATGCGCTTTTACACCAATATGACTCTAAACGGCAAGTGCCACAAATAAGTTGCACTATCATTATTAACTTTGCATCTTTTGGTTTCAATATTATGAATATGTGTATCACTATGATCGAGATCCAATGAACCATTTTCATTGGGTGTGTAACCATATAAGGTTTTATTCATGTAAATGTAACAACAATTTATTCTCTTACTTAAATGAATAACAGATTGCAATAAACATGATCAAATCATATTTATGCTCAACACCAAATAACACTTATTTAGGTTCCACACTAATCCCGAAAGTATAGGAGTGTACGATGATGATCATATCAATCTTGAACTACTTCCAACACTCATCGTCACTTCCCTTCAACTAGTCTCTGCTTATTCTCAGAACTCCTGTTTCGAAGTTACTAATCTTAGCAACCTAACGAGTATCAAATACTCAGGGGCTACTATAAACACTAGTAAGGCACACATCAATAACCTGTATATCAAATATAACCTTGTTCACTTTGCCATCCTTCTTATCCACCAAATATTCTGGGGTAGTTCTGCTCCCGTGACCAGTTCCATTGCAGCAAAAGTACTTCGCCTCGTGCTTAGGTCTAGACTTGGGCTTCTTCACTGAGCAGCAACTTGCTTGCCGCTCCATTTGAAGTTCCCTTCTTCCTTTGCCATTTTCCTTGAGACTAGTGGTCTTGTCAACCATCAACACTTGATGTTTTTCTTGATTTCTACCTTCGCCGATTTTCAACATCACGAAGAGCTCGGGAATCTTTGTCGTCATCCCTTGCATACTATAGTTCATCACGAAGTTCTAGTAACTTAGTGATGGTGACTAGAGAATTCTGTCAATCACTATCTTATCTCGGAAGATTAACTCCCACTTGATTCAAGCGATTGAAGTACTCGCATAATCTGAGCACATGCTCACTAGTTGAGCGATTCTCCTCCATCTTTTAGCTATAGAACTTGTTGGAGACTTCATATCTCTCAACTCGGTATTTGCTTGAAATATTAACTTCAATTCCTCGAACATCTCATATGGTCCATGACGCTCAAAACGCCTTTGAAGTCCCGATTCTAAGCCGCTACATGGTGCACTAAACTATCAAGTAGTCATCATATTGAGCTGGCCAAACGCTCATAACGCCTCAGATTCGCTCATATTGAGCTAGCCAAACGCTCATAACGCCCCAGATCCGCTCCCTGCAATAGGTCTGCTACCTAGCGTGCATTAAGGACATAATTCTTCACAAGCAGCAATGAGGATAAACCTCAGATCACGGATCCAATCCGCATCATTGCTACTAACATCTTTCAATACAATTTTCTAGGAACACATATAAAATCATAGGGAAGCAACAACGCGAGCTATTGATCTACAACATAATCTGCAAAATACTACCAGACTAAGTTCATGATAAATTTAAGTTCAATTAATCATATTACTTAAGAACTCCCACTTAGAAAAATATCCTTCAATTCTCTAAGTGATTACGTGATCCATATCAACTACACCATGACCGATCATCACGCAGATGGAGTAGTTTCAATGGTGAACATCAATATGTTGATCATATCTACTATATGATTCACGCCGACCTTTCGGTCTCCGTGTTCCGAGGTCATATCTTATATGCATAGCTCGTCAAGTATAACCTGAGTATTCTGCGTGCAACTGTTTTGCACCCGCTGTATTTGAACGTAGAGCCTATCACACCCGATCATCACGCGGTGTCTCAAAGACGAAGAACTTTCGCAACGGTGCATACTCAGGAGAACACTTTTGATAATTTAGTAAGGATCATCTTATAATGCTACCGCAATCAAAGCAAAATAAGATGCATAAAGGATTAACATCACATGCAATCAATATAAGTGATATGATATGGCCATCATCATCTTGTGCTTGTGATCTCCATCTCCGCAACCGCCATGATCACCATCGCCACCGCGCGACACCTTGATCTCCATCGAGCATCGTTGTCGCCTCGCCAATCTTATGCTTCTACGACTATCGCTACCGCTTAGTGATAAAGTAAAGCATTACAGGCGCATTGCATTGCATACAATAAAGCGACAACCATATGGCTCCTGCCATTGTCGATAACTTCGTTACAAAACATGATCATCTCATACAATAAAATTCAGCATCATGTCTTGACCATATCACATCACAACATGCCCTGCAAAAACAAGTTAGACGCCCTCTACTTTGTTGTTGCAAGTTTTACGTGGCTGCTACGGGCTGAGCAAGAACCGCTCTACCTACGCATCAAAACCACAACGATATTTCACAAATAGACTCCGCTTTAACCTTCTCAAGGACCGGGCGAGCCACACTCGGTTCAACTAAAGTGAGAGAGATGACACCCGCCACACCTTTAAGCAACGAAAGTGCTCACAGCGGTGAAACCAGTCTCGCGAAGCGCACGCGTAATGTCGGTCCGGCCGCCATCTCACAATACCGCTGAACCAAAGTATGACATGCTGGTAGGTAGTATGACTTGTATCGCCCACAACTCACTTGTGTTCTACTCTGCATATGACATCAACGATAAAACCATGCTCGATGCCACCGTTGGGAACGAGTAATTTCAAAAATTTTCCTACGATCACGCAAGATCATGGTGATGCATAGCAACGAGAGGGAGAGTGTCCGCCCACGCACTGTGAGACCAGCAACGGAAGCGTTGACGCAACGAGAGGAAGTAGTCGCATTTCTTCCCGATCCAACCGATCCAAGTACCGAACGACGGCACCTCCGAAGTTCTGCACACGCTCAGCTCGATGACGCCCCTCGAACTCCGATCCAGCCGAGTGTTGAGGGAGAGTTTCACAAGACGACGGCGCAGGACGATGATGATGTTCCATCGCGCAGGGTTTCGCTTAAGCTCCGCAACGGTATATTCGAGGTGTAGTTTGGTGGAAGGGGCACCGACACTGCTAAGGAACGATCTCAATGATCAACTTGTGTGTCATGGGTGCCCTCCCCTCAGATATAAAGGAGGGAAGGGAGGGCTGGTCGCCACCAAGGGCTGCGCTGGAGTCCTACTCCCACCGAGTAGGATTCTCCCCCAATCCTAGTCCAACTAGGATTGGCCAAGGGGAAGGGAGAGAGGCGCCACCCCTCTCCTAGTCCTAATAGGACTAGGGAAGGGGGAAGGTGCGCCAGCACTTGGGCCCCTTTCCTCCTTTCCACTAAGGCCCATCAAGGCCCATTGACCCCTGGAGGTTCCGTAATCCCTGCATCTCAGAAAATTCCCAATTTCACCCGGAGTGATTCCGAGTCCAAACATAGGCTTCCAATATATCAATCTTTATGTCTCGACCATTTTGAGACTCCTCATGTCCGTGATCTCATCCGGACTCAACAACCTTCGTACATCAATATCATATAAACTCATAATAACCGCCATCAAACGTTGCGCATGGACTCTACGGGTTCGAGAACTATGTAGACATGACCGAGACACCTCTCTCGTCAATAACCAATAGCGGACCTGGATGCCCATATTGGTTCCTACATATTCTACTAAGATCTTTATCGGTCGACCGCATAACAACATACGTTGTTCCCTTTGTCATCGGTATAAATACTTGCCCGAGATTCGATCGCCGGTATCCAATACCTAGTTCAATCTCACATCGCAAGTCTCTTTTCTCGCTCCGAATACATCATCTCACAACTAACACATTTAGTTGCAATGCTTGCAAGGCTTATGTGATGTGCATTACCGAGAGGGCCCAGAGATACCTCTCCCACATTCGGAGTGACAAATCCTAATCTCAAATACGCCAACCCAACATCTGCCTTTGGAGACACCTGTAGTACCTTTATAATCACCCATTACGCTAGGACGCTTGGTAGTACCCAAAGTGTTCCTCCGCAAACGGAGTTGCATAATCTCATAGTCATAGGAACATGTATAAGTCATGAAGGAAGCAATAGCAACATACTAAACGATCGTGGTGCTAAGCTAACGGAATGGGTCATGTCAATCAGATCATTCAACTAATGATGTGACCTTGTTAATCAAATAACAACTCCTTGTTCATGGTTAGGAAACATAACCATCTTTGATTAACAAGCTAGTCAAGTAGAGGCATACTAGTGACATATCGCTTGTCTATATATTCACACATGTATTATGTTTCCGTTAATACAATTCTAGCATGAATAATAAACATTTATCATGATATAAGGAAATAAATAATAACTTTATTATTGCCTCTAGGCATATTTCCTTCAGTGCCCCTAGGGCTATATAGTAGCCCCACCGCCAAACTTCTATGGCTAAGGAAAGTGATAAAGCATTATAGTCTGTTGCCTAGTTCGGGCGCGCTATCACCTCCTTAATAGGACCAAGACGTTGGATCAAGAGTGAAAATGCGCTTTATGCTAACACCCCTCATTATATGCGTAATGAAGTCAAGATCGCCATCTTTCAAAGTTATATATACATATACATTAACGGGCAGATAGGAGGTATTTTAATTCTTGAAGGCACAAGTATAAAAGCTTTTATATTCCCTAAACATTGTTTTACAATAATACATGTTATTCAAACATAATATCCTTCGATCATCAAGGCCTCTATTAAACGAAGCGCTCGCAGAACTTCCTCGAAAATAGTGCTCGGCAGTACTGACTCCCATCCGCCCAAAGATGTCTTGACACGGCAGAAGAGCCATCCGCACCCTCTATGCACGCTGACCTTTTCATTGCATTGATATGCGCACCGCACCAAGGAACCGCTGCACCAAGCTAAAATAACTTTCGCTCGGGCCTTTCCGCCACGATGACTCACGACATACTTCATGGCGAGTCCGATAACCTATTCAGCTCGCCCATGCGCCAAGCGATCGGTTAATGGAAGTGGGCGCCTGGATTGTGGAATCGCGACTTAAAAGCTTTTCCACTTCGTGATCCTTTTGATCTCGGAAGTGTCTCGTCGCTGTCATGCACTCGCCGCCAAGTCCAGCTAAGTGTCCGCCAGACTCCACAAACCGTCCAACGGAGCATATTTAGGATCCCGAACTTCATCCGCAGCATAAAGGGCTTCCACCGCCGATATCTCCGGCCCGACGTAGCTCCTCCTTCATAGCTCTCATCGAGAGCGAGCATCCTTGGCCTCGTAGTGGCCTTCTTCAGGTCCTTCTGTTCGCCCGATCTTCTTATTCAAGAAGCTTGCAACGGTCGGCAGCATTCTTCAACTTCACAGCCATCTCGCCATTTCCTTCTTGCTTCGCAAAGAGCAGCCTGTTCGCTTTCAGCTCTTCACTGCCTTAAGGCAGCCGATCGCTTCCCCGCCTCCCTTGGCTCGGGCAAGTTCACCAAGGTTCTCCATGGCAGCGCACCATCTCATCAAGCACACATGTTGTAAGATACGGAATCAAGCTCCTCCTACCAGTGTCTCCGGAGAAATTACATACCTTGTGCCTTCGCTGCCGCTTGTTGACAAGCGCTGGCGTCGCATCTCGCCACGCTGTTGCCGCTTAGCTCGGCAATTCATCATCCGCTAGCCATCAACACTTCGCCACCTACATACGAAGGGCGATATATTATACTGGATTATGATCCTACACCGGCCATTTTTTGACAACGCACCGAGTCTCAGGGCTACTATCTACACATGGCGCAGATCATATATGCGGAACTGCAAAAGGTACATCATTTCGCGCACTCAAAACTCTGTCAAGAAACTCCTGACGGCCTCGCATAACCCGCCTCCGCGGGATGAAATCCTTTCAATCACCGCACTCCATCAACGCACGGTGTTCTTCTCGAGATAGACGCCGCCGAGCAGATTCTTCACTCTCCCCGACTGCAGCATCGGACGGTGCCGGACTCGTCCGATGGCCTTTTTCAAGGCCAACACGGAGGACCTTGGGGGCTATACGATTGCCTTCCGCCCTGCCTTTATAGAATTTCTCTTGAGGTTGATTCTTTAAAGCTTAGATCTATACCTTCTAAGCATGATATCAATGAGTCTCTCAAAGCTATGAGAATTTCCATTGATGAGTGCAAATAAAGAACCACTAGGATCGTGCTTCCAAAGATGCCTTTATTAAAGCGTGTTCTTCTAATCCCTATGAAAATAAAGATGAAGATCTAAAAGTTATTGATGTGTCCCCTATCAAATCATTGTTTTGCAATATGAATCTTGATGAAACTGAATATGATCTTCCTTTACCTAGAAGGCGTTCTAAAATTGGAGTTTTTAGATCTTGATGATGAAATTGATAAAAGTGGGATCGAAAGAAATAAAAATCTAGATGTTGCTAAACCCACTATATTGGATCTCAAGGAATTTAATTATGAAAATTGCTCTTTAATTGATTGTATTTCCTTGTTGCAATCCGTGCTAAATTCTCCTCATGCTTATAGTCAAAATAAGGCCTTTACCGAACACATTGTTGATGCCTTGATGCAATCTTATGAAGAAAAACTTGAGTTGAAAGTTTCTATCCCTAGGAAACTCCATGATGAGTTAAAGATCATGAGTTTAATGCTTTGTGTGATTTGGGTGCTAGTGTCTCTACTATTCCCAAAACTTTGTGTGATTTGCTAGATTTCCGTGACTTTGATGATTGCTCTCTAAACTTGCATCTTGCGGATTCCACTATTAAAAAGCCTATGGGAAGAATTAATGATGTTCTATTGTAGCAAATAGGAATTATGTGCCCGTATATTTTATCGTTCTTGATATAGATTGCAATCCTTCATGTCCTATTATTCTTGGTAGACCTTTCCTTAGAACGATTGGTGCAATTATTGATATGAAGGAAGGAAATATTAGATTCCAATTTCCCTTAAAGAAGGGTATGGAACACTTCCCTAGAAAGAAAATAAAATTACCATATGAATCTATCATGAGAGCCACTTATGGATTGCCTACCAAAGATGGCAATACCTAGTTCTATCCTTGCTTTTATGCCTAGCTAGAGGCGTTAAGCGATAGCACTTGTTGGGAGGCAACAATTTTATTTTTATTTTTTTGTTTTTTGCTTCTGTTTAGGAATAAATAATCCATCTAGCCTCTGTTTAGATGTGGTTTTATGTTTTAATTAGTGTTTGTGCCAAGTTAAACCTATTGGATCTTCTTGGATGATAGTTATTTGATCTTGCTGTAATTTCCAGAAACTTTGCGCTCAGTGCCCGAATTGTTAAAAATCACCAGAACGTGATAAAATACTGATTCCTATTGCTGCTGATCAATAAACAAATTTTCTGGGTCGTCTAATTTTGGTAGAATTTTTGAGTTCCAGAAGTTTGCGTTAGTTACAGATTACTACAGACTGTTCTGTTTTGACAGATTCTGTTTTGCGTGTGTTGTTTGCTTATTTTGATGAATCTATGGCTAGTAAAATAGTTTATGATCCATAGAAGTTGAATACAGTGGGTTTAACACCAATATAAATAAAGAATGAGTTTTTACAGTACCTTAAAGTAGTTGAGGAGTCTGGATTAGGGGTGTCGGATGGCGGACTATAACCTTCGGCGGACTCTGGACTATGAATACAAGATTGAAGACTTAGTCCCGTGTCGGATGAGACTTTCCTTGGCGTGGAAGGCAAGCTTGAAGATACGGATATGTAGATCTCCTCCGTTATGGCGACTCTGTGTAACCCTAGCCCTCTCCGGTGTCTATATAAACCGGAGGTTTTAGTCCGTGGGGCGAACAACAATCATACCATAGGCTAGCTTCTAGGATTTAGCCTCTCGATCTCGTGGTAGATCTACTCTTGTACTACCCATATCATCAATATTAATCAAGCAGGGTAGGGTTTTACCTCCGTCGAGAGGGCTGAACACAGGTAAAAACATCGTGCCTTGTCTCCTGTTACCATCCGCCTAAGCGCCTGATTCGGGACCCCCTACCGAGATCCGCGGTTTGACACCGACATTGGTGCTTTCATTGAGAGTTACTACGTATTTGTCATCTTTAGGCCCGATGGCTCCTCTAATCATCGACAACGATGCAGTCCGAGGTGAGACTTTTCTCCCGGACATATCTTCGTACTCGGCGGCTTTGCTGCGGGCAATTAAGCAGCCATCTGGAGCAGATCGAAAGCTTCGCCCAGCCATCGAGTTAGATTTGGAAGTTTAAACTGCACGGTGGCGTCGCGGAGACTTGATCTTGACGGATCCGAGCCACAACCGGCGAGCCACACTTGTCTCGATGGGCATGATTTAGCTCGCCACGAGCGATTGCCACAGAGCCGCACCGTGTCGCTCCGACCCTTAGCTCGGGCCATTGCGCCAATCAGGATGGGTGGCTGGACACGCCTCGGGGCTGAAATCTCTCGGCGATCGAGGCGAACACCAGCTTTGTCCTCTGCGGCTTCGTGACTCAAGGTGCGGACTCCTCTCCGGACTCCAGAACCTTCAGCGCCCTGCCGTCGAATCCGATTGGGCGCCAATCATGGAGTTAGCCGCCGTGGACATCCTTGACACTTCGCCCTTGGCGACATTACGAATCCACTAAAGTCTCTCTCTTTATCGGGAGAGCCTGGCGGACTATGGTCAGCAAGGTTGGGATCGGATGGCGAAGAAATTCAGAGCCACCACCACCCACTTCATAGCCAGCTGTCGATGATTTAACCGACATGCTCGACTTGACTCGAATACATCGGCGGTATGGATGGCGATGTAGGAGGCGAACATGAACCAATGCCTATAGGGCCTTTGGACAACCACCTTATCTCACGATGTTTACATGGTGGACACACCTAAAAAGAAGCGGCGGCGAGGAACAAAGGGCGCGAGGATCGTTCCTCGGCGATCAAAGCGGCGTAAGCACCACTCAAACCCCACCTCGGCGAGACAGCAGCCATCTGAGACCCAGCCACGAGCAGGGCGAACCGGAGGGCAGCGAACATGCCATCGAGCAACCGTCCGAGCAGGGCAACAGCTGAACAAACCCGAACAACCCGTCCCGTGAAAATAACAGTCCGGGACGACCTCACGCGGACAAGTTACTTGAGCAGAAGAACCTCCACAAAGGCTTGTCACCCTTGCGCGTAGCCTGAAAAGCGAAGCGGAAGCTCAAAACAGCGGAAGATGCACTCAGAATTAGATGGAGCAAAGTACTCAACACATGAGACAAATCGGTGGCGATCGCCACACAAGAGCTATCCGAGCGAAAATTACTGCGAATTTGATGAGGAGGCCTTAGAAACCCCGCAAACAAAAATAAGGAAGCCACCGGTCGGATGAACAACCCCATGGCCAACATAGGCGGCAAAGGCGCCGCACACAAGCCGACCGCGATCCGCTGAGATTCGCATCAAAAGATGGCCCAGCCAGATCTATCTATGGGCCAAAAGCAATCTCTAGTAAGCAATACAACGCATCAAGTATCCGAACATCACGGTACACCCAAATATAGGGTGCCTCACACCCCTATGTGTTCACCGATGAGGTCTTTGGATCATAATTTCAGTGAGATTCAAGCCCGTAAACATAGAAGCGTCTGACGGAACAACAGACCACAGATGCGGATTGAGGATTACATCCTCCACATACACATGGCTAGAGGAGATGACCTCCGCCATAAAATACTTACCCCTCAAGCTGAAAGGGCCAGCCCGGCATTGGCTTAAAGCCTTCCGAAAACACCATTGGAAGTTGGGAAGAGCTCGAGGATGATTTTGAACAAATTTTCAAGGGACCTATGTCCGACCTCCGGATCACGACGATTTAAGTCACATAACTCAACAACCGGAGAGTCAGCCGGAAATTCTGGAATAGATTCCTTACTAAAAGAACCAGGATAGTCATTGTCCAGGACGCCAAAGCCTTAGCAGCTTTCAAACACAGCGTCTAAGGCGAATGGCTCGCCGGACACCTTGGCCAGAAAAGCCAAGAACAATGGCTGCATTAACAAGCCTCATGACCGCTTTTGCACAAGAGAGGATAGCTGGTTGGCAAGATGCGATACTAGCGACCCAAGTACATCGAAGTTAGGGATGTAAGCGGAAACATGACGCAGCAAGGAAACAGCCGAAAAGCACGGCGGTCAACCTCGGATTCAAAAGCTCGGCGAGAATCGAGAAAAGCTGCCCCTCAAGGATAACGAGGGCGAGCTATCTAACCTAAACAAAATCTTGGACAAGATGTGCCAAATCCACAGTACTCCCAGAAGCACGCAAACCATACCCACGGAGATTGTTGGGTCTTCAAGCAATCCGGCAAACTCGGCGCCGAACACAAGGGCTCGACACACCAGCGAGGGCGATGGCGAACCCCTGGCGAGCACCGGAAAACAAAGAATTTCCCACAAGAAGTCAAACGGTAAACTCACTTTCCGTGAAAAAAGGGAAAAAGCAGTGGCGCCTATAGAGATAGGCGCCATCGGCTATCGAGAGGAGTCCATGCCTGGTTGTTAAAACCAATCACCTTCGACCATCGAGGATTACTCTAGAAGTATCCGGAATGCAGGCTGGACTGCCTTGATATTGGATCCGATAATTGGCGGACTCCACTTTACACAAGTCCTAATGGGCGGCGGCGGTGATCTAAACCTGCTATATCAGGACACAATCCATAAAATGAGGATAGACCCAACAAAAATTAGCCATAGTAACACCTCCTTTCAAGGGGTAGCATGAGCCAGATGCCCATTATGCAGGCTCTCTCACTGCTAGAAGTTATGTTGGCTCCCCGACAACTTCCGCCGCAAAAAAGCTAACCTTCCACATCGCCCCATTTACAAGTAGCTATCAAGCACTCTTTGGGCCTTGAAGCTTTCGCCCGCTTTAACATAATACCGCATTATGCATCTCTTACACTTAAAATGCCGGTCCATGAGGCATCATCTCATTAAAGGGAAATATCGAGTGTTCCTCGGCGCGGAAGATTGTGCGGCCGCCTTGACAGCCACACACTAAACCGGCTTCACTAATCAAAGCACCTAAACAGGTCATTCAGACCCGGACATGGCTAGGCGAGTCGGCGTAAACATCTAAGGGCTTACTAGCCGCATACCCCGTACAAGGGCTCCGCATGTACAACAAGAGACAATAAAGCTCAATTTTATTCATTTTTGAATTATACTTTGTTTATTTAATATAGCGTACATTTTACACGATATTTTTCAACTAATTTCCTCTCTTTTACAGATGAACATCGTGCTACACCCGTCGAGGATCGGCTGCGGAACACGGTAGCGAGCGTGCGGTGGGACCCGTTCAAGGATTCTTTTAGATTAAGACCCTCGTAAACCTTTTTCTGTCTCTTATTGATACACATCCCGGTTTACGTGATATAACAGGAGGAGGCTGGCGTCTTGGCATGTGGCCGCGTCGAATTTTGCGTGCACAGACACGAGGGCTTATTACCAAGGCGTTGTTCAGCCCGTTTTCATAAAGACCGAATACCTTAGGAGTGTTCGGCATCAGCGAGTTGGCCTTATATGCATCAGCTCGAATCATGTCTTTGGTCAAATGTTGGGTTTGCCGGCTCCTGTGTTTTGCTGCCTTCGTTCCACTCTA
Source organism: Aegilops longissima (assembly GCA_021605205.1). Classification (NCBI taxonomy): domain Eukaryota; kingdom Viridiplantae; phylum Streptophyta; class Magnoliopsida; order Poales; family Poaceae; genus Aegilops; species Aegilops longissima. The sequence continues at coordinate 462,226,218 of CM038682.1, read as the reverse complement.
TCGGCTAAAGCGGCACCGGAGAACTCTGCGATTGTGCCCGGTTCGGCCAGGCGAGCACCTCGATAAAAGCGAAAACTAAGCGCCGTGATATAGCGTGAGACTGGTCAATCACTTTCGATGACCGCGGAATCTTTAAGTTCCTCCGCATTAACGAAGGGCGTTTCGGCCAGGCACACCTGCGCCCGAATTCGGGTGGCCAGCGGTGCTGATGAGGGAACGTAGTAATTTCAAAAATTTTCCTACGATCCGCAAGATCATGGTGATGCATAGCGAGAGGGAGAGTGTCGTCCACGTACCCTCGTAGACCAACAGCAGGCGTTGGCGCAGCGTAGAGGAAGTAGTCGTACTTCTTCCCGATCCAACCGATCAAAGTACCGAGCGTCGGCACCTCCGAGTTCTGCACGTTCAGCTCGATGGCGTCCCTCGAACTCCGATCCAGCCGAGTGTTGAGGAGAGTTTAAATCGACCTGACGGCGTGGTGGCGATGATGATGTTCTACCGGCGCGGGGCTTCGCCTAAGCTCCATAGCGGTATATTCGAGGTGTAGTTTGGTGGAAGGGGCACCGCACACGGCTGAGAGCGATCTCAATGATCAACTTGTGTGTCATGGGGTGCCCTCTGCCTGTATATAAAGGAGGGAAGGGGAGGGGCTGGCGGCCACCAAGGGCTGCGCAGGAGTCCTACTCCCAGGGAGTGAGATTCCTCCCCAATCCTAGTCCAACTAGGATTGGCCAAGTGGGAAGGGAGAGAGAGCGCCACCCCTTCTCCTAGTCCTAATAGGACTAGGGAAGGGGAAGGTCTGACCAGCACTTGGGCCCCTTTCCTCCTTTCCACTAAGGCCCATCAAGGCCCATTGACCCCCGGGAGGTTCAGTAACCCCGGTACTCGATAAAATTCCCAATTTCACGGGAGTGATTCGGAGTCAAACATAGGCTTCAATATATCAATCTTTATGTCTCGACCATTTGAGACTCCTCGTCATGTCCGTGATCTCATCGGGACTCGAACAACCTTGGTACATCAATATCATATAAACTCATAATAAGCATCGCCGAAGCGTTAAGCGTGCGGACCCTACGGGTTCGAGAACTATGTAGACATGACCGAGACACCTCTCGGTCAATAACCAATAAGCGGGACCTGGATGCCCATATTGGTTCCTACATATTCTGAAGATCTTTATCGGTCGAGACCGCATAACAACATCGTTGTTCCCTTTGTCATCGGTATGTTACTTGCGAGATTCGATCGTCGGTATCAATACCTAGTTCAATCTAGTTCTTGGCAAGTCTCTTTTCTCGTTCCGTAATACATCATCTCACAACTAACACATTTAGTTGCAATGCTTGCAAGGCTTATGTGATGTGCATTACGAGAGGGCCGGAGATACCTCTCCGACATTGGATGACAAATCTAATCTCGAAATCGCCAACCCAACATCTGCCTTTGGAGACACTGTAGTACTCCTTTATAATCACCCGATTCGTTGTGACGTTTGGTAGTACCAAAGTGTTCCTCCGAGTAAGCAGGAGTTGCATAATCTCATAGTCATAGGAACATGTATAAGTCATGAAGGAAGCAATAGCAACATACTAAGCGATGCGTGTGCTAAGCTAACGGAATGGGTCATGTCAATCAGATCATTCAACTAATGATGTGACCTTGTTAATCAAATAACAACTCCTTGTTCATGGTTAGGAAACATAACCATCTTTGATTAACAAGCTAGTCAAATAGAGGCATACTAGTGACATCTTGTTTGTCTATATATTCACACATGTATTATGTTTCCGGTTAATACAATTCTAGCATGAATAATAAACATTTATCATGATATAAGAAATAAATAATAACTTTATTATTGCCTCTAGGGCATATTTCCTTGATCTCCCACTTGCACTAGAGTCAATAATCTAGATCACATCACCATGTGATTAACATCGATAGTTCACATCATCATGTGATTAACACCCATAATTCACATCGCCATGTGACCAAGACCCAAAGGGTTTACTAGATTCATAATCTAGTTCACATCGCTATGTGATTAACACCCAAGAGTACTAAGGTGTGATCATGTTTTGCTTTGTGAGAGAATCTTAGTCAGCGGTTACCACATTCAGATCCGTATGTATTTTGCAAATCTCTATGTCAACAATGCTCTGCATGGAGCTACTCTAGTTAATTGCTCCCACTTTCAATATGTATCCAGATTGAGACTCGAGTCATCTAGATTAGTGTTAAAACTTGCATCGGCGTAACCCTTTACGACGAACCTTTTTCACTTCCATAATAGAAACATATCCTTATTCTACTAAGGATAATTTTGACCGCTGTCCATTGATCTACTCTTAGATCACTATTGCACTCCTTGCCAAGCTTAGTGGTAGGGTATGCAATAGATCAGTACACAACATGACATACTTTATAGAACCTATGGCTGATGCATAGGGAATGATTTTCATTCTCTTTCTATCTTCTGCCGTAGTCGTGTTTTGAGTCTTACTCAATCTCACACCTTGTAACACAGGCAAGAACTCTTTCTTTGACTGTTCCATTTTGAACTACTTCAAAATCTTGTCAAGGTATGTATTCATTGAAAAACTTATCAAGCGTCTTGATCTATCTCTATAGATCTTGATGCTCAATATATAACAGCTTTCACGAGGTCTTTCTTTGAAAAACTCCTTTCAAACACTCCTTTATGCTTTGCAGAATAATTCTACATTATTTCCGATCAACAATATGTCATTCACATATACTTGTCGAAATCTTGTAGTGCTCCCACTCACTTTCTTGTAAATCTGGGCTTCTCCAAAGTGCATATAAAACCATATCTTTGATCAACTCATCAAGCGTATATTCAACTCGAGATGCTTGCACCAGTCCATTGATGGATCATTGGAGCTTGCACATTTTGTTAGCTCCTTTAGGATTGACAAAAACCTCTGGTTGCATCATATACAACTCTTCTTTAATAAATCCATTAAAGAATGTAGTTTTGACATCCATTTGCAGATTTCATAAAATGTGGCAATTGCTAACATGATTAGGACAGACTTAAGAATCGCTTCTGATTGAGAAAATCTCATTTGTAGTCAACACCTTGAACTTGTTGAAAACCCTTTTGCGACAAGTCGAACTTTGTAGATAGTAACACTACTATCGATATCATCTTCCTCTTGAAGATCCATTTATATAATATGGCTTGCCGATCATGAACAACTCCATCAAAGTCCACACTTTGTTCTCATATATGGATCCCATCTCAGATTTCATGGTCTCAAACCATTTCGCGGAATCTGGGCTCATCATCGCTTCCTCATAGTTCGTGGGTTCATCATGGTCTAGTAACATGACTTCTAGAATAGGATTACCGTACCACTCAGTGCGGATCTTACTCTGGAAGACCTACGAGGTTTAGTAACAACTTGATCTGAAGTTTCATGATCATCATCATTAACTTCCTCACTAATTGGTGTAGGAATCACTTTGGAACTGATTTACGTGATGAACTACTTTCCAATAAGGGAGAAGGTACAATTACCTTATCAAGTTCTACTTTCCTCCCACTCACTTCTTTCGAGAGAAACTTCTTCTCTAGAAAGGATCCATCTTAACAACGAAAAACTTGCCTTGGATCTGTGATAGAAGGTGTACCCAATAGTTACCTTTGGGTATTCTATGAAGCGCACTTCTCCGATTTGGGTTCGAGCTTATCGGTGAAAACTTTTTCACATAAGCATCACAACTCAAACTTTAAGAAAGCGACTTAGGTTTTTGCTAAACCATAGTTCATACGGTGTCATCTCAGCGGTTTAGATGGTGCCCTATTAAGCGTGAATGCGGTGTCTCTAATGCATAACCCCAAAGCGATAGTGGTAAATCGGTAAGATACATCATAGATCGCACCATATCAAAATAAAATGCTGATTCTGATGTTGGACACACCATAACGTTGTGGTGTTCGGGTGGCGTGAGCTGTGAAACTATTCCACATTGTTTTAATTGAAGACCAAACTTCGTAACTCAATTATTCATCTCCACGATCAGATCGCGAAACTTTATTTTCTTGTTGCGATGATTTTCCACTTCACTCTGAAATTCTTTGAACCTTTCAAATATTTCAGACTTATGTTTCATCAAGTAGATATACCCATATCTACTCAAATCATCTTGTGAAGGTCGAGAAAAATAACGATACTTGCCACGAGCATCAACATTCATTGGATCGCATACATCGGTATGTATTATTTCCAATAAGTCGGTAGCTTGTTCCATTGTTCCGGAGAAGCGGAGTTTTAGTCATCTTGCCCAAAAGGCACGGTTATAAAGCATCAAATGATTCATAATCAAGTGATTCCAAAAGTCCATCGGCATGGAGTTTTCTTCATGCGCTTTACACCAATATGACCTAAGCGGCGATTGCCACAAATAAGTTGCACTATCATTATTAACTTTGCATCTTTTGGTTTCAATATTATGAATATGTGTATCACTATGATCGAGATCCAATGAACCATTTTCATTGGGTGTGTAACCATATAAGGTTTTATTCATGTAAGCAGAACAACAATTTATTCTCTTACTTAAATGAATAACCGTATTGCAATAAACATGATCAAATCATATTTATGCTCAACACCAAATAACACTTATTTAGGTTCCACACTAATCCCGAAAGTATAGGGAGTGTGCGATGATGATCATATCAATCTTGGAACTACTTCCAACACTCATCGTCACTTCCCCTTCAACTAGTCTCTGTTTGATACGTAACTCTGTTTGAGTTACTAATCTTAACAACGAGCAGTATCAAATACTCAGGGCTACTATAAACACTAGTAAGGCACACATCAATAACTTGTATATCAAATATAACCTTGTTCACTTTGCCATCCTTCTTATCCACCAAATATTCAGGGGTAGTTACGCTTCCGTGACCAGTTCCATTGCAGCAAAAGTACTCGGTCTCGGGCTTAGGTCTAGACTTGGGCTTCTTCACTCGAGCAACAACTTGCTTGCCGTTCCATTTGAAGTTCCCTTCTTCCTTTGCCATTTTCCTTGAGACTAGTGGTCTTGTCAACCATCAACACTTGATGTTTTCTTGATTTCTACCTTCGTCGATTTTCAACATCACGAAGAGCTCGGGAATCTTTAGCGTCATCCCTTGCATACTATAGTTCATCACGAAGTTCTACTAACTTAGTGATGGTGACTGAAAATTCTGTCAATCACTATCTTATCGGAAGATTAACTCCCACTTGATTCAAGCGATTGAAGTACTCGGACAATCTGAGCACATGCTCACTAGTTGACGATTCTCCTCCATCTTTTAGCTATAGAACTTGTTGGAGACTTCATATCTCTCAACTCGGGTATTTGCTTGAAATATTAACTTCAATTCTGGAACATCTCATATGGTCCATGGCGTTCAAAACGTCTTTGAAGTCCCGATTCTAAGCCGTTAAGCATGGTGCACTAAACTATCAAGTAGTCATCATATTGAGCTAGCCAAGCGTTCATAACGTCTGTATCTGCTCATATTGAGCTAATAGCGTTCATAACGTGCGCATCTGCTCCTGCAATAGGTCTGTCACCTAGCGGTGCATTAAGGACATAATTCTTCTGCGCAGCAATGAGGATAAACCTCGGATCACGGATCCAATCCATCATTGCTACTAACATCTTTCAATACAATTTTCTCTAGGAACACATATAAAATCATAGGGAAGCAACAACGCGAGCTATTGATCTACAACATAATCTGCAAAATACTACGGGACTAAGTTCATGATAAATTTAAGTTCAATTAATCATATTACTTAAGAACTCCCACTTAGAAAAATATCCCTTCAATTCTCTAAGTGATTGCGTGATCCATATCAACTACACCATGACCGATCATCACGTGTGATGGAGTAGTTTCAATGGTGAACATCAATATGTTGATCATATCTACTATATGATTCACGCTCGACCTTCGGTCTCCGTGTTCGAGGTCATATCTTATATGCATAGCTCGTCAAGTATAACTTGAGTATTCTGCGTGTGCAACTGTTTTGCACCGTTGTATTTGAGCGTAGAGCCTATCACCCGATCATCACGTGGTGTCTCGGCACGAAGAACTTTCATAGCGGTGCATACTCGGGAGAACACTTCTTGATAATTTAGTAAGGGATCATCTTATAATGCTACCGTCAATCAAAGCAAAATAAGATGCATAAAGGATTAACATCACATGCAATCAATATAAGTGATATGATATGGCCATCATCATCTTGTGCTTGTGATCTCCATCTCAAGCACCGTCATGATCACCATCGTCACCGGCGCGACACCTTGATCTCCATCGTAGCATCGTTGTCGTCTCGCCAATCTTATGCTTCTCGACTATCGCTACCGCTTAGTGATAAAGTAAAGCATTACGAAGCGATGCATTGCATACAATAAGCGACAACCATATGGCTCCTGCCGATTGCCGATAACCGGTTACAAAACATGATCATCTCATACAATAAAATTCAGCATCATGTCTTGACCATATCACATCACAACATGCCCTGCAAAAACAAGTTAGGCGTCCTCTACTTTGTTGTTGCAAGTTTTACGTGGCTGCTACGGGCTGAGCAAGAACCGTTCTTACCTCGCATCAAAACCACAGCGATACTTCGTCAAATAGACTCCGTTTTAACCTTCTCAAGGACGGGCGTAGCCTTTCAGTTCAACTAAAGTGAGAGAGCAGACACCGCGGTCACCTTTAAGCAACGAGTGCTCACAGCGGTGAAACCAGTCTCGCGTAAGCGTCTGGCGTAATGTCGGTCGGGCGCTTCATCTCACAATACCGCTGAACCAAAGTATGACATGCTGGTAGGTAGTATGACTTATATCGCCCACAACTCACTTGTGTTCTACTCGTGCATATGACATCAGCGCATAAAACCATGCTCGGATGCCCTTTGTTGGGATCGTAGTAATTTCAAAAATTTTCCTACGATCACGCCAAGATCATGGTGATGCATAGCGAGAGGGAGAGTGTCGTCCACGTACCCTCGTGAACCAGACAGCAGGCGTTGGCGCAGCGTAGAAAGTAGTCGTACTTCTTCCCGATCCAACCGATCAAAGTACGAGCGTCACGGCACCTCCGAGTTCTGCACACGTTCAGCTCGATGGCGTCCCTCGAACTCCGATCCAGCCGAGTGTTGAGGAGAGTTTAAATCGACCGCGGCGGCGTGGTGGCGATGATGATGTTCTACGGTGCGGGGCTTCGCCTAAGCTCCATAGCAGTATATTGAGGTGTAGTTTGGTGGAAGGGGCACCGCACTGCAGCTGAGAGCGATCTCAATGATCAACTTGTGTGTCATGGGGTGCCCTCCCCTGTATATAAAGGAGGGAAGGGAGGGGCTGGCCGGCCACCAAGGGCTGCGCAGGGGTCCTACTCCCACGGGAGTAGGATTCCTCCCCAATCCTAGTCCAACTAGGATTGGCCAAGTGGGAAGGGAGAGGCGCCACCCCTTCTCCTAGTCCTAATAGGACTAGGGAAGGGGGAAGGTCTGACCAGCACTTGGGCCCCTTTCCTCCTTTCCACTAAGGCCCATCAAGGCCCATTGACCCCGGGAGGTTCGGTAACCCCGGTACTCGTAAAATTCCCAATTTCACCGGAGTGATTCGGAGTCAAACATAGGCTTCCAATATATCAATCTTTATGTCTCGACCATTTGAGACTCCTCGTCATGTCCGTGATCTCATCAGGACTCGAACAACCTTGGTACATCAATATCATATAAACTCATAATAAGCATCATCGAAGCGTTAAGCGTGCGGACCCTACGGGTTCGAGAACTATGTAGACATGACGAGACACCTCTACGGTCAATAACCAATAAGCGGGACCTGGATGCCCATATTGGTTCCTACATATTCTCGAAGATCTTTATCGGTCGGACCGCATAACAACATCGTTGTTCCCTTTGTCATCGGTATGTTACTTGCGAGATTCGATCGTCGGTATCAATACCTAGTTCAATCTAATTCTTGGCAAGTCTCTTTTCTCGTTCAGTAATACATCATCTCACAACTAACACATTTAGTTGCAATGCTTGCAAGGCTTATGTGATGTGCATTACCGAGAGGGGCCAGAGATACCTCTCAGAGCATTGAGGATGACAAATCTAATCTCGAAATCGCCAACCCAACATCTGCCTTTGGAGACACTGTAGTACTCCTTTATAATCACCCGATTCGTTGTGACGTTTGGTAGTACCAAAGTGTTCCTCCGTAAGCAGGAGTTGCATAATCTCATAGTCATAGGAACATGTATAAGTCATGAAGGAAGCAATAGCAACATACTAAGCGATCGTGTGCTAAGCTAACGGAATGGGTCATGTCAATCAGATCATTCAACTAATGATGTGACCTTGTTAATCAAATAACAACTCCTTGTTCATGGTTAGGAAACATAACCATCTTTGATTAACAAGCTAGTCAAATAGAGGCATACTAGTGACATCTTGCTTGTCTATATATTCACACATGTATTATGTTTCGGTTAATACAATTCTAGCATGAATAATAAACATTTATCATGATATAAGAAATAAATAATAACTTTATTATTGCCTCTAGGGCATATTTCCTTCAGGTGCCCCTAGGGGCTATATAGTAACCTTTGTCAAACTTCTATGGCTAAGTAAAGTGATAAAGCATTATAGTCGGTTGCCTAGTTATTTGCGCTATCACCTCCTTAATAGGACCAAGAGCGTTGGATCAAGAGTGAAAATCGCCTTTTGCGAACACCCCTCATTATATGCGTGGGGCTGAAGCGAAGACGCCATCTTCGAGGTTATATATACATATACATTAACGGCATAGGAGGTATTTTAATTCTTGAAGGCACAAGTATAAAAAGCTTTTATATTCCCCGAAACATTGTTTTACAATAATACATGTTATTCAAACATAATATCCTTGATCACTGCGTCTCTATTAAGCGGCGCCTGCGAGAACTTCACGAAAATAGTGCTCGGCGGTACTCGACTCCCATCCGCCCGGTATGTCTTGACACGGGCAAGAGCCATCCGTGCACCCTCTATGCCTGCTGACCTTTTCATTGCATTGATATGCGGCACGCGCAAGAAACTGCTGCACCAAGCTAAAATAACTCTTGGCTCGGGCCTTTCCGGCCACAGATGACTCGACATACTTCATGGCGATGCGGATAACCTATTCAGCTCGCCCATGCGTGGCGATCGGTTAATGGAAGTGGGCGCTCTGGATTGTGGGCTGCGACCAAAAAAGCTTTTCCGCCGTGATCCTTTGATCTCGGAAGTGTGCGGCGCGTCTGCGGCACTTTCGCCGCCAAGTCGATTAAGTGTCCGCCCGTACTCCACAGCCGGTCAGCGGAGCATATTTAGGATCCCGAACTTCATCCGCAGCATAAAGGGCTTTCCGGCCGCGATATCTCCGACTTTGACGTAGCTCCTCCTTCATAGCTCTCATCGTGAAGCGAGCATCCTTAGCCTCGGTAGTGGCCTTCTTCAATCCCATTCGCCCGATCTTCTTATTCAAGAAGCTTGCAGCGGTCGGCAGCATTCTTCAACTTCACAGCCATCTCGGCCATTTCCTTCTTGCTTGGCGATGAGCAGCCTGTTACGGCTTTCAGCTCTTGACTGCCTTTAAGGCAACCGCATCGCTTTCTGGCCTGCTCCTTGGCTCGGGCAAGTTCCGCCCGAAGGTTCTCCATGGCAGCGGCACCATCGCATCAAGCACACATGTTGTAAGATCGGAATCAAGCTCCTCCTACCAGGTGTCTCGGAGAAATTACATACCTTGTGCCTCGTCAAGCCGCTTGTTGACAAAGCGCGATGTCGGCATCTGCCACGTCAAGTTGCCGCTTTAGCTCGGCAAATTCATCGATCCGGCTAGCCACGAACGCCGCCACCTACATACGAAGGCGACATATTATACACAGGATTATGATCCTCGGCGCGCGTCATTTTGACAACGCACGAGTCTCGAGGCTACTATCTACACATGGCGCAGATCATATATGCGGAACTGTCAAAAGGTACATCATTTAGCGTACCTCAAAACCTGTCGATAAACTCTGGCGGCCTCGTACAACCGCTCTCCGCGGAATAGCAACATACTAAGCGATCGTGTGCTAAGCTAACGGAATGGGTCATGTCAATCAGATCATTCAACTAATGATGTGACCTTGTTAATCAAATAACAACTCCTTGTTCATGGTTAGGAAACATAACCATCTTTGATTAACAAGCTAGTCAAATAGAGGCATACTAGTGACATCTTGTTTGTCTATATATTCACACATGTATTATGTTTCCGGTTAATACAATTCTAGCATGAATAATAAACATTTATCATGATATAAGGAAATAAATAATAACTTTATTATTGCCTCTAGGGCATATTTCCTTCATCTCCCACTTGCACTAGAGTCAATAATCTAGATCACATCACCATGTGATTAACATCGATAGTTCACATCATCATGTGATTAACACCCATAATTCACATCGCCATGTGACCAAGACCCAAAGGGTTTACTAGATTCAGTAATCTAGTTCACATCGCTATGTGATTAACACCCAAGGAGTACTAAGGTGTGATCATGTTTTGCTTTGTGAGAGAATCTTAGTCAGCGGGTCTACGCCACATTCAGATCCGTATGTATTTTGCAAATCTCTATGTCAACAATGCTCGCATGGAGCTACTCTAGTTAATTGCTCCCACTTTCAATATGTATCCAGATTGAGACTCGAGTCATCTAGATTAGTGTTAAAACTTGCATCGGCGTAACCCTTTACGGCGAACCTTTTTCACTTCCATAATCGAGAAACATATCCTTATTCTACTAAGGATAATTTTGACCGCTGTCCATTGATCTACTCTTAGATCACTATTGCACTCCTTGCCAAGCTTAGTGGTAGGGTATGCAATAGATCAGTACACAACATGACATACTTTATAGAACCTATGGCTGATGCATAGGGAATGATTTTCATTCTCTTTCTATCTTCTGCCGTGGTCGTGTTTTGAGTCTTACTCAATCTCACACCTTGTAACACAGGCAAGAACTCTTTCTTTGACTGTTCCATTTTGAACTACTTCAAAATCTTGTCAAGGTATGTATTCATTGAAAAACTTATCAAGCGTCTTGATCTATCTCTATAGATCTTGATGCTCAATATGTAAGCAGCTTTCACCGAGGTCTTTCTTTGAAAAAACTCCTTTCAAACACTCCTTTATGCTTTGCGAATAATTCTACATTATTTCCGATCAACAATATGTCATTCACATATACTTGTCGAAATCTGTAGTGCTCCCACTCACTTTCTTGTAAATACAGGCTTCTCCAAAGTCTGTATAAAACCATATGCTTTGATCAACTCATCAAAGCGTATATTCCAACTCGAGATGCTTGCACCAGTCCATTGATGGATCATTGGAGCTTGCACATTTTGTTAGCTCCTTTAGGATTGACAAAACCTCTGGTTGCATCATATACAACTCTTCTTTAATAAATCCATTAAAGAATGTAGTTTTGACATCCATTTGCCAGATTTCATAAAATGTGGCAATTGCTAACATGATTCGGACAGACTTAAGAATCGCTACTGATTGAGAAAATCTCATTTGTAGTCAACACCTTGAACTTGTTGAAAACCCTTTTGCGACAAGTCGAACTTTGTAGATAGTAACACTACTATCGATGTCTGTCTTCCTCTTGAAGATCCATTTATATAATATGGCTTGCCGATCATCGAACAACTCCATCAAAGTCCACACTTTGTTCTCATATATGGATCCCATCTCAGATTTCATGGTCTCAAACCATTTCGCGGAATCTGGGCTCATCATCGCTTCCTCATAGTTCGTAGGTTCATCATGGTCTAGTAACATGACTTCTAGAATAGGATTACCGTACCACTCAGTGCGGATCTTACTCTGGAAGACCTACGAGGTTTGGTAACAACTTGATCTGAAGTTTCATGATCATCATCATTAACTTCCTCACTAATTGGTGTAGGAATCATTGGAACTGATTTACGTGATGAACTACTTTCCAATAAGGGAGAAGGTACAATTACCTTATCAAGTTCTACTTTCCTCCCACTCACTTCTTTCGAGAGAAACTTCTTCTCTAGAAAGGATCCATCTTAACAACGAAAAACTTGCCTTCGGATCTGTGATAGAAGGTGTACCCAATAGTTACCTTTGGGTATTCTATGAAGACGCACTTCTCCGATTTGGGTTCGAGCTTATCGGTGAAAACTTTTTCACATAAGCATCACAACTCAAACTTTAAGAAACGACAGCTTAGGTTTCTTTGCTAAACCATAGTTCATACGGTGTCATCTCAGCGGATTTAGATGGTGCCCTATTAAACGTGAATGCGGCTGTCTCTAATGCATAACCCCAAAGCGATAGTGGTAAATCGGTAAGATACATCATAGATCGCACCATATCAAAATAAAATACGATTACGATGTTCGGACACACCATAACGTTGTGGTGTTCGGTGGCGTGAGCTGTGAAACTATTCCACATTGTTTTAATTGAAGACCAAACTTCGTAACTCAATTATTCATCTCCACGATCAGATCGCGAAACTTTATTTTCTTGTTGCGATGATTTTCCACTTCACTCTGAAATTCTTTGAACCTTTCAAATATTTCAGACTTATGTTTCATCAAGTAGATATACCCATATCTACTCAAATCATCTTGTGAAGGTCGAAAAAATAACGATACTTGCCACGAGCATCAACATTCATTGGATCGCATACATCGGTATGTATTATTTCCAATAAGTCGGTAGCTTGTTCCATTGTTCCGAGAAGCGGAGTTTTAGTCATCTTGCCCAAAAGGCACGGTTCGCAAGCATCAAATGATTCATAATCAAGTGATTCCAAAAGTCCATCGGCATGGAGTTTTCTTCATGCGCTTTACACCAATATGACCTAAGCGGCGAGTGCCACAAATAAGTTGCACTATCATTATTAACTTTGCATCTTTTGGTTTCAATATTATGAATATGTGTATCACTATGATCGAGATCCAATGAACCATTTTCATTGGGTGTGTAACCATATAAGGTTTTATTCATGTAAGCAGAACAACAATTTATTCTCTTACTTAAATGAATAACCGTATTGCAATAAACATGATCAAATCATATTTATGCTCAACACCAAATAACACTTATTTAGGTTCCACACTAATCCCGAAAGTATAGGGAGTGTGCGATGATGATCATATCAATCTTGGAACTACTTCCAACACTCATCGTCACTTCCCTTCAACTAGTCTCTGTTTATTCTCGTAACTCCTGTTTGAGTTACTAATCTTAGCAACCGAGCAGTATCAAATACTCGGGGCTACTATAAACACTAGTAAGGCACACATCAATAACCTGTATATCAAATATAACCTTGTTCACTTTGCCATCCTTCTTATCCACCAAATATTCAGGGGTAGTTCTGCTTCCAGTGACCAGTTCCATTGCAGCAAAAGTACTCAGTCTCAGGCTTAGGTCTAGACTTGGGCTTCTTCACTCGAGCAGCAACTTGCTTGCCGTTCCATTTGAAGTTCCCCTTCTTCCCTTTGCCATTTTCCTTGAGACTAGTGGTCTTGTCAACCATCAACACTTGATGTTTTTCTTGATTTCTACCTTCGTCGATTTTCAACATCACGAAGAGCTCGGGAATCTTTGTCGTCATCCCTTGCATACTATAGTTCATCACGAAGTTCTACTAACTTAGTGATGGTGACTAGAGAATTCTGTCAATCACTATCTTATCTGGAAGATTAACTCCCACTTGATTCAAGCGATTGAAGTACTCAGACAATCTGAGCACATGCTCACTAGTTGAGCGATTCTCCTCCATCTTTTAGCTATAGAACTTGTTGGAGACTTCATATCTCTCAACTCGGGTATTTGCTTGAAATATTAACTTCAATTCCTGGAACATCTCATATGGTCCATGACGTTCAAAACGTCTTTGAAGTCCCGATTCTAAGCCGTTAAGCATGGTGCACTAAACTATCAAGTAGTCATCATATTGAGCTGGCCAAACGTTCATAACGTCAGATCGCTCATATTGAGCTAATAAACGTTCATAACGTCGCATCTGCTCCTGCAATAGGTCTGCACCTAGCGGTGCATTAAGGACATAATTCTTCTGCGCAGCAATGAGGATAAACCTCAGATCACGGATCCAATCCGCATCATTGCTACTAACATCTTTCAATACAATTTTCTCTAGGAACACATATAAAATCATAGGGAAGCAACAACGCGAGCTATTGATCTACAACATAATCTGCAAAATACTACCAGGACTAAGTTCATGATAAATTTAAGTTCAATTAATCATATTACTTAAGAACTCCCACTTAGAAAAATATCCCTTCAATTCTCTAAGTGATTGCGTGATCCATATCAACTACACCATGACCGATCATCACGTGTGATGGAGTAGTTTCAATGGTGAACATCAATATGTTGATCATATCTACTATATGATTCACGCTCGACCTTCGGTCTCCGTGTTCGAGGTCATATCTTATATGCATAGCTCGTCAAGTATAACTTTGAGTATTCTGCGTGTGCAACTGTTTTGCACCGTTGTATTTGAGCGTAGAGCCTATCACACCCGATCATCACGTGGTGTCTCAAAGACGAAGAACTTTCATAGCGGTGCATACTCGGGAGAACACTTCTTGATAATTTAGTAAGGGATCATCTTATAATGCTACCGTCAATCAAAGCAAAATAAGATGCATAAAGGATTAACATCACATGCAATCAATATAAGTGATATGATATGGCCATCATCATCTTGTGCTTGTGATCTCCATCTCGAAGCACCGTCATGATCACCATCGTCACCGTAGCGACACCTTGATCTCCATCGTAGCATCGTTGTCGTCTCGCCAATCTTATGCTTCTCGACTATCGCTACCGCTTAGTGATAAAGTAAAGCATTACAGAAGCGATTGCATTGCATACAATAAGCGACAACCATATGGCTCCTGCCGATTGCCGATAACCGGTTACAAAACATGATCATCTCATACAATAAAATTCAGCATCATGTCTTGACCATATCACATCACAACATGCCCTGCAAAAACAAGTTAGGCGTCCTCTACTTTGTTGTTGCAAGTTTTACGTGGCTGCTACGGGCTGAGCAAGAACCGTTCTTACCTCGCATCAAAACCACAGCGATACTTCGTCAAATAGACTCCGTTTTAACCTTCTCAAGGACGGGCGTAGCCACACTCAGTTCAACTAAAGTGAGAGAGACAGACACCCGCCAGTCACCTTTAAGCAACGAGTGCTCACAGCGGTGAAACCAGTCTCGCGTAAGCGTCTGGCGTAATGTCGGTCCGGCCGCTTCATCTCACAATACCGCTGAACCAAAGTATGACATGCTGGTAGGTAGTATGACTTGTATCGCCCACAACTCACTTGTGTTCTACTCGTGCATATGACATCAACGCATAAAACCATGCTCGGATGCCCTTTGTTGGGATCGTAGTAATTTCAAAAATTTTCCTACGATCACGCAAGATCATGGTGATGCATAGCAACGAGAGGGAGAGTGTCGTCCCACCCTCGTGAGACCAGCAGCGGAGGCGTTGGCGCAGCGTAGAGGAAGTAGTCGTACTTCTTCCCGATCCAACCGATCCAAGTACCGAGCGTCACGGCACCTCCGAGTTCTGCACACGTTCAGCTCGATGGCGTCCCTCGAACTCCGATCCAGCCGAGTGTTGAGGAGAGTTTCGTCGACCTGACGGCGTGGTGGCGATGATGATGTTCTACCGCGCAGGGCTTCGCCTAAGCTCCGCAGCGGTATATTCGAGGTGTAGTTTGGTGGAAGGGGCACCGCTGCGGCTGAGGAACGATCTCAATGATCAACTTGTGTGTCATGGGGTGCCCTCCTTTGTATATAAAGGAGGGAAGGGAGGGGCTGGCGGCCACCAAGGGCTGCGCTGGGAGTCCTACTCCCACCGGGAGTAGGATTCCTCCCCAATCCTAGTCCAACTAGGATTGGCCAAGTGGGAAGGGAGAGAGGCGCCACCCCTTCTCCTAGTCCTAATAGGACTAGGGAAGGGGGAAGGTGTGACCAGCACTTGGGCCCCTTTCCTCCTTTCCACTAAGGCCCATCAAGGCCCATTGACCCCGGGAGGTTCCAGTAACCCCGGTACTCGTAAAATTCCCAATTTCACCGGAGTGATTCGGAGTCAAACATAGGCTTCCAATATATCAATCTTTATGTCTCGACCATTTGAGACTCCTCGTCATGTCCGTGATCTCATCCGGGACTCGAACAACCTTGGTACATCAATATCATATAAACTCATAATAACATCATCGAAGCGTTAAGCGTGCGGACCCTACGGGTTCGAGAACTATGTAGACATGACCGAGACACCTCTCGGTCAATAACCAATAGCGGGACCTGGATGCCCATATTGGTTCCTACATATTCTCGAAGATCTTTATCGGTCGAGACCGCATAACAACATCGTTGTTCCCTTTGTCATCGGTATGTTACTTGCCCGAGATTCGATCGTCGGTATCAATACCTAGTTCAATCTCGTTCTTGGCAAGTCTCTTTTCTCGTTCCGTAATACATCATCTCACAACTAACACATTTAGTTGCAATGCTTGCAAGGCTTATGTGATGTGCATTACCGAGAGGGCCCAGAGATACCTCTCCGACATTCGGAGTGACAAATCCTAATCTCAAAATCGCCAACCCAACATCTGCCTTTGGAGACACCTGTAGTACTCCTTTATAATCACCCGATTCGTTGTGACGTTTGGTAGTACCAAAGTGTTCCTCCGGTAAACAGGAGTTGCATAATCTCATAGTCATAGGAACATGTATAAGTCATGAAGGAAGCAATAGCAACATACTAAGCGATCGTGTGCTAAGCTAACGGAATGGGTCATGTCAATCAGATCATTCAACTAATGATGTGACCTTGTTAATCAAATAACAACTCCTTGTTCATGGTTAGGAAACATAACCATCTTTGATTAACAAGCTAGTCAAGTAGAGGCATACTAGTGACATACTGCTTGTCTATATATTCACACATGTATTATGTTTCCGGTTAATACAATTCTAGCATGAATAATAAACATTTATCATGATATAAGGAAATAAATAATAACTTTATTATTGCCTCTAGGGCATATTTCCTTCAGGTGCCCCTAGGGGCTATATAGTAGCCCCACTGTCAAACTTCTATGGCTAAGTGAAAGTGATAAAGCATTATAGTCTGGTTGCCTAGTTCGCTGCGCTATCACCTCCTTAATAGGACCAAGACGTTGGATCAAGAGTGAAAATGCGCCTTTTGCGAACACCCCCTCATTATATGCGTGGGGGCTGAAGCCGAAGACTGCCATCTTTCAGGTTATATATACATATACATTAACGGCCGCATAGGAGGTATTTTAATTCTTGAAGGCACAAGTATAAAAAGCTTTTATATTCCCCCGAAACATTGTTTTACAATAATACATGTTATTCAAACATAATATCCTTCGATCACTGCGTCTCTATTAAACGAGCGCCCTGCAGAACTTCCTGAAAATAGTGCTCGGCAGGTACTCGACTCCCATCCGCCCAGTATGTCTTGACACGGGCAAGAGCCATCCGTGCACCCTCTATGCACGCTGACCTTTTCATTGCATTGATATGCGGCACCGCACCAAGGAACTGCTGCACCAAGCTAAAATAACTCTTCGGCTCGGGCCTTTCCGGCCACAGATGACTCACGACATACTTCATGGCGAGTCTGGATAACCTATTCAGCTCTGCCCATGCGGCCAAGCGATCGGTTAATGGAAGTGGGCGCTCTGGATTGTGGAACTGCGACCAAAAAAGCTTTTCCACTTCGTGATCCTTTTGATCTCGGAAGTGTCTGGCCGCGTCTGCGGCACTCGCCGCCAAGTCCAGTTAAGTGTCCGCCGTACTCCACAGCCGGTCCAACGGAGCATATTTAGGATCCCCGAACTTCATCCGCAGCATAAAGGGCTTTCCAGCCGCGATATCTCCGGCCTGACGTAGCTCCTCCTTCATAGCTCTCATCGTAGAGCGAGCATCCTTGGCCTCGGTAGTGGCCTTCTTCAGGTCCTTCTGTTCCGCCCGATCTTCTTATTCAAGAAGCTTGCAACGGTCGGCAGCATTCTTCAACTTCACAGCCATCTCGGCCATTTCCTTCTTGCTTCGGCAGTGAGCAGCCTGTTCGGCTTTCAGCTCTTCAGCTGCCTTTAAGGCAGCCGCATCGCTTTTCCTGGCCTGCTCCTTGGCTCGGGCAAGTTCCGCCCGAAGGTTCTCCATGGCAGCGGCACCATCTGCATCAAGCACACATGTTGTAAGATACGGGAATCAAGCTCCTCCTACCAGGTGTCTCCGGAGAAATTACATACCTTGTGCCTCGTCAAGCCGCTTGTTGACAAGCGCGATGTCGGCATCTGCCACGTCAAGTTGCCGCTTTAGCTCGGCAAATTCATCAGTCCGGCTAGCCACGAACGCCGCCACCTACATACGAAGGGCGACATATTATACCTGGGATTATGATCCTCGGCGCGCCGTCATTTTTGACAACGCACCGAGTCTCAGGGGCTACTATCTACACATGGCGCAGATCATATATGCGGAACTGTCAAAAGGTACATCATTTCGCGTACCTCAAAACCTGTCAGTAAACTCCTGACGGCCTCGTACAACCCGCTCTCCGCGGATGAAATCCTTTCAATCACCGTACCCATCAACGCACGGTGTTCTTACGAGATAGGCGCTTCGCCGAGCAGATTCTTCACTCCTCCGACCGTGCACCGGACGGTGCCGGACTCGTCCGATGGCCTTTTTCGAAGGCCGGACACGGAGGACCTTGGGGGGCCATACGATTGCCTTCCGGCCCTGCCGGATTCGGAGAAACCCTCCGTGACGACACCTCAGGGTCGCCCGCCTCGCAAGGCGGTACGGCAGGGGGAGGCGTTCCGCTCTCCATCATCTCCGGACGAAGATCCCCTGAAGATGAGCTCTGCTGAGAAGGGCTGAGATCCGAACTACAAGGTAAAATTTCGGTTATCTTCCTCAGAAATAGAACAGGGATGTCTCTTATTTTAAAACTCCCCTCTTTACTTACGGCTCGGTGGAGGGCTGATCCCCTTGGGGGCACAGTGCGGCCGAGGCATCCCCCGGCGCAGGACCCTCTGACGAAGATTTCTTCCCCCGCTTTGAGACCATGGTCTCCAGGTCTTCAGAGGCGGTCCTCTTCTTCCCCTAGATAGAGGAATTCTCGATTCCTCCTTTCCTGTTCCCCCTTCGGGGAGGCGGTAGCTTCCTTGTTCCCCCCTTCGCCTTCTTCCAAAGGCGCAACCTCCAGTATCCTGGTTAACACGGGATCCGGCGTGGTCTCAGGGAGGGGGGCCGGACACCTGATTAGCTTTGCTTTCGCTATCCACTCCTGTTTAAGGGACAACTCTTTTAAGGGCAATTTTATGATAAATATATGGATAGCGTGTCCGGGTACAGGGCTACTTACTTGAGTATCCGGGCGATTGCAGCTCAGACCTGCGTCCTCGGTCGAGTCCGGACACATTGCTTGTGATCGGAAGAACAATTTGTACATCTCCATGGGTGTCGCGCCCATAAAATGTTGGAGGGCTCGTGGTCCCTCCGGATTAAACTCCCACAGGCGGAGGGGGCGGCGTTTGCAGGGCAGGGTGCGGCGAATCAACATGACCTGCGTCACTATGACCAGATTGATGTCTCTTTATTGGAGATCTCGAATGCGGCCCTGCAACAAGGGCACGTCCTTGGACGGCCCCCAGTTAAACCCTCTATTGACCCATGACGCTAGCTGTGGTGGGGGACCCGAGCGGAAGGCAGGTGGCGCCACCCACTTGGTGCCCCTGGGAGCTGTGATATAAAACCACTCTCGTGGCCATAAGCTGAACTCCTCTTGAAAAGAGCCCTCGGGCCATGGAGCGTCAGCATTCTTGCTTATGGCAGCACCTCCGCACTCTGCGTGCTGCCCCTCAATCATCTTTGGCTCTACTTTGAAGGTCTTAAGCCACAATCCAAAGTGAGGAGTAATACAGAGGAAGGCCTCGCACACGACAATGAACGATGAGATGTGGAGGATGGACTCCGGAGCCAAGTCGTGAAATTCCAACCCATAATAAAACATGAGCCCCCTCACGAAGGGGTCCGTCGGGAAGCCTAGCCCCCGAAAGGAAGTGAGACGCTCTCACCAGGCTTGGGAGTGGGAATAACCTGCCCTTGAGCAGGCAGCCTATCGAGATTTCGCCGGTTAGATACAGCATCTCTTAGCTTTAGCACGTCTTCTTCCGTAACGGAGGAAGGCATCCACCGGCCTTGAGGGTCGGAGCCGGACATCGTCGAAGGTCCGAAGCGCCTGAATCTGGAGCTTTTGGGTGTTGGAACTTAAGGTGAGAGGCGGATTCGATTGAGATTGAAAGAAAGGAGTAGAGCCTTGGTCTCTTTATAAAAAGGTTGAATACCAAGAGCCCTCCCCGTGACCATTTGGGGCTCGCCTTCGATTGAGGAGACATACCAACGGGCACGATTGGGTTACCCACGCCCGTATTGATGAGAATCCCGGAATAAGGGCACACGATCTCTGCTTCCACAAGACGTGCCAAGGAAATCGCCTCGCTAAACGCTACCGAGGTGGGACGAAAAGCGATTCGAATAAAGGCTTGGTCGTGGTGTGATGTCATCTTTGCGGAATCGTCGTGATTGGATTTGTGTAAATATTATTCTCTCTACGGTGGTATGTGGAACTTATTTTGCAGAGCGGACACTACCCTTGTGTTCAAAATTTTCTATGAAGTATTCGGAGGAGGAACCCGCCTTGCAATGCGAAGACAATCTGCGCGCCGGACTAAATCGTCATTGAAGCCTGGTTGAGGGCTCTTGAGGAGTCTGGATTAGGGGTGTCCGATGGCGGACTATAACCTTTGGTCGGACTCCTGGACTATGAAGATACAAGATTGAAGACTTCATCCTGTGTCCGGATGGGACTTTCCTTGGCATGGAAGGCAAGCTTGGCGATATGGATATGTAGATCTCCTCCCGTTGTAACCGACTCTGTGTAACCCTAGCCCTCTCCGATGTCTATATAAACCGGAGGGTTTTAGTCCGTAGGACAAACAACAATCATACCATAGGCTAGCTTCTAGGGCTTAGCCTCCCTGATCTCGTGGTAGATCTACTCTTGTACTACCCATATCATCAATATTAATCAAGCAAGAGTAGGGTTTTACCTCCATCGAGAGGGCCTGAACCTGGGTAAAAACATCGTGCCCCTTGTCTCCTGTTACCATCCGCCTAGACGCATAGTTCGGGACACCCTACCCGAGATCCGCCGGTTTTGACACCGACAGTAGTCTTTTGTTTTCTTTCTCTAATGGAGCTCACGAGATTTCTATTGAGTTTTGTGTTGTGAAGTTTTCAAGTTTTGGGTGAATTCTTTTGATGGATTATGGAACAAGGAGTGGCAAGAGCCTAAGCTTGGGGATGCACATGGCACCCCCAAGATAATCCAAGGACACCAAAAATTCAAAGCTTTGGGATGCCCCAGAAGGCATCCCCTCTTTCGTCCACTTCCATCGGTAATTTACTTGGAGCTATATTTTTATTCACCACATGATAAGTGTTTTTCTTGGAGCGTCTTGTATTATTTGCATCTTTGCTTGTTAGTTTACCACAATCATCCTTGTTGTACACACCTTTTGAGAGAGCCATACATGAATTGGAATTTGATAGAATACTCTATGTGCTTCACTTATATCTTTTGAGCTTGATAGTTTTGCTCATAGTGCTTCACTTATATCTTTTGAGCGTGATAATTTTTTCTCTAGTGCTTCACTTATATCTTTTAGAGCACGGTGGTGGATTTGTTTTAAAGAAACTTGATCTCTCATGCTTCACTTAGATTATTTTGAGAGTCGTTGATAGCATGGTAATTTGCTTAATGTTAATATACTTGGTTTTCAAGATATGTGAAACTTTCTTTTGAGTGCGTTGAATACTAAGATAAGTTTGATGCTTGATAATTGTTTTGAGATATGAAGATAGTGATATTAGAGTCATGCTAGTTGAGTAGTTGTGAATTTAAAGAATACTTGTGCTGAAGTTTGTGATTCCCGTAGCATGCACGTATGGTGAACCGTTATGTGATGAACTCGGAGCATGATTTATTTATTGATTGTCTTCCTTATGAGTGGCGGTCGGGGACGAGCGATGGTCTTTTCCTACCAATCTATCCCCTTAGGAGCATGCGTGTAATACTTTGCTTTGATAACTTCTAGATTTTTGCAATAAGTATATGAGTTCTTTATGACTAATGTTGAGTCCATGGATTATACGCACTTTCTCCCATCCTTCCACCATTGCTAGCCTCTCTAATACCGCGCAATTTTCGCCGGTATCATACACCCACCATATATCTTCCTCAAAACTGCCACCATACCTACCTATCATGGCATTTCCATAGCCATTCCGAGATATATTGCCATGCAACTTTCCACCGTTCCGTTTATTATGACACGCTTCATCATTGTCATATTGCTAGCATGATCATGTAGTTGACATCGTATTTGTGGCAAAGCCACCTTTCATAATTCTTTCATACATGTCACTCATGTTTCATTGCATATCCCGCACACACGGGAGCATTCATATAGAGTCATACTTTGTTCTAAGTATCGAGTTGTAATTGTTGAGTTGTAAGAAAAATAAAAGTGTGATGATCATCATTATTAGAGCATTGTCCCAAGTGAGGAAAGGATGATGGAGACTATGATTCCCCCACAAGTCGAGATGAGACTCCGGACGAAAAATAAAAAAATAATAATAAAAAAGAGGCCATAAAAAAGAAAATTCCCAAATAAAAAAATTAGAGAAAAAGAGAGAAGGGAGAATGTTACTATCCTTTTACCACACTTGTGCTTCAAAGTAGCACCATGATCTTCATGATAGAGAGTCTCTCATTTTGTCACTTTCATATACTAGTGGGAATTTTACATTATAGAACTTGGCTTGTATATTCCAATGAGGGGCTTCCTCAAATTGCCCTAGGTCTTCGTGAGCAAGCGAGTTGGATGCACACCCACTTAGTTTCTTTTGTTGAGCTTTCATATACTTTTAGCTCTAGTGCATCCGTTGCATGGCAATCCCTACTTACTCACATTGATATCTATTGATGGGCATCTCCATAGCGCGTTGATACGCCTAGTTGATGTGAGACTATCATCCCTCTTTTTGTCTTCTCCACAACCACCATTCTATTCCACATATAGTGCTATATCCATGGCTCACGCTCATGTATTACGTGAAGATTGAAAAAGTTCTGAAAATGTTAAAGTATGAAACAATTGCTTGGCTTGTCATCGGGGTTGTGCATGATTTAAATACTTTGTGTGGGGAAGATGGAGCATAGCCAGAATATATGATTTTGTAGGGATAACTTTCTTTGGCCATGTTATTTTGAGAAGACATAATTGCTTAGTTAGTATGCTTGAAGTATTATTATTTTTATGTCAATATGAACTTTTGTCTTGAATCTTTTGGATCTGAATATTCATACCATGATTAAGAAGATTTACATTGCAATTATGCCAAAGTATCACTCCGCATAAAAAATTCTCTTTTTATCATTTACCTACTCGAGGACGAGCACGAATTAAGCTTGGGGATGCCTGATACGTCTCCAACGTATCTATAATTTTTGATTGCTCCATGCTACTTTATCTTTTGTTTTGGACTATATTGGGCTTTATTTTCCTCTTTTATATTACTTTTGGGACTAACCTATTAACCGGAGGCCCAACCCAGAATTGCTGTTTTTTTTGCCTTTTTTAGTGTTTCGAAGAAACGGAATATCAAACGGAATGAAACCTTCGGAAATGTGATTTTCTCATCGAACGTGATCCAGGAGACTTGGACCCTACGCCAAGGAACATCGGAGGCGGTCACGAGGTGGGGCACCCCTAGGCGTGCCCCCCCTCATGGGCCCCTGTTGCTCCACCGAAGTACTCCTTCCTCCTATATATACCTCGTACCCCCAAGCGATCGTAACAGGGCCAAAACCTAATTCCACCGCCGCAACTTCCTGTATCCACGAGATCCCATCTTGGGGCCTGTTAGAGAGCTCATTGGAGGGGCATCCACCATAAAGGGCTTCTACATCAACACCATAGCCTCTCCGATGAAGTGTGAGTAGTTTACTTGAGACCTTGGGTCCATAGCTAGTAGCTAGATGGCTTCTTCTCTCTTTTGGATCTCAATACAATGTTCTCCCCTCTCTCGTGGAGATCTATTCGATGTAATCTTCTTTTTGCGGTGTGTTTGTTGAGACCGATGAATTGTGGGTTTATGATCTAGCTTATCTATGAATAATATTTGAATCTTCTCTGAATTCTTTTATGTATGATTGAGTTATCTTTGCAAGTCTCTTCGAATTATCCGTTTGGTTTGGCCAACTAGATTGGTAGTTCTTGTAATGGGAGAAGTGCATGGCTTTGGGTTCAATCTTGCGGTGTCCTTACCCAGTGACAGAAGGGGTTGCAAGGCACGTATTGTATTGTTGCCATCGAGGATAACAAGATGGGTTATTTATCATATTGCATGAATTTATTCCTCTACATCATGTCATCTTGCTTAAGGCGTTACTCTGTTTTTAACTTAATACTCTAGATGCATCTTTGGATAGCGGTCGATGAGTGGAGTAATAGTAGTAGATCTTGAATCGTTTGGTCTACTTGTCTCGGACGTGATGCCTATATACATGATCATACCTAGATATACTCATAACTATGCTCAATTCTGTCAATTGATCAACAGTAATTTGTTCACCCACCGTAGAATACTTATGCTCTTGAGAGAAGCCACTAGTGAAACCTATGGCCCCCGGGTCTATTCTCATCATATCAATATCCATCACTTTAATACTTGCTTTGTTTTTACTTTGCCTTTTACTTTTCACTTTGCATCTTTATACCAAAAATACCAAAAATATTATCTCTATCAGATCTCACTCTCGTAAGTGACCGTGAAGGGATTGACAACCCCTAATCGCGTTGGTTGCGAGTAGCTATCGTTTTGTGCAAGTCGAGGGACTTGTCGTGGCCTCCTCTGGATTGATACCTTGGTTCTCAAAAGCTGAGGGAAATACTTACGCTACTGTGCTGCATCATCCTCTCCTCTTCGGGGAAAACCAACGCAAGCTCAAGACATAGCATCTGGCCCCTCTGTCTGTTCTCCAACAGACGTAGCTCTCAGGAAGACAAAGAGGGTGCCGGCAGGATAGCCTGCCGGGGAAAACTCATTTATTTACATGAAAGAGGCACCTCACATCTGCATGGACATACACATGCATGGGTTCCCGACAAGGTTCATCCTTTTCATTCATATGAACACAAGTACAAGTATTACATAACACAAAGATGGACTCGAGGGATTACATTATTTGAGTTAAAATTGGCGATTGCCTACAGATTTAAGATCGAAAAAAGATAAGTGCCCCGTGATCCCCTCTTTTCGTTTTCCCTCCTTCAGGCACTGCGCCAGAAGGAGGAAAAGATGAGAAAAGGAGCACCCAAGCAGAAGCCCACCCCGGTCCCGTCAGGACCCGTTGGGCACGGCCTGACAAGACCGGGAGTGGCGAGGCTGCGAAGGAGGAGTACGTGGACGGGGTGGCCCTTCTGGTCGCCACCTCCAGGGCCAGCAAGAAGCCTCGGTTTGAGCGTCGGTGGAGTCATCCACCAAAGCCCCAGAAGACTGCTTGAGGCGAGGATAAGGCACCAAGAGAACATCCCTCCCCGGCTATCACCCGAAGAGGCTGGTGATGGCGGTGCCGAGGAGGGAGGGGAAGAGCGGAAAGACGAGGCGGCAGGTCGCCGGTCGGAGGCGAAGGCATCCACACCCTCGTACTCCGACCTGACCCCCTGCCACCCGCCTTCTCCGTCTTCCCTCGCTTCCTCCTCACCACCGCTGCTTCCAGGAAGCACCAAGACTCCAGTCCAGCGCCTCCAGCGGAGAAACAACAAGCAGCCGGAACGGCCAAGGGGCTTGAGGCGCGCCGCTCCCCTCCTTGGCAGGCAGGAAGGCGCGCATCTCGTCGACAACAGCCCCAAGACCTCCGGGAGGGGCAGTGCTGGTATTACCAACGATATCCAGCCCCGCCTTCCGGCCGAGCCTCGAAGAAACCAAAAGGTTTGCCGCCAAGGACCAGGCTTGCTCCCCGTGTGTCAGCGCCAACATGAGGCAACAATAGCCCCAAGCAGGAGCCCATGGGCTGGCCCCAGGCCCCTCTCTTCGACACAGCCAGCAGAAGCGAAAGATAAGAAGAGGAGGAATGCAAAGATGGATGACTCCGCCCTCCCTTTTATAGGCCGGGCAGGGAGGGCAGCTGCTCCATCAAGGGGTGGCCACCATCCTCCTCCACCAATTCAAGGTGACTGGGCCCTCACCATGATGCTCTCTGTGCCACGCGCCTCCGTTACCTACTCCGTGCGATGCATGCAGCATACATGGCCAAGGATAAGGGCGCGCTGTGGGAAGAGTAAATTGGCGGTTTCTACCCCATGCGTTAAAGTCATTCACGGGCCATCACTCGAGCGACCCCACCACCATTGGCTTTACACCATGCGCGGGGAAACCGGAAACTAGCCCGAAATCAAGGCTGATGAAGAAGCAATGAAGACCTCAAGAGGCCGACCCCTTCAGCAACCCTGCTTGTGCACTTATTAGGACGTTCCCCGGCGACGCTCAACAACGCGTTCGGGGCAGGCCTGGGGGCTTATTCCTATGCAACAAACCCTGGTTCTGTTGCCTAGACTGTGCACAGGCACAAGAGCAAGATTGAAGCACCAGCCGAAGTCAGAGTTCAAAGGATCAAGAGATTCGAAGAACCAACATGCAGCTTAAAGAGATTAAGGCCAAGCCAGAGCAGCAGGGTATCGCCAAGAGAAGGCCTCCTTTGCCGGGCAGGCGAGCCCGGCAAGGGGCGAGGCCACACCCAGAAGCAAACGACCAAGACACCCCGGCAGGACCTGCCGGGGCTCACGGGAGCAGAACCGCCTCACCAACCACTCAAGCACGACCCATGTCGTCGATCGGTGTGGTGTCAAGCCGCAAGGTGATTAAGTGGCAGCCATTTGCCACATGGCAGCCATTTCCTACAGAAGAAACCCATAGATGACACCCGTCCTGGGACGTGTCAAGAGAACAGGTGTGGAGCTGGCAAGATAGTCTGGCAAGCCTTGTCGGACAACCAGTGATGTGACACTAAGGGGTGCATTTAATGCGCCCTGTCAGCCCGCAGAGTTAGGTATGATAGCACTGTTTGCTATCATATCAGCGCATAATGACTACTTTGCCATTATGGTGACCCCTTGATCTATAAAAGGAAGCCCATGCACCCATAGGAAGCGTTGGAAAGTCGATGAACCCACACCCCCATACGCGTGTAGTCTCTAGTTCCCTAAGGCAACCCCTTCCGGGCAAGTGTACTATGCTTCACCACCTCCATTCCACCATCAATCCACCAAAGTAGGAGTAGGGTTTTACGCCTCCCGGCGGCCCGAACCTGCGTAAATTGCTAGTGTTCTCTCTGCCGTGCTGCCGTACGCTGGTCTGCTCTTTGTGCAACGCGACATCCCCCTGCCGAACCAGCAAGGGGCCTCCTGGTCCCATAGGTGGCCGCAGATATCCTGCGACATCTTTGGCGCCCCAGGTAGGGGGTTCGCTTGCGCGAACCTGAAAGTTGATGAACCAGCAAGGGGCCTCCTAGTCCCATAGGTGGCCGCGGATATCACACGACAAATGGGAATGAATGTCAAACACCCTGCCACCGTCACTGGGCCGCAAACACTGAGATACCTGGTTCTTCAATTCTAGTAAATCCAAAACTAGTCTGAAATTCATGAAACTTGGCATGCTATCATGGAGCGGCATCAACATGCCGTGGTAAATTTTTTATCCCATTTGGGGCAGGTTTGGGTATAAACTTCTCACAAACCAGAGCTTCTCACAACAAGCGTGATGGTTTTGGTAGGGAACGTGCCACCTTTAGGGACGAAACGACATCCGTTGCTTCTTATTGCTTTCAAAAATTTGCTAGTGTCAACATTGAACAACAGGAGTGTTGTGTTAAATTTTGGAATTTTTCGGGGTACGTTTGGACATTTTTATACATTAACTGGGTTTTCTAGGCATTTTATTTGCATAATTCAAATTTGAACTACATGCACATGCGCCGGTGCATATAAATTGGTTGAAAAATCAAATATGTGTCCTTGGTTGCATGCTTAAGTCCCATGCAAGAAGTGGGAATGAATGTCAAACACCCTGCCACCTTCACTCGGCCGCAAACATTGAGATACTTAGTTTTTAAATTATAGTAAATCTAAAACTCATCTGAAATTCATGAAACTTGGCATGCTATTATGGAATGGCACCCGACATGATGTGGTATTTTTCGTGTGCATTTTGAGAGAAGGCGCACTTGAATAACAGCCAACAAAGGCACTTTGAAACAAATAGCTGCCACTGTAACATCTCAAATGTTTTGTATAATTTAAATTGTGTGCGTTCTGTTAACCATTCACATGACGCCATGCCTCACTCTTTTAATGGCTAGGAGGTGCCGTACGGACATGTGCTTGAGTGCTTGACTAAACAGGAGGTGTGCGAGTTGTACTCCAATGCGGAGGCTCATTGGGAAGCGTGTGAGCTGTACGACGCGCAGGCTCACCGGGAAGCGAGGCCTTTGACTTCCATGGACGCCTGCCTTGCTCGCATCCTCTCCATTAATGGCGCCCAAGCCGCGGTTTAATATGGTTTTTAAATATAAAACACTCATCGCAAACATTTTAGTTAGAACACCCGTATGCAAACCAACAACTTCCCCAGGAAGCCAAGGGAAAATGTGTCGAGCAGGATCTGTTCAGCTCTTGATCACAAACGTTTTAGTTAGAACACCCGTATGCAAACCGAAAGCTTCCCCAGGAAGCCAGGAGAAAATGTGCCGAGCAGGATTTCTGCAGCTCTTGATCGCAAACATTTTAGATAGAACACCCGTATGCAAAGTGAGAGCTATGGTCTTCCCCCTTAAGTCGAGGGAAAATTCACAGCGCAGGATTTGTGCATCCTGATACATATCCAACGTATCTATAATTTTTGATTGTTCCATGCTGTTATATTATAATTCTTGGATGTTTTATAATCATTTTATAGTCATTTTATATCATTTTTGGGACTAACCTATTGACATAGTGCCAAGTGCCAGTTGCTGGTTTTTTGCATATTTGTTTACATTGGAGGAAATCAATATGAAACGGAGTCCAAACACCACGAAACTTTTTATGGATTTTATGGGCCAGAAGACCACCAATGGGCCAGAGTAGCACCGTGGGGGTTCCCCGAGGGGGGCACAACCCACCAGGGCGCGCCTGGGGGCCCAGGCGCGCCCAGGTGGGTTGTGCCCACCTCGGCGGCCTCACGCACCCCTCTTTACCCTATAAATTCACAAATATTCCGAAAACCCTCGGGGTTAACCTAGATCAGAAGTTCCACCGCCGGATGCCTCTGTAGCCACCGAAAACCAATCTAAACCCTGTTCCGGCACTCCGCCGGAGGGGGGGATCATCACCGGTGGCCATCTTCATCATCCCGGCGGCCACTATGATGAGGAGAGATTAGTCCACCCTTGGGGATGAGGGTTTGTACCAGTAGCTATGTGTTTAATCTCTCTCTCTCTCTCATGTTCTTGAGATGTCACGATCTTGATGTATCACGGGCTTTGTTAATATAGTCGGATCATATGGTGTTTTCCCCTCTCTATCTTGTTGTGATGAATTGAGTTTTTCCCTTTGAGATTTCGTTGTTATCGGATTGAATACTTTTATGGATTTGAGAACACTTGACATATGTCTTTCAATTGAATACTCGTGGTGACAATGGGGTATCGTATTGATTCACTTGATATATGTTTTTTCACTCAACTCACGGATTCCCGAGGTGACATTGGGGTAATCTATACATAGGGGTTGATGCACATTCTTGTCCTTGTTTCTCCGGTAGAAATCTTGGGGCACTCTTTGAAGTTCTTTGTGTTGGATTGAGTATTATGAATATGAATTTGATTTGGTGTTATTTTAGTATGAACTCTAGGATAGATCGAATGGAAAGAATAGCTTTGTGTTATTTTAGTACGAACTCTTGAATAGATTGAACGAAAAGAATAGCTTTGAGGTGGTTTCATACCCTACAAAGGAACTTTGGAGTGATTCTTCATCGCACTTTGAGGGGTGGTTATATGATCCAATTATATAGCATTGTTGAGAGATTACACTAGAGAAAGTACAAACCCTAGGCCTCATTTTCAAGCATTGCAATACCGTTTTTGTGCCCGTTTACTATTTGCTACCTTGATGTTTTTATTTATTCAGATTATAAAAGTATATTTCTACCATCCATATTACACTTGTATCACCATCTCTTCGCCTAACTAGTGCACCTATACAATTTTCCATTGTATTAGGTGTGTTGGGGACACAAGAGATTTCTTGTATTTGGTTGCAGGGTCGTTTGAGAGAGACCATCTTCATCCTACATTTCCCACGGATTGATAAACCTTAGGTCATCCACTTGAGGGAAAATTGCTACTGTCCTACAAAACTCTGCGCTTGGAGGCCCAACACGTGTCTACAAGAATAAAGTTGCATAGTAGACATCAAACTCTTTTCTGGCGCCGTTTCCGGGAAGGTGAGTGCATGAAGGTATATCTTAGATCTTGCAATAGAATCTTTTAGTTTCTTGTTTTATCACTAGTTTGGTTTATAAAAGAAAATTACATAAAAATGGAATTGAGGTTGCATCATATTATTGATCATCTTTATAATATCTTTCTTGAAAATGATGGTTCAGAAAATTGTGCTCAATTTGTAGGAGAAGAAGTCAATAAAATGTTTGGCACAAAATATTTAAATGATGAGCATGATTGCAATGTTGTTAGTATGAATTCTTTGAATATCCATGATGCTAATGATACACAAAGTTACAAGCTTGGGGATGTTATATTTGATGAAGATGATATTTTTACTCCCCCAAGTTTTGATGAGAAAATTTATTATGATGAAAGCATGCCTCCTATTTATGATGATTATAATTACGAAAGTCGATTTGGAGAGGTCATGACTTTATTTAGTGATGAATCCACTATTTCAGAAGAGGTTTCAATTTATTATTATGAGAACAAAGTTGCTATCTATGATGATTATGGTGATGACATGTATGCTATAAAGAATAATGATAACCATGAAACTTTTCATCATGATTATAATTTTCAATCCCATGATAGTTACTTTGCTCCCACTGCTATTCATGAGAATAGATTTGCTTATGTGGAGAGTAGTAAAATTTCTATGCTTGTGGGTCATGAAAAGAATACTTTATGTGATAGTTATATTGTTGAATTCATTCACGATGCTACTGAAAATTATTATGAGGGAGGAACATATTCTTGTAGGAAATGCAATAATATCGAGTTTCCTCCCTATGTGTTTAAATTTTTGAAGTTATGCTTGTTTTGCCTTCCTAAGCTAGTTCATTCTTGTTCCCATAAGTTGTTTGCTCACAAAATTCCTATGCATAGGAAGTGGGCTAGACTTAAATGTGCTAATCAAATGACTCATGATGCTCTCTTTATGTTTCAATTCTTATCTTTTATGTGAGCATCATTGAAATCATCTTGCCTAGCTAAAAGGCATTGAAGAAAAGCGCTTGTTGGGAGACAACCCAACACTTTTACCTACTGTTTTTATGTGTTCACATGATTAGGCTACTGTAGTAACCATGTTTTATAGCTTTTGTTTCAATAAAGTGCCAAGTATAGCCTTTGGGATAGTGTGGATGATAGTTGACTTGAATCTGTGCAAAAATAGAAACTTTTGCTTCCAGAAACAGAATTGTTTAAATTCACTGGAGCGTCAAAAAATTCTGAATTTTTTACAGATGATTGATATACAAATTTTCTATGTGTTCCTAATTTTTCAGAATTGTTGGAGTTCTAGAAGTATGACTAATATTCAGATCTTTACAGACTGTTCTGTTTTTGATAGATTTTCTTTTCAATGGATAGTTTGCTTGTTTTCTAGTTTCTATGGCTTATATTGCTCAATATAAATTGTGGAAATGATGAGGTACAGTAGGCATTATGTGAGAACAATTATGAATCTTGTCTTTGACAGTACCAAAAGTGAAATGGTTTGCTCTTTATCATACTAACCTATCTCACAAAGTTCCGTTAAGTTTTGTGTGATTGAAGTTTTCAAGTTTTGGGTGAGACGTCGATATGAGGAGAATAAGGAGTGAAAAGACCCTAAGCTTGGGGATGCCGAAGGCACCCCAAGGTAATATTCAAGGAAGATCCAAGCAACTAAGCTTGGGGATGCCCCGGAAGGCATCCCCTCTTTTGTCTCCAACATTATCGGTAACCTCACTTGGAGCTATGTTTTCATTCGTCACATGATATGTGTTTTGCTTGGAGAGTCATTTTATTTTGTTAGGATTTGCTTTATTTTATTTAGAATAATTTTTTGCATCTTCTATTTCAATAAAAGTGGCATCGATAGCCTTTACTATGCTTATTTTACAAGTATACATGTTGCTGTTTCAAGACAGAAAGTTTATTGCTGTTGCAAAAATTACCTAGAAAACTCAGAATGTGATAAAATGCTGAATTTTTTTTTCAAAATAAGCTCTGATAATTTTTCTAAAGTTTGGTAAATTTTTCAGAATTTTTGGAGTTAGGGAAGTATGATGAATATTGCACTCTTTACAGACTGTACAGTTTTGGCAGATTGATGTTATGTTTGCATTGTTTGCATATGTTTGCGTGTTTAAAGATTCTATTTGAGGATAGGAGTATTAAATATGCAGAGGCATTTAGTATGCAATGTTGAATAATTTTTCTAGTGATTTGCTACAGTATATAATGATAAGGTTTTTGCATTGGTTTATACTAACTTATCTCACGAGTTCTTGTTGAGTTTTGTGTGGATGAAGCTTTTGTTATTTAGGAAAAACATGATATACGAGGAATTAAGGAGACACAAAATCTCAAGATTGGGGATGCCCAAGGCACCCCAAAATTATATTTCAAGAAGTCTCAAGCATCTAAGCTTGGGGATGCCCCGGTAGGCATCCCACCTTTCTTCTTCAACAATTATCGGTTAGTATCGGTTGAGCCTAAGTTTTTGCTTCTTCACATGATGTGTGCTATTCTTGAAATGTCATTTTATTTTGTTTTGTTTGCTGTTTTAATAAAGTACTTAGATCTGAAAGTTTTTAAATAAAATAAAGTCCTCAAATAGTTGCTAGGGAGGCTAGGTAAGCGCCACTCACATCCCGTCAACGAAGCTCTTTTCTATGGAATTGCTCTAGTGCTTCACTTATATCTTTTTGAGCACGGTGTGCTTTATTATTTTTGAATAAATTCTCTCTTGCTTCACTTAAATTTATTTGAGAGAAAGAAATATTATGCTCATGATCTTCACTTATATTTGTTTGAGCTTATCAAAAGCAACACATGAAAATTAGTCCCAAAGTGATAGATATCCAAGAAGGATATAATAAAAACTTTCATGAAGAACATTGGACAAAATAAACTTGATTCCTTGTAATACTTTTTAGATATGATGATGTGATATGCGAGTCATGTTGATGAGTAATTGTGCTTTAGTAATAATATTGGTGTTAAGGTTTGTGATTCCCTATGCAAGCGTGAAAGTCAATAGTTATGCAGCGAAATTATATCCTACTTGTGGTGTATTATTCGGTGTTAATTATGCTCAATGCTCGCTTATGAGATTATTTGTTTCTTGGTTGGTAACTTCTCAATCTTTTGCTAGCCTTCATTTTGCACTAAGTATGATCACTACTTGTGCATCCAAAATCCTTTAAACTAGTTTTTCCACATGAGTCCACTATACCTACCTATATGCGGTATTCTTTTGCCGTTCTAAGCAAATTTGTATGTGCCATCTCTAATTTTCAAAATAAATTTCTCTTACGTGTGCTCAAATGCGCTCATGAGGCGGTGAGGGGTGGCCAATATTTTCCATGCTAGATGTGTTATTCTCACGATGAGTGTTTATTCACTTGTCATTGCACGAGAGTATGGCAAAGGTATTAGGGATGCCCAGTCCCGAAATAAAAAATGAATTTACTTTATGTTGTCAAATAATAAATTCCTTGGAAAGTGTTGGTATGGAGGGCACCCGTGGATACGGTTAGCCATGTAAAGTGAAAGTATGGTGGAAAAAGGAATAAACTTTATTTCCTGTTTGGGAACCGCCTATGATATATCTGGCATGGAAAGTGTTGGGAGCTCTAAGTTGTTTTTGTTGGTGGGAAAAGTATGCCTCTCAAAATGTTTTTATCTCTCAATTTTTGCTTTGAGCTCTGGCACCTCTACAAATCCCTACTTCCCTCTGCGAAGGGCCTTTCTTTTACTTTATGCAATTTTTTTTAATTTGAGTATCCATCTTCTCTTATAAAGCACCAACTAGGAGGCACTATGATCGTACTTGAGCATTGGGTGTAGCTAATATGCGAATGTGTTTCATGAATGGATCAACGATTGAGCATGATGGGATAGGGATAACTTATTTTAGCGTTGATATTTTGAAAGACATGGTTGCTTGTTGGTATGCTTTAGTATTCAAGTCCTCATGACAAAACTAGACTATTGCTTTGAATCATATAAAAGTCCAAATGTCCATGCTATAAGAAAAGAATATGAGATGACATGATAGGCAGCGTTCCACATCAAAAATTCTGTTTTTATCATTTACCTACTCGAGGACGAGCAGGAATCAAGCTTGGGGATGCTGATACGTCTCCAACGTATCTATAATTTTGATTGTTCCATGCTGTTATATTATCATTCTTGGATGTTTTATAATTATTTTATAGTCATTTTATATCATTTTTTGGGACTAACCTATTGACATAGTGCCAAGTGCCAGTTGCTGTTTTTTGCATTTTTTTTACAAAATAGGAAATCAATATCGAACGGAGTCCAAACACCGCGAAACATTTTGTGGTTTTTTTATGGACCAGAAGACCACCAATGGGCCAAAGCAGCACACAGGGGTGCCCGAGAGGCACAACCCACCAGGCGCTGAGGCCCAGGCGCCCAGTGGGTTGTGCCCACCTCGGTGGCCTCCCGCACCCCCTCTTTACCCTATAAATTCAAAAATATTCCAAAAACCCTCCGGATTAACCTACATCAGAAGTTCCACCGCCGCAGGCCTCTGTAGCCACCGAAAACCAATCTAGACCCCATTCCGGCACTCCGCCAGAGGGGGGAATCATCACCGGTAGCCATTTTCATCATCCCAACGGCCACCACGATGAGGAGGGAGTAGTCCACCCTCGGGGCTGAGGGTTTGTACCAGTAGCTATGTGTTTAATCTCTCTCTCCCTCTCTCTCGTGTTCTTGAGATGTCACGATCTTGATGTATCGCAGGCTTTGTTAATATAGTCAGATCATATGGTGTTTCCCCCTCTCTATCTTGTTGTGATGAATTGAGTTTTTCCCTTTGAGATTTCATTGTTATCGGATTGTATACTTTTGTGGATTTGAGAACACTTGACATATTTATTGCAATTGAATACTCGTGGCGACAATGGGGTATCATATTGATTCACTTGATATATGTTTTGGCACTCAACTCGCGGATTCCTGAGGTGACATTGGGGTAATCTATGCATAGGGGTTGATGCATGTTCTTGTCTTTGTTTCTCTGGTAGAAATCTTGGGGCACTCTTTGAAGTTCTTTGTGTTGGATTGAGTATTATGAATATGAATTTGCTTTGGTGTTATTTTAGTATGAACTCTAGGATAGATCGATCAGAAAGAATAGCGTTATTTTAGTACGAACTCTTGAATAGATTGAACGGAAAGAATATCTTTGAGGTGGTGTCGTACCCTACAAACAATTTATTCTTATGTTCTCCGCTTGGTAGGAACTTTGGAGTGATTCTTCATCGCACTTTGAAGGGTGGTTATATGATCCAATTATATTAGCATTGTTGAGAGATTGCACTAGTGAAAGTAAGGACCCTAGGCCTCATTTGAAAGAATTGCAATACTGTTTTTGTGTCTGTTTCCTATTTGCTACCTTGCTGTTTTTATGCATTCAGATTATAAAAATATATTTCTACCAACCATATTACACTTTTCTCACCATCTCTTCGCCGAACTAGTGCATCTATACAATTTTCCATTGTATTAGGTGTGTTGGGGACACAAGAGATTTCTTGTATTTGGTTGCAGGGTCGTTTGAGAGAGACCATCTTCATCCTACACCTCCCACGTATTGATAAATCTTAGGTCATCCACTTGAAGGAAAATTGCTACTGTCCTACAAACTCTGCGCTTGGAGGCCCAACACGTGTCTACAAGAATGAAGTTGCGTAGTAGACATCACATCCCTTCAACACGAACAGTTGTTTTGGATGACCTGTGTGCAACCACGTACAAACAATTTTGTAAGATTTGCATCTGTCATATTGGGCATGTTTCCATTTGTCAAACTGGAAAGATTGACATTTGTTGATCTAGTAACATTGCCATTTGTCAATCCTTGTAACACTACGATTTGTCAAAATATGCAGCTAAAAATCACTAGCACTATCTAATTTTTGCAACTAAAATTCAGTAATTAAGCATAGATTTCATTCATACATTAAGCAGTCGTTCTTAATTTATACAAACAGTTCAACTCGACAGTTGAACCGACCAAACTTTTCCCCGATTGTTGTCAACCACGTACTGAAATAGCTAGTTCAACTATATATACTAGCTAATTTTAAGTACGTTGTACAGTTCCACCACATCTATAGTCAGATGAACTGAAGAAAATAGCACCTAAATACTACTACTACAGAGGGGCTTTGTGCTACTTCCGGCAGCCTCTCCTCTGCCGAGCGCGCTTAGTAAGAGGCAGAGGAGGAGGAGGAGCCTACCAACAAGATGGACAACTGCAATACGGTGCCTGCTGCTGCTGCACGTTCAGTGACGCTCGCCAGGTCGAACGCCCATTGCCGCTCCAGATGAACCCTCTCGAAGCGGCCGGACTGCTCGTAGATCTCCTGATTCCTCACCTCTGCGTCGGCGTGTGCTGCGGTGCCGGCTGCGGTAAGGCTCTTTGCGTGCTCGACGAGGCGCTCCTCCTCCTCCCGCAGAAACTCGATGTAGTGCGGAAGGTCACTGACGCACGTGCGGGCCTCCACCTCCGCCTTCCTCCTTCGGGCGGCGATGGCGGAGTGGGTGATGATCCC
Organism: Aegilops longissima; assembly: GCA_021605205.1. Classification (NCBI taxonomy): domain Eukaryota; kingdom Viridiplantae; phylum Streptophyta; class Magnoliopsida; order Poales; family Poaceae; genus Aegilops; species Aegilops longissima. Next base: position 462,188,786 of record CM038682.1, on the reverse strand, counting down.
GGCGGTCGACGGTGGGCTGGCGGCCACGGCGGTCGATGATGGGGTAGCGGCCATGATGTCCCCTCCTGCCTTCGGGCCGCGGTGGCGGAGCGGGTGATGGCCGGCAGTGGGGTGACGGCCACGACGGCCACCTCCAGCCTTCGGGCCATGGTGGCGGAGCGGGTGATGGCCGACAGTGGGGTGGCGGCCACGACGGCCACCTCCCACCTTCGGGCCGCGGCAGTGGAGCGGGTGATGGCCCTGGCTTTCGCCGGTAGTGTGGCGGCAACGACGGCCGGCAAGAGCTGCTGACGGGCACCGACGGCGGAGCGTGTGGTGGGTGTTCCGCGCACACCCAACAGGGATGCCACGCACACTACACTATGCCAGGGACTGCGCCGCCGTCGCGGTGTAGCCTCCCAGCTGGAGCTGTCCTCTAATGACGGCGGAGTGGCTGAGCGACGATGACAGACCGGTGCCATTGGCGATTGTGGGAGAAGCAGATGAGATAAGCTACAGGGAGGGAGGGGAAAATGTGACGTAGGACTCGCCGACGGTTAGGGTTTATATAGCAGGCCGGTAAGCATTGGGATTTGGGGGATTTCAACGAGTCTGGCGGGAAGCTTGCGCGGGAACCTGCGAGGTTGAGCGGGAACAGGCTCAACAACGATTCATTGGCGCCACCGTTTGGCCAAAAGAACACCCCCACGCGCCGCACAAGCTTGCGATGTAAGCGTCTGCGGACGCGCGGTGACAAGACGTGCGAGAGGAGGACGAAAGGACACATACACATATGGTTAATACAAAATAACATTTGCGATTTAATTACCTACTATACCCCGTCATGGTTTATAAGTAGGATTTAACTAATAAAATACGAATGGATGTCGCCAAAGATTATATCGTTGGATTCGTATTTGAACATAGTTTCCAGTTATACAATTTTTGTAACATGCATTAACAGTTTTTTGGTTAAATTTAAGGTTATATACAAGCAAGCGTTTGCTCGCAACACACACGGCTTATTCCATCAGAAACAGCTCGGATGGATCAACTGTATGCCACGTATCGCACACGCAACTCTAATCTGATTCGTGCTTGATGTCTCCGACATCTCTCACACAATTCGTCTTATTTTCCACGTATCACTGTGCCGGCCTCTGCTCACGTCCCTCGGCGCACTCTACTTACCGTTAGGCGCCGCGGCGCGCTCTGCTCGCGTCCATCGTTGAGGCGTTGAGGCGACCGCGGAGCGCTCTGCTCGCATCCCTCCACGCATGCTCTGCCAAACGGTTGGGCGTGTGCATGATCACGTCGGGGGCCCCATATGCATGCGGTTGCGCCGCGCGCGTTGCCACACGATGCAGTTACGTGTGGCACGATGGAGTTACGCACTGCAAATTAGAACTGCCAGCAGGGCCTGGCGATATTCCCGGCCGTCCGGCTTCGCCTTTAATTCTCGCGGCCATTATAACCTTAGTCTCTTCAACCTTTCGATCGCGCCCCACAACACAACAAGCACACCCGCGATGACACATAGAGAGGGGATGTCTAGCGGCGCTCCAATGGAGTTCGGCAAGCATAAAGTGGAGACCCACACGAGGGAGAGGGATCTCTCGGTGATGTACACCATCGACCCGGCCATGGTGGACGACTACATCAACAGCGTTGAGCAGTTGCTTGCTCGAGACAAGTACAAGGTGGTCGGCATCGGCCTCCAGTACACCAGCGGTCGTCCCAACATAGATTAGAAGGTTGTCGTCGCCAGTTGTGTGTGCGCCATCAATGTCCTCATCTACCACTACTGCATGGCCACAGAGCCTTGAGAACATTTCAACAGGTTTGTCAACAGCACCGACTACAAATTCGCCACGGTGGAAACCATCAACGATGTAAAAGCGCTCAGGGTTACGGGCTTGGCCTGCCATAACCTTGTCAAAATCCATGAGCACTACAGGGTCTGGGGCAGCACGAAGAAGGACTCCCTGGTTGAACTCGACTCGACCATCATCGACCCGTACTAAGAAAATATGAAGCAGGATGCCAACAGAACACATCCCGTATCCTGGCACGGGGCCTGGATCCGGCAACTGGATGAACCTCACCTCCGGTTCACGGCCAAGCGCGTGTACACATGCTACGAGATGCACAGGTGGATTGTTGACATGAGAAAGTTCCTTGTTACGGAGATCGACGAGGCTGGATCGAGCCACAACCAAAGCAAGCGTCACAAGAAGTAGATGATGATCAGATGATTGTTTATCCTAGTTAATCATGCATGTAATATATAGTTTACTTTGGTGTGTGGAAATGTCATGTGTGTAGTAGCCACCTATGTAATTATGCATGTAATAGTTTACTTTGGTGTGTGCAAATGCCATGGTTGTAGTATCCACCTATGTAAGTGGATGTTTAATTTGGTTATGCAACCAGGTACATATAAGTTGTTCTGTATGCAATCCCATCTCACAACACACACGTCTTATTAGCAGCAATCGTCTGTGTTATTATCGGTCTTCACACACATTTCTAATTACAGACCTGTTTGCCGCGTATCACACACATCTTGTTATATTGAACCGTTTATGTTCTCTTGTCTCAACGCAAACAGTTCATCCGAGTGAACCGCATGCCGTATATCACACACACCCTTGATCTGGCTGGCCGTTTCTTTTGTGTTGCGTAATCACAAACAATTCATCCGAGTGAACCGTATGTTGTATATTGCACACACCTTCATCTGGCTGCCCATTTATTTTGTTGCTCCTCATCGCAAACAGTTAATTGCACTGAACCGTATGCCCTGCATCATAGACGGAACTAAAAATCTGAACCGTGTTTGATGCATCCGTCATCGCAGACGTTTTGCACCTTTTTTGATGGTTTTTTACACCACCATTTGTGATTAATGCATCGCGCACAATTTCTTCAAAGGGTCTCTGATCATAGTGTCGCATTAGCAGCATCCTGCACTAGTGATGAGACCGGTTCCACCGACTGACATCCAACTAGTTTTGCATAAAGGTGCTGGCGGGTGTATGTTTCTCCTACTTTAGTTGAATCAAATTTGACTGCGGCCGGTCCTTGAAGAAGGTTAAAACAACAAACTTGATGAATCACCGTTGTGGTTTTATACGTAGGTAAGAACGGTTCTTGCTAGAAGCCCGTAGCAGCCACGTAAAACTTGCAACAACAAAGTAGAGGACGTGTAACTTGTTTTTGCAGGATATGTTGTGCTGTGATATGGTCAAGAATGATGTGATATACGTTATTGTATGAGATGATCATGTTTTGTAAAAGTTATCGGCAACTGGCAGGAGCCTTATGGTTGTTTCTTTATTGTATGAAATGCACACGCCATGTAATTGCTTTACTTTATCACTATGCGTTAGCGATAGTTGTAGAAGCAATAGTTGGCGAGACGACCATGACGCAACGATGGAGATCAAGGTGTCGAGCCTATGACGATGGAGATCATGACGATGCATTGGAGATGGAGATCAAAAGCACGAGATGATGATGGCCATATCATGTCACATATTTTGATTGCATGTGATGTTTATCTTTTATGCATCTTATTTTGCTTAGTACGGAGGTAGCATTATAAGATGACCCCTTCACTAAATTTCAAGGTATAAGTGTTCTCCCTGAGTATGCACCATTGTGACAGTTCATCGTGTTGAGACACCACATGATGATCAGGTGTGATAGACTCTACATTCACATACAACGGGTGCAAGACAGTTTTACACATGCGGAATACTCGGGTTAAACTCGACGAGCCTAGCATGTACAGACATGGCCTCGGAACACTGGAGACCGAAAGGTTGAACGTGAATGATATAGTAGATATGATCAACATAGATATGTTCACCATTGATAAATACCCCATCTCACGTGATGATCGGGCATGGGTTAGTTGATTTGGATCACGTATCACTTAGATGACTTGAGGAATGTCTATTTAAGTGGGAGTTCTTAAGTAATTTGATTAATTGAACTTTAATTTATCATGAACTTAGTCCTGATAGTATTTGCAAATTATGTTGTAGATGAATAGTTCGCGTTGTAGCTCCCCTATTTATTGATATGTTCCTATAGAAAACTAAGTTGAAAGATGATAGTAGCAATGATGCGGACTGGGTCCGTGATCTGAGGATTATCCTCATTGCTGCATAGAAGAATTATGTCCTTGATGCACCGCTGGGTGACAGACCTATTGCAGGAGCAGATGCAGATGTTACGAACGTTTGGCAAGCTTGATATGATGACTACTTAATAGTTTAGTGCGCCATGCTATACAGCTTAGAACCGGGACTTCAAAAATGTTTTGAACGCCACAAAGCATATGAGATGTTCCAAGAGCTAAAATTGGTATTTCAGACTCATGCCCGTGTCGAGATGTATGGGACCTCTGACAAGTACTTTGCCTACAAGATGGAGGAGAATAGCTCAGCTAGTGAGCATGTGCTCAGAATGTCTGGGCACTACAATCGCTTGAATCAAGTGGGAGTTAATCTTCCAGATAAGATAGTGATTGACATACTTCTCTAGTAACTATCACCAAGTTACTAGAACTTTGTTATGAACTATAATGTGCAAGGGATAACGAAAAAGATTCCTGAGCTCTTCGCGATGTTGAAATCGGCGAAGGTAGAAATCAAGAAAGAGCATCAAGTGTTGATGGTTAACAAGACCTCTAGTTTCAAGAAAAATGGCAAAGGAAAAGAAAGGGAACTCCAAGAAGAATGACAAGCAAGTTGCCACTTGTGGCACCCCGGCTCAGAGAAACCGGATCGCCCCGTATTCCAGCCCAGAGATCGAGGAGAAGTCTTCTTGAATATGACACTGCTTGACATAGAACAAATCATCTCTTATTACAAAGGATAATAAATACACAGGTCTGATGTTACAAAGAATCACATCAGCATGGCGACACTACGCCTACGATACTACATTTCCTCTATGCTAGCAGTGGAACAACTCGTAGCAGCGGAATACATCTAGAAGTGGAACAATGACGAAGGTGGTGAACTCCACTCCGCAGGGACTCTGGCTGGGATACGATCTAGCTCGCACGATCGGTAACCTCGACAAACAATCAATTAATCATGGCATCACCTGCAATCTGGCATGAAACGCCAGGTCAGTACATTGAATGTACTTGCAAGCTCACAACAACCAAAAGCATCAAGGCAAAACAACAACACAGCATTAAACATGTTAATTAAATTAACAACTACTATGATAAGAAATCAGCTACTAAACCTGATATGAAACTACTACGATACTGATAAACCAACATCTCAGATCTCAATAGCCATCTCACTCTTGGCTATCCGACCAAAGCAATATACCATCTCGATCACCTCATGATCCACCTGATCACCTCGTGATCAAAATATCCACATGCTCACCTCGTGACCATATCACAACTGGATGATCATCCTTGAGATCATCCCAACATCATCATCATCCTGCCAAACTATTACTGCTCACAATATTTCAACATATTAATCACCTATAAGTCATTCCGTCATGTGAGTGTTGAACAAATGGTGCGACCTAGTATGAACTTATGCCCATGACCGAGGACACGACTATCGATAGATTAAACACACACACTCTGCAGAGGTAGCGCACTTACCCACACCACAGAACCCATGGCCTCACACTCCCATTCGTGTGGACCAATGGCGTTCCGACAAAACCGATGTATCGCCATTACACTCTCCCGGCCACTCCAACCAACTCCCCTTTGGGCTTAGTCATGGGTGGCCCCGTGCCTACCAAAGGCATCAACAGCCACCGTCGTGGCAAAACAAAAACGATCCCAAATGGGGACAAAAAGGGCCCTATCCAACTATGGGCACACAAGGTTATGTCTGCTTACCGGGCTAGGGTACTGCATGCCCACAACCTTCCCTCGCTGGAGGCACCGGTGAGAGGCACAACAATAGCATCGCATTAGGGCCTTCCCATAAAAGGAAAACGTGGTTGCACTGGAAAAGCCCGGTTCGGTGGCACCTGACCAACTTAATGACGGAATTTATCCCCAAAAATATAATAGTGATAACTGATACTCCGATATCAGCTATCAACCTGTAATCCAAGTCATAGCAATATCCAACAAATAATCCAAAGCATAATATCGTCATATCAAACTACTCCGAGGATAGCACTACTATCATGATGAATCCAAGAACGATAATACTACTACTCCAATAGCAAGAACAAGCTACCCAACTAAGATCCACATGCAAGCATCATCTCCAAAATCATACTCCCAAAACATAATATCAACTATCTTCATGATGAAAATAATTCTAGCCACTAATAATCCAAAGGCAGCATGACATCCAAAGTAATACTCCAAAATATAATACCAGATACCAACATGAAAATAATCATAACATAAGCCACTAAGAATCCAAAGGCAACATGTCATCCACATAATCTTCAAAATATAAGTCCTAGAACTCCAAGCAATATCATGGCAATATCAAGATCGAAACAACACTCCGAGAAATGCCATGAACAAAATCATACATAGTTAATGCAATATTTTAAACAAGTTTAAATAAGTAAACCATGTCACTGCATTGCAATCATGCAAATGGAGGGTGTGGCTTGCCTGGGGTGAAGGGATTCATTGGGAAGAAGTGCAAGAAGCTTGCGGAAAGATTCACCGGAAAACGTTCTCTCTCGGAGAGGGATGATTTAGTGCAAGGGCAAAATGGTCATTTTAAGGATGTTACAACATCATGAAAACGATACCAATAGAATGGGCTCGACGAGGCAAATAAGTGGGCTTTGGAATCACCTCAATCGGAGAGTCACGGTTGAAAAGATACGGCCGTTCATCCGTTAGGCAGAAAACAAATAAAAAATTATTCATTTCTGCTCTAACGGGTGAATGTTCACAAACTAGTGGATTCGCCCGGTAGCTGAAAAAAAAGAGAAAACGCATTCTCAGAACTGTGCTTTCATGTGGGGAAAACGTAGTTTCGTCTAAAGAAGAACAGAAGTATGCTTTCTAACCTGGAAAGGGTATTCCATTGTATTACGTCTCCACTTAGATGACGTGGCGAGGCGGGGTCAACGGCTGAGGGGCTGACATGTGGGTTCCACGGGGCCCACTGTCCAGCTGGCAGGGAGGGGTCGACATCGTCGTCTTCAACTTCACGCCCGCGCGCAGCCGAAGCAGAGGCGGCACTCGACGGCGATAGCTGGAGCTACCGACCATCTCCGGCGGCACTCGGCCTACCCACGGGCTTAGGAGACGGAGCCGCGTCGCCTGGGATAGGCCTCATTCGCCGAAGGGCACGGGGAAGAGCATGGCGTCGGCTGCGGCGGAAGAAAGCTTTGGCTACCGATGAACTCGTGGCAAACGACCATCGAAGGAGAAGGAGATGTGCTGGGGTGGCTCGGGGGTGGTGGTGGAGACCTCTGGTGGTGGTGGAAGGCAAGGAGGGGGATGGCGTTGAGCGAATTTAGGCCGAGGCCGAGGTAGGCACACCGGCGATGGAGGAGGAAAGGGAGGCTCTGGAGCTCGAAGAAGTGGTCCGGGCGGCTGCTAGGGATGTGGGGAAGAGCTAGGTGAGGTCGAGAAGCCTCGGGGTGGGCTTATATAGCCAAGGGAGGAGGGGGTTGAGCTGGCGTCGCCGCGGACGCGTGGCCGGTGCCACAGACGCGTGTGCATGCGCTCGAGCTTGGAGGTAGACGACGATGGAGGAATAGGGAGAAGCTCACGGGGTAGAGGGAGCCAAGGGAGCACGGGGAGGAAGAAGAGGGGCGCATTCAATGCCATGTCGGCACTGTGCTCCCGTGGGCGTGCGACGGCGAGCGTCGACGAGGAAGCGGACAGAGGGGGAGAGGGGTCCAGGGGAACGGTGATGATGAGAGGAAGACGCTGGACATGCTCATGCGCACGAAGACGACGAGAGGAAGAGAGGCCGAAGCGCAAACGACGCCATGGACGCGGCCACTGCGCACAGAGCGAGTGCATAGGCATGCTAGCTATGCGGTCTCCACTAGACAATGCACAGGGAGGTCACGAGGGAATTGCAAACCTTGTCTGGTGGCTAGTCCTTCCAGGGTGGAGCATTTATCAGTCTATGTCTTGGTCTGAGGTGCTGTGGTTGGGTTGGAACTAAGCTCTGAAGTTTGCTGTAGCAAACATGGCTGCGCACTGGTGATCAATAGAGAATTGCTTGAAGCCAAATAAGTTGTCTGGGTTGATTAACTAAGGAAGGACTACAATCCTGGAGGTTTTGAGGGCAATTGGACCAAGATACATCATAGTTACTTCACAACTACACATTTGGTCCAGAATCAGGATCAGGATGATGCACTCACATGGAGTATCAAATTGAGCTAAAATTTGGCAAGGCTTTATGATATGGACATATAAAGATGCTGTAAAAATTTCATACCAAATGGACAAGCCAAAATGGTACTTGTTTCACACACATCCTCTCTGTCTAGAAACTTGGAAAATTCTAGAGGAATATTGGCTCCATGAATTGATACCAAAATTGGTGGAGATTGGTTTTATGGTCATGAGAATGCTCTGGTAAATTTTCAGCCAAAATGAAGCAATATAAAATATACTTGCTTCACAACCTGAAAATATTGACAGATGCAAAGATTTGATCCTGTGCTTACATAGATGATTGGATTGGACTGAAATTTGGAGGAGTGTAAAGATATGAGCACATGAAGAGATGTACAAAATTTGAACTCATTTGGATAACCCTAGCTGGTACTTCCTTCACAATGCCTTCTATCTGACAGAAACTTTGAAAAATTGCTGAGAAAGAATGGCTAGGCAAATAAAGTTGAATTTTGGCATGAGACAATGATTTGGATGATATAGCATGCCCAAAAAGTTTGGGAGCAATCAATAAAGGATAGGTGGCACTTCCTTAACAGAAAGCGACACTGGATAGAAATGAAGAATAATTATTGGGGAATTATTCTTGGGCTAGGACAGGAAAGTTTGGGCATATTTGAGCAACATATGACCCAAATAAATTATGAGAATTATTTGGGAATCTTTGGATGGACAGAAATATAGGTTGCTTCACAACCTAAGGCACTTGAGGTTATTCCTTTAATAGAAAAGGAATTTTCCCAAAGAAAATGAATTATAGAGTTGGGCTAGAATGGAAATGGCATGATCTTGGGAAAGTTTTAAGAATGATGAGCCACTTGGGAGAATAAATGAGGCTGATTTCCAGGTTGCAAGACCACAAATCCACTCCAAAAAGAAAATCAGAGCAAAAACCAAATAAATCAAAGGAAAAAAGAAAAGGGCCAAAAACCAGGCTGTTACAAACCTTCCCCCTAAATAAATCCGTCCTCGAGATATGGTTGCTCAGGGAACAAGTATGACTTGAGGACACTGTTTCCAGCTCGGGTATCCATTTCCTTTATTTGTTGTTCCCCCGAGAATTTCAGATGATCAACTTACCTTGCTCTGGGGTGGTTTGCTTCACCTTTCCTAAATTCCGTCAGATTTTGGCTCAGATACCAATTCCTCTTGCTGACATTGATTCTCTCATATCTGTGGTGATATCCAATGGATCTGAGCATACATTTTCCTTTTGTCATAAAAACATTTTTGCTTCTGCCATGGGGTTTGCTCAAACAAATGCATGTCCTCAGGTTTCAAGAAGTCCTTACGGGATCTGATTGCTCACAGGTGGTACTGATTTATCTTGATTTGTTTCTTGGGCTCGAGCATGATATATGTACCAAAGATTCGACTGCCTTTTGTCGTGAGCAATATGCAAGGGCATAGACTTATAGCTGTAGCATACCTCAAATATTAACATCTTGGGATTGTCTGGCAGGTATGTTGGTGGGAAGATACTTTTCATGACAGGTTGTCCGGATACTTGGTTCTGCCAGAAAATATACCTGGCCTGAGTTAATTGTTTGACTTTTGACTTTCTCATGTTGTCGGTAGACCCATCTGTGGTAATGAGGCTATGAGATGCTGTAACACTGCCGCTGAGGTCAAACTGCTGATGTTGCAAAGGAATCTTGGGCCTGATAGAACGAACTTGGATATTCCACATTAACCATTCTAAGTGGGTCAGCAGGATATGAAACCCTTGTAGAACAGAGTAGGCCTCTGAGGGTATGTCTTTTGTGGATCCATATGGAATTATGGCCTCCAACTGACTTGGGTATCCGGACCCTGATGGTCATGCATAATTCATCATACCTTTGCTGTCAGTCTCATCCTTTGACGGTCGTGATTTTCTTGGTCAGGATACCTTACTGAAATAACTTGGCCACACATGTCCTTGATTCTCCGCATGATCATGGATGTGGGTCATGCAATATTTCTGACATTATTCCTTGTGCTTGCTTTCTGACCTGGGTCCGCACACACATGACATATATTCGGGGCTCGTAGCTGTACAGAGCTCGTTGTTGAGGCCAATCATGCAAGAGGGGGACGAGAGTTCACGAGATCTCCTTGTTAGTTGCGGGAATAATAACCTTGATGACCATTGTCAAGGCTATAGATTCTATGATGTCATCTCCAGATCTTGTCGATCCTTGTATTACATGAGATGCATCTCTCCTTATCTTCCTTTGCATGACTTATGAGGTTGCTGAATCTTACTTTTCTTAGGTATATCTGCTTGAACTTTGCCGCATCTCGTATGAGTGAATAATATGACTGGGGATGCATTCTCACCGTATAGATGGAAAGATTTGTAGTCGAACACTTGATTTGTAAAGCAGACATATGCCTTGAGTGATTTGTACTTCTGACAAAATTATTGTGAATCTGATTCTTGAGCTATACTGCCATATACTGCCAACTCATCGTATAATCTCTAAGGATGGTGCAGTAGGGTAGTACTGACGTGGGCTAAGTGGCTTATGAGAGAAGCCATCCGAGTAGCTTGCCGAGGAAGACTCGTTAGCTTCTGCTCGAAGCTTTTGTCTAGGTAGCTGGGAGAAGAAATCTCGATAGCTTACACACGAAGCTTGACCTGAGTATCATGTTGGAGAAGCCTGAGTTCTGTACTTGAGATGCTTCTCCTTAGTTTGCTTGTTGAGAAAGATTCATTTTCTGTCTGTCAGAAGCTTTTACCAAGGTACCTTGTTGAGAAAGACTGGGTATCTTGGACAGGAAACTTTCCATATATTATGCTAGGAAAATTTTGATGAGCCTTGCATCATAGGTTTCTTCCGATAGCGTGTGGAAGAATAATGAGTTTCTCATATCCAAAGCTTCATATTGTGATATGCAGACTGAAAGCCATACACATACCCATAATATTCTGCGGCTGATTATTTGCATGAGAAAAATTGTTTGACTATCTTTCTTGACCATAACACATTCTGCCTTTCTTTGGATGATAACATATTTCAAGCATCATTTATTGCTGAGCCAGACCTTGTATACGAGCCATACCTTTGACTAAAAATATTCCATTGGTCTTGCAACTGACTTGTCTTTCTGCTGGCTTGATCATTACTGCCGTGATGATTTTGTACTGATGTAGACTCGATGTTGATAATCAATCCAAGAGACCATTGGTATTGTGAGCAGATATTAATACGATAATGGAGTTGACTGGGTAGACCATAATGTTTAGCTAAGGTTCTTCCAATCATCTGAAATCCTTATTGCTTCTTTGAGTCTAGTGTCGGTTGATGAGAAACTTCCATAAGGGGAAATAAGGTAACACCGAGGGCCCAAAAATAAAGAAGCAATATAAAACAACTCAACTGAACAAAAGCACACAACAATCAATCACACATAAACATAGTCACATATTACTACTAGTCACACAATATGCATGCCTGCTTAAGCACACAAATCTCGCGGGAACTCCGGGATTATGATCTAACATGCTGTGACGGTGTGCACGAGGACGAATAAATGTGTGGAAGGATTGGTGTAAACAAGGCTACACCAAGTGCTAGCTAGCAAGGTAACATCCTTGACTAACTGGGAGGCGAGGACGTACTTGGTAACCCTGTAGAAGGACACAAATGTCGCGAACACATTATTATCAAGCGGACGGAAAAGACCCGTACTCGTCCAAGGAATAGGATAGCGGGAAAAATCGAGTCTACTGGCATTGCCCTCGCTTGATGACTAAGATCATTAAGGGTTGCCAACACGACAAGATGAAAGGGATGATCCGGGATAAAAGCATGTCCATCACCGAAACGATAGGTGATTTTGAAAGAAGGATATCAACGTGATACCTGAACACCATTTTTGCAAACAGTGTCGGGATCACTTGGCATCACTCCGCTGGGACGGAAATGACGAGCAAGAAAAGAAACTGGAAGAAATGCTGGAGCTGAGCTGTAGTGGATCCGGGCCGATGCCATCTACACTCACCATATTAAACCGTTAGTAGCAAAATAATAAGACTATATGCATGTTATGCAACAAACAAATGCAGCAACCAAATGCAACAAACAAGATAGACTCTAAACTACCGATTTCTACCGCTCACGCTGACTAAGGCGTCCTATAGCCAGACCTGCTCTGATACCAAGCCTGTGGCACCCTGGCTCAGAGAAACCGGAACGGCCCGTACTCTAGCCCAGAGATCGAGGAGAAGTATTCTAGAATGTGGCACTGCTTGACATAGAACAAATCAGCTCTTATTATAAAGGATAATAAATACACGAGTCTAATGTTACAAAGAATCACATCAACACGGCAACACTACGCTTGCAATACTACATTTGCTCTATGCTAGCAGCGGAACAACTCGTAGCAGCGGAATACATCTAGCAGTGGAACAACTATGAAGGTGGTGAACTCCACTCCGCAAGGACTCTGGCTGGGACACGATCTAGCTCGCACGACCAGTAACCTCGACAAACAATCAATCAATCATGGCATCACTTACAATCTGGCATGACACGCCAGGTCAGTACATTGAATGTACTTTCAAGCTCACAACAACCAAAAGCATCAAGGCAAAACAACAACACATCATTAAATAGGTTAATTAAATTAACAACTACTATGATAAGAAAGCAACTACTAAACCTGATATGAAACTACGACGATACTGATAAACCAACATCTCAGATCTCAATAGCCATCTCACTCTTTGCTATCCGGCCAAGCAATATACCATCTTGATCACCTCATCATCCACCTAATCACCTCGTGATCAAAACAACCACATGCTCACCTCGTGACCATATCACAACTGGATGATCATCCTTGAGATGTCATCATCATCATCCTGCCAAACTGTTACTGCTTACAATATTTCAACATATTAATCACCTATAAGTCATTCCATCATGTGAGTGTTGATCGAACGGTGTGACCTAGTACGAACTTATGCCCATGACCGAGGATGCGGCTATCGATAGATTAAACACACACACTCTGCAGAGGTAGCTGATACGTCTCCAACGTATCTACTTTTCCTAACGCTTTTCCTCTTGTTTAGGACTCTAATTTGCATGATTTGAATGACACTAACCCCGGACTGACGCTGTTTTCAACAGAACTACCATGGTGTTGTTTTTGTGCAGAAATAAAAGTTCTCGGAATGGAACAAAACTTCGTGAGGAATTTTTATATCAATAAAGAGAATTTCTGGAGCCAAGACCCACCAGAGGGGGGCACCTGGGTGGGCACAACCCACCAGGGCGCGCCCCCCTCCTAGCACGCCCAGGTGGGTTGTCCCCACCTGGTGGCCCCGCAGACCCTGAAACCGACGCTATAAAATCCTATTTTTCTAGAAAAAATTAGGGAGAAAGAATTATCACGATCCACGAGATGGAGCCGCCGTCACCTCCTGTTCTTCATTGGGAGGCTAGATCTGGAGTCCGTTTGGGGCTCCGGAGAGGGGGATCTTTGTTCTTCATCATCACCAACCCTTATCCATCGCCAATTCCTTGATGCTCCCCACCGGGAGTGAGTAATTCCTTTGTAGGCTCGCTGGTCGGTGAGGAGTTGGACGAGATTCATCATGTAATCAAGTTATTTTTGTTAGGGCTTGATCCCTAGTATCCACTATGTTCTCAGATTGATGTTGCTATGACTTTGCCATGCTTAATGCTTTTCACTTTGGGCCCGAGTGCCATGAATTCAGATCTGAACCGTTTATGTTATCACGATTATATCCATGTTCTATATCCGATCTTGCAAGTTATAGTCACCTACTACGTGTTATGATTCGGCAAACCTGAGTGACAATAGTCGGGACCACTCCCGGTGATGACCGTAGTTTGAGGAGTTCATGTATTCACCGTGTGTTAATGCCTTCTTCTGGTTCTCTATTAAAAGGAGGCCTTAATATCCCTTAGTTTCCAATATGGACCCCGCTGCCACGGGAGGGTAGGACAAAAGATGTCATGCAAGTTCTTTCCATAAGCACGTATGACTATTTACGGAATACATGCCTACATTATATTTATGAACTGTAGCTAGTGCTGTATCGCCCTAGGTTATAACTGTCACATGATGAATATCATCCAACGAATTACCGATCCAATGCCTACGAATTTATCTTATATTGTTCTGCTAAGTTACTACTGCTGCTGTTACTGTGGTACTTGCTACAAAATTACTGCTATCACTGTTACCGTTACCATTGCTGCTATCACTATCAAAACTATCATACTACTTTGGTACTGATCACTTTGCTGCATATAATTAATCCCCAGGTGTGGTTGAATTGACAACTCAGCTGCTAGTACCTTCAAATATTCTTTGGCTCCCCTTGTATTGAATCTATAAATTTGGGTTAAATACTCTACCCTCAAAAACTGTTGTGATCCCCTATACTTGTGGGTTATCAAGACGTTTTTCTAGCGCCGTTGCCGGGGAGCATATCTATATTTGTTGAGTCACTTGGGATTATTATCAGTTTATCACTATGAAGAATCTGAAGGATGCTAAGACTAAGATTTATCTCTCTAAGACGAGGGGAGGTAAGGAACTGCCATCCAGTTCTCCTTTAGATTCACCTTCTGTTATAAGTAAACTTGCAACACCACCACATGCTATGAATCATGATATGTCACAAGTTATTGATGATGCTACTTCTACTATGAATGATGATGCTAGTACCTTGCTTGATGATAATGATGTGCCATTGGGTGAATTTCTTGAGGAACAAATTGTTAGAGTAATACAACATGATGTTGAATCTGGTGATGAGCTTGAAACTGAAACTCCTAAAACACCTGCTAGAACTAGCCTTCCTAGATATGAATTGCCTAAGGTACCGGAAGGTTATGTTATGAATGAGGAGACAACTAGAGATATTCTTGCTTGTAAGGATAGAGATGATATAGAGAAATTATTATGCAAGTATAAAGAAAAATCTCTGAATGCTAGAATGCAATATGATCCTAAGTTTGCTACCTCAGCTATCTTTATTGATGATAAGGATTATGAATTCTCTGTCGACCCAGAGTTAATTACTTTGGTTGAATATGATCCTTTCCATGGTTGCCAAACTAAAACTGTTGTGGCACATCTTTCTAAGTTGAATGACATAGCCACCCTTTTTACTCATCATGAGAAGACTCATTATTATTTTATTCTCAAATTGTTTCCATTCTCATTAAAGGGTTATGCTAAAGCTTGGTACAATACTCTTACTCCTGGTTGTGTGCATAGTCCCCAGGATATGATTTATTACTTCTTTGAAAAATATTTCCCTGCTCATAAGAAGCAAGCTGCTTTACAGGAAATATTTAACTTTGTGCAAACTAAAGAAGAGAGTCTCCCACAAGCTTGGGGGAGGCTTTTCCAGTTACTTAATGCTTTGCCTGATCATCCTCTTAAGAAAAATGAAATATTTGATATCTTCTATAATGGACTAACTGATGCTTCTAGGGACTTCCTAGATAGTTGTGCTGGTTGTGTTTTTAGGGAACAAACTGTTGGACAAGATGAAGAATTATTGAATAACATATTGAAAAATTATGATGATTGGACTCTTCCTGAACCACCGCCTAAACCCACTCTGAAAAAGAGGAGTATATTATATCTTAGTCCTGAAGATATGCAAGAGGCAAAGAAATCTATGAAGGAAAAAGGTATTAAAGCTGAGGATGTCAAAAATTTACTTCCTATTGAAGAAATACATGGGCTTGATACACCACTACTTCCTTGAAAATCCTCACAATATGCATCCTAGCCAATGCCTTTATGAGTTCAAAAACAGCATCAGAAAACAAGATCACTTCAATGCAAATGTTATGAAACAATTGAAATACAATTATGATATGATTGCTCGCTTGAGTGACTTATTATTTAGAATCTCAAATGATGTTAGAGGTGTTGGAAAACATGCTTCTATGGTTCAAACCCAGTTAGAACAAGTTGGTAAATCTCAAAGAGAGTTTCTTGATGAAATGAATAATAATACACATGACTTTTTTGTTAGAGTTGCAACTAGAGGAGGTAAAATGACTCAGGAACCACTTTATCCTGAGGGACACCCAAAAATAATTGAATAAGACTCTCAAAGAGCTAACACTGATGCATGTAGTCGTTCTAAAAAGAAAAATAAAAATGGTAGGACTTTGCATGCCCCTAGTGAACCTAAAATAGAAAAACCTCCTGATAATGATAATGATGTTTCTATCTGTGATGCTAAAACTCAATCTGCTAATGAACATTCACCTAGTGATAATGAAAAAGATAATGCTGATGTTCATGAAGATACTCAACCAAATAATGAAAAAAACCCAGATAATGATGTTGAGATAGAACCTCCAGTTGATCTTGATAACCCATAACCTAAGAATACACGATATGACAAAAGAGACTTTATTGCTAGAAAACACAGTAAAAAAAGAGAACCGTGGGTTCAAAAACCTATGCCTTTTCCACCCAAGTCAACTAAAAAGAAAGATGATGAAGAATTTGAATGCTTTGCTGAAATGCTGAGGCGAGTCTTCTTGCCTACTCGCTTGACTAATATCCTTAAAATGCCTCCTTATGCAAAGTACATGAAACTCATCACCAATAAGATAAAAATACCGGAACCTGAAATCTCCACTATGCTTGCTAATTATACTTTTAAAGATGGAGTACCTAAAAATTTTGGAGATCCGGGAATACCAACTATACCTTGCTCCGTCAAAAAGAATTATGTGAAGACTGCTTTGTGTGATTTAGGAGCTGGTGTTAGTGTTATGCCTTTCTCTTTATATAAAAGACTTGATTTGAACAAACTCACACCTACTGAAATATCTTTGCAAATGGCTGATAAATCAACTGCCACACCTATCGGTATTTGTGAGGATGTGCCCGTTGTTGTTGCTAATGTTACTATTTTGACTGACTTTGTTATACTTGAGATGCCCGAGGACGACAATATGTCGATTATCCTTGGTAGAACCTTCTTGAATACTGTAGGGGCTGTTACTGATTGCAATAAAAGCAAGGTCACTTTTCATATCAATGGTAATGAGCATACGGTGCACTTTCCGAAGAAACAATTCCAAGTGAATGGTATTAATGTTATTGAAAAATCTCCGACAATCACTATTGGAAGTTTTCAACTACCTCTAGCTACTGCCAAAAAGAAATATGAAATGCTTATTGTTGTGGATATTCACATCCCTGTTGAGGTAACTTGATCAACCTTATTAATGGATCATTTTTTAGGGTATGAAGTTGATGAATTTAGTAAGCACTACCTTCTGTCTCTACCTTCTGTTTTTATTAGTTAAATAAAATAAAATGCCATGTTTCATCTGTTTTCTGAATTTTCCATGCAATAAATAAATGACCCAAAAATAAAAGTTCTCAGAATGCTCTGAAAATTCAATACGATTTTTTTCTGAATATTTAAGAACTTCTGGTGCTAATAATATCAGAGGGAGGTGCACCAGGTGGGCACAACCCACCTGGGCGCGCCAGGACCCCCAGGCGTGCCCTGGTGGGTTGTGGTTCCCACATGGCCCCCCTCACTTATCCCTTCACACCACATCATCACTTACCTCCAGAAAAAAAATTCACCATTGCTATCTCTCCCATGTTCTTGCTCTCAAACCCGCGGATTTCGATCTCTTTGCTCGAAGCTCCACTACCGAAACTATTTCGGGGGATTGTTGCTTGGTATGTGACTCCACCGTTTGTCCAATTAGTTTTTGTTTTAGTGGTTTATATTTTGAATAATTAGCTACTCTTGGTGCTGCTGTAGATGAGCTTGCATGTTGAATTCTTAGAGTTCTAAGTAGTTCAAATGCTTGCTACGGCCTCTATGTATCACTATGAGTAGTTGCTATCAATTTTGTGAAGTTTTGTTGAGAAAAATTTATGGACTAAAAATTTCAGAATTTTTGTTCATAGGAAAAAGGATGAATATCTTTAGGAAGTTTACTTCTAAGAAGAACTCCAAGGGGGTTATTGGGGAGTCGTCTGACAGTGATCTCCATCCCGGGAGGTTGGCAGAGCTCAACGTGAACAGTATCATCTCCTCACAAACATCTTTGTTTAAAGTTTTACTTTATTTCCCAGGAATAATCCCCCTGAGGTGCAGTTTAGTTTATATGCTGAAACCTGTCAGATACCACTCACTGAATTTTGTAACATATGCATGATCCCTTCTGACAGGAGCTTAGCTGAGCCTAGGCCGGCAGAGTTTGAGGCCTTATATCGCACCTTGACAGTGGGAGATGAGAGAGGGGTGTCAGCTATCATTGCCGCTGGCTTACATTTTCCTACTGTTCTTTACTTTTCTCTTTTCATTGCAAAATTCTTGCTTCCTAGAGAGAAGGTGGGTGCACTCAGTTCACCAGACCTTGTTGTTTTACGTCGTGCACTAGAGGGCGACAACACTTATAGCTTGGGAGCTATTGTGGCTCGTCGACTCCACATTAATAGGTCCAAGGGTAAAATACATGGTGGGATTTTTGCTACTCGTTTGGAGACTCACTTCAATGTTGAGATACGCCTCCATGATCACCCTCTTACGAAAGTTTACCTAGATCGCGCAGCCATGGATCACCACCATTTCACTGATAATAATTCTCCTGACATCTCTATTCCATATAACCTGGTTTTTAGTGTGAGGAATCGTGATATTATTCCATTGCCTGCTCCTGCCTTGTTTGATTCTGTTGCCAGAGGCGGATATAGGATTATGCCTGCGGACATCATCTCCTACCGGGACGACCAGGCTGCTGCAGAGGAGGAGCCTCAACAGTGGGATGAGTGGATGCCCGCTCCTCAGCACCCCGACTACTATCTAGGCTACTGACTGCTTACCAAGTTAGGCCAAAAGCCTAAGCTTGGGGGAGTACGTTTTCCCACCGACATTACATTTATGTTCACACATTTCATTCCAGTTGTCGGTGTCCACACTTTTTCATTGTATCATCCATGCTTAAATTTATTTTCTTGCTTTCTTCTTGTGTGTTTGAAAAACCTTAGAAAAACCAAAAAAAAGTTGTAGTTAGTTTAGTTCCTATGCATGCTTAGTGTAGTACTTAAAAGAAAACCCAAAAAGATTTCCTTGTTCTTCTTTTGCTTGTTGGGAGCTTTCCCGTGTAAATAGTTTTCTCGCTATTGCTTTTCCCTTTTATTTGCTTGTTCGAGAAAATCAAAAACTCAAAAAATATTTCAGTGTGTTTCTCTAAACTTCTTTCTTTTTATTTGAGTCATACCGAGGAGAAGACCACGATGAAAATGTTGAGTGGCTCTCATATGAATAATTTTTTATCTAATAAAGAGCCCATTTTACCTTGTCTTCTCCCGTTATATAAAATGTTTGCAGATTCCAGCTTAGTCCATAGCACTCTTGCACTATTATTATTTTCACATCATTCGGTCATGCAAGTGAAAGGCAATAATGACGATATTCGATGAACTGGCCGTGGCAGAGAGAAATGGGCATCAACTCGACTTGTTCTGTTTGTGTAAATATGTTTAACCTAGTATCCATGATTCAGCCCATTATGATTAAACATGTTTTCAATGACAATTAGAGACTATAGTTTCTCATGCCATGCATAAGTAGCTGGGAGCGGATAATGATTTTTCTTGGATATCAACATTGCGTTAAAATGATTGTGATGTAGTATGATGATATGGTATCCTCCTCTGAACGTTCGAGTGGCTTGACTTGGCACATGTTCATGCATGTACTTGAATCAAAACCAACATAGCCTTTATGATATTTATGTTCATGGTGTTCATATCATACTCATGGTAGTGTCCAATGTTACTTATGCATAATGCATGTTCATGACCGTTGTTGCTCTCTAGTTGGCCGCTTCTCAACCTAATTGCTAGCCTTCGCCTGTACTAAGTGGGAATTCTGCTTGTACATCAAAAACCTTGAACCCAAAGTTCTGCCAGATGAGTCCACCATACCTACCTGTAACACCCGGAGAATCATGCTACAGTAATCCCCTGTTGATGGTGCCATGTCATCACTCTTACTGTTGCTAATCCTCAATTGCAGTCAAACACAATTCAAATTCAAATCCAAATTTAAAATCAAAATTCAAACTTCTCATACATGAAAACAAAAATGTTCATCATGTGCCAAATAATCCATAACTAATATTGGTAGTGAACCAACATTTTTGCAAAGTGTTTAAGTGCACTAAACTATTTAAAACAGTGGCTAAAACAAAAGAATAAATGCCTTTTAATTAATAAAAATATGCAAACTATTTCAAAAGCCTCACAATCTTTTTGTGGCAGTGCAAACTATTTCAATGTAATTATGTGGTCAAGTCCCACATTTTACAGAATCCTTTTTGGCAGCTCAAATATTGCAGAACAATTTTCTATAAAAAGAAAAGAGCAAAAGAATGGAAAATCAGAGGGGAGAGAAAGCCCCTGCCCCACTTGGGTTTCGGCCCACCTGAGCCAGCTGGACCAGCTAGGCCGGCCCATGCCCCCTCCCTGGTTGCTCTCCCCTCCCTCCTGTTCCCCCGGTGCGCGCCGCTACAGGGGCTCGTCGCCGCCCGACCACCCCGCCGGCAATACCGCGGGTGGATAAGAACAATCCCCCTCCGGCTCCTCCAGTTCTCCCCCACCTACCTCCACCCACTCCCCTCTCCATCTCGGCCGCTCTCTCCCTCGCTCTCCGAACTCGCTCGAGCGAGGCCATGGCTGTGCCGCCATCGACCGAATAGCCACAGGGCTCCCCGCCCCAACCACCGTGCCCATGAGACGCGCCATCATCTTCTTCATCGACTGGTTGTCCCAGCTGGAGCTCGGAGGCGCTGCAACATCGGATCCCCTTCGTCCCCATCTCCGGCTGCTGTCGTTCTTCTTCGTCTTCGGCGCCGCCCTATGCAGCTACTAAACCACCAAGGGCCATCGTGCGTGCCACCTCGTGAGCTGCCTCCCACCTCTGCCCTCTAGCTCCTCAAGCTCGCGATGTAGCTAGCTCGCCGTAGTGCCGTGCTCTGTTCGCCACTGTGCACTTCGCCACCATGGCCATAGCCGCCGTTATGCTTGCCCGAGACCACAGTCGAGCTCCTAGCGCTCCCAGGAGCTCAACGAAACATGAGCACGTGCTTCCCTGTGCCCCCTAGCGCTGGATCTACTGACGCCCAAACTCCGGCGTCCACTCCTCCGCTAGCCATTGCCGTTTCCGGTCGTTTCCGGCCAAGCCACCCCCGCAGATCGACGCGCGAGCATGCGCCCATTCGAACGCGAGTAACCACACGCGAAACAACCCAAGTGGCAATTTTCTGACGCGTTCCGGCGAGGCGCCGCCGCGGATTTGCTCACCGTAGCTCTCTCCGGCGCCAACGCCGACGTGGCTCAGTGGGTGTGACGCCCCCGATTCAACGTACACTAATCATACACGCAAACGTGTACGATCAAGATCAGGGACTCACGGGAAGATATCACAACACAACTCTAAAATAAAATTACAAGCATCATAATACAAGCCAGGGGGCTCGAGGGCTCGAATACAATTGCTCGATCATGGACGAGTCAGCGGAAGCAACAATATCTAAGTACAGACATAAGTTAAACAAGTTTGCCTTAAGAAGGCTAGCACAAACTGGGATACAGATCGAAAGAGGCGCAGGCCTCCTTCCTGGGATCCTCCTAAACTACTCCTAGTCGTCGTCAGCGGGCTGCACATAGTAGTAGGCACCTCCAGTGTAGTAGGAGTCATCGTCGACGGTGGCGTCTGGCTCCTGGGCTTTGGCATCTGGTTGCGACAACCAGGTAGAAGGGAAAGAGGGGAAAAGAGGGAGAAAAGCAATCGTGAGTACTCAGCCAAAGTACTCGCAAGCAAGGAGCTACACTACATATGCATGGGTATATGTGTAAAGGGCCATATCGATGGACCGAATCGCAGAATGCCGTAATAAGAGGGGATAACTAATCCTGTCAAGACTACGCTCGCAGCCTCCGCCTTGCAAAGATGTAGAAGAGAGTAGATCAAGTCCTCCAAGTAGCATCGTATAGCATAATCCTACCCGCGATCCCTCCTCGTTGCCTGTTAGAGAGCGATCACCGGGTTATATCCGCACTTGGAAGGGTGTGTTTTATTAAGTATCCAGTTCTAGTTGTCATAAGGTCAAGGTAAAACTCCAAGTCGTCCATCAAGATCACGGCTATTCAATAGATAAACTTCCGCAAGGGTGCACCACATAACCCAACACGCTTGATCCCATTTGGCGGACACACTTTCCTCAGGTCATGCCCGCCTCGGAAGATCAACATGTCGCAGCCCCACCTAGGCCAACAGAGAGGTCAGCACGCAGGTCTAAACCTAAGCGCAGGGTCCGGCCCATCGCCTTAGCACACCAGAACGCTATGTAACGCGCCGAAGCAGACCTAGCCTAGCAGCGTTCCAAATCCGGCGCGACGCTCGATCGCCGACGTCCACGAAGGCTTCGCCGATACCACGACGCCGAGTGCCCATAACTGTTCCCGCGTAGCTGGTTAGTGCGTATAGACCAAATGGCCAGACTCAGATCAAATACCAAGATCTCGTTAAGCATGTTAATGATGTAACCGCGGACACCGACCAGGGCCAGACCCACCTCTCTCCTAGGTGATCTCAACCTGCCCTATCGCTCTGCCACAAAGATCCACACAGAGGGCCGTTGGGAGAAAGGTCCTTTCAGCCCCCAATCCGTGAATCACTCGCGGGTGCTCCACGAGCCGACCCGACTTTAGTCACCACATGTATCATGTATAAAGTATATAGTGTATACCCGTGACCACCTCCCAAGTGATCACGGCCCGATAGTATAGCATGGCAGATGGACAAGAATGTAGGGCCTCTGATGGAATACTAGCATCCTATACTAAGCATGTAGGATTGCAGGTAAAGGTAACAACAGTAGTAGCAAGGACAGGCTATGCATCAGGATAGGAATAACGGAAAGCAGTATCATGGTACGCTACTCTAATGCAAGCAGATAGAGAAGAATAGGCGATATCCGTGATCAAGGGGGGGGGCTTGCCTGGTTGCTCTGGCAAGATGGAGGGGTCGTCAACACCGTAGTCGATCGGGGTACCAGCAGCAGCGTCAGTCTCGTAGTCTACCGGAGAGAAGAGGGGGAAGAAACAATGGATACAATGCAAACAGATGCATATCGATGCACGTCATAACAAGTAGCAGTGCCAAGTGTGCCCTAACGCGGTAGGAGGTGATACCGGCGAAGGGGGAAAACATCCGGGAAAGTATTCCCGGTGTTTTGTGTTTTCGGACAGATGAACGAAAGGGGGAAAGTTGCGAGTTCGATAGGTTAGGGATGTGTGGCGGACGAACGGGCTACATATCCGGATTCGTCTCGTCGTTCTGAGCAACTTTCATGTACACAGCATTTTCATCCGAGCTACGGTTTATTTTCTATGAATTTCTAAAGTTTAAAGGATTTTTTAATTCATTTAATTCGAATTATAAACAGTGAAATGTCTTTTTAAACTCAGCAGGGGGCTAGTCACACTCAAAGACATGTGGGGTCAAGGAGCTGGGTTGACTCAGTCAACACCTTTACCAGTCAACCAATGAACAGTGCATTTGGCCCTGCTTGTCATTGGCATAAACTATTAATTAGGCTTTTAAAAGAAAAGGGGCCACATGTCGTGTGTTCATAGACTATTCTAGCCATTAATTAACATCTAGTAGTACTAATCTAAGCAAGGGACGACCACTACTCCGGCCACGTGCACGACGCACACACACAACACAAGTAAGTTAGTAGGCTAGGAGTTACGAACATAAGATGTCATTTTGTGATTTTTGTAGGATTTAATCTAATTATCAAAAGGATTTGGTTCAGTGGGATAAAATAGTGTTTGTCATGTATACTTTCTACTCATATTATTTTTAGGTCTGTTAGTAGTTGTTTAACCGTTGATCAGAGGCTGTCAAGGGGGTTAGTCATTGTGGAAATAGGAAAGCTAGCAATAGCTACAAGAATCGAATGTTACTTGAAGTGTGAGAATAGCAGCAGGCAGCGGCGGCAGCGCCGAGCGGGCTGGAGGCGAGCACAGGGCTGCGCGAGGGCGCGACCAGGGAGTGCCCTGGGATGACCAACATGCGGCGGGAGCGCGGCAGGAGCAAGCATCACCGGCCATGGCGAATGGCGGCGGTGGCTGCCTGTTAGTTCGATTCGAGCGGGCGAGCATGGATTCGGCTAAGCATACGACACACGCGCCTCCTGGGAGCACCTGATGCGCGACATCGACCTTGGTTTTCTTCGGGACGGACCCCATCAACGACAACGGCCATGGTGGTGCACGGTCCCATGCGGACGGCGACGGAAACAAGCAATTGAAGGAAGGGAAAGCAGAGGGGAGCTCACATCGGAGCACCGAGATGGCTCGGAGGAATCGGGGTGGTCGGGGTGGTGCGGATCTGGCGATGGCGTCGGCGGGGCAGTGAAGGGGAACGACTCGATCTGCACGACGTAGGGGCGTTAAGCTTGATCCTGTGGTCGTAGACGACGCAACGGAGGCCGGTGAAGCTCTTGAACAAGTGTTCAGGCGCCGGGGACGAGGGTGGGCGCGTGGAGAAGGTCGGCCATGGCGACGGTGCTTCGGTTGGGAGATGCGGGGAAGAGGGCGAGCGAGGGAGAGAGGAAATGGGCGCTAGGGTTCATTCCGGGGGGGTTGGGGTTGCTCTTATCCATCCCCTCGACCGCAGGATGGACGACAGCAGGGGCCTCGGCGGCCATGGCCGGGTGGATGGCCGCCACACCCTCTCTGATGAACAGAGTAAGGGAGTGACGCTGGGGTGGGCTGGGTCTCAGACAGGTATGCCAACGTAAGTGGCCTCTGGCCCAATTTGTTTTATTTCTTTTCTGTTTTATTAGTTTTCTATTTTATTTTCTATATATATTTGTTTTATAAAATATATATGTTGTACCCAAATTAGTGTTTCAAAATACCCCGATGCCACAAAAAGTTTGGTGATAAAATAAAATAGTTTAGTATTTTATTAATTGTAAAAGGCATGTAATTAATTGTTTTTGCTACTGTCATAATTATTTTAGAGCCTTTAAACACTTCTTCAGAGCTTGGTTTCGCCACCACAATTACCTATGATTTATCCGACACATTTAGGACATTTTTGTTTTAGTGTTTCAAAACTTTTGTTGTTTGCTTGATTTTGAATTCGAATTTGAATCCCTTTCGAACTAACGCAAGATTAGCAAAAGTAATCGAGGTGACGTGGCATCATTAACAGGGAATTACTGTAGCTTAATTATCCGGGCGTCACAATTCTCCTCCACTGCAAGAAATCTCGTCCCGAGATTTAAGAGGGGAAGTGCAGGGAAGGGATTAGGTTACGAAATTCTAACGGGTCTTGTTGGTCTTGGTTACTCTTCTCAAAGAGGTCGATCCATTAAGTTGATCTTCTCCAGGTCATCATGATGCAGTCGGCATCCTTTCTTCGGGAACTCCAACGTACTTACGAATAGGTAAGGGGCAGCTCGGTTACGACAGTGGTTATGAGGGAAACAATCGGGGGGGGGGGGGTAACCCATGAATGAGCATCAGAGTATCTCTTGAGTCGAACATATTTAAAATACATCGAGAGTAAGGTACGAAGGTACAATAAGAGGTTCCAAGTAGATAGATAGTTGCTCGGAGTCTAAACCAGAGTGAGAAAGGGGTTCAGAGCAGCGAGAGTAAGTATTGCGTCTTATACCAGAATAGAGCACTAGGAAGGTGGCCCGTGAATTAAATACGAAGCAAAATGTGAGGAATAACCATTAGAGACAGGGTTGTATAGGAGAGTCAGGTTTCAATCCTGTGGAACTGTAGGTTATGGGCCCACCATGTGGGTTAAAAGTAGGAAGGGCGGAGACGTCTTGCGTGATCATGCAAGCAAGGCATGTCAGAGGGTAGACTGTCGATTATGTCAGCAACAATGTCGGTACCAAGGGCGAGGGACGAAGAGAACCATTCTCCTGCTCGTTGAAACGAGGCGGACCAATAGGCGAAGTTCTCTTCCATCGGTGGTTACCGGAATGTCATCAACAATAGTAACAGGGTCTGACTGATAAGGTGGTACACCGAGGTGTTTTCATAAGAAGGAAAATATTACTGCTTAGATCATATAGATCACAAGAAAGGTTAAACCAAACAATGGAAAGGAAAATATGATTATCAGAGTAACAGAACAATGGAAAGGAAAATGTGTTTAAACACAATTTCAGGTATATATCCTTCCCAAGGACAAGCGGGGCATGATATCCGTGGCAGGATACAATGAACAAAACCTTTTAAGTAAGGGGAGAGAAATTTCATGACATTACCCATACAATGGTGTTTGGATAATTGAGCAAGAAACATTTAGCATTGGGCTTCAAATGTTCTTGTTGAAAAACGGAGTACCATAGACATGCTTCGAGATAGCATTGACATGGTCTTCAAGCAAAGGTCGTACTTTGGATATACAAAGGATCCATCAGGATAACTTATTAAACAAGGCATTCAATTTCCTCATTGAAAAATGGTTAACCTAGTTAAAAAGGAAACTATAACAATAGGTCCTCCGGTCAGGAGTGCTTGGCATGACATCACCTTACCGGGTCATATAAAGACCAATGTTATAACTCTTGGAAGTATGTTCCAACCATCATATCTGACCGAGATTCAGATCTGATTGGTGTCAGGATACCTCAGACTCAGGATCCTGAGATAAAAAGGTGCGACACGAATTGACGAGAAGCGTCATAAGATTCATGAGTTCACCATTTAACCAATGACAGGATGAAGGGGTGGTTGATGAACTCAGCGACAATTCATGGAGATTTCAAAAATATGGATCTCCACGATTAGGTGAACAAGGAGATAACAATTGTCAGATCAAATGATACAATGAGGTATACTCGAGGAAACATACCCAATTAAACATTGGCTGAAAGGTGCACCCGAAATATGGGCCTAGGTAGCACGATCAATGTTAGAATGGTGATTCAATAACCAATGGTCTAAGAATGAAATATCGACCAGTAACTTCAAAGCAATAGGGTTGCTAGAATTTTGAAGTCGCGCATCATAGTTCAATTGTCGGTTTTCCGGTTAGAAACAACACGGGAACCAAGGAATGATCGGAGATGGCAGGAAGTATCACTTGTACCAAGAATGCATAAGAGGTGGTGAAATTCTCACGACATTATTGACATAAAAGATGGTAATACTCCAAGGTAAAGAAGAACAATTGCTGGATAGCATGGATCTCAAGGTATAACACGAAACACGAACAAATTTGTGTTGAATGGGAGGCAATAAAGTGGTCGATGATAATATAAATCATCGAGGGCAAGGATGGTATTTCTCTTCATGAATTCAATTGATATCCCGGAAGAGCTCAAAATGTTGATGATGATCACGACACAATTGTTGAGAGATTTCACGAAGAAGCAATCGAACAACGACGGCATCAAGAAAAAGCAATGGTGAAGCAAAGGGTCATTGGAACCACGAATACGACACACACTCATAATCAAGCTTGATGTGCAAGGCGAAATGATAAGATGAGGAATATCGACATAAGCTTGGCTCATTGTCAAAAGTTGTGCTCCGGGAATAAGGACCAGGTAGCACAGTTAAAATTTAGCACGATAAAGATATAGCCGATTAGGCTTGGGATGACTTGAAGGATTATTAAACTTGTAAGAAACGAAAATTACTTAGAGTTATTAAATCAGAGTGCGGACTCGATTCACTATTTGGTTTTCTCGGTTGACGACAACCCAGAACCAGGAAAATTGGAATTGAAGAACCCATAAGAAGTTATGCAGTTCCATGATAATCTCGAGATACCAGGGGGTAATACTCGACGACAGATCAAAGTAGATGTTGGACTAGGGTATTGCTCTACAGGAGACAAGTGCTCAAACTTGCATGAGAAATGGAATCAAGGAGAAACGTGGTCGGAACCACGTCCACAGATACAAGATGATCTTATAACAAGGGGATAATTATTTGAAGAGAAGCTTCTATGATAAGGTATACATCGTGTCCATGGGCATGAACACAAAGGTTCAAGGTCGACTCCCACTTCTTCAATGCATAACCTTCCATTCACTGCTCTAGATAAAAATGATTTCAGTGTCAAAACTCACCTGGTGAATTATCAGAGGAGTATGACCAGTAAAAACTTTCGGGTTCACAGAGATTAAGGAAGGCATAGGTTCAACCCACCGGGACATGTTAGAAACATATACCACAAAATTTTAGGAGTAATTAACACAAGCTCGAAAGTAGAGCATGGTTGGCCAAAACAGAGAATAAGATTTATCAATGGCATTATGTATCAGGGAAAGAACTTCTCAAGATTTTTGGATACGAAGGACACAGTCGGATGATAATTCAACAAAGGACCCGACGGTCCATAACGGAGCTGATGTGAGTATCGGTACTCAACCAGAAGAGGAAAGAATGCAAATGCAACAGGTTATGGAATCATCTGAATAATTTGGAGCTTAAATGCAAAAGAATTATGATTCCAAATCGAAGGAATCAAAAGCAAACGCTCTGATTGATGATGGATAAGTTGAGTAGGCTTAGAGGTACAACCGACGGCAATTGATTGGTCGAGAACCAGCTCATGTTCAAAAATGACGTCTGAGCCAGAAGGATGAATTCTAATTGCGACTGATGATTGCGAACATCCACATCATATTGAATCAATGGTCTCAAAATGCTAGTGCAAATGATGTCAATGAATAATGCCAGGCATTTGGATTTAACCATAATGCAGGCAGACAAGAAATTCTAGAGCCATAGGCTGCAGAGGATTCTCAAAAGATCGGATAATATTTCGAAGAATTTTGTGAAACAACTGAACAACCGGGGAGAAATAAATCCTCAGTAAGTGTGAGGATTAACTTGTAGGTGTATTTACGCGACAAGGAACTGCCAGGCAGTAGGCGCAAAGGATTATCGAAACAACGACAAGTAGTTCGAGGTATCTTGTAATAACAAGACCAAGTGGGGATGAATGTAAGAATGAAAACTGCATGTAGTTATCCATAAGGGTTGACGGTGGATGGGGAATTGCAAATGCGGTGAACACCAAGTTCTCGGGTTAAGATCGGAGAGTATCTTCAGGGTCTTCTGGTGCAGCAGACGATCATCGGTAATAAGGTGCTCTTCGGGTGAAAGTGATAACGAGATCCTAATGTTAGATTTAGCAAAATTCATTTTAACGCGAATAGAAGAGAGATCAGAGTCCCAGAGAATAGACGAGGAATAAAAGATCCTAATACGACCCAATGACGACGTGGCCCGTAAGCCGCACACCCATGTTAGTAAAAAACTTTTTCAATGACTAGACTCAACTTCGGCCAAGGAGTTGGAAAGGGGGATTCCTACAGGTAGTCGGCTCTGATACCAACTTGTAACGCCCCGGATTCAACGTACACTAATCATACACGCAAATTTGTACGATCAAGATCAGGGACTCACGGGAAGATATCACAACACAACTCTAAAATAAAACAAGTCATACAGGCATCATAATACAAGCCAGGGGCCTCGAGGGCTCGAATACAATTGCTCGATCATGGACGAGTCAGCGGAAGCAACAATTTCTAAGTACAGACATAAGTTAAACAAGTTTGCCTTAAGAAGGCTAGCACAAACTGGGATACAGATCAAAAGAGGCGCAGGCCTCCTTCCTAGGATCCTCCTAAACTACTCCTGGTCGTCGTCAGCAGGCTGCACGTAGTAGTAAATACCTCCAGTGTAGTAGGAGTCGTCGTTGACGGTGGCGTCTGGCTCCTGGGCTCCGGCATCTGGTTGCGACAACCAGGTAGAAGGGAAAGTGGAGAAAAGAGGGGGAAAAGCAACCGTGAGTACTCATCCAAAGTACTCGCAAGCAAGGAGCTACACTACATATGCATGGGTATATGTGTAAAGGGCCATATCAATGGACTAAACTGCAGAATGCCGTAATAAGAGGGGATAACTAATCATGTCAAGACTACGCTCGCAGCCTCCATCTTGCAGATGTAGAAGAGAGTAGATCAAGTCCTCCAAGTAGCATCGTATAGCATAATCCTACCCGCGATCCCTCCTCATTGCCTGTTAGAGAGCGATCACCGGTTATATCCGCACTTGGAAGGGTGTGTTTTATTAAGTATCCAGTTCTAGTTGTCATAAGATCAAGGTACAACTCCAAGTCGCCCTGCTGTCAAGATCACGGCTATTCGAGTAGATAAACTTCCCTGCAGGGGTGCACCACATAACCCAACACACTTGATCCCATTTGGCGGACACACTTTCTGGGTCATGCCCGCCTCGGAAGATCAACACGCCGCAGCCCCACCTAGGCCAACAGAGAGGTCAGACGCCGGTTCTAAACCTAAGCGCCACAGGGTCAGGCCCATCGCCCTTAGCACACCTGCACGTTGCGAACGCAGCCAGAAGCATACCTAGCCTAGCAGGCATTCCAGTCCAATCCGGCGTGCGCCGCTCAGTCGCTGACGTCACAAAGGCTTCGGCTGATACCACGACGTCGAGTGCCCATAACTGTTCCCGCGTAGCTGGTTAGTGCGTATAGACCAAATGGCCAGACTCAGATCAAATACCAAGATCTCGTTAAGCATGTTAATGATGTAACCGCGGACACCTACCAGGGCCAGGCCCACTTCTCTCCTAGATGGTCTCAACCTGCCCTGTCGCTCCACCACAAAGATCCACACAGAGGGCCGTTGGGACAAAGGTCGTTTCAGCCCCCAATCCGTGAATCACTCGCGGGTGCTCCACGAGCCGACCCGACTTTAGTCACCACATGTATCATGTATAAAGTATATAGTGTATACTCGTGACCACCTCCCAAGTGATCACGGCCCGATAGTATAGCATGGCAGACGGACAAGAATGTAGGGCCTCTGATGGAATACTAGCATCCTATACTAAGCATGTAGGATTGCAGGTAAAGGTAACAACAGTAGTAGCAAGGACAGGCTATGCATCAGGATAGGAATAACGGAAAGCAGTATCATGGTACGCTACTCTAATGCAAGCAGTATAGAGAAGAATAGGCGATATCTGGTGATCAAGGGGGGGGGGCTTGCCTGGTTGCTCTGGCAAGACGGAGGGGTCGTCAACACCGTAGTCAATCGGGGTACCAGCAGCAGCGTCAGTCTCATAGTCTACCGGAGAGAGGAGGGGGAAGAAACAATGAATACAATGCAAACAGATGCATATCGATGCACGACATAACAAGTAGTGGTGCCAAGTGTACCCTAACGCGGTAGCAGGTGATACCGACGAAGGGGGAAAACATCCGTGAAAGTATTCCCGGTATTTTGCGTTTTCGGACAGATGAACAAAAGGGGGGAAGTTGCGAGTTCTATAGGTTAGGTATGTGTGGCGGACGAACAGTCTACGTATCCGAATTCGTCTCGTCGTTCTGAGCAACTTTCATGTACAAAGTATTTTCATCCGAGCTATGGTTTATTTTCTATGAATTTCTAAAGTTTAAAGGATTTTTTAATTCATTTAATTCGAATTATAAACAGTGAGATGTCTTTTTAAACTCAGCAGGGGGCTAGTCACACTCAAAGACATGTGGGGTCAAGGAGCTGGGTTGACTCAGTCAACACCTTTACCAGTCAACCAATGAACAGTGCATTTTGCCCTGCTTGTCATTGGCATAAACTATTAATTAGGCTTTTAAAATAAAAGGGGCCACATGTCATCTGTGCATAGACTATTCTAGCCATTAATTAATATCTAGTAGTACTAATCTAAGCAAGGGACGGCCACTACTCCGGCCACGTGCACGACGCACACGCACAGCACAAGTAAGTTAGTAGGCTAGGAGTTACTAACATATGATGTCATTTTGTGATTTTTGTAGGATTTAATCTAATTATCAAAAGGATTTGGTTCAGTGGGATAAAATAGAGTTTGTCAGGTATACTTTCTACTCATATTATTTTTAGGTCGGTTAGTAGTTGTTTAACTATTGATCAGAGGCTGTCAAGGGGGTTAGTCATTGTGGAAATAGGAAAGCTAGCAATAGCTACAAGAATCGAATGTTCTTCAAGTCAGCATAGATAGCAGCAGCAGCGGCAGCTCTCTGCGGCTGGAGGCGAAACATGGGTTGCGCGAGGGCGTGACCAGGGAGTGCCCTGGGATGACCAGCACGCGGCGGGAGCGCGGCAGGAGCAAGCATCATCGGCCATGGCAAATGGCGGCGGTGGCTGCCTGTTAGTTCGATTCGAGCAGGCGAGCATGGATTCGGCTAAGCATACGACACACGCGCCTCCTGGGAGCACCAGATGCACGACATCGACCTTGGTTTTCTTCGGGACGGACCCCATCAACGACAACGGCCATGGTGGTGCACGGTCCCATGCGGACGGCAACGGAAACAAGCAATTGAAGGAAGGGAAAACAGAGGGGAGCTCACATCGGAGCACCGGGATGGCTCGGAGGAGTCGGGGTGGTCGGGGTGGTGCGCATCCGGCGACGGCGTCGGCGGGGCAGTGAAGGGGAACGGCTCGATCTGCACGG
This sequence comes from Aegilops longissima, assembly GCA_021605205.1. NCBI lineage: Eukaryota > Viridiplantae > Streptophyta > Magnoliopsida > Poales > Poaceae > Aegilops > Aegilops longissima. The sequence continues at coordinate 462,155,845 of CM038682.1, read as the reverse complement.
CGTAGGGGCGTTAAGCTTGATCCTGTGGTCGTAGACGATGCAGCGGAGGCTGGTGAAGCTCTTGAACAAGTGTTCAGGCGCCGGGGACGAGGGTGGGCGCGTGGACAAGGTCGGCCATCGCGACGGTGCTTCGGTTGGGAGATGCGGGGAAGAGGGCGAGCGAGGGAGAGAGGGAATGGGTGCTAGGGTTCATTCCGGGGGGGGGGGGGTTGGGCTTGCTCTTATCCATCCCCTCGACCGCGGGATGGACGACAGCAGGGCCTCGGCGGCCATGGCCGGGTGGATGGCCGCCACACCCTCTCTGATGAACAGAGTAAGGGGGTGACGCTGGGGTGGGCTGGGTCTCAGGCAGGTATGCCCACGTAAGTGGCCTCTGGCCCAATTTGTTTCATTTCTTTTCTGTTTTATTAGTTTTCTATTTTATTTTCGATATATATTTGTTTTATAAAATATATAAGTAGTACCCAAATTAGCGTTTCAAAATACCCCGATGCCACAAAAAGTTTGGTGATAAAATAAAACAGTTTAGTATTTTATTAATTGTAAAGGCATGTAATTAATTGTTTTTGCTACTGTCATAATTATTTTAGAGCCTTTAAACACTTCTTCAGAGCTTGGTTTCGCCACCACAATTACCTATGATTTATCCGACACATTTAGGACATTTTTGTTTTAGCGTTTCAAAACTTTTGTTGTTAGCTTGATTTGGAATTCGAATTTGAATCGCTTTCGAACTAACGCAAGATTAGCAAAAGTAATCGAGGTGACGTGGCATCATTAACAGGGAATTACTGTAGCTTAATTATCCGGGCGTCACAGTGGGCCAGCCCATGGGTCGCTGACCAGTGGGCCCCCGGGGCCTAGTTGACTGGGTTGACCAAGTCAACATGCTGACTGGACAGCCTCCAGCCACTAACATGTGGGCCGCCCTCTGTTAATTAGTCTAATAACATATTTGTAAATAAAGATTAACCTAAATACTCACTTACACATGGGGCCCACGCCCCTAATTAACCCTGTGAGATTAATTAATCCATTGTTAACCCACAAAGGCACACATGTGGGTCCTAGTGGCCCCACTGGTCAGGTTTGACCTTGCCAGCCGCTCTGTTGACTGTTGACATCATCAACACGTCATGCTGACGTCGTATTCCATTTCTGTTAATATAAATAATTTCGGGAATTGTTTAAAACTTAGGATATTAATATAAAATAATCCGTAACTCCGATGAAAATGTTTTCTACATGAAAGTTGCTCAGAAAAATCCAAAAAGTCCGAAAAGGTGGTACGTTCATCTGTCACATGCCCCTAGCATGATGAACATGGAACCGTCCCCTCTCTTTCACCTGTCCGGAATCCGTCTAACGTCGGGAATTCATCCTCGGACGTTTTCCCCTCCGTCTGCAATGTGTAGTACAACGTTAGGTTGACCCTAGTTCTGCATATTTTCATGTCATGCTTAGTATTGCACTTGATTGCTTGTATTTACTGTTTCCTCCCCCTCTTCTCTCCGGTAGACCCCGAGACCGATGCTGCCCCTGTGATCGACTACGTCAACGACGACCCATCTTCCTTTTTAGCAAAGCTTCCGGCAACCCCCCGCCCCCCCCCCCCCATTGATCACTCTGATATCGCCCATTCATTTCTATCTCATGCTTGCATTAGATTTTGCTACTCTTATTGTTTGCTCCTATTCTAATGCATTGCCTGTTTTTTCTACCTTCTTTCATAGCCTACCTGCTTATTCTAAACTATTTAGTATAGGCTGGTTAGAGATCTATCAGTGACCCCCACCTTGTCCCAGTTGCCCCGCTTTATGTTCGATGACTCGATGAATGTGATCGACGTCCAAGCCCCGACACTACACATCACCCCCTTAGTTGTACGACTCTGCAGAGTTACTATCGAGTGCCGAGGGTGATACCTCATAAGCACTTCTGATGTTAACCCTGTTGTGTAGCTATTCGATCGTGGTCATCGAGGGTGATTCCTCCTTGACCACTCTTGATAATGACTCTGTCGTGCAACCCCTCAAGTGTGGACCAATGAGGGTGATTCCTCCAAGTCCACCTTGATGGTTACATCGAGTGGGAATCCATAGAGGGTGATTCCTCAGGTTCCCCCTTGCTGTTTCAGACACACGGTTACTTTGACTTACCACATATCCATGATGACATCGGGTCGGCCCTGAGGGGTAGCCGCGATTGATGTGAAGTCGGGTTGATCTGGAGGACAGCGTGGCTGGGCATTCTTAGCCCTTTCCGCAAGTCCGTGAGACGGGGCTACGGGGTCACATGATCGTGTCTCTGCTCGTTACCGCACACTACCAAGAAACTAGCAGTTTGAATATTTAATCCGAGTAGGCCTCTGGCCTTTTCGCACTACCCACCAGGCGGGAATAAGTATGGGCACTCTGCATCGTATGCATCAGCCGAAGCTTTCCAAACGTCAGCGACTGAGCGGCACGCGCCGGGTTGGACTGCGTGAGCACCTGCCTTATTAAAGGAGGTAGCTAGGTCTGCTCACCGGCCATGTACACAACATGCAGGAGTGCAAATGGCGATGGGCCCAAGACCCCTGTGCGCTTAGGATTTAGACCGGTGTGTTGACCTCTCTATCGAGCCTAGGTAGGGTTGCGGTGTGTTGATTGGCCGAGGCCGGTCATGACCTGATGGTGTGTCCGGCCGGAGTTGATCTAGTGTGTTGGGTAAGTTGGTGCACCCCTATAGGGAAGAATTCTATCTATTCGAATATCCGGGTCCACAGTAACAGACGCTCGGAGTTGTATCCCGATTGATAAAACTAGAACTGGATACTGGATGCTGAGGCATGATATGGATGTGATGGCCCCTGGATTTTTTTCTTGCAGGGGTCGAGGAAGTGATCCCTGGGCGCTAATGTTACAACATGTTTGCTAAATATAAACTGCTATTCTATACTCTTCTGAATGCTACAAGATGCTTGGAGCTGCTTGAAGATGCTAGTCTTCGAGAGGCTAGGCTTTCCCCTTCTCTTCTAGCATTCTGCAGTTCAATCCACAGATACTACCCATTTCATTGATACCGATGCATATGTAGTGTATATCCTTGCTTGCGAGTACTTTGGATGAGTACTCACGGTTGCTTGCTTCCTCTTTTTCCCCTTTTCTATTCTTCTCGAATGTCGCAACCAGATGGTGGAACCCAGGAGCGAGCTGCCACCTTCAACAATGACTACCACTACATCGAGGGTGCTTACTATTACATGGAGGCCGATGACGACCAGGAGTAGTTAGGAGGCTCCCATGCAAGAGGCCTTGCCTTTTCGATTGTTGTTGGTTTTTTTCTAGCCTTCTTAAGGAAACTTGTTTAACCCATGTCTGTACTTAGATATTGTTGCTTCCACTGACTCATTTGTATTCGAGCTTATGTATTCGAGCCTTCGAGGCCCCTGGCTTGTAATATAATGCTTGTTTTATTTTAATTTGTGTTTAGAGTTGTGTTGTGATATCTTCCTGTGAGTCCCTGATCTCGGTCGTACACATTTGCGTGTATGATTAGTGTACGATTGAATCTGGGGCGTCACAAGTTGGTATTAGAGCCGACTGCCTGTAGGATCCCCCTTTCCAACTCCTTGGCCGAAGCTGAGTCTAGTGGTCCGAAACTCTTTTACTAACTTGGTTGTGTGGCTTACAGGCCCACGTCGCCAATTGGGTGGTATTAGGATCTTTTATTCCTCGTCTATACTCTGGGATTCCGATCTCTCTTCTATTTGGGTTAAAGATTTTGCTAACTATGGCATTAGGATCTCGTAACCACTTCCTCCCGGAGAACCCCCCCCCCCTCACTACAGATGATCGTCTGCTTCATCAGAAGATTCTGAAGATACTCTTTGACATTAACTGAGACCGTGTGCCAGTGCCTTGCAGTTCCCGGCCACCGACAAACCCCGTGGATAACTAACCATCCTTGTCGTTTGCATCTTCATTCCCAGTTACTCCTTTATGTGCGAGATACCCCGTAATACTCCTCGTTAATCCGGGAATCCTTTGAGCCTACTACCGTGCAGCTTCTTTCACACTGCCAATAATTCCTCACACTTATTAGGGATTCATTCATCCCTGGTTGATCACGTGCTTCACAAGATTCTTCCCATTGTTAATCGATCTTTCAAAAATCCTCTGCACCCTATTGCTCTTGATATTCTTGCCTGCTTGTCTTATTGTTAATTCCCTATGTCTAGTAATCTCCGTTGACATCTCTTGTCATTACCATTTTGAGCCCCTTGGTTCAATCTGCTATGAATACTCACAATCATAAGTTGTTTCATATTAAGTCATTCTTCCGTCTCTGCCGTCATTATGGGCATGAGCTGGTTCTCGCCATCTAATTCTATTCAACATACTCATCTTTTTACCAGAGCTTCTGCCTCTATTTCCCCAATTTTGAAATTGTAAACCCTTCGCATTTAAGCTTCGGCTTATTCAGATGTTTCCATAAACCGATGCATCTGCATCCCTTCTTCTTCGGGTGGAGGACCGATACTCACACCAGATCCTTCGCGGACCACCTGATCTTTTGGTGGATTACTATCCGGCGTCTCCTTCGTATTTTAAATCATTGACGATTTCCCCTGCTACAAAATGCCTCTGGCGAATTGCATCATCTACTCTGTATCGTCAGCCCTTTGCCTTTGGGCGTGTATCCGTCACTCCTGGTAGTGTGTCGTATAGATTTGTAAAAATGTCTCGATGGGGTTGAACCTATGCTTTCCCCAAGACCACTGAATCCAAAATTTATGCGGGTTATACTCTACTGGCATTTTATCAGATAATTTTCAACTCTCCAACTTCTTTAAAACGAGAAGTGAATGAAAGGTTATGCATTGGAGAACTGGGAGTCGACCTTGAACTTTGTGTTCATGCCCATGGAAACAATATAGATCCTATCATGGAAGCTTCTTATAATAATAATTACCCCCTTGATATAGTATCATCTCGTATATGTGATTTGGTCCCTTGCAATCATGGTTTTGTCCATATTCTTCTTCTTTGACCCCATTCCTCAGACAAGTTGAAGTACTTGTCTACCGCTGATCATTTTACTTGTCCAACCTCTATTCTGCTCTACCTTCAAGTATTACCCTCTGGTATCTCGAAATTATCACGGAACTACATAACTTATTATGAGTTCTTCATCAACTAATGTCTCTCACCGATTCCATTTTTCCACGGGTTTTGAGTTATTAGTCACTCGAGAACATCGATAAGTGAATCTGTTTTCGAGGTTGCGTCATACCCGTGGTTCCAATAACCTTCCGCTTCATCATTCCTTTGACTTGATGTCACCACCGATTGATTACATCTTCATGAAATCTCTCGACAAATGTGTCATGATCATCATCAACATTCTGAGATGTTCCAAGATATCAATCGAATTCATGATGAGAAATACCATCCTTGTCCCACGATGATTTGTGTTATCATCGACAACATTCTTGTCTCCCCCCAACACAAAACTTGTTCATATAAATTTTGGAAATACATCCTTTTTGACATGTTGATGGATTGTTGCTGAACCCATCGGCCACATTCTCATCTTTTTCCTGGTAAAATTGTATGAGATGTTCTAAAATTCCTGATGGAACCTTGTGTTTCGAAATTCTGACCTTTACCTGCTGACCATGTCAATGCTACCCCGAAGCATGACTGTGGTATTCCGATCATCAAAAGGAACATTGGAAGCGCGATGCTAATTGTTTCTTGTTCAATTATCCAAGCACCATTGTATGGGTAAACCTCATGTTCTCCATTGCCCCTTTATCTAAATAGTTTTGTATTGAATGTCCTGTCATGTATACCATACTCTTCTTGTCCTTGGGAAAAGATATGCCCCTAATAATTGGGTTTAAACACATTTTTTCTTTCCAATGTTTTGATTAATCTAATGATCACCTTTTCTTTTCCACTGTTTTGTTTAACCTTTCTTGTGATTTATGAGACTAAGCAGTAATAGTTCCCTGCTTATGTAAACACCCTGGTGTACAATTTGTCAGTAAGACGCTATTATTATTGCTGTTGACATTTCGGTAACCACCAATGGCCAAGAACTTTGCCTATTGGTCTGCCTCGTTTCGGCGAGCAGGAAAATAGTTCTCTTCGTCCCTCGCCCTTGGTACCAATTTTGTTGCCAACATAAGTGACAGGCTATCCTCTGACATGCCTTGTACCCCGATCATACAATATGTCAGCATCCTTCCTACTTTTGAACCACATGGTGGTCCCATAACCCACAGTTCCACAGGATCGAAACCTGACTCTCCTGTACATCCTTGATTCCGAAGTATCCTTTGAACTTGCCTTCGTATGTAATTCATGAGCCACCATCCTAGAGGAGATCTATTCTGGTATCATACGCAATACATATTTCGTTGCTCTGAACCCCCTTCACACTCTACTTCAGGTATCGAACGATTGCTTTCCCGTTTGAAACTTTCGTACCCCCCTATAATGCTCTCGAGGTGTTTCATGTAAACAACTCAAGAGACACTTTATGTTTCTTCCCCTGATTTAATCGTCCGATGCTCAACCTTGTTTAAACCCGTCCTTACAGAGTTTCCCTCTCTTCCTTTCGTAAGTATGGTGAAGATCCTGAAGGGAGGGCGATGACTTCATCATGATGCCCTGATGCAGCAAAATGAAGGCATCAATGAAAGGGATCAACTTCTTTGACAAGGGCAACAAAGACCGTGAAGACTAGTTAGAATTTCGTAACCAACTCTTTCCCCCTTTACAACACCTCTTAAATCTCGGGACGAGATTTCTTGTAGTGGAGGAGATTTGTAACACCCGGAGAATCATGCTATAGTAATCCCCTGTTGATCCTCAATTGCAGTCAAACACAATTCAAATTCAAATCCAAATTTAAAGTCAAAATTCAAACTCCTCATACATGAAAAAAATTGTTCATCATGTGCCAAATAATCCATAACTAATATTGGTAGTGAACCAACATTTTTGCAAAGTGTTTAAGTGCACTAAACTATTTAAAATAGTGGCTAAAACAATAGATTAAATGCCTTTTTAATTAGTAAAAATTGCAAACTATTTCAAAAGCCTCACAATCTTTTTGTGGCAGTGCCAACTATTTCAATGTAATTATGTGGCCAAGTACCACATTTTACATAATACTTTTTGGCAGCTCAAATAATGCAGAGCAATTTTCTATAAAAAGAAAATAGCAAAAGAAAGGAAAAGCAGAGGGGAGAGAAAGCTCCTGCCCACTTGGGCTTCGGCCCACCCGAGCCAGCTGGACCAGCTAGGCCGGCCCACTTCCCCTCCCCGGTCGCTCTCCCCTCCCTCCTGTTCCCCTGATGCGCGCTGCTACAAGGGCTCGTTGTCGCCCGACCACCCCGCCGGCAACACCGCGGGTGGATAAGAACAACCCCCCGGCTCCTCGAGTCCTCCCCCACCTACCTCCACCCACTCCCCTCTCCATCTCGGCCGCTCTCTCCCTCGCTCTCCGAACTCGCCCGAGCGAGGCCGTGGCTGCGCCGTCGTCGACCGCATAGCCACAGGGCTCCCCGCGCCCAACCAACGTGCCCACGAGATGCGCCATCATCTTCTTCATCGACTGGTGGTCCTAGCTGGAGCTCGTAGGCGCTGCAGCATTGGATCCCCTTTGTCCCCATCTCCGTCTACCGTCGTTCTTCTTCGTCTCTGGCGCCGCCCTCTACAACTACTAAACCACCAAGGGCCACCGTGTGTGCCACCTGGTGAGCTGCCTCCCTCCTCTGCCCTCTAGCTCCTCTAGCTAGCGACATAGCAATCTCGCCATAGTGTCGTGCTATGGTCGCCACTGTGCACTTCGCCACCGTGGCCACAGCCGCCTTTATGCTCGCCCGGGCCCACGGCCGAGCTCCTGGCGCTCCCAGGAGCTCAACAAACACGAGCACGTGCTTCCCCGTGCTCCCTAGAGCTGGATCCAGTGATGCACGAACTCCCGCGTCCGCTCCGCCGCTAGCCATCGCCGTGTCCGGTCGTTTCCGGCCAAGCCAACCCCACAGATCGACTCGCGAGTGTGCGCCCGCTCGAACGCGAGTAACCGCGCGCGAAACAGCCCCCTGTGGCGATTTTCCGATGCGTTCCGGTGAAGCGCCACCGCAGATTTGGTCGCCAGAGCTCTCTTCGGCGCCAACGCCGACTTGGCTCAGTGGGCCAGCCCCTGGGTCGCTGACCAGTGTGCCCTGGGGGCCCAGTTGACTGGGCTGACCAAGTCAACATGCTGACTGGGCAGCCCCCAGCCACTAACTCTAGGCCACCCTCTGTTAATTAGTCTGATAACACATTTCTAAATAAAAGTAACTAGATTAACCTAAATACTCACTGACACATGTGGCCCACGCCCCTAATTAACCCTGTGGAATTAATTAATCCACTGTTAACCCACAAAGGCTGACATGTGGGTCCCAGTGGCCCCACTGGTCAGGTTTGACCTAGTCAGCCGCTCTGTTGAGTGCTGATGTCATCAACACGTCATGCTGACGTCGTATTCCATTTCTGTTAATATAAATACTTTTGGAAATTGTTTAAAACTTAGGATATTAATATAAATAATCCTTAACTCCGATGAAAATGTTTTCTACATGAAAGTTGCTCAGAAAAATCCAACAAATCCGAATACGCGGTACGTTCATCTGTCACCTGCCCTTAGCATGTTGAACATGGAACCGTCCCCTCTCTTTCACTTGTCCGGAATCTGCCTAACGTCGGGAATTCATCCTCGGATGTTTTCCCCTCCGTCTGCAACGTGTAGTACTACGTTAGGTTGACCCTAGTTCTGCATATGGTCATGTCATGCTTAGTGTTGCAATTGATTGCTGGTATTTACAGTTTCCTCCCCCTCTTCTCTCGGGTAGACCACGAGACCGATGCTGCCCCTGTGATCGACTACGTTGACGACGACCCTTCTTCCTTTTCAGTAGATCTTCCAAGAACCCCCCCCCCTTGATCACTCCGATATCGCCCATTCCTTTCTCTCTCATGCTTGCATTAGATTTTGCTACTGTTATTGTTTGCTCCTATTCTGATGCATAGCCTGTTTTTGCTAACTGCTTTCATACCCTACCTGCTTATTCTAAACTGCTTAGTATAGGCTGGTTAGAGATCTATTAGTGACCCCCACCTTGTCCAAGTTGCCCCGCTTTACGTTTGATGACTCGATCAACGTGATCAATGTCCAAGCCCCAACACCGCACATCACCCCCTTAGTTGTACGACTCTGCAGAGTTACTATCGAGTGCCGAGGGTGATACCTCATCAACACTTCTGATGTTAACCCTGTAGTGTAGCTATTCGGTCGTGGTCATCGATGGTGATTCCTCCTTGACCACTCCCGATAATGACTCTGTCGTGCAACCCCTCAAGTGTGGACCAACGAGGGTGATTCCTCCAAGTCCACCTTGATGGTTACATCGAGTGGGAATCCGTCGAGGGTGATTACTCAGGTTTCCCCCTTGCTGTTTCAGACACATGGTTACTTTGACTTACCACTGAGCCATGATGACATTGGGTCGGCCCCGAGGGGTAACCGCGAGTGATGTGAAGTCGGGTTGACCGGGAGGATACCCGCAAGTTTTCCACGCAACGTGGCCGGTCATTCTTAGCCCTTGCTGCAAGTCCGTGAGATGGGCCAACGAGGTCACATGATCGTGTCTCTACTCGTTACCGCACACTACCAAGATACTAATGGTTTTGATATTTGATCCGAGTAGGCCTATGGCCTTTTTGCACTAACCACCACGTGGGAATAATTATGGGCACTCTGTGTCATATGCATCAGCGGAAGCTTTCCAGATGTCAGCGACTAAGCGGCGGCGCCGGGTTGGACTGCGTAAGCACCTACCTTGTTAAAGGAGGTAGCTAGGTCCGCTCACCGGCCGCGTACGCAACAGGAAGGAGTACAAAGGGTGATGGGCCCAAGACCCCTGCACGCTTAGGATTTAGACCAGTGTGCTGACCTCTCTGTCGAGCCTAGGTAGGGCTGCGGTGTGTTGATCGGCCGAGGCCGGTCATGACCTGATGATGTGTCCGGCCGGAGTTGATCGAGTGTGTTGGGTAAGTTGGTGCACCCCTGTAGGGAAGAATTCTATGTATTCGAATAGCCGGGTCCACGGTAACGGACACTCGGAGTTGTATCCCGATTGATACAACTAGAACTGGATACTAGATGCTAAGGCATGAGATGGATGTGATGACTCCGGGATTGTTTTCTCGTAGGGGGTCGAGGAAGTGATCTCTGGGCGCTAATGAAACAACATGTTTGCTAAATATAAACTACTATTCTATACTCTTCTGAATGCTGCAAGATGCTTGGAGCTGCTTGAAGATGCTAGTCTTTGATAGGCTAGGCTTTCTCCTTCTCTTCTGGCATTCTGCAGTTCAGTCCACAGATACTACCCATTTCATTGATACCGATGCATATGTAGTGTAGATCCTTGCTTGCGAGTACTTTGGATGAGTACTCATGGTTGCTTTGCTTCCTCTTTTTCCCCTTTTCTATTCTTCTCAGTTGTCGCAACCATATGGTGGAGCGCAGGAGCCAGGTGCCACCTTCAACGAAAACTACCACTACACCAAGGTTGCCTACTATTACGTGGAGGCCGGCGACGACCAGGAGTAGTTAGGAGGCTCCCAGGCAGGAGGCCTTGCCTTTTCGATTGTTGTCGCTTTTGTGCTAGCGTTCTTAAGGCAAACTTGTTTAACCCATGTCTGTACTCAGATATTGTTGCTTCCGCTGACTCGTTTGTATTCGAGCCCTCGAGGCCCCTGGCTTGTAATATAAAGCTTGTTTTATTTTAATTTGTGTATAGAGTTGTGTTGTGATATCTTCCCGTGAGTCCCTGATCTTGATTGTACACATTTGCGTGTATGATTAGTGTATGATTGAATCGGGGGCGTCACACTATATATGCGGTATTACCCTGCTGTCCTAAGTAAATTTTCATGTGCAACCTCTAAAAACTTCTAATAAATATAATTTTTGTGTGCATGTATCGTTCATGGAATGACAGGAGGTGTTCGGTATCTTCCATGCTAAGCGGGTTATTCTCAGGTCGAGTGTTTATTCACTCTCCATCGCATGAGAAAAGGTCGGTAATAGGGATGCCCAGTCCCGAACTCAAAATTGCAAATAATTAAACAAAACTCCCCTGGGACTATTGATTGGTATGGACGACACCTGTTGTTTCGGACAAGCCATGGAGTGTGATTGTTGGTGGAGGGGGAGTAAACTTTTACTTTTATCGCTTGGGAACCACCACTAGCGTGCTTAGCATGGAAGATATTCATAACTGATGGCCGTGAAGTAAATGAGAAGGGTGCATGTCTCAAAATATCATTTACCTCTGTTTAAAAACCTGAGCTCTAGCACCTCTGCAAATCACTGCTTCCCTTTGCGAAGGGACTATCTATGTGCTTTTATGTTGTGTCATCACCTTCTAAAATAAGCGCCAGAACCTGAGAGCACTAATGTCATGCTTATGCATTGTGTGTAGCTAATGTTGGGTGCATTATGACTGGATATTTTCTACCATGAATTACAATGTTTAGTCGCTGCTTGAACTTTGGAGGTGCTCTGCATTTATGTTTTGCGGTCTCAGAAAGGGCTAGCGAGATACCACTATTGTCATATTATATCATGGTTGTTTTGATAATGTGTTGTCGTTTGAGATATCTTATTATTGTTCGCTAGCTGATTATGTCATTGATATGAGTTAATATAAGTTCTAAGAGTTATTGTCGGCATGGTTAGTTATAATGTTGGCTGAAAACCTTGGTGCTGTTTAAGCTTATTTATGCAAACAAGAGCAAAAGAGTTCTTAATTTTTTTTCTTTTTCACTTTCAGTTTTATCAACTGAATTACTTGAGGACAAGCAAAGGTTTAATCTTGGGGGAGTTGATACGTCTCCAACGTATCTACTTTTCATAACGTTTTTCCTCTTGTTTTGGACTGTAATTTGCATGATTTGAATGAAACTAACCCTGGACTAACGCTGTTTTCAGCAGAACTACCATGGTGTTGTTTTTGTGCAGAAATAAATGTTCTCGGAATGGAATGAAACTTTAAAAGGAATTTTTATATCAATAAAGAGAATTTCTGGAGCCAAGATCCACCAGAGGGGGGGAGGCACCTGGGTGGGCACAACCCACCAGGGCTTGCCCCCCTCCTGGCCCTCCCAGGTGGGTTGTCCCCACCTAGTGGCCCCGCAGATCCTGAAACGACGCTAAAAAAATCCTATTTTTCTAGAAAAACTCAGGGAGAAAGAATTATCGTGATCCATGAGACGGAGCCGCCGTCACCTCCTGTTCTTCATCAGGAGGCCAAATCTGGAGTCTGTTTGGGGCTCTGAAGAAGGGGGTCTTCGTTCTTCATCATCACCAACCCTTCTCCATTGCCAATTCCATGATGCTCCCCACTGGGAGTGAGTAATTCCTTCGCAGGCTCGCTGGTCGGGGAGGAGTTGGATGAGATTCATCATGTAAGCGAGTTAGTTTTGTTAGGGCGTGATCCCTAGTATCCACTATGTTCTGAGATTGATGTTGCTATGACTTTGCCTTGCTTAATGCTTGTCACTTTGGGCCCGGGTGCCATGAATTCAGATATGAACCGTTTATGTTATCACCATTATATCCATGTTCTAGATCCGATCTTGCAAGTTATAGTCACCTACTACGTGTTATGATCCGGCAACCCCTGAGTGACAATAGTCGGGACCACTCCCGGTGATGACCGTAGTTTCAGGAGTTCATGTATTCACCATGTGTTAATGCTTTGTTCTGGTTCTCTATTAAAAGGAGGCCTTCATATCCCTTAGTTTCCAATATGGACCCCGCTGCCACGGGAGGGTAGGACAAAATATGTCATGCAGGTTCTTTCCATAAGCATGTATGACTATTTATGAAATACATGGCTACATTATATTTATGAACTGGAGCTAGTGCCATATCGCCCTAGGTTATGACTGTCACATGATGAATATCATCTAACGAATTACTGATCCAGTGCTTATGAATTTATCCTATATTGTTCTGCTAAGTTACTATCGCTGTTGTTACTGTTGCACTTACTACAAAATTACTGCTATCACTGTTACCGTTACCATTGTTGTTATCACTATTATCAAAACTATCATACTACTTTGCTATTGATCACTTTGCTGCAAATAATAAATTTCCAGGTGTGGTTGAATTGACAACTCAGCTGGTAATACTTTCAAATATTCTTTGGCTCCCCTTGTGTCGAATCTATAAATTTGGTTTAATTACTCTACCCTCGAAAACTGTTGTGATCCCCTATACTTGTGGGTTATTAGTAGCGCACTTTACCCACACCACCGAACCCATGGCCTCGAAAACTATTGTGATCCCCTATACTTGTGGGTTATTAGTAGCGCACTTTACCCACACCACCGAACCCATGGCCTCACACTCCCATTCGTGTGGACCAACGGCGTTCTGACAAAACTGATCTATCGCCATGATACTCTCCCGGCCAGTCCAACCAACTCCCCTTTAGGTTAAGTCATGGGTGGCCTTGTGCCTACCAAAGGCATCAACGGCCACCGTCGTGGCAAAATAAAAACGGTCCCAAACAAGGACAAAAAGGGCCCTATCCAACTACGGAGACACAAGGTAATGTCTGCTTACCGGGCCAGGGTACCACACGCCCATAACCTTCCCTCGTTGGATGCAACGGCGAGAGGCACGACAATAGCATCGCATTAGGGCCTTCCCATAAAAGGCAAACATGGTTGCACTGGAAAAGCCCGGTTCGGTGGCACCTGACCAACTTAATGACGGAATTTATCCCCAAAAATATAACAATGATAACTGATACTCCGGTATCATCTATCAACCTGTAATCCAAGTCATATCAATATCCAACAAATAATCCAAAGCATAATATCGTCATATCAAACTACTCCGAGGATGTCACTACTATCATGATGAATCCAAGAATGATAATACTACTACTCCAATAGCAAGAACAAGCTATCCAACTAAGATCCACATGCAAGCATCATCTCCAAAATCATACTCCCAAAACATAATATCAACTATCTTCATGATGAAAATAATTCTAGCCACTAATAATCCAAAGGCAGCATGACATCCAAAGTAATACTCCAAAATATAATACCAGATAGCAACATGAAAATAATCATAATATAAGCCACTAAGAATCCAAAGGCAACATGTGATCCACATAATCTTCAAAATATAAGTCCTAGAACTCCAAGCAATATCATGGCAATAGCAAGATCAAAACAACACTTCGAGAAATGCCATGAACAAAACCATACATAGCTAATGCAATATTTTAAACTATTTTAAATAAGTAAACCATGTCACTGCATTGCAATCATGCAAATGGAGGGTGTGGCTTGCCTGGGATGAAGGGATTCATCGGGAAGAAGTGCGAGAAGCTTGCGGAAAACGTTCTCTCTTGGAGGGGGCTGAATTAGTGCAAGGGCAAAATGGTCATTTTCAGAATGTGACAACATCATGAAAATTATGCCAACAGAATGGGCTCGACGAGTCGAAGAAGTGGGCTTTGGAATCACCTCAATCGGAGTCACGGTTGAAAAGATACGGCCGTTCATTCGTTAGGCAAAAAACAAATAAAAACTTATTCATTTCTGCTATAACGGGTGAACGTTCACAAATTAGTGGATTCGGCCGGTGGCTGAAAAAAGAGAAAACACATTCTCAGAAATACGCTTTCATGTGGGGAAAACATATTTTCGTCTAAAGAAGCACAGAAGTACGCTTTCTAACCTAGAAAGTGTATTCGAGTGGATTTCGTCTCCACTTAGATGATGTGGCGAGGCGGGGTCAACAGCTGAGGGGCTGACCTGTGGGGTCTGCGGGGCCCACTAGCCAGTTGGTAGGGAGGGGTCGGCATCGTCGTCTTCAACTTCACGCCCGCGCGCAGCCAAAGCAGAGGCGACGCTCGACGGAGATAGCCGGAGCTACCCACAGTCTCAGGAGACGGAGTCGCATCGCCTGGGGTAGGTCTTGCTAGCTGAAGGGCGCAGGTAAGGGCATGGCATTGACTGCGACAGAAGAAGGCTTCGGCCGTCGGTGAACTCGTGGCAAACGACCACCGAAGGATAAGGAGATCTGCTGGGGTGGCTCGGGGGTGGTGGTGGAGACCTCTAGTTTAGGCACTTGTTCTTCAGGTTTAGGCACTTGTTCTACATGAACAAAGTACAGTAAGACGCAAGAATATAGTACTTAAAAATAGAAAATGAGCTCATAGACCTTACCACATTCTTGGTTCAGACCAAGATGAACAAGGCATTCCTAAATATCGCCCAAATAAATGTGTCTCGGGAGAACGTAAGGGAATTTGATGAGTTTCTTTGCCGGTGAAGTATGCTTTCTTCAGGTAATTCCGATATTGCCACAAAGCATTCTTGAAGATAGCAGAGGTATTAGCATAGGTTACCTCATCCCGAGTTTCCAAATCGGTCCTTCTCTATAGAGAAAATGGGAAAATTTGATGTATTATAACCATCATGGAGGTAGGATGTATGGGACAAAGCAAAGTAATTGCCATGAATAACATTACTTACACATAACTCCTAGACAAACACCTGAATCGGCATTTTCCTTAATCTTCAAGATAATATTTCCAAGATGGGAAGATACGCTTTACATACGATTTAACAACATCAAATGCGATAGATGGTAAACTACTGAGTAGCTCGTTGTGCTTCCTCCACAGTGAATAGGCGTATTAACCGGTGGAGTTGGGGTTCGCCGTGGTAGTACTGGCCCTTTGGGCACTGGAGCTGCCTTACTAACTGCTCTTGTTTGGGAGCTCTGTGGTGGAGATGGTGCTGTGTCAACAAGAACTGGGTTACTATCTGCTGGGGTTGGGGTTAGATTGGGTGAAGCTGGTTCTCTGTCCATCCCAGTAGGGGTACGATCTACGAGAGTTTGGGTTATGTGTGGTAGGGCTGGTTCTCGTGCATGTACAACCGGGGTGCTATCTCCACCAAGAGGTAGCACTGTTTTATTTAAAGACCGTATTTTTATTCCGCTAGATGCTGGCATCACCCGCTCCAATTCAAATGGCTGATAAACAGGAAACATAGTTGAATGTACAGACATTGTATGAGGGACAGATGCAATAGATAGTGTGGAAAAAAGAGGGCATGAAATAGTTGACATGTATATTGTTTAACTAAAACAGATAGCATGACATAATTTCACATATAGGATGTCTATCTAAACTGGATAGCATAGCATAACATAATTCAAAGATATGATGAATAACTAAACAGGATCGCCTGAAATAATTCACCTACATGTTATCTAAGTAATCAGGATCGCATCATTTAATTCACATATGTGATTTATATGATAAACAGAGGGCATTAGATATGATGTCTGAACTAAGAACATGGTGTTGAATATTGTGTATATGATGTCTAAACTATGCAATGCAAGACACCATATGCATGGTATGAGCAGTATAACCGTGCCAAGTTAGAGCATACACCTCGGTGGGGAATAGGACTGGTCATCTGTCTCTAATCCATCTCGAGGAGCTATCGGGACCCAACAAGAGATCTGCTTGACGGTGTAGCACCGCACTGCTCTCAAGGCCTTGTTTTCACCCGAATTTTCAATCTCCCACCCAAATGGCTGATTCACAGAAGAGTAGTTTAATGTACAAACATTGTCGACGAATGGAAATGTAATGAAGAAAAGGATGGGCAAGATATCATTCAAATATATGATGTCCGGTTAAACAGGATGGCATTGCACATTTCACGATATTATGGCTGGCTAAAGACATGAGACTGCATAATTCCCATATATGATATAGAAACTAAACAGTGGCATTACGTAACATGTCTAAACCAAGCGATGACATATATGATGTCAAAAGTAGGCACTGCAAGGCAACATATGCATGATATGACTAACATCATCATGCCAAGGTAGTGCAAATACCTTGGGGGTAAATAGGAGTGGTCACAAGGCCAATCCGCCTCGTAACAAATATCTTCCTTGGGATTACAATGAGAGGGGTGGGGAGGGTTTGCCATTGAACCCACCATGGAGCGATGTCTGCATGACATTGTATTGCCGCAAAAACTCTTCTCTTTTTCTCTACATGTTCAGCATGATCTGTACAATATCTGACATGCATACAAAAAAATATGGTGAGATTATGTAAGGAGAGCATGCAGAAATCTAGAGTGATGGTAACAACCAGTGGATGGATCCAAAAATAATGATAGCAGGCTGATGATTGCTTTAATTTAATAAAAATACAGATGATGATTGCTTTACTATTTGTTTGCCACCCAAGATGAACAACATAGGCATACCCTAGGTGAACCAGATATTAGACAGAGATACTATTCATTGCTTCCTCGATATGTGCCCCACAACTAATTTAGAACTCAAGTTTGAACATTAATTTGGACCTGACTTGGAGTCCAAGAGGTGAACAGGATGATAAAGTAGCAGGTAATTTTAAGAAATGCATAACATAAGCAGAAACAAAAGAGTGCGGCCTCTCTTGTGGACCCGTGTACTCCTCGTGTTCATCTGCTGAGTCGATGATGGTGATGCCGTTGTGGGTGCCGTGGCGTGGAAGGAGATCTGAGGCGGCAAAAGACGGTCAGGAGTCGTGATGTCTAGTTTGGTGGATGTTTCTGTCGATGGAGCAGCTCAGTTGAGGTGGACGACGTCGCGGCAGGAGCAGGACAAACCACACAAAGTTCCTTCGACACCTACCTGTAACTGAAGTAATTCTGTAAGGGCTCATTTGGCTTGCATGATTCTAAAAACGTAGGGATAGGAAAAACACCGGAATAGGATAGGAATGCACATGGTAAATAGAGCATTTGTAAACACAAGATTTCTGTCAACTTGAGGGCCTCCTTGATTCTAGGATTTCCAAAACGCGGGAATAGGAAAAATATGGGATTAGAGTGGAATGTTGTCTTGAATCCTACAGGATTGTACGAGTGTTTGATTGTGCATAGAAAAAACGTAGGATTATTTCAAAGAGGTTTGAGTGGATGGAAAGTTTCCTATGAAATCTAGTGCAAATGAATCCTATGAAAAAATTCCTATGGTTTACAAAAGTACGAGTCAAACAACCAAGATAGGAAAAATTCCTAAGGATTAGAATCCTCCAAAATTCCTTTGAGAATCCTTTGAATCAAAGAAGCCCTGAGTGTTTGGTTTACAGGAATTGGAAGAGCAGGAATGCAAAGAAACATGGCCAAAATAAAGTGAAACCATATGAAAGCGTGTATAGTTAGAATGTTATTCTGCCACTAAAGCACTTGGTCTTGTTTTCATGCATATGATTTTGAAAAGTAGGTCCAAGTGGATGTTTTGCTTCATTCCTTTCAACAAAAGGCATGAATAATTGAATAGTAGACTGCCACTGGAAAATTCCCTATTGCTATGTTTTTCCGTTGAACCAAAATAGCCCTAATGGATCGACATGAATGTATAGTAATAAGTGATGCAACAAGTGTACAACCTCTTTGCCGTAGCCGTGTCGACCTCAAAGATCATTGGGTTGGTCGCTTGAAGCAGCTTGAGGCAGAGGTGGCTGTCGGAGGTGTGGAGGAAGATATGAGGAATCAGAGACGGTATCCGTGGCACTGTTGTGATGATGGATCGCTACGTCGTTGGAGCAGCCCCGTGAGCCGAAGACGTCAAGGTGAAGCAGACAAGATAGACATCGTCAATCTCAAGTGGGATTGTAATAGCATCTCCAATAGATGATGTAAAATAGATGTAAAATTTACATCACCAAAACCACCGACTACAAATGATGAGGTAAAAACTGTTGACTCAACTTAACTGTCGAAATTGAAATTTACTATGGAATCTGAATGTTACTGTCGAAACTGAACGCAACGGTAGCAGAGAGGCACTTGACATGTTGTTTAGGGAGGGCCTGCAGTTCATCTTCAACCTGCACCCCCCTGAGCCGGCAGCCACCACCGGCCGAACCGCCGGCCCCAGCGCCGCCTCGCCGCCCCGAAACTACTCCCCACTGCCGGTTCGCCGCCGCCTCGGCCAGCCCTATAGGCCCCCAGCCCCCACCCTGAACCCTAAGATAGATAGTGGGGTACCTCTTCGGCGAGCCCCCATCCCCGCCGCGGGTGGTTCTTCCTTAACTCCGGCGAGCCCCCTACCCCTTGAAAATCGACTGAACCAAAAGTCAATTCAGTCGACTGAAGTGTAGCTAAATCGGAGTAGAGCATCAGCACGAGCAAGGGGGAGAGCAGCAGCAGCAGTGCGATCAAGCGAGCGAGAGCCGGAGAAGCAGCAGCTAGGCGAGCGAGCGATCGAGTGAGAGCCAGAGCAGCAGCAGCAGCGCGAGTGAGCGAGCGAGAGCCAGAGCAGTAGCAGCAGATCCAGCTGGTATGGCCGCCGCCGCCGAAGGGGCCTAGCACTAGGGGAGAGCCGCCGTGGATATGTCACCCGCGGCGCTAGCTTCAAGGTAGCCGCTCCATGGGGGTGCGAGATGGAGCACCGTCGGCACCGGGAGGTCGAGCTAAGGAGAAGGTGCGATGCGATGAGTGTACAACCTCTTTGGTGGCGCCGAGTAGGCCTCGGCTTCGTCCGAGGAGTCCGTGAGGATGCAGTGGTTCCGGTGGAGCAGGTTAAGGCTGAGCTGTGGGGATGGAGCAGCCGCGATAGACGAGGCAATCATCGGAGCAGCTCCTTGGAGGTGGAGGACGGGGAGGCTGAATCGGCGCGACGACGAGATGGACGACGGATCCTCATCCAGGGAGGTGGACAAGGGACGTCGAGCTGTTGCGGTGGACGACGTCGTCGGGGAAGAGGCTCTGGCTGGGTAGCGGTGAGGTGGTGGACGGAGGAGGGTGGGGTTTTGCGGCTGGAGCGGAGAGGTTATGCCGGCCTGGGATTTCGAATGGCAAAAAGGAGGCGATGGGAGGGGGTGAACCATGACTTAGGGATGCGCTTGTCGAAAATGTAGGGTGTGTTACAAAAGTACCCCCCCACCAATTTGAACTAGTGGCCCTTTCGGCTCAGGGTTAGAAGCGGAATTTCACGTGTCGGGATTTGGCAGCTGGAGGGTGTTTTCGCGCGCGTTGTAATTTCGAGATAGCAAGGCACGGGTTGTGAAGGCGCCAATTTTGGGAGCATAATATCTGAATTTTCGGGATATAACAAGGCGCGGGTTGAATTTTAGGGACAAGCCTAACATGTAATATTGTACTTGTACGTACCAAATCAATTCACACTTCCCTCAACCAAAAAGAAAACGAAAAAAATAAAACTATCACACCACACAAAGAGAGAGTCTTGCCCCGTTTTACTATAAAAATGCTATTCAAAGCTACTCTCTGCTTCCATCTATATAGGGCCTAATGCGTTTTTCGATGCTAACTTTGACCAAATATTAGAGAAATAATATATGACATGCAACTTTCACAAAGCACACCATTAAATTCGTCTGTGAAAGGTTCTTTCAATGATATAATTTTCACATTGTGCATGTCATGTACTATTAATCTTGTCAATAGTCAAAGGCGGTCTTAAAAAATGCATTACGCCCTATATAGATGGAAGGAGGGAGTATGAATCCATGTTACTCCCTCCATTCCCTTATACAAGGCCACAAACTCATATTACAGGTACCAAGGGAAAATTTAATGACTACTTTGAAAGGCAAATTTTCTTTTCGTTAACCGGGATCTTTAATACGCCACAAGCATGCAACAAATGAATGTGAAGGAAGTAGCTAAGTGTCATTATGACTACATGCATGTAAGTATTAAAAAGTTACTAGTATGAGAAAACATCATTAATTTTTGCCTCGATTACCATTTGTGGCCTTGTATTGATGCAAAATGTATTTTTGGTAGTGGCCTTGTATAAGGGAATGGAGGGAGTATGTCCAATTAAATTTTTTCGCTTGCTGTATAATGCATGTAACCTACTCATACCAACATTTTAGTGCATTCCAAATGTCTATACTACCGCTGTAATTCGAATTGAATTTGAATTCATTTCTCTATTTCAATAAGAATCTACAATTATGATTGTTGCCAACTTCAACCATCATTCGTGCATTACCTTAATAACACACCACATGATTACTATAGAGATAGATATGAACTATGTGTACTACATGAACTCGAATTCTATTTTTTGAATACACTTGATGTTGATTCCAAATAATAGTACATGGGATGTACTAACTATATATTCATAATCTAAACCATGTTCCATACGTGTACACTGTGTTTATCACACATAGTATAGTGCCCCGCCCCCTACGTTATGACAAGTATTTAGACCTGAGCTGCAAAAGCCAAACATTAGCCCAAATTATGATCAATGTTCTATATATTATACGTAGTACTAGCAAGATGCCCATGCGTTCCACAGAATATCAACATGATCAAGGGGAGGCCTAATTTGAAAATATGGAGAGGGGTGTGGGTATATTTTTTCAAAATTGCCATAGTTTCCTTCCTATCCGTCAGATATAAATCGGACGGCCTATATGGCAGGATGGCAGGCACACCATCATCAACAACTCCATTTTTTATAAGAGTAGAGATAAAATATATCATATGTAGTATAACATGTTCATAACCACACCATGTGTATCACCGTTATATATATTCACACATGCGTCGGTTTAAAACACTATGATAAATTTTTCAAATATCCGAATTCGCTTTTTATAATGGAGTATGATCTCTATTCGTCTTTTACACCCACACAATCCTCTTATCTTCGTAGCTAGCTAGCGCTAATTAACTTTCTCTCATGCATGCACACGCCTGCATCCCTCTTACCCTCCCTCAGCATTCTCTAGCTCCATCGCGCTAATTCGTCTTTTCACTTTAGGTCGTTCACCCACGGGGTGTGTAGGCCCCCCAGATCCTTCTTTACGGCACACATCGATCGATATGCCTCTCTAGCCAGGTGTGCCTAGCACAAAGCACAAGCTTCCCCTCTTATCTTATCACCGTCCATGCCTCACTCCCACCACTCTTTTCATCGATCTCGTACTCGCACACTCCTCCCCCCTCAATATAGTATGCCTCTCGCACCACCTCCTAGATGCATCCCTCTCTCTCTATCCTTTTCCCCGTGCCTCATTTGCTTCTAACACACACATGCATGTATACCGATCGATCTCCCAACATATACCTAGGTCGACTTTAACTACTCCCCCCCATTGATCGAGGTACCTCACAAGTTATGTCTCTCCTTTATCTGACAAAGGACGATTGATCTTCCTATGTAGTTATGTCTTCTTACCACAGCCATATTGCCCCCCTCATCATTCGTGCATGCCTCCTGACCCGTCTCTCACACGCACGTGCACAGACAGGCAGCCATCCCCTCTCTTATTGATATTGCAGGCGTGCCCTTCGGTTGTCTAGCAAGCCTATCCCACCATTTGTTAGAAGCAACTCCACTACCACCCCCTCCACCACTCTAGCTCTATCTCTCTCCCAACCTTATTCCTCTCCTACACATATGCATGGATGCCGATCGATCTCACATAATACATGAGGTAGATCGATCTCCCTTAATACATGAGGTAGGCCTCTCTCCTCCTCCACACATATACCAGCCATTGTACCTCTATAGTTAATTAGGCCTCCCTCCCCCCCCCCCACCACACACCGATAGTCGAGCGCTGTAGGTAGGTATCCATGCCAGAGAGACAAACTGCACCTGTCCCCTCTCACGTTCCAGTAGGCCAGCCACTCTATATCTTTGACGTGGGCACACACAAATTTGATGGCACTCTTTATCGATCGCGCGCACACACACACACACACATCATCCCTCTCTTCGATTCTATGGACACCTCAAGCCGATGATACCTCCACTCTCTTCTCGTGGATCGCCCCCTCTATATGTATGATATATCCAGGACTCTATTTCACAAACATTGCATATGTTACATTTTTTTATTGACCCCACCCCCCCCCAAAAAAAACTCTCCGAACCCACACACTATATCTCTCTATGTTTGTATCTCTCTCACACAACCCCACGTAGGTGGTGTATGTATACAAGAAGAGAATAGGTGCCATTGCACGTACTCACGCTTCGTGCCCAGCCACACCCGCGCGGGTACACGGTGGAGCTCATTTGTGTACGAAATGGCAGCCCATGTGCTAATTTGAACGCGTGTAGCGGTTGTTTACCTATGGAGGTTGTGTACCATGCGTGCACGAAACAAAGTTCGATTTGATGCGTTGGCGCGTTATTTTTAAATAAAGTTATATTGCTCAATGGCACGTACACAGAATATAAAACGATTTTTATGGAAAAAAGGTAGTGCGCTCCACTATATACAATGGAGCCTGCCTGCCTGGTTTGTATCTCTCCAGAGTATCTCACACAAGGCTGTGGTGGCCTCTCTCTCTCTCTCTCTCTCTCACCATTGGTCACTGATCCGGCCGCATCCCATCCGCCGGCGGAAAGGGAGGACGTGCATCGTTTCTTTGTTCGACAGCGCCGAGGCAACACATACCGATCTGCGGTACACGGCGTTCTCTCTGACCAAGCTCCGGTGTGGTAGGGCCTACGCCACCTGCTCGCTGCTGTAGTATGGGCAGATTCCGCCCGTCGCCGCTCACCTAGTTACATCCCGACGACCTCCAGGTATCCCCTCCGGCCTTGCTCCACTGCCAGTCTTCCCACGTCGCTGCATGTGGATCTTCCATAGCTCTTTGCCCAAAATGTAGCTCGTCTGGCGTACTTTCCATATTGCAATCTTGTCCTCACACCGTTTTAGACAAACACAACCGTGTTGTTATCTTCCCTTAGGACAAGGAATATGCTTGTTTTTTGTCGTCGCATGTGTCATCAACTGTTATTGACCAGTAATTGTTTCCTTTCTACCTCTTTTTTGCAAATAGGGCTATCCATTTCACCTCGTTGCTATTGCGACCTTTTGGTGAACTGCACAAATCACTTTTTTCTTAAGAGTGTTTTGTGCAGTTCTACCAAAATGTCACACGGGCAACATCTCTACATTTTAGTGCGACTACACAAAGGGAGATTGGTTTTGCTCTATCCTCCTCATCCAACTCCGAGCCTAATCTTGTCCAACTAGTTAGTCTTAAGGGAGACTGCAAAGGTGAACGGCTTCTATTTGTGTGTTTATTATTTCATCAATAGTCCTCTATTATCGGAATCACACTTAATATCTTTGGAATAGGGATGCTCAGCTCTATTTTAGTGGAACTGCACAAAATGATCGAAATGTTGCATGCTCTAGACAGCTACTTTTTTTTCCCAACATGCCTTGTTGATTTAGACAGAGCTGGGGGGACGTTGCTGCCAATGAAAGCATGTATCAATTTTAATGAAACACCTTCTCACAACTTTGTCTTTAGTTGTGATGTAAATATTAGCTCTGATTAGCAAGGAAGTTAGTTTTTTATTGTTTCCGAAAGAGCATCGATGGCAAGACACACGAAACAAAAGCTGAAAGCTCACACCGTTGTACAATTTCATGTCGCTGGAAAATTATTTGTATAGTACGTCAATTATGTAAACAAATGCTGGAAGCTTGATAGCATTGCTAGAAGCCTCTTCGGCATCCGGGTCCATGTGTCATGCACAAAATTATACTCCTTCGTTCGTAAATATTTGTCTTTTTTACAAATTTCAGATGGGCATATTTTAGAGTGTAGATTCACTCATTTTGCTTCGTATATGTACTCCCTCCGTGCCTAAATATTTGTCTTTCTAGAGATTTCAACAAGTGACTACATACGGAGCAAAATGAGTGAATCTACACTCTAAAATATGTCTATATACATCCGTATGTAGTAGTCCATTTGAATCTCTAAAAAGACAAATATTTGAGTAGTCACTCGTTGAAATCTCTAGGAAGACAAATATTCCGGAGTATATTTAAGAACCGAGGGGGTAGTGCACAGCCGCATGGGAGACTCAGACCGGTCGTTGCGCCGCATTAATAGTGAGTAATGAGCAGTCAAATCATAAGCCCCACCTTTCCCACTGTAAGTTGCTCGGAAGAAGCAACCATC
The DNA here is from genome assembly GCA_021605205.1 of Aegilops longissima. Classification (NCBI taxonomy): domain Eukaryota; kingdom Viridiplantae; phylum Streptophyta; class Magnoliopsida; order Poales; family Poaceae; genus Aegilops; species Aegilops longissima. The sequence goes on along the minus strand of CM038682.1, from coordinate 462,130,751 downwards.
AATACGCTCTTGTTTGAGTCCGCTCATACTACTCCATCCGTCACTGTTTATAGAGCGCGCTTCAGAAAAAGAGAAAATCTCTGGGACCAAGGTGACTAGCGATCGGCCTGAAAAATAGCATTGGTAGTTATAGCACGGCGTCTATTACTACTAGAGGAAATAATGCGTACACACATGCATGTAGTGCTTCCACCCCGGGTACACACATGCATGCACTTACTCCACTCCGTAGTACTACATCGAGAGAAAATTGCAGTTACCACGCCCTAATTAATTGAGCATTCAACCAAATGCGTCTAAAGTCTCTCTGGTGGTGGAATGCATTGAGAGAAATGCATCATAATGAAGTGTGCCCTGTAAACTGTGACGGAGGGAGGAGTAGTATGAAGGTGCAAAACCAAGTACGCGTATGGCCAGTCGGTCAACGCACCTCCTCTTGACATATCATTGACATGTGGGACCGGAGTGTGAGCAAACCGATCTCAATTGATAGCAAAATGGCCAACCCGCCGTTCCTTGAGAGAGACGAGGAGCGAGAACACACAGACGGGCTCGCACGGAGGCCAAGATATATTCGAGCATGGTTGATCGATATCATCATTACATGTTGGGCTGCCGTTTTCCGCCCTTCTCCAGAATAAATGTGTACTTTATCAGATATTAAAAAAATAAGAGTACAGAGGCTCCACCATGTGGTTCTAGTAGTAGTACTACTCATACTACTCATACTACTCAACCTTGCGCTTGGCTCTTCGCCTCTTCGTGAAGTCGAACAATGATGGTACTCCGCATGTTCGGTACTACAGTGTATGCCTCTGGCAATCTGACACCGAATGAACTGATGCATGTCCACCGCCTGGGCGAGGGTACGTTGCATTAGTCAAAAGGCATAAGCGAGCTTCACCTTGTCCTGCAAGCTTCTCCTCGTTCCGCGAGTTGACGGTACACACCAACAAGTAGTGCTAGTCCATACTCCCTCCTTTCCGGTTAATATGGCTTAATATTTTTTTGTGGGTAAATGAGAGAGCTTTATTCATATATAAGCATTCTTAGGATGATCAGCCAAGACACTGGTGACTAGCAAGTGAGGTACCCCGCAAAAAAAGAAGTAGGAAGCGAGGTGTTTCATCAAGCCAGCTCTCGGCCACATTCAAAGTGCAGCAAGCACGGTTCGCACAAAGATGCGCCGCAAGGTTTGCTGACCCGTTTACATGCTGAATAACAAAAAAAAGAGGAAAAAATTACCAAGCACTCCTATTTGTAACAGGATATGAGCCAAAATTAAGCGAGAATTGTGGCGAGTGTTCCATGCAATCAACTTCCATTATCACATGCGAGAACCCTCGAAGAGAACCAAATGTGTTGAAGATTGCTTTATCACATTTTAAAAATATAATAGGAGTGCAGACACTCCTCCATCCGGTTCCTAATACTAGTATAGTACATACCTCTATAGACTATAGTAGTAGTACTAGTAGTAGTAAACTTTGCGCTTGGCTGTTCGCCTCTTCGGGAAGTGCAACAATAATAGTACTAGTATAGTGTATGCTTCTGGCAATCTGACATCGAATTAACTGTTGCACGTCCACCGCCTGAGCGAAGGAGAGCTTGTATTAGTCAAAAGTTTCTCCTTGTCCTGCGAGCCACCGCGCGCAAGCTTCTCCTCGTTCGGCAAGTTGACGGGACACAGCAAAGTAATGCTAGTCCATACTGCCTCCTCTCCTGTTAATATGGCTTAATTTCAAATGATATAAATACACCGCATCATCATCAGATATTTGTAAAAATACGGTCAAGGACTTCATAATACGCTCATTGCGCTCAATATATATATTTTCCGGTGTTTATATGGTCACTAGCTCACCCTGGCTGAGTATGTGTGTGCATGCACGTGTAGGTTGAGCACTTGAGCGTGACTGTGTATGTTCCGTCGTGTGCTCAGACATGCATGCATTAGGGTGTCGTGCGCGTTCTTGCGTCCATGTGTATGTGTGACTGTTGCATACACGTAGGGGGAGTACGTGTAGGGGCCACTAAAGGAGCAATCAAATCACACAGTAAGTTAGTCGGAATAAGCAACCATCATTTCACTCTTCAATGACACGTATGCAATATAAAATGGTTGATATGGAGAGAAAAAGAAAACCACTATATATACACTAGCAGGAGCCTAAGCTACAAGCCTGCTTGCTTGGGTTGCTCTCTTCACAAGCATAGAACAACGGTGGCCACACCGCTGGTCACATATCCGTCCTAATCCCGCAGCTGGGGGAAGGGAACAATGTTCTGCGTAGACATAATCGACATCGGCGAGGAAGAAAATCCACAGTCGGTGCGGCCCAATCGGGGGTCATCGCGGTATGGTCCGATGCCGCGTCCCAACCGCCATTCTAGCTACAGCCCGACGTCCCAGGTAGTCCATCTTCCTTTTGGAGCCGGCTTGCTCCACTGCCGCAGCTCCCCACGTAGCTCCATCTCCATGTCGATCTTTCTCTACTTCTACCGGCTTCTACTTGTGATGAGTTTATGTCTCATGAACTAGTGCCAGTACTATTATTCTAATCACACTTCTTCAATATCTTTGCCATCAGGGATGCTCAGCTCGATTTTAGTGGAACTGCACAAAAGCATTGTATGATCCGAGGGTGCCAGCCATCTTTCCTTCGATAGGTTCTACCTGGCCAGGAAATTAAATTCTGTTTAGGGTTTGGGGTTTAAGTCGTAGTGACCCCATCAGTAGTTTTTCTTTCGTACACGCTCTCACAACTTTTGTCTTTAGTTGTGAAGTAAATATTGGCTATGATCTGTGAATAATTGAGCTGCATCAGCATGTGTGTTAGTTTTCCTTTGTATTTGATGGAATGTTGTAACGGGGCAACCTTGGAGTAGGAATGAAAATGTAGTGGAAAGTTTCCGTTTTTCCGGAGAAAAAAATGGAAACGGAGAGAAACCAATGTTTCGTTTCGTTGGATCGTGCCATCGAGCAAAACCAACATTTAAATCACGTCTGTAGCGTTCGTGTCTCACCCTCCTCCACGGCTCGACCCCACACGGTCGCTCGGCATGCCACTCACTGCAAACCGAGTATACGATAACTTACCCGCCTGCTTGTCGATGGATCGCGCCATGGAGTACTAGTACTGCTGGAAGAGATTGACGAGTTGGGGGAGGACAGCTAGCTGTAGCACGGACTCCCAAGAACTTTTCACATGCATGTTGTGGCTGGCTATTGCGACCTTTGAACGCGGAGCAGTCGCGTGCACTAGGAAGCGGTGTGGGCGACGCTCTCTCGGCCAGCGCACCGCTTCAGTGCTGGCGCCAGTGAGAGGTCGCGTCCGCTCTGGCCGGGCATGAATGCGGCACTGACCGTTTCGGGCGAGAAGCACGCGCGGGTGATGAAGAGGGTTCGGGTTGGTCAGGAGCAGCCGTGGCAGCGGTCCGGACGCCCGCAAACAAGAGATGATGTATGTTAATATTGCCGTGTATATAATTAACAACGTAAATAATGTGCTAGTTGTACAAATATGATTGGAGATGGAGATGGAAATGGAATTTTACGTCAACACGGATATGCATGTCTATGTCTATGTGTGTGTGCGCGACGACTCTCGCGACCTGGAAGCGGGGGCATGTTTTTGATCGAGTTTTCTTTCTTGGTACGTTAAAAAATGGTCCACCAGTTTTTGTTTCTTTTTTCTGGGAACGCGCGTATTCTATTTAAAACCACTGCTATGGAGAGATTGTTTTACTCCATTATAGCCTCTTGTTTGATAGAGTTTCTCGCGTCTCGCTCTCTCACCCTCTCCATATCAAAACAAGATGACAGTGTCCACACTATCTCTCTCATCACCGGTGGTCACAGATCTGGCCGAATCCCGTCTGCTGCGGGAGGTGAGGAGGTGCAATGTTAACATTGTCTTTGTCGGTGATGGAGGAAGCCGATGCGCACCGTCCTCTCGGAGCCGGCGCTGGCTTGGACGAAGGTCCTCTGCGCCCTTGTTCGCTGCCGTCGTGTGGGAAGATCCCGCCCGCCCGCCTAAGTGACATCTCGCCCACCTGAGGTATAACTTCTTGTACTGGTCCAGCTCCCCAGGTCGCTGCATGCGGGTGAAAGTGCGTTATATCGACTAGAGGGGGGGGGGTGAATAGGCGATTTTTATGAATTTTACAAATTCTTCACTGAGGAATTTGCTCGTGAGGAAATTCCTTAGCGAAGAAATACGTGCAGCGGAATAAGTACTCAGAAGTAAGCATAGCAGATTACAGGCATAGTCATCATGATGAAATGAAGACAAACACAGAGTACGTAAAGCGTAATCACAGGATAACACAAGATGAAGACAAACAGATCAAGAAATTGAACGAGGAAATTGAGAAAGTCTTCATCAAAGTCTTCAAACACAGATATGACAAACACTCAACACGAAGAATGAGGAAATGAAAGGGTTGAGGAAATAGAACCAGTTAGGTTGGTGAAGACAATGATTTGGTAGACCAGTTCCAACTGTTGTCTCGGTTATACGTCTGGTTGGAGCGGCTGAGTATTTAAACTCGAGGACACGCAGTCCCGGACACCCGATCATCGAGCACGCAGCTCAGGACACCAAGTCCTCACCAGATTCTCCTTGAACTAAGGTCACGCAGACCTCGTCCCAATCACTCGTGGTAAGTCTTCAGAGACTTCCAAACCTTCACATACTTGGTCACTCGGCGATCCACAATTCCTCTTGGATGCTCTAGACCGTGACGCCTAACCGTCTGGAAGAAGCACAGTCTTCAAAGGTAAAAGCGTCGGATCCACGCTGATCAATTTCTTCATGATGCTCAATCACTTTGGGTTTGTTGGGGTTTGGTTTTGGGTTTTTCCTCACTTTGGGTTTTTCGTCACTTGATGATTTTCGCCAAAGTCCTCGGAGGATGGGTTGCTCTCAAATGACAAGTGTCAAGTTCTCTCGAGCAGCCAACCAACTAGTGGTTGTAGGGGCGGCTATTTATAGCCTAGGGAGCAGCCCGACATGATAAGACATAAATGCCCTTAAATGATATGACCGTTAGGTGGAGATATTTTGGGGACAGGTGGCGCCAAAGACAAGAACGGTCGGAAATTGGAACATCAAATTCCTCGGGGCTATCATGTTCCTCATTTGTAGGCAATTCAGATCATGCGAATTCCTAACTCCTCGATCGAATAAATTCTCGAAGGACTGTAAGAGCTTCGTCTCATCATCAAGAAATTGACTGAATCTGTATGAGATTTCCAAAGGCTTCACTCAAGGGATTGGTAGGTGAGGATTTTGAGTTGAGCATCAAATGGAAATTTTTCCTTAGTATTTCCTCGACCCCTTTAACAATGACGGTGTTTCCTATGACTCAAGAAAGAGAAAATGAGACTACGAAAACAAAAGTCTTCACGCTTCATATTCCTCAAGCGATTACCAAGTCTTCAGAATCACACCAATTTCTTCACTTTCAAAGTCTTCAGAAAGTCTTCAGAATATCAAATTCTTCAGTTGAAGACATTCATTTTTAGGGGTCGACTTTCTCTGTAAATATCAAACTCCTCATAGACTTATAGACCTGTGTACACTTACAAACGCATCAGTTACTTAACCTATAAGTCTTCAATACACCAAAATCACTAAGGGGCACTAGATGCACTTACAATCTCCCCCTTTTTGGTGATTGATGACAATACAGGTTAAGTTTTTAACGGGGATAAACATATGAAGTGTAAATACTGATAATGAGGATTTTGATGGCAAGATATAGAAGAACTCCCCCTGAAGATGTGCATAGTGAGGAAATTGCTTTTGAGGCAATGCACATTTGAAGAATTGAATCATGGAGATCTCCCCCTATATCTTGTAATTCATACACGCATTTAACATAAAGTATGAAGAATTTGAAATGCATGATGAAATATGGTGCTTGATGTTATGCAATGTAACACACAAGGAGTATCAGAGCCCAAAGGCCACATTGGATCAGAGCATAACAAGTATCAAAACTACTTCTAATCAGAGCATAGAGCAAAAGCATAATGCATCAGAAGTATCAAAGCACCATCGGGTTTAAGATTACAACTCAATCCAATAAAAGGTTTCAGAAGAACGAGAGTTGTAACTTAATAAAATACTGTATATAGACAAAAACGAGACCCGCTTGAAGACTAACTCAAATTTCTCCCCTTTGTCATCGAATGACCAAAAGGATCGGCGAGGACTAACGCTCTTGAAGAATTTCAAGTTGAAGACGGAGCGCCAGCATTGTCGGGGTTGTTCGTTGAGGTAGGACCAGCAGCAGTGTCTTCCAAATCTTCATTTTCATCAGTGTCGCGAGATGAAGAATAGGAGCTGGCCACCAAGGAAGGAACTTTGACCTTCTTGAATTTCTTCGGAGGAGGTGCAGACCAGTCAAATTCTTCCTTGATTCCCATTGATTTCAGTTCTTCCTCATTATAAACATGTGAAAGAACAGCCCAGGAGCGCTTGAAGGTTTCATGAAGATAGTAGTGGTTTTTCTTCACTGCATTGTGAGTTGAGGTCATGTTGTAAAGAAGAGTGCCAAACTGACGTTTGACCCACTTGTGATTGCGATCAACCTTCTGATGAAGACTGAGGAGTAATTCACGATCAGTCATCACCCTGGGTGCAGTAGCTTGAGGACTATGCTTAATCGAGGTATTTGTCTTTGAGTCATGTGTGGCGAGTCATCATTGGTGGAGTAAGATGTGCTTTGCTAAACTGTCCATCCAATGGACGAATGCCTTCATCTATCACAGCAGCAGCCTTTCCCTTTTCATCACCGAGGCAATTGGCCGTTTGAGGACTTCAATAGGGGGCAGGTAGCTACAGTGGTTCAAAGTGTCAGCCTTGTAATTCAGTGAAGATCTTGACCTGATGAATCTCATAATCCAAGGCACATAAGGTTTCAGCTCAAAAGGTGACATGGCAATGTTAGCCAGAGTCCTCATGAAGAAATCATGGAAGTTGACAGGAACGCCATGGATGATGTTGAAAAGCATATTCTTCATGATGCCAACGACTTCTTCATCATTCGAGTCGTGGCCCTTGATAGGACTCATAGTCTTCGACAAAATTCGATAGACTGTTCGAGGCACATATAACAATTCCTTGACGAGGAATTTGGTCCTTGGAGCTTGCCTTGGTTTCAAAGGCTTCATCAAGACTTGCATATAGTGATTTGAAAGTTCTTTTCTTCATAGATGCGACGTGCACCGTCAATCGGAGGATGAGTGGAAGAGCTCAAGCAATTCACTTGTCGGAGCCTTGTAGTGAGTGTTTTCGGTCATCCAATCCAAGACCCATGAAGTTACATCTTCAGATCTCCGTGATGTGCAGGGTTGCATAGAATCAAGAATTAGCTCTTCATTCCAATCACATATATCGGTGCAAAAGTTGAGAAGACCTGCATCGTGAAGAACACTTAGAACGGGCTCAAAGCCAGCAAATGACTCCATATCCACATGAGGAATATGAGCATGATCAAGATTTTGTCCTTGTTGAAAAGCACCGAGGAATAGAAGTTGGCTTGACCGGCAGTCCGAAGCGCCTCTTCCTAATCCGAGCAGAGTCATAAGGATTATACTCGATGAAGAACACATGCTCAAAGAAAGAAATCCTTAGCCTTGAACTTTTGCTTGGTCGAGAACGGATTCTTCTGCTTTGGCGAGGGTGTGTCGATCGGTTGCATCACCACCTCTGAACCGTAAGTTCAGGTTCTTCACTTGAGGAATTTCTTGATCCTCAACTTGTGCGATCCGAGGATTTTCAGCAGCAGCAGCAGCTTCATCAGCAGCAGTTTCATCAGCACTAGAGGCTGGAATTTCTTCAGCACGTGGACTCGTGGGTTGATGTTCTTCGAGTCTATCTGAACAGATGCATGCGGAGAGTGAGGAACTTGTTGAAGCGGGGTGAAGAGCGGAGTATTGGGATGTTGATTTTCCCAAAATCATCATTGATTACCGGAGTGGTGCATCCAATATCCACATCTTCATTTTCAATTTCCTCAAGACCATCTTGAGGAATTTCATGGTCCGTGAGGGAATGACTGGGGTTGAAGGGACAGCTTCCACTTCAATTTCTCATCAATTTTCTCGAATGAGCGTGAGATTGATGTTCTTCATCAGATCCGGTTGGCACATCATATTCTTCTCCAAAAGGAACCACTTCCTTTGAAGGTATGGAGGAAATTGGAATAGCATCAATTGGGTTCTCAACAGAGCTGGTCATTGGCTTCATTTTCTTCGCAGCCGAAGAATCTGACGCAGCTGATGCTTTTCTCTTCTTCACAGCAGCTCTTTCCGCAGCTTTGGTTTTCTTCACATCCGAAGCAGATGGAAGAATTGGAGTGGGAGTTGGTGCAGGAGCAGCTGAGGAATTTGGGGCAGTTTCTTCAGGAGCAACTGATGCAGTTCCCCTTTCTTGAGCAGTTTCTTCAGGCGCACCACTAGTGGGTGCCCTGGCAATTTCTTCAGCGGCTGGAATTTCTTCATCAGCCCTGGATTCAGCATTTTCTTCAGCAGGCTGAGCTTCAGCGTTGCTGGCATTTTCTTCATTTGGCTGAGCAGAGGCTTCAGCCTGAGGATTTTCATGTTGCTCAGGTGCAGCAACACTTGTGAGATTCTTCGCCGATTGATTTAATCTGGTCTTGACAACTTGCCAATCAGCATAGTACGTGTCAAAGTTCTTGCCGAGGTTCTGAATTTCAGTTTGGGCTTGAAGAAGTTCCTCGGTGTCATCTTGACAACATTTTCTTCGAAACCTCTCCTTCTTGTATTGAGCCTTCTTGATTTCCTTTGCCTTCTCGAACTTCCATTTTCTTCAAAGAATGAAGTGAGTCAACATATGACTTTGACCAGGTGTCAAAGGAAGATCAGGCAGAGGGGTATTTGGATCGTTGTGCCAAAGGTCGATGAAATCGAGGACTTTCTTCGGGTCCAAAAGCAGTGGCACAGCCGTTCCCTTGGCTCTTGCAGCTCTAGCTTGACGGTCTCTGATGATTTCTTCAAGTTCTTCATCAGATGCCTCATCATCAGAAGGCACGTGGACGACAAGCTGTTTCTTCTTCGGGCTAGGCCGAGGACCACGTCCAGCTGTTGCTTTTGTCTTCAGTAGCGTCGGGCCAGATGAAGAATTGAAAGCAGCTGAGGAATTTGCAGAGGTGCCTGAGGCAATTGAAAATCCAGCAGTCCTTTGACAAGTCGCTAGATGCACTGGAACTGAAGGTTTGGACGGAGCAGCTGAGGACTTTGATGGAACAGCAGCGGTGTGAGGAATTTGCTGCTGAGGAATTTGCCTGGAAGGAGCTGCTGAGGAAATTGGCCGTGAGGGCATAGATGAAGAAGCACTTGGCTTATTGGCAGACTTCTTTTGCATCGATTTCCTCGGCTTGGCCGAGACCTCAGTGGCAGCAGCAGCGGCAGAATCCTCATTGAATTTCTTCACCTTCCTTTGCTTGCTTAGCCAACTTAGCTTGGCGTTTAGCCCATTCCTCGGAAAGTCCTCACCGCTTGACGCTAGTGGGATCAGCTATTTGGCCTGGTGCCAAAGGAGCTCTTGGGCATGGAGGATTTAACGCGAATTTCTTCATGTACTTAGGTGTAACATAGCGGTATTCCTTCCATTCCCGTGCCCATCTCCGTTCAATTTTCTGAATGCGCACCTTGCGTTGGTTTTTGCTTTCCTCATCTGGTGTGCAATAGTCAGCATATATTTCTTCAGGGATTTCGAATGCTGTCATGACCTCAGGTTTCTTTCCTCCCTTCTGCGGTTTCTTGCCATCTGCCATTTTCTTCAGGTGAGGAAATTGAACAATTGAGTTCTCTGAAGAAGTGTGCAGTTTTTCTTCGAGGAACGCTGCAAATGAGTTAAGTTGATGAGAACCTAGGGATTCAGCAGCAGACATTTGTACCTGTGAACAGAGTATAGGTGCGAGGAATTTGAAGAGGTCATATCTCGTTCTCGAGGGTTTTCAAAAGAACATGTTTGAGGATTTTGACCAGATGAGCCTTGAAGAATTTCAATAAGCGTTCTTTATCTTAGGTTCCAGAGTTGTATAGATCTAAGATCCACACAATTGAGGAATCTTGAAGAAAATCATAGCTTAGAGAAATGAGTCAAGAGATTTGAGGTGTTCATATGTGTGAGGAATTTGAAATAAACACCTTTGAAGAATTTGAAGAAAATTTGAGAATCAAAGCGAGTAAATAAAAGTAACTTTTAATTTACTCAAGTGAAGAACACGACGAACTGAGATGAACAGTTTAGAAGTTCGTCTGCTCAGATCTTCTCCACCCTAACTTGGCAGAGGAAATCAGCTACGGCGACGGCGGAGTGAAGAAATTCCACGGTCGGCGCGAGTACGCCGGCGAAGAGGTCAAGGCAAGAAGCTTTTCCTCACCGGCGACGATGGAGTAAGCGGCGCGCTAGGGTTTCGAGGAGCTCGAGCGAGAGAGATCGAGCGAGGTAAAAGAGTGAGGAAGGAGAGAGAGGGTATTTATAGCCACGGTGAAAAGCGGCTCGTCCAAGAATTAGGACGAACGTGCCTGACCGCTTCCTTCTCACGACATGTGTCACCCACGTACTGTGTAGTGGAGATCGTGTGCGATCGTGGGTGGATATAATAATGCATCGTGGGATGCGGAACGGTTTGAGCGGTAAAATAGAAGTTTGGATAAGATTCGTTTTAAAAGTTCCGTTCGCAATTTCTTCACTATCAAGGACACAAAGAAGAATTTGAACGAGTTTCAAAGTAGAACGCACATGAAGAATTTGTGAATGGATTGGGTTGAGTATAGCATAGAGGGGAAGGGTCCGATCACATTCACTTAGCAGAAAAAGCGACTTGAAGAAATAGCCATAAGTGAATGCTGTAGAGGACATAAATCCATATATATATATATAGTCAATGAAGAAACACGACGGAAACAGTGAAGAATTTGCAAAGTTGAAGAATTTGAAAACTGAAGAATTTGAAAAACTGAAGAATTTCAAAACTCAAGAATTTCAAAACGAGGAAAAACTCAAATTGAAGATTTTCAACTTTGGTGGTGGCGTGACCCATCAGATAAGAATGATGATTTCAGACACCGCGTACAATTGTCGAGGGTTACGAGAATCAAATTCTTCATTAATTTCTTCACACTTAGAGTGTTATTCTTCATTGATTGAAGAAAACGCTTCTTCATGTGTTGCACATCTAAGTCATCAATTTTGCATAAGTGTTAGGATGTGTGTCCTTTTCAAAGAACATTCAAGATTCTAAGATATTTAGCTCACACCGCAACTTGCTAAATCTCTTCTCATCCAAGGGCTTAGTGAAGATATCAGCTAGCTGTTCTTCGCCTTCACGTGCTCGATGGAGATGTCACCTTCAACACATGATCACGAAGAAAATGATGACGAATTTGAATGTGCTTTGTCTTCGAGTGCTGAACTGGGTTGTGAGCAATCTTGATGGCACTCTCATTGTCACATGAGAGGCACATTCTTCACGTTGATGCCGTAGTCCTTGAGGGTTTGCTTCATCCATAGTAATTGAGCACAACACGAGCCAGCAGCAATGTATTCAGCTTCAGCGATGGATGAGAGATACAGCAGCTGCTTTCTTCGAGGACCAATGCACCAAAGATCTTCCGAGGAAATGACAAGTACCAGATGTTGACTTGCGGTCCACACGATCACCAAAGATAGTCGAGTCGAAATATCCAATGAGATCAAAAGTAGAGCCCTTGGGGTACCATAATCCTAGTGTTGGTGTGTGAGCTAGATATCAAGAATATGCTTCACAGCCTTATGGTGTGATTCCTTGGTGTAGCTTGAAATCGGGCACACATGCAAACACTAAGCATTATATCTGGCCTAGATGCACATAAGTACAATAAAGAACCAATCATGGAGCGGTATACCTTGTGATCAAGTCAATACCATTTTCATCGATGCATAGATGGCCATTTGTGGGCATAGGAATTTTGACGCCTTTGCAATCTTGCATGCCTAATTTCTTCAGACATCTTTGAGGTATTTCTCCTGAGATATGAATATGCCATTGTGTTGTTGATTTAATTTGAAGACCTAAGAAGAATTTCAACTCTCCCATCATAGACATTTGATATTCTTCACTCATCATATAGGCAAATTCATCACTATAACGTTGGTCAAGACAGCCAAAGATAATATCATCAACATATATTTGGCACACAAACAGTTCACCATCATAAGATTTAGTAAAGAGAGTAGGGTCGAGTGAACGGGTGTGAAGCCATTCTTCACGAAGAATTCCTTCAATGTATCATACCACGCTTGAGGGCTTGCTTGAGGCCATAGAGGGCCTTATTTAGTCTCAAGACTTTGTCGATTCTTTGGATCTTCAAAACCTGGGGTTGAGCAACATATACTTCTTCCTCAAGCTTACCATTGAGGAATGCACTTTTCACATCCATTTGATATAAAGTGATATTGTGATGGTTAGCATAGGCGAGTAATATGCTAATAGACTCAAGTCTAGCGACAGTGCAAAAGTTTCATCGAAATCAATTCCTTCAACTGCGTGTAGCCTTGAGCTACTAGTCGTGCCTTATTCCTCACCACAAGACCATTTTCATCTTGCTTGTTGCGATAGATCCACTTTGTGCCAATGATATTATGCTTGCGAGGATCTGGACGCTTGACCAGTTCCCACACGTTGTTGAGCTCGAACTGATGTAATTCTTCTTGCATGGCCTGAATCCACTCCGGCTCGTAAATGCTTCATCTACCTTAGTGGGCTCTGTGATAGAGACAAAAGCATAGTGCCCACAAAAGTTAGATAAATGTGAAGCTTTTGAGCGAGTGAGAGGACCGGCGCTTCAATGTCATCGATGATCTTGTCAACTTGCACTTCTTTTGCAACGCGAGGATGAGCTGGTTGTCTTCGAGGAATTTGATCATTTTCCTCAGCACCATTTTCTTCAAATTATCTTCAGTGCATCAGCTCGACATTCTTCACAGACAGAATGAATTCTTCAGCAGTTTCTTCAAGAGGGATGACATCCTCGCTTGCCTTGAACCTGATAGAATCCTCGGTGCTGGTTCGCCTAACACGAAGGTAGGTGCTCTCTTTGCGAGCCATTAGTTTCATCGAACCGCACATCTACAAAGTCAACAATCTTGTGAAGAGTGATGTTGAAGAATCAGAGGTGTGCGAGTCCTTTCCGTAACCAAGCATAAAACCTTCATGAGCTTTGGTGCAAATTTAGAGTGGTGGTGAGGATCTCTAATCCAGCATTTAGCAATCAAGACTTTGAAATAACTTACATTGGGTTTCTTGTCAGTGAGGAGTTCATAGGCAGTCTTCTTGAAGAATTTGTGAAGATATACTCTGTTGATGATGTGGCACGCAGTATCAATTGCTTCAATCCAGAAACGACTAGGCGTTTTGTATTCATCAAGCATAGTGCGAGCCATCTCCACAAGAGTTCTGTTCTTGCGCTCCACGACGCCATTTTGCTGAGGAGTATAGGGAGCAGATAACTCATGAGTAATACCAAGTTCATCAAGATAATCATCAAGACCGGAATTCTTGAACTCAGTTCCATTGTCACTCCTGATGTGCTTGATCTTCACACCAAAGTTGGTTGAAGCCCTCGAGGAAAATCGTTTGAAGATTTCCTGCACTTGATTTTTGAAAGTAACAATGTGTACCCATGTGTAACGAGAGTAATCATCAACAATAACAAAGCCATAAAGAGATGCTTCATTGACGACAGCTGAGTAATGATTGGGACCAAAGAGATCCATGTGAAGCAATTCGAAGGGACGAGTAGTGGTCATGATAGTCTTCGCTGGATGCTTGGCCTTGGTCATTTTTCCAGCTTCACAGTCTCCGCATAAGTGATCCTTGAGGAATTTGACATTCTCAATGCCAATGACATGCTTCTTCTTCGCAAGCTGTGCAAATTCCTCATGCTGCGTGACCAAGTCGTCGATGCCATAGCCAGCCTTCCAAGCTTTTGCAAGTAGGCACACGGCTGGTTGTGGTCCCGTGGAAAAATCAACAATATACAAGTCTCCTCTCCTAAAGCCTTCAAGACTTTGGAATTGTCAGCTTCCATAATCACAACACAACGATACTTGCCAAAGATAACTACCATATCAAGATCACAAAGCATTGAGACCGACATGAGGTTATATCCTAAAGACTCAACAAGCATGACTTTGTCCATGTGCATGTCCTTAGAGATAGCAACCTTACCAAGTCCCAATACCTGACTTTTGCCTTTGTCAAGAAAGATGATATGCTTCAGATGTGACGGTGATAAGGAGCATCCATCAATAGATTCTTGTCACCAATCATGTGATTTGTACATCCACTATCGAGAACCCACTCGGTGGCTTTGGGTTGATCATCCTGCAGATGAATTAGTACAACTTACGATCTCATATACTTCATCGCTGAAGAATATGATATCAAGTTCATCGATGAATTTCATCACCAAGATCAATTAGATAAGCAAGATGAGGACGTGTGAAATGAAAGTTCATTTCATCATGATTAGCTGCGTCCCTTTCGAGCAATTTTGTCGTGCCCCAAAGAATTTCTTCAGACGTTGAGGCACGCCCGAGACCTGACCTCTGCGAAGAGATTAGTTCTTTTCTTCACCACCCACATCTGAAGGGGTGGCAAAGAGTTCATCATTCTCATGAGCACCATATGAGAATGGTGGCATAGAGGCCAAACCATTTCGCTTCACATAAGAGGGGTTAGGGTAAGCATATGAATAAGCAGAGAAATTCTTCGAGGACTTATGAACATATTGGTTTGAAGAATAATGCACATATTCATAGCCCTTAGCTCTACCTCACAAACAGAGTTGTTAGCACGATGATAATCATATGAGGACTTTGATCCTTTTGAGGAATTTGATCCACGTGAGGAATTTGGTCCGTATGAGGATTTGGATCCATATGAAGAATTTTGTCCATATGAAGAATTTGATCCGGGGTTCCTTTTCTTCACGGTGGTGTCATGAGGACATTCACTTGAAGATTTTCAAGGCACTGCTTGGGAACCCAGATTTTCTTCATAGGGGAACCGCTCTGCAGCTTAGTGCCAACATATCTAGCAAATACTTCACCATTCTGATTTTTGAACAGTTTATAGTTTGAGTCAAATGACTCATCATCGTAATGAGGAAATTCACATGTAAAACCAGATAAGGTAGATGGATCAACTGGAGGTCCCTTTGCAGCAACCCATGAGGTTTTGGGATACCGCTCAAAGCTTCCAAAGACGCTCCATCAAGATTGAGTTTCCTCTCAAAGGCAATACCTCTTTCCTAGGGTTTCTGCTTAGGATCTGCTTTTAAGCACATCACAAAGAGTCTCGATGCCCTTTGAGGCTTTTGTACATGCTGTCATGTACAATTCCTTCATCTGCATCGTCAAGGATACTAGCAATGTCCTCGGTGAGGAATTAGTGATAGCAGAGGCAGGTGAAGAATTTGTAACAGTTGAAGCATTTGAGCATTCAGTGAAGAATTAGCGATTCACGCTCAATGCACTTTAAGCATGGAGGAACAAATTCTTCTTGAGAAGCGCTGATTTGTTGAGCAAGTAATGAATCGCGCCCTTCAAGATCTTCATAACTCGCTCTTAGCTTCTCAAGATCTTGCTTTCTTTGAAGAAATTCATAAGAAAGTTTCTCATGATCGATAAGAGAGTGTTATGATGACCTTGAAGGTTGTCAAGCCTAGATCGAACTTTCAAGATTTTCAATCGGGGCTTGAGTGCGATCCATTTCTTCACCTAACATATCATCACTCTTATCTAGCATGTTTTGAACCTTTTCAAAAGCCCTTTGTTGTTTTATAGCAATCTTAGCAAGTTTAGAGTAGCTGGGCTTGAGATCCTCATCGATTCATTTTCACTAGATTCAAGAGGTGTAATTGAGTACCTTAGCACCTTTTGCCATGAAGCAATAGGTGGGAGCGTAGTCATCATTTTCCTCATCAGGTTTGTCGGTGGAGTCAGCTTTCTTCAGTTGAAGATGGATTTACTAACATAGGCGTAGCAAGAGCCGACTAGCCACACCAGATTCGGATTCTTCGACTCCTCCTCTTCTCATTTTCCTCGATTCAGCTTCGAGTCCATTTCCTTGCCAATGAATGCCCGAGCCTTTTTGGAGCTGCTCTTCTTGTGAGAAGAAGGCTTTGAGGATTTTGATGATGAAGATTTGATGATTTCTTCTTCTTCTTCACGCCATCGTAACTGTAATCCTTGTGTTTCTTCTTTCTTAATTCCTTTTCCCATCGAGGACAATCTTGGATATAGTGACCAGGTTTCTTGCATTTGTGGCAAAGTCTTCGCTTATAGTCACTAGATGAGGAATCACCGCTTCTTGAGGATTTTCCAAAACGACCACGCCTTGTGAATTTCTGGAATTTCTTCACGAAAGCAAAGCTAGCTCTCGCCAAATTCTTCAGATCTCCAAGGCTACTACCAGATTCTTCACTCTCGATTCAGATTCAGCCTTGGCCTTCGTGGCACGTGTTCTTCCATAGCCGTAACCATAGAGATCTCTTTTTTCAGAAGCTGGAACTCGTGAGTATTTAGCCTTCGAGGATATCGGCAGGATCAAGAGACTTGTAGTCAGCTCGTTCTTGTATCATCAAGCGAGTGTCAAATGAGGAATCAAGCGATCTTAGCAATTTCTTCACCACCTCATGGTCGGTGATGTCAAGTGGCACCAAAGGCTTGAAGCTCATTTGAGATGTCGGTGAGGCGATCAAGGTTTGTTGAACATTTTCGTTGTCGAGTCTTTTGAAGCGGTTGAAGAGATTCCAAGAACATCAACTCGAGAGTCACGCTGAGTTGAAACACCTTCATTTACTTTGGACAGCCTGTCCCAAATGAGTTTGGCAGATTCCAAAGCACTCACTCTTCCATATTGGCCTTTGCTCGATGGCCACATATGATATTCTTCGCTTGAGAATCGAGTTGCTTGAATCTCTTCACATCAGATCATTCGAGAGGGTGTGACCGAGGAAACACCTTTTGTCACAACATACCGTAGATCGTTGTCAATTGCTTCAAGATGCATTCGCATTTTGTTCTTCCAAGAGGGGTAGTCCGTCCCATCAAGGTAGGACACCCTGCTGAGACCTTGATCATACCTGCGGTCGACATAACTAAAACTCCGGTGGTTAAACTAAATCACACGTAACAAGGGAGTACCTTGCTCGATACCAATTGAAAGTGCGTATATCGACTAGAGGGGGGGTGAATAGGCGATTTTTATGAATTTTACAAATTCTTCACTGAGGAATTTGCTCGTGAGGAAATTCCTTAGCGAAGAAATACGTGCAGCGGAATAAGTACTCAGAAGTAAGCATAGCAGATTACAGGCATAGTCATCATGATGAAATGAAGACAAACACAGAGTACGTAAAGCGAATCACAGGATAACACAAGATGAAGACAAACAGATCAAGAAATTGAACTGAGGAAATTGAGAAAGTCTTCACCAAAGTCTTCAAACACAGATATGACAAACACTCAACACAAGAATGAGGAAATGAAAGGGTTGAGGAAATAGAACCAGTTAGGTTGGTGAAGACAATGATTTGGTAGACCAGTTCCAACTGCTGTCTCGGTTGTACGTCTGGTTGGAGCGGCCGAGTATTTAAACTCGAGGACACGCAGTCCCGACACCCAACATCGAGCACGCAGCTCAGACACCAAGTCCTCACCATATTCTCCTTGAACTAAGGTCACGCAGACCTCGTCCAATCACTGTGGTAAGTCTTCAGCGACTTCCAAACCTTCACATACTTGGTCACTCGGCGATCCACAATTCCTCTTGATGCTCTAGACCGTGACACCTAACCGTCTGGAAGAAGCACAGTCTTCAAAGGTAAAAGCGCCGGATCCACGCTGGATCAATTTCTTCATGATGCTCAATCACTTTGGGTTTGTTGGGGTTTGGTTTTGGGTTTTCCTCACTTTGGGTTTTCGTCACTTGATGATTTTCGCCAAAGTCCTCGGAGGATGGGTTGCTCTCAAATGACAAGTGTCAAGTTCTCTCGAGCAGCCAACCAACTAGTGGTTGTAGGGGCGGCTATTTATAGCCTAGGAGCAGCCCGACATGATAAGACATAAATGCCCTTAAATGATATGACCGTTAGGTGGAGATATTTTGGGACAGTGGCGCAAGACAAAGAACGGTCGGAAATTGGAACATCAAATTCCTCGGGCTATCATGTTCCTCATCGTAGGCAATTCAGACCGGCGAATTCCTAACTCCTCGATCAGAACAAATTCTCAAGGACTGAAGAGCTTCGCTCTCACCATCAAGAAATTGACTGAATCTGTATGAGATTTCCAAAGGCTTCACTCAAGGGATTGGTAGGTGAGGATTTTGAGTTGAGCATCAAATGGAAATTTTTCCTTAGTATTTCCTCGACCCCTTTAACAAAGACGGTGTTTCCTATGACTCAAGAAAGAGAAAATGAGACTACGAAAACAAAAGTCTTCACGCTTCATATTCCTCAAGCGATTACCAAGTCTTCAGAATCACACCAATTTCTTCACTTTCAAAGTCTTCAAAAAGTCTTCAGAATATCAAATTCTTCAGTTGAAGACATTCATTTTTAGGGGTCGACTTTCTCTGTAAATAACAAACTCCTCATAGACTTATAGACCTGTGTACACTTACAAACGCATCAGTTACTTAACCTATAAGTCTTCAATACACCAAAATCACTAAGGGGCACTAGATGCACTTACAGCGGGTTTTCTTCTATGCGACTACTCCCCAACGCCCCATGTATAGTAGATAGGGTTTGTCGGCTGGTCCAACATCACCTACTATTATAGAGGAAATGCCACTGGAAAAGTTGTCCCGATTTATGCCTCGGTGGAGGTATACATTTTGTTTCAACAAAAAGTACATGGTGGTTGTGCGGTCATTGTCCATATGCTCCTATTGCAGCTGCTAATCTAATACTATCACTGGTTAAATGAAGAAATGCTTTTTTTCTCGGGTATCCTGGTTTAGTTCCCATCAAGATAATCATGATGCTTCTGTTTGTTTGTGTACTTTTCATAATTCGTATTGACAATTGAGATGTCGTTGTTAATGTTGTAAAACAAAGTAACAACACTATATCCCTTTTTTATATTTTTGGAAACAACGATGTGTATCTCCATACTCGGGCATGTCTTCCTCAATTTTAGTGGAACTGCACAAAATTGGATGGCCATTGTTGTTCCACCTCACTGTCCTCTGCCACGTGGTTCTTCCTTCCTCGAGCTTGACTACTGAGAAGAAACAGACCACAGTGAGGATTTGTCGAACTTCATAGGTGCCTCACCCAAACTTGATGCCAAATGGATGATGCATCACCATGATGACCTATCTATGCTCATGGTTGCGCCTCATGGTTGCGTCGGCTGGTGAAGCTGATCGGTTTTCAATGAAAAACAAGCTGACTTCTATCAGTGCTCTTTGCTTGTTACCCACAAAGATGATATCCTTCGTCAGTTCACCTTGGTTGCGTTGGAGACGCAGTCGTCTTTCACGTTGGTGCAATTTTATCACACAATTGGCTATGAACCAAATGTTTCCTCGAAGAAGGATCGACGTTGGTACTAAGAGCATAAGTTTTGTATTGATTTCTAGGCCTTCTCACAAATTTGTCTCCAGCTCCCCTGTAATTTCATTTGTCCAGCTATTAACTTTGATTAAAAAATGGGGTGCACTAAAAACCCGGGTGGACGTAGTAGCCCTCCATTTTTATTTACTCCGCATATTAGATTTGACTAAAGTCAAACTTTGTAAAGTTTGACCAAGTTTAGGCCGAACACAACAAACCATAATTATTAGAGAGGGCAAACTGTACATACTCTCAAACCTTTCCGATAATTGAAATTAAAATTCTTTATTTGTACACACTCTCACACGTTTCCGATAATTTGGCGCATGTGTGGTTGTTCACTTAAGGTAGGGTAGTGTACCGCACGTGAAGGACAGGAAGTGCGACCAGGACGCGTGGATCGTTAGTTCATCGGAAGTACTCCCTCCGTTCCTAAATATTTGTCTTTCAAGTGGTTTGCAATGGACTAGCACATACTGATGTATATACAAATTTTTTACAGTGTAGATTGACTCATTTTGCTCCGTATGTAGTCATTTGTTGAAATCTCTAGAAAGACAAATATTTAGGAACAGAGGGAGTAGTAGTTTTTTTCACTGGTATGTTAAATAAAGAGTTTCGTTTCGTACTTACACAATTTAAAAGATTGTTATGGAGAGAATAAGAAAACCACTCCACTATATATTAGTCGTATACACGAGTACTATATGGACGCAGCTTCATTGATTTTAGTGCACCTGCTTTGGGTTTATGACAGGTGGGCCCAAAATGTGGCTGGCCCACCATCATACATGCCAAAAGCAGTGCGCTTAAGGCACCGGAGCTCAGTCCGCACTACATTATATATATAAGCTGGAGCCTCAGCGCTTGTTCTCTAGGGTTTGCAGTCTCCACACTCTCGCCGCACTACATATATATATATATATATATATATATATATACACGCTGGAGGCTCAGCGTTCCTTTGCTAGGGTTTGCTATATTCACTATCTCTCACCCTCTTCACCAGATCTAAACAAGACTGCGTTGTGGCCTCTGTCTCTCTCACCCCCCCTCACAGCTGGTGAAGGAGGCGTCCAGATCCCCTCACACTGGGAAGGGGAGGAGGTGCAGTGTTCACTCTATCGCCTTCGGCGAGGGAGGCAATCCACTGCCGGCTGCGCTTTTCTCTTTCACCCAGTGCCTGTGCGGGAGGGCCACCGACCTGTTCTTCCTCACTGCCATACGTAGTGTGGGCAGATCAGACCTCCCGCCGCACGCCTTGCCACATCCCAACGACCCTAAGGTATAAGTTTATTTGAAACCGTCATTGGTCTAGCTGCATGCTGAGCTTTTTCGATTCTGTAGTCGAATGTAGGTCTTGGTTCAAAGAGAAAGAAGGGTGCAGTGGGGTGGAGCATGAATCTAGGACGTGGTTTAATGAGGAAAGGAGGGAGGGAAAGTAGTATAGACTAGCCATACAGCCGCTTTGTTGGTCGAAAAGGGAAAAAGGGGGTAACCCAGTACACACATCTGTAAGGAGCCGAACTCTTTGTTGAAAAGGGAAAGAAACTGGGGGGTCGGGTAGTTTGTGCAGGACTAGATTTGCTGCCCTCACATCCGAAAAAGTTTCAAAGAGAACAAATATGGGACCAACGCAGATATGTTGCTTGGCTACATACTCTGCATCACCCATTTATACTTGTGGACGCACATGGTGCTGGCATATCCCATGCCCCATCCACATGATCATGCAGTGTGTTTTGAGATGTTGTGCTACTTGTATTGGTACTGTTTTAAATAAATGTTGAATTGAAGCTATTGTATTTTAATCAATGCCACTCTCAGAATTAACTACTGAACTATTTTAAGAGAATTTCTCTGTTAATATGAATCAATGCAACCGTTTTAGAAATGCTACTGTCCTATACTTTGTTTTCCATCAAGATAAGGTAGATGCTTCTTTTTGTGGCCGCATGTTTCATCCTCCTTTATTGGCAGTAATTGTTTCCTTTTTTGCCTCTGTTAAATCAGGGATATCTATTCAACTTTTTGCTATAGCAAACTTAAATGTCACACCGGCGACTTTACTTGATTTCAGAGTAACTGCACAAAACGAGATTGGATTTCCTATTTGTGTTGGCAGATTCGTACGTGATCTTGTGTGCGTCATGACAGGTTGGTACCTGACTTGATCCACATGATCGTGCAGTGTGTTTTGAGATGCTATGCTACTTGTATTGGCACTGTTTTAAATAAATGTTGAATTGAAGCTATTGTATTGTTGTCTTTTCCCATTAAGTAGTGAACAAAAATGGGACCAACCCAGACATTATGCTTGTTGCTTTGCTACAACAAACTCTGCATCACCCCCTTTATAAGTAGATGGAAGCACATGTTGTTGTTGCGCCCACTCTCCCCTGAAACTGTTTATGCTTTTTGTTAATCTAATGCTGCTGGTAATATTAAGCAATGCCACTCTCAGAATTAACTACTGAATCTTATTTCAAAACTGCAACACTTGTTAGGGATTGGCGGGATTACCATTTTTGTGGCCGCATGTTTCATCCTCCTTTATTGGACAATAATTGATTCCTTTTTTGCCTCTGTTAAAACAGGGATAACTATTCAACTTGTTGCTATTGCGACATTTTGCTTCGCTTAATTTTGGTGGAACTGCACAAAATGAGACCAGATTTCCATATATGTGTTGAGATCTCTCTCAGGTCTTCCTCACGAGTTGTTTCAAATCTTGGTCTTGAAAGGTCAGTACCGACTTTCCTCAGAATTAACTACTGAATCTTAGTTCAAAACTGCAACACTTGTTATGGATCGGCGGGAGTACCATTTCTGTTAGGGATCGGCCGGAGTACATGTTTAAGAAATGTATTGTTCAGATAATGTCTCTGTTATTATATATCAGTTACAGTTTTTTACAAATGGCACTATCCTGCTTTGTAGTTCTTTCTACATGTTTAAACAAGGTATTGTTAAGATAATGTCTCTGTTAAAATGAATCAGTCGCATTGTTTTAGGAATGATACTTTTCTGCTTTGTCGTTCTTTATACATGTTGAAACAAGGCATTGTTAAGATAATGTCTCAGTTAATATGAATGAATCACACTGATTGAGAATTGCTACTCTCCTGCTTTGTTTCCCATTAAGATAAGGTAGATCAGTAGATGTTTTTCTTCTGGGATTACAAGTTATCAACCGTTATTTCTCAGTAATTGTTTCCCTTATACCTTTTGTTGCTTACAGGGATATCAAAATTAAAGCTCGGTTTTATTCCGACTTTGATTTTAGTTGAACTGCATAAAAGGAGCCAATGTGTCTAAGGCAAACTGCTGCATTAGTGGGTCCATTTGGTCTTACCACTTTACAGAAAGAAGCAGTCACTATTTGCGCTACATTACACAAGGAATGGTCGAGAAGCTTTACAGAGTATTAGTAGACGCTAGTGACACGACTAGTCTGTAGAGAGCATAGGAAACTCTACAACACGTGGAGTGCACTGGGCAAAAAGTGCCCAAACAAGTATAGGAAGCGAGGACAGGACTCCAAATCTGTCAATGTCATTCTAAGCAACAATGATGGGGCATCTGGCTATGGTAATCTATTTACCGTACTTTCAGTTTGTTAGTCCACCGATTGGTGGGTTGACACTGGGCCAATATTCATGTGTGTGCTGCTGTGTCTTTGTTTTCTTGCAGCATATAAATACGATATCCACAGGGATGCTCAGCTTGATTTTAGTGGAACTGCACAAAATGTCCAGATGGTTTGTGTCCTCCATAATACTTCATCATGCATAATACATCAAATAGTTCTCTAATCATTCGTCGTCACCTTGAGCCACCGTACTATATGTTTGAATGGTGCTGCCAGCGTCGGCCATTAAGAAGGTTAAGAAGAAAGACAAAAAGAGAGATGGATGCTTTACTTGTGGTTCGGAGGAACACTGGGCAAACAAGTGCCCAAACAAGTACCAAGAAGCCAGGACAGGAATTCAAGTCTGTCAATGTCACTCTAAGCAACAATAATGGGGCATCTAGGTATGGTAATCAGTTTACCGTACTTTCAGTTTGTTAGTCCACCGATTGGTGGGTTGACACTGGGGCCAATATTCATGTGTGTGCTGATGTGTCTTTGTTTTCTGGCAGCATATAAATATGAAATCCATAGGGATGCTCAGCTTGATTTTAGTGGAACTGCACAAAATGTTCAGATGGTTCGTGTCCTCCATAATACTTCACATCATACACAATGCATTGAATGGTTCTCTAATCATTCGTCGTCACCTTGAGCCACCGGACTATAAGATGACAAATTGATGACAAACCCTGCCCATTCTACAATCATAGGCATTACATATTTTGAATGGGAAAAGCTTGTCAAAGTTGACATTAGTTTAATATATTGGAATTGGAAAACCTTGTCAATTTTTGCTCATTGATATTAGCCAGAAGACATGCATTTGATATTTTTGAGTGGGACGCCCTTTGCTGTGAGCAACGTCGATCGTTTTTTCCTATTCATGTCTTCAGTTCAGAAGTAAATATTTACTCTGCTGAGATGCATAGTCACATGAATGTTGACTTATGTAGGATATTTTAAGAGTTTGTTCTAAATACTGTCTATGTAATGCCAGGCCTTGTGTTTGACTGCAAAGTTGAGCTTGGAATGTTGTGGCATGTGGCATCACGAGCTGTTCACCGTGCCTCCTGAGAATAATGCTTCGTATTGTTTTGCATGTCGATCTAATGCCTGTGATTTCCTTGTTAGGAAGATCATCCTCTTCTGTTGTTTCCGTGCTTAAGAAGTTCATCATCTTATGTTTCATTCATAGCCTATACGACAAGTCGGGTAGGTTAGACGTGAAACCATATGATCTTCCGACCAACTCATCATCTTAGGCCGTGATTGGATCGTCGTTTTCCAACCAAAACCGCTTGTAAATAAAAGCAGATGGTCTCGGGCGAAGCGCTTGGTTGGTCGATTTCGACTAGTAAAATATACACCGGTCTCTCAAATTACACGCGTAACCCGCCGGTTTTACTTACAGACCTCGGGCCCTCGGTTTCATTATGCCTGTATTTTACGTGTTGTTTTCGATGACGAGTAAATTTCACTTGTATCCTAATACAGGTGTGAAATAAACTAGAGCTCCCAAGCGCGGCCTTACCGTTTCATGCTGTCTCAGTCTCTCGAAGGTGCTCATAGGTGTCCGATGATCCTGGCTTCCTGAATGAGCAGCGGCGCCAGATCGACCATCCGTAGGGCTCATGAGGCCCTCTCCGTCGCCCTTCGAGTTGTTGCGCTCGCGTGGCGCCGACATTGTTAACATGGTCAATGAACATGAGGATTCAGGAGATGACTTTATTTTGATCGGATGACAAGATGGACCCACTAGGGCCATAGCCGCACGCACGCAAGTGCCTCCTTATTATGTACAACTATATTTTTTTGCTTCCTCCTGGTTTCTCGACATCACGGTCCCACACCATTGTCAACCTATGTAGTCAATATAAACGAGAGAATTGCACAAGGTGCGGCCGACACCTGGGACCAAGCAGCTCGAGCAGTATTTGTGTTTTTGAGGCGTGAGAACTACAAAGTTTTTCTTGGTGATGTTTTCGTTGTTGTTCGTGAGGAGAGCAGGGTATTAATCAAGCGGGCTGTGGCCTGCCTAGCCTGTGATAGATATCCAACCCAGATATTATTTTTTAAGATGAAAATGGCTAGCCCAGCTATACGCTTTTTTGAGGAATACCTGCAAGGTCAACTTGTTATTCTCCGCCCGCTGGGCATGCAAATCTTTCCTAGGAGGGATGCATTAGGCTTAACAGGAAAATGAGCTTTAAAAATAATAAATGGGATGTAATTATAAAAACTGGGCAGTAACTATAAAAAAATGCACCAAGCACGAAATTAGTTTATAAAATATTATTTATGGATTTTGAAAATCTTAATTTTTAATTGTTGCGCGTGCAATGTTTCGTTAGATTTTTACGTAATACAAATTTATATTTAATGTGACTAGAAATTGGGGATAAAAATATTTTGGATCCCATCAAAATGTGGGAAATTTTATTGAATTCTGTCTTGGACGGTTGGTTGAAATTATTAATCGTTGTCCTAGCTAGAAAATGGGCTGTACTTTTAACAAACTGTAAATGGGTTGTAGTAAATTCCAGTAGAATTCAAAAATGGGTTGTACATTCTTACAAATCGCAAATGGGCTATAAGTTCTCTGCCACACACTTGTGGGCCTACTAAGTTGACGCGTCCCTTAAAGAAAAGAAGTTGACACGTATGCAAGGCTTTGTCAACTTATTATAGTCAACACACGGTTCTAGCGGCAGTGGCCGTTGGATGTCCATCCAACGGATGCCGTGCTTCTTCTTCAATCTCGGATATTCTGGGGCGCACCATTTTGGAAATTGACCTGTGGGCCTACTAAGTTGACGCGTACCAACGGCTTTGTCAACTTAGTCAATATGAATGATTCTACCTGCAGTGACCGTACGATGTCCATCCAACGGCCGTAGTGCTTCTTCAACCTCTGGTCTTCTTGCTCCAGCCGCCCAAAGCAGCGCCGGTCGTGCCGCCTGCTCCACTCTCCCATGGCCGGCTGTGCTGTCGCGGAGGCCTCACTGCCCCCTACTACTCCCACCGCTTGCCAGGCCATCCCTCCACTCACCCACACCCCCTATTATTCTGCAGCGACAACAACCTCACACCGCAGCCGAACCAGTGAACCCTCGTACACCTCTTCGCGCGGGCTTCCACTGCCGCGTCTTCCCCGGCTCCGCGTCGTCCCCTTCCTAGGCCTCGCCGCTCGACGTCGTCCACCGCCCTGGTGCTCTCGGTGCGGCATGGTCAATTTGGTCAAGGAACGACTTCCATAGGAAGAGTACTGTACGTGGAGAGGCTGACAGCTGAGTCCACGGCAGCCACAAGGAAGTGCCTCCTTATTACGCGGAATATAATTATTTCTCCACCTGACAGCAGGGACCCACCGGATGGGCCACCGTATTTCACAAAAAGAACGTTCCCCCCGCTGCCAGCTCGGACCCACCGGAAGTGCCTCCTTATTACGTGCAAAAAATTGAATACTCCCCCTGCTAGTTGGGACCCACCTTGGTGGGAGGCTGACTTGTGGGCCTACTAAGTTGACGGGGACGGAGTGCTTTGTCAACTTAGTCAATATGGACGATTCTAACTACAGTGATCGTACAATGTCCATCCAACGGCCGTAGTGCTTCTACAACCTCTGGTCTTCTTGCTCCAGCCGCCCAAAGCAGCGCCGATCGTGCCGCATGCTCCTGCCTCCCGTGCCGGCTGTGCTGCCGCGGAAGCCTCATCGCCCCTAGTATTCCCACCGCTGGACAGGCCCTGCCGCGATGGCAGCCTCACACCGCAGCCGAACCAGTGAACTCTCGTACTCCTCTCTGCGCGGGCTTCCACTGCCGCTGCTTTCCCTGGTTCAGATCGTCCCCTTCCTAGGCTCGCCGTCGTCCACCGCCCTGGTGCTCTCGGCGCGGCGTGGTCAACGTGGTCAAGGAACGGCTTCCATCGGACATGGATTGTACATGGAGAGGCTGACAGCTGGGTCCACGACCGTAGCAAGGAAGTGCCTCCTTATTACGCGGAATATAATGATTCCTCCACCTGACAGCAGGGACCCACCGGACGGGTGATACATCTCCAACGTATCTATAATTTATGAAGTATTCATGCTATTATATTATCCATCTTAGATGTTTTATATGCATTTATATGCTATTTTATATGATTTTTGGGACTAACCTATTAACCTAGAGCCCAGTGCCAGTGTCTATTTTTTTCCTTGTTTTTGAGTTTTACAGAAAAGGAATACCAAACGGAGTCCAATTGACGTGCCAATTTTTGTTGATTTTCTTATGGACCAAAAGAAGCCCCTGGAGCAAAAGAGTTGGGCCAGAAGAGTCTCGGGCTGTCCACGAGGGTGGGGGGCGCGCCTACCCCCCCTGGGCGTGGGCCCCTGCCTCATGGACGACTCGGAGAACCCCCTGACATGAAACCAATGCCAAAAAATTCCTATAAATAAAGAAACCCCCAGAAAATAACCTAGATCGGAAGTTCCGCCGCCGCAAGCCTCTGTAGCCATGAGAAATCAATCTAGGCCCTCTCCGGCACCCTGCCGGAGGGGGCCATCATCACCGGAGGCCATGGAGGAGGATCCCGGAGGGGCCATCATCGTCATGAAGGCCAAGGACCAGAGGGAGAACCTTTCCCCATCTAGGGGGAGCCCATGGAGGAGGAAGCACAAGGGGGAGAACCTCTCCTCCTCTCTCTCGGTGGCGCCGGAGTGCCATCGGTAGGGGAATCATCACCGCGGTGATCGTATTCATCACATCACCACCATCATCACCATCCTCATCTCTTTTACGCGGTCCACTCTCCCGCACCCCGCTGTAATCCCTACTTGAACATGGTGCTTTATGCCGCATATTATGATCCAATGATGTGTTGCCATCCTATGATGTTTTGAGTAGATATCCTTTGTCTTTGGGTTGATTGATGATCTAGATTGGTATGAGTTGTATGTTTTATTTTGGTGCTTTCCTATGGTGCCCTCCGTGTCGCGCAAGCGTGAGGGATTCCCGCTGTAGGGTGTTGCAATACGCTCATGATTCGCTTATAGTGGGTTGGTGAGTGATCAAACACAAACCCGAGTAAGGGGTTGTTGCGTATGGGAATAAAGAGGACTTGATGCTTTAATGCTATGGTTGGGTTTTACCTTAATGATCTTTAGTAGTTGCGGATGCTTGCTAGAGTTCCAATCATAAGTGCATATGATCCAAGTAGAGAAAGTATGTTAGCTTATGCCTCTCCCTCATATGAAATTGCAATGACGACTATCGGTCTTGTTAACAATTGCCTAGGACAACTCCATACACAGATCCACCATTATTCCACACTCGCTATTTATAATATTTTGCAATATATTCTAACCTTATGATAACAACACCTACTTTTATATTTTAGCTCTCTGATATCATGCAAAGTTATCCTCATCATACCCACAACGTTGTTTTATTTCTCGTTTCTAGTTGGAAGCAAACGTTCGGTATACATAGAGTCGTATCAGTGGCAGATAGGGCTTGAGAGAATATTGATCTTACATTTAGCTCCTTGTGGGTTCGACACTCCATACTTGTCACTTCCACCTTTGGAAATTTATACGATGATTCCCTTCGCTTGGGGATTATCAAGCTCTTTTCTGGTGCCGTTGCCGGGGAGCAATAGCTTGGGGTTGATATTCTCGTGTGTGCTTGTTTGCTTTCTTCACTAAGTAGATTTTGTTTTTACTTTTTGTTTCTGTTTAGTTGTGGGTGAAACATACATAAAAAATTAAAAGAATGAAAATACAAAAAAATTACTTGCCTCTCATGCCTATTATTTTTTTCAAAAAGAGAAGTGATAGGAAAGTTATGCACTGAAGAAGTGAGGGTCGACCTTGAGCACTTGTGTTCATGCTCACGGAAACAATGTAGAATTTTTCATGGACGTTTCTCTGTATTATAAAAATAATGTGCCAAGCTTTGGTTTTAGGATGATTAGATTGCTTGTTTACTATGTGCAGAACAAAAACAGAAACTTTGGCTGTAACGCGTCATTTTACAATTTTTACTGTAAAGTCAAATGGGTCTGAAACTTTTTGCAAATTACTTCTGTACAAAATTTTCAAATTCTCAAATTTATTTCGTAATTTTAGGAGTTACAGAAGTTTACTAAACTTCCAGATTACTACAGACTGTCCCGTTTTTGACAGATTCTATTTTTCGCGTGTTGTTTGCTTATTTTGATGAATCTATGGCTAGTATCGGGGGGTATGAACCATAGAGAAGTTGTAATACAGTAGGTTTAAAACCAATATAAATAAATAATTAGTTCATTACAATACCTTAAAGTGGTAGTTTGCTTTATTACACTAACGGATCTCACAAAGTTTTTGTTAAAGTTTTGTGTGGATGAAGTGTTCGAAGAACGAGGAGTTACCGATGTGAGAAGAATAAAGAGAGGCAAGAGTTCAATCTTGGGGATGCCCAAGGCACCCCAAGTAAATATTCTAAGGATACTCAAGCATCTAAGCTTGGGGATGCCCCGGTTGGCATCCCATCTTTCTTCTTCAACAATTATCGATATACCTCGGGTTTCTTTTGTTCACATGATTTGTGTCCTTTCTGTTTTTATTTTTCTTTAAGAACCATGATAGTATGAGATTTCCCTTCATAAATTTATAGAATACTTCATGTGCTTCACTTATATCTTTTAAGTATGATCTTATAGAATTGCTCTTTGTGCTTCACTTAAATCTTTTGAGTATGGTTTTATAGAATGCTTCGTGTGCTTCACTTATACATTTTGAGCTTGGATATTGGTTATCCTATATTAATTGTAGAATGATCCATGAACTTCAGTTATATATTTTGTAGTATGAATAATACTATCATCTAAAGTGGGTTTGGAAGAGTGTCAACTTTAGGAATTAGTGATCCCACTATTCCGAATGAGAATAATTTTGCTTATGTGGAGAGTAGAAAATTCTCTATGCTTGTAGATCATGAAAAGAATGATTTATGTGATGGTTATTGATGAATTCATTCATGATGCTACTGAAAAATATTATGAGGGAGGAATATATGCTTGTAGGAGTTGCAATAATATCAAGTTTCCTCTCTATGTGCTTAAAGTTTTGAAGTTATACTTGTTTTGCCTTCCTATGCTAGTTGATTCTTGTTCCTATAAATTATATGCTCACAAAATCCCTAGGCATAAGAATTGGGTTAGATTTAAATTTGCTAGACATATTCTTCATGATGCTCTCTTTATGTTTCAATTCTTTTCTTTTATGTGAGCATCATTGAAATCATCATGCCTAGCTAAAAGGCATTAAAGAAAAGCGCTTGTTGGGAGACAACCCAATATTTACCCTTAATGTTTTTATGTGTTTACAAGATTAAGCTACTTTATTAATCATGTTTCATAGCTTTTGTTTCAATAAAGTGCCAAGTAAGACCTTTGGGAAGACTTGGGTGAAAGTTGATGTGATCTTGCTGTAAAAAACAGACACTTTGCCCTCACGAGATTAGCTACCATTCTTTACAAAAGAGTGCTTTTGAGTTGATTATTTTTGCATAAGATTAATAGACAAATTTCTCACGTCCACCAATTTATTTCATAATTTTGGGAGTAGCATAAGTATGGTTTCTGTTCAGATCATTACAGACTGTTCTGTTTCTGACAGATTCTGTTTTCATCGCATAGTTTGCTTGTTTTCTAGTTTCTATAGCTTATATTTCTCAATATAAATTGTAGAAATGATATGGTACAGTAGGCATTGTGTGAGAACAATTATGAACCTTGTCTTTGACAGTATCGAAGTGAATGGTTTACTCTTTATCATACTAACCTATCTCACGAAGTTCCGTTAAGTTTTGGGTGATTGAAGTTTTCTAGCTTTGGGTGAGATATCGATATGAGGAGAATAAGGAGTGGAAAGACCCTAAGCTTGGGGATGCCCAACGCACCCCAAGGTAATACTCAAGGAAGACTCAAGCGCCTAAGCTTGGGGATGCCCCGGAAGGCATCCCCTCTTTCGTCTTCATAACTATCGGTATAGCTTACTCGGACCTATATTTTTATTCGTCACATGATATGTGTTTTGCTTGGAGCGTACTTGCTGTTTGAATAAAATCATTGGATCTGAAATCTTAAATGAAAAGGAATCCTCCCATGGCTAGTTAATTATTTGCCTACTCAGTGTTCTTCACTTATATCTTTTTTGGAGTAGTTTGTCATTTACTCACGTGCTTCACGTATATCCTATGAGTAAATGGTTGAATGAATTGAATATCATAAATCTGAATTTATATATGTTTCATATGCTTATAACATGGGGAGTAATGACTTCACACATAATAAGTATAGGTAGTAAACTTATTGAAGGTTAGCAAACTCAGAATTGGTCACTTGAACAATTCATGAAAGAATATTGAGGGAAGAGAGATTTCACATATAAATATACTATCTTGGAAATCTTTTGTAATTGTGAGCACTCATTAAAATATGACATGCTAAAAGGTTGTTGTTGTACAAGGAAGACAACATAATGGGTTATGTTTTCCTATATCCGAAATAAAGTATATTGTCATGGATCATCCAACATGTTGAGCTTGCCTTTCCCCCTTGTGCTAGCCAAATTCTTTGCACCAAGTAGAGAACTACTTGTGCTTCCAAATATCCCTTAAACTAGTTTTGCCATGAGTGTCCACCATACCTACTTATGGATTGAATAAGATCCTTCAAGTAAGTTGTCATCGATGCATGCAATAAAAACTGCTCTCTAAATATGTATGGTCTATTAGTGCGAAGAAAATAAGCTTTATACGAACTTGTGATAGGGAAGAAATAAAAGTGACGAACTGCATAATAAAGGTCTCTATCACAAAAGGCAATATAAAGTGACGTTCTTTTGCATTAAGATTTTGTGCATCCAACCTTAAAAGCACATGACAACCTCTGCTTCCCTCTGCGAAGGGCCTATCTTTTACTTTTATCTTCTACCTTATGCAAGAGTCATGGTGATCTTCACCTTTTCTTTTTACATTTTATCCTTTGGCAAACACATTGTGTTGGAAAGATCTTGATATATATATCCAACTGGATGTAAGTTATCATGAACTATTATTGTTGACATTACCCTTGAGGTAAAAGGTTGGGAGGCGAATCTATAAGAGCCTATCTTTCTCTGTGTTCGATTAAAACTTTCAACCCATAAATATCACGTGAGTGTTAGCAATTGCGAAAGATTAAATGATAGTTGAGTATGTGAAGTTTGCTAAATTAAAGCTCTGACATGGACCCTTCCTTAAAATAAGATGAATTGCAACTGTTTGATGACTAAGAGCACTGTCTGTTAGTTTTCAACAAAGTTTATGATCTATAATTTAACATGTGAATAGTTTGTTACTTGATCATGAAAAGTTTTATGAGATGACCTATTGTTATGACATATAATGATGCTAGAAAAGGTGATTGAAATTATCATTGATCAAACTTGTGCAACTGCTAGCATTCACACTTCATAAATTATTTCTTTTACCATTTACCTACTCGAGGACGAGCAGGAATTAAGCTTAGATGCTGATACGCTCCAACGTATCTATAATTTATGAAGTATTCATGCTATTATATTATCCATCTTAGATGTTTTATATGCATTTATATGCTATTTTATATGATTTTTGGGACTAACCTATTAACCTAGAGCCCAAAGCGCTTTCTTTTTTCCTTGTTTTTGAGTTTTACGTAAAAGGAATACCAAACGGGGTCCAATTGACGTGCCATTTTTGTTGATTTTTTATGGACCAAAAGAAGCCCCTGGAGCAAAAGAGTTGGGCCAGTAGAGTCCCGGGCTGTCCACGAGGGTGGGGGCGCACCCACCCCCACTAGGCGTGGGCCCCTGCCTCGTGGACGACTCGGAGACCCCCTGACGTGAAACCAACGCCAAAAAATTCCTATAAATAAAGAAGCCCCCAGAAAATAATCTAGATCGGAAGTTCCGCCGCCGCAAGCCTTTGTAGCCACGAGAAATCAATCTAGGCCCCCTCTGGCACCCTGCCGGAGGGGGCCATCATCACCGGAGGCCATGGAGGAGGATCCCGGAGGGGCCATCATCGTCATGAAGGCCAAGGACCAGAGGGAGAACCTTTCCCCATCTAGGGGGGAGGCCATGGAGGAGGAAGCACAAGGATGAGAACCTCTCCTCCTCTCTGTCTCAGTGGCACCGGAGTGCCATCGGGAGGGGAATCATCACCACGGTGATCGTCTTCATCAACATCACCACCATCATCACCATCCTCATCTCTTTTACACAATCCACTCTCCCGCACCCCGCTGTAATCCCTACTTGAACATGGTGCTTTATGCCACATATTATGATCCAATGATGTGTTGCCATCCTATGATGTTTTGAGTATATATCCTTTGTCTTTGGGTTGATTGATGATCTAGATTGGTATGAGTTGTATGTTTTATTTTGGTGCTGTCCTATGGTGCCCTCCGTGTCGCGCAAGCGTGAGGGATTCCCGCTGTAGGGTGTTGCAATACGTTCGTGATTCGCTTATAGTGGGTTGGTGAGTGACTGAAACACAAACCCGAGTAAGGGGGTTGTTGCGTATGGGAATAAAGAGGACTTGATGCTTTAATGCTATGGTTGGGTTTTACCTTAATGATCTTTAGTAGTTGCGGATGCTTGCTAGAGTTCCAATCATAAGTGCATATGATCCAAGTAGAGAAAGTATGTTAGCTTATGCCTCTCCCTCATATGAAATTGCAATGACGACTATCGATCTTGTTAATAATTGCCTAGGACAATTCCGTACACAGATCCACCATTATTCCACACTCGCTATTTATATCATTTAGTGATATATTCTAACCTTATGATAACAGCACCTAATTTTATATTTTAGCTCTCCGATATCATGCAAATTTATCCTCTTCATACCCACAGCGTAGTTTTATTTCTCGTTTCTAGTTGGAAGCAAACGTTCAATATACGTAGAGTCGTATCAGTGGCAGATATGGCTTGAGAGAATATTGATCTTACCTTTAGCTCCTTGTGGGTTCGACACTCCATACTTATCACTTCCACCTTTGGAAATTGCTACGATGATTCCCTTCACTTGGGGATTATCAATGGGCAACCGTATTTCATGACAAAAACCTTTCCCCCTGACTGCTGGGACCTACCAGCAACATATTCGCACGTAACAAAGTGCGTGCAGGCAAAAAATACGATTCGCCCCCCTGACTGCTGGGAACCACCAGCTACATCTTCGCACGCAAGGAACTGCCTGTCAGTCGGGACCCACCTGGTCGAAACGTACGTAGCATTGTCATTCTGGTCGTGAACGTGTACGTACATACTGGTCGATGTAGAGGCACGCACGTGTCATAGTAGAGGCGCACACGTAGCATGTACACGTACGTAGAACGGCCAGGGTGCAAGAAAGTAAATACGGCCACGTACATACATACGGGCGGGGTCTCGAACGCCTACTCGCGCGTACGTACGTCCAGGGCTCATGTACATGGTTGGGTCAGAACGGAGAAACTGTGTTGTCGTCGTGTTCATGGGGAGGCAACAGAATGCGTCGTGTTCACCGGGAGGCAACGGAACGCGTGGGAGCCAACCGGCTTGGTCGGAACAGCCGATGGAAACGAGGCCTTGCGTACCGCAGAATGGAGGAAACGGCCTTGTGTTCGACCGGCCACGTCCGAAACGGGATCCTGTTCATCAGGAGGGGTCTGGCGTACCGCAAAACGGAGGAAAAGGACCTCCTATGGTCGAAAAGGGGGTCCTGTTGATCGGGAGGGGTGTGGCGTGCCGCAAAACGGAGGAAACGGACTTGTGTTGGAGCGCTACGGTCGAAACGGGGGTCATGTTCATCGGGAGGGGTGTGGCGTACCACAAAACGGGACTCCACGGGATACTGTTCATCTCCACCGTCGACCCCCTCCAGCCTCCACGGGCTCTCGCTCATCCACCGTCGACCTCCTCTAGCCTCCACCGCGATCGCTCATCCACACGGCTCCTGCTCATCCAGCCTCCACCGCCGCTACTCCACCGGCCATCGCTCAATTAGCCCTCTCCACGGGCTCTGCTCAATCACCCTCCACGGGCTACCGCTCATCCAGCCCTCCACCGCCTATTCTTCATCCAGCCCTCCACGGGGTGGTCCTGTTCATCCAGCCCTCCACGGGGTCCTGTTCATCCAGCCCCAACCGGCTTGATGGATCGGGGTCCTGTTCATCCAGAGGCAACACCACGGGGTCCTGTTCATCCACCCCCACTTGGAACTGTTCATCCAAACCCCCCAGCAACGCTCACTGTTCATCCAGAGGCAGCATCGATCGACTTCAGTTAGCAGCAGTTGTCGGTGTCAAAACCGGCGGATCTCGGGTAGGGGGTCCCGATATGTGCGTCAAGGCTGATGGCAACAGGAAGCAAGGGACACAGATGTTTACCCAGGTTCGGGCCCTCTCGATGGAGGTAAAACACTACTTCCTGCTTGATTAATATTGATGATATGGGTAGTACAAGAGTAGATCTACCACGAGATCGTAGAGGATAAACCCTAAGAGCTAACCTATGATGGTATCATTGTCATTGTGATCGGCCTTCTAAGGACTAACCTCTCTGGTTTATATAGACACCGGAGAGGGCTAGGGTTTACATGGAGTCGGTTACAAGGAAGGAAATATAATATCCGGATCCCCAAGCTTGCCTTCCACGCCAAGGAAAGTCCCATCCGGACACGGGTCGAAGTCTTGAGTCTTGTATCTTCACGCTTCAATAGTCCGGACGTAGTACACAGTCCGCTGTCCGGATACCCCAATCCAGACTCCTCAAGAGTCCCTGAACCAGGCTTCAATGACGATGAGTCCGCGCGCAGTATTGTCTTCGGCATTGCAAGGCGGGTTCCTTCTCCGAATACTCCAAAGTGCTTGTTACGACGAATAGTGTCCGGCCTCCAATCAATGTTGTGCTCCTCGGCTTTGGTGCCTCAGTAATGACCATCTCCACGTGTCGAGCGAATGCGAGGAGCCAAGGCATTTTTGCATTTGCCACCCTCGATCCTCCAGGCGAACCGTCTATTTGAAGGGACGGGGATTCTCAGATCCAAACCTCACTCTCCTCCCGAGCCAAGATCCAACAGAAGCGCCCGCAAAAGCCATTCCAACATGGCCGGCCGTCGCAACTCATCTGCTTGCCCTTCTCGTTCCAAGTCGGGGGATTGGGGAGAGTGTTCAGTTCCTCATAGACGTTTGATAAAGTTACAAACCCAAGGGTTTCTCCCACCGGCGTTCATGGTCTCCGCCCGAGCTGGTATAGCCACTTATGACGGAGAGGACCAGGCTGAGGGAGCCCCTAACCCATCTCCGGAGGAGCGTATATGTCTGATCCCTCATCTGCTGAGGGGCGTCGGGTTCCCTATCCACCCGTTTCTTCACGGGCTCCTGGAGTTCTACGGCCTCCGCCATAACGACCTTACCCCTGGCTCTATTCTGCACATAGCGGGGTATGTTGCCCTGTGCGAGCTGTTTTTAGGCTGCAAACCACACTTCGGATTATGGCGGAAGTTGTTCTGCCTCGTCCCCCGCACCCAGGGGGAGTCCCTATGCCAAGTGGGCGGGGCCGAAGTATGGCGCATTGCCGAGACCGGATACCTGTCCGGCACTCCTAAGAAGGCACCAGAAAACTGGCCTTCGGAGTGGTTCTATATAAACGACGTCCCCCTTCCGGACCCAGTCCGGACAGGTCTCTGCAAGTTCAGCAACGCCCCGCCGTGGGCACGCCTAAGCTGGCGCCCCCGGGGCCCTCAAGAAGAGGACACGAAGGAAATATTCCTCCTGATGGACATGATAAAGTTACTGGCCAAATCCGGACTGACGATAGTTGAGGTTATGGCGATATGTATAAGACGGGGAGTGCAACCGCTCCAATATCGGGGGAAGCCCATGTGGCATTTCAATGGGGAAGACGACACCACCCGCTGCGGCCGTAAAGCTCCGGACTCCGCTGCCGCTCTGGCAAGGATATTGTCTGATCTGTACAAAGGGGAAGAGGAGGAATTCCTTCGCATAAAAACGCGGGAAGGATTCTCCATGTACAACCCCCCAGCGTGGGTAAGTTGCCATTCTTTTTCCCCGCTTTGCTCTAGCATTCTTCTGCTAAGATTACTTGCATCAATGTTTCTGGGCAGGAATTAAGGAGGGCCGTAGAAGGAATCTTCAGCCCCTCCCTGCAACCAGAGGACCTGGAAGGGCCCTAGATCCGGACTTAAAGTGGATCCGGATATCACCGTGGAGCTCATCAACGGGTATTTTATCGCGAGCTGATGGCGCCTAGTGGCCATTACGGCCGACTACCCTGGACTGCTCCCCGCCTCGTGTGTAAGCCGAACTAGAAAACCATATCCTTCGAAGAGGACTCCCCCAGGTGTTATAATTTACCTTTGAGGCATCATTCTATTTGCAGAAACGACGGCCGAAGCGAGGGGCCGAGCCCCTAGGGACTCATCAACCACGGGCGTCCAGATCGGGTAGGCTCTAGAGGAAGGCGGTGAGGGTCGACACACCGCAACAGATGTAAAACAATAACATGTCCTGTAATTACAAAATTTAAAATATGACAACGCCTTTTGTGTCTAGCAGGAAGAAGAATAACCGGACTATATCCGGAGACCCTACCAATCACGCCTCCACCAGCTGGGTTGCAGAACCGGCTTCAGGGGCAGATGCGGGCACGGGGCCAGCACCGCATGGCTCTCCAACAGAGAGTGCGGACATGCTCTCAGCCACGAATTCCGAAGTATGGAGGGCCATGAATCACAGGCGCCGACGGGCCGTACTTCGGAACAACATCTTTTCCAAAGAGGCGTTTAATGCCTTCAATTCGGCGGACGCATATGTCCAAGCTGCTCGGGGCGGGCTTGCCCAAGCGAAAAACCAGTATACCAAAGACATACGGGTGAGAAATTTTGATAAGTATGTATAGCAGTAGCCCCTGAGACTTGAGACGGTTGAAACAACGGGTTTAAGGATCAATTTATGTACAGGTCCTTGTAGAGAAGAACGAGCAATTGTTTCGGGAGCTGGAGGACTGCAAGGCCGAACTGAGGGCTCCGGTTGCCAAGTTAGAGGAACCCCAAAGGCCCTCATGTGGTAACAATTATCACAATTGTGCGAAGGTGTACCAGTTAGTAAATGGATAATATGACAAGT
Source organism: Aegilops longissima (assembly GCA_021605205.1). Taxonomy (NCBI): domain Eukaryota; kingdom Viridiplantae; phylum Streptophyta; class Magnoliopsida; order Poales; family Poaceae; genus Aegilops; species Aegilops longissima. Next base: position 462,092,274 of record CM038682.1, on the reverse strand, counting down.
CTAACAGAAAATTCTGCAGACAATCTCGGGGTGAATCCGGAGGGCTTAGGAGAGGACGCGTCGCATCTCCAAAAGCAGCTAGAGGTTGGCGAGTGCATTCTTACGCGAGTTAGGCGGGAGAAGAACGATCTTCAAGATGCCAAAGTCCAACTGGACGTGGAGTTAAAAGATCTCCGCGCTTAGCTGGCGTACTCCATGAAGGAGAACAAGGGGCTTCGACGCGGCAATTACAGTAAGTGCCTAGACGAACTATTGTACAGTTCGGCGAGGAAGTATATTGAAAGAATTTTGCTTGCAGGAATGTTAACGGGTCGCCCCGAGGAGGAGATGCCCTCATCTGCAAATGATTTACTGCAAGACCTTTCGTGACTGCATGAGCGAGCTCGGCAAGTGATGCAGGGTGTTGCTCAGGCTTTGTGGCCATCAAGCCTACTACCGAATAGCCTGGGGGAACTTGTGGACCTTCTTCAAGGAGCCCGGCGTCGCTTCCGTCTATGGAAGATATCAGCATGCCGGCAAGGAGCAAGAGAAGCCTGGGCAATGTTGAAGACACGCTACACCAAGCTGGACCCGAACCATATGGCCGAAGTGGGACCGACGGGGCCCGATGGGCAAGAAATTCCCGTTAGTCTGGTGTATGACCAGGTAGCATTAGCCGCTAAGTATTCTCAACAGGATTGTAAGCTAGATAGCCTGTTGGACGGTATAGAAGAGGAATGTAATCAGTCCAAATGATCGTAAATTAATGGGCATGATTAGCCCTAGCCGATTAAAATCATTTGTCATGGCGGACCTTTTAAAGCTTCAGCCCCGGTCCTATAGCCCGGGTGTGTCCGAATACCCGCCAGCTATACAAAACCGGGTATGCGTGAAATAAGGCGTAGGGGTCATAAGTGCTTGAACAGACAAGTACCCAACTAGTTATGTTATATTACATGTATAGTAAGAAACATCTTCCAGAGAGAATAGTTCCATTAGGGGTTCCTTTCCCTGGGTACCCATGCGACAATGCACATGTCCAGACTGCGAACGATGGCGCAGGATAAAAGACTTCTGGGGATTTATGTTATGATAAACGAATACATCTTTTGTTCACCGACCGAATATTCTCTTAAGGAAGCTAGCTTTCGGCTTCACCCAGTCTGAGGTACACATCCGGCTGAACTAGCAGTAACAATCACAGAGGTGCTCCCCTTATGCCCTAGCCGAATTAACGGGAACGTAGGGCATAAACACAAGAGCCAGGCAACCCAGCTTGGCAACATCTTAAGTCATATCGATGCATATAATGGTGAAGAAAAGGCACATATGGAAAATGAATGCATATGCGACGGGCAAAAAGCCACGTGAGTAATCATTTTAAGCTTCCGTATAGGAAGCCCCCAGGTATTGCTTACACACTTAGTGCGGCCGGAGCGATCCGGAAGTCCGCACTGTATTGAATACTTTGTGTGAAGATAGAAAAGGTCGAGAAAGGAAAAGGGGATGGGGCATAATTAAAAGGGAGGGGTTAGGAGACGAACACTGTGTTCGGCGCTAGGCGTAGAATCTCCGTAGTCTTGCCGCTGCTCCATGGGTTCGCTCAAGTCTGTTATCGGATGCATTACATAAGCGTACGCTCCTCGGTGAGAACTTTGTCAATGACGGCGACCCTCCCACTTGGGTTTGAGTTTGTCCTTCTTCTTCTCCAGTAGTCGAGAACGAGCTCGCCAATATTGTAAGTTTTGGCCCGCACTTCTCTGCCTTGGTATCGCCGAGCCTGCTGCTAATAGAATGCGGAACGAGCTTTTGCGACATCGCGCCCTCCTCCAGTGGCATCCAAATTATCCTGCCGATCTAACTCGGCTTCCTTCTCTTCAGACATGCGCGCGCTGCGGCGAATCATGTATTATGTCGCAAGGTAATACTGCTTCCGGGCCGTACACCATAAAAAATGGTGTGTATCTGGTGGTGCGATTTGGCGTGGTCCGTAGCTCCCAGAGTACGGAGTCGAGCTCCTCCACCCAGTGCGTATCCGACTCCGTCAAGGATCGTACTAGCCTGGGTTTGATATCGCTCATAATGAGACCATTTGCCCGCTCTACCTGGCCGTTGGTTTGTGGATGGTAGACGGAAGCGTAATCTAGCTTGATGCCCATTTTTGCGCACCAAGTTTTCACTTCTCGGTTGTGAAATTTGAGCCATTACCAGTGATGATGCTGTGGGGGACACCGTATTGGTGTACGACCCCGGATATGAAGTCTATTACTGGTCCGGATTCAGCCATTTTGACTGGTTTAGCTTCTATCCATTTGGTGAATTTGTCCACCATGACCAATAAGTATTTCTTCTCATGGCTTCCCCTTTAAGAGGTCCGACCATATCTAGCCCCCAGACCGCAAAGGGCCATGTTATGGGGATTGTTTGGAGAGCAGTAGGGGGCATGTGACTCTGATTGGCAAAGAGCTGGCAACCGACACAATGTTGGACAAGGTCTTGTGCGTCCGCTCGGGCCGTCGGCCAATAGAAGCTTGTACGGAAGGCCTTGCTGACTAATGCTTGAGCCGCGGCATGGTGCCCGCCCAGGCCGGCATGGATTTCAGCCAAGAGCTGCCGCCCTTCCTCTTCGGAGATGCATCTTTGTAGCACTCCGGTAGCGCTTTTCTTGTAGAGTTCCCCTTCGTAGACTTTCTAAGCTTTAGAGTGACGGACAATGCAGCGTGCTTCATTTTGGTCTTCGGGGAGCTCCTGCCTATTTAGGTAGTCCAAGAAGGGCTCGGTCCACGGGGCGATTACAACCATGATTTCGTGGGCCGAGGACGTTATTTCGGGGATAGAACCTCCGACTATGTCTGACGGTTCAGAATCCAGGGGTGTATTCGGGTCCGTGCTAGTATTGCCGGACTCCCCTTCCCATACTATGGATGCCTTGAACAGCCGTTCCAAGAATATGTTAGGTGGGACAGGGTCGCATTTAGCGCCAATGCGAGCGAGGACATCCGCCGCTTGATTGTTTTCTCGAGCCACATGGTGGAATTTGAGCCCCTCGAACCGAGCTGACATTTTGAGGACGGCATTACGGTAGGCCGCCATTTTTGGGTCCTTGGCATCAAAATCTCCATTTATATGTGATATTGCGAGGTTCGAGTCCTCGCGCACTTCTAGGCGTTGAATGCCCATAGAGACTGCCATCCGAAGACCGTGCAACAGAGCCTCATATTCGGCTGCATTGTTGGAGTCTGTGTATAATATTTGGAGGACGTACTGGACCGTGTTGCTAGTGGGAGATGTCTGGACTACCCCTGCTCCCAATCCGGCCAACATTTTAGAGCCATCGAAGTGCATGATCCAGTTTGAGTATGCGCCGTTCTCTTTAGGGAGTTCGGCATCTGTCCATTCGGCGACGAAGTCAGCCAACACTTGCGACTTGATGGCCCGCCGTGGTTTGTACGTTATGTCGAACGGAAGGAGCTCAATAGCCCACTTGGCAATCCGGCCCGTAGCATCGCGGTTATTTATTATGTCATTGAGTGGTACTTCGGAGGCCACCGTAATCGAACACTCTTGAAAGTAGTGTCGTAGCTTCCGGGATGCCATGAACACCGCATATGCTATTTTTTGATAGTGTGGGTATCGGGATTTGCATGGGGTTAGGACCGTGGACACGTAGTAGACCGGCTTATGGAGTGGGTATTTGTATCCGTCGGCCTCTCGTTCGACGACGAGCACTGCGCTTACGACTTGATGCGTTGCAGCTATGTACAATAGCATAGGTTCGTCGATATTCGGCGCTGTTAATACTGGATTACTGGCCAATAAGGTCTTTATTTCATCCAGTCCGGCCGCGGATGCCTACGTCCATACGAAGTGTTCGGTGCGCCGAAGAAGGCGATAAAGCGGTAGTGCCTTTTCTCCTAACCTGGTGATAAAGCGGCTGAGAGCAGCCACACATCCGGCTAGCTTTTGGATGTGCTTGAGGTCTGTTGGTATAGCCAACTATGACAGAGCTCCGATTTTTGCCGGATTCGCCTCAATTCCTCTGTTGGAAACGATGAAGCCGAGTCGCTTCCCCGAGGGGACGCCAAAAACGCATTTTTCCGGGTTTAGCTTGATGTCGTATGTCCGGAGATTGTCGAATGTAAGCCTCAAGTCATCTATTAGGGTTTCGACGTGTCTTGTTTTTATGACCACGTCGTCCACGTATGCCTCCACTGTTTTGCCGATTTGTTTTTCCAGGCATGTTTGAATCATGCGTTGGTAGGTTGCACCTGCGTTCTTAAGCCCGAAAGGCATAGTGTTAAAGCAAAAAGGGCCATACGGCGTTATGAAAGCTGTTGCAGCTTGGTCAGACTCTGCCATCTTTATTTGATGGTATCCAGAGTATGCGTCGAGGAAACACAGCGAGTCGTGTCCAGCTGTGGCATCGATGATTTGATCGATGCGAGGGAGGGGAAAGGGATCCTTGGGGCAAGCCTTGTTGAGGTCTTTGAAATCGACGCATAGGCGCCAGGATTTATCCTTCTTTAGCACCATCACCAAATTTGCCAGCCAATCCGGATGTTTGATATCTCTGATAAATCCGGCCTCGAGTAGCTTGGCTAACTCTTCCCCCATTGCCTGCCGTTTGGGCTTTGAGAATCGCCTTAGGGTCTGCTTAACTGGTTTATATCCTTTTAGAATGTTGAGGCTGTGTTCCGCCAGTCTGCGTGGGATGCCCGGCATGTCCGATGGGTGCCAGGCGAAAATGTCCCAATTCTCGCGTAAGAAATCTCGTAGTGCAGCGTCAATCGCGTGGCTCAGCTGTGTCCCGATGGAAGCTGTCTTCGTGGGGTCCGTTGGGTGGACCTGGAATTTGACTATCTCGTCTGCAGGTTTGAATGAGGTGGACTTGGGTCGTTTGTCGAGTATCACGTCGCCCCTGTCCACAGTGGCCCACAGTGTTGTTAACTCTTCGGCTGCTAGGGCTTCAGATAATGCTTCCAAGGCTAGAGTTGCGGTTTTATTTTCGGCGCGAAGCGCAACATCCGGATCACTGGCTAGAGTGATGATTCCATTGGGTCCAGGAATTTTAAGCTTCATGTACCCATAATGGGGTACGGCTTGAAAGCTTGTAAACGCGTCCTGCCCTAGAAGGGCGTGGTATCCGCTGCTAAAAGGAGCCACCTGGAATGTGATTTCCTCGGACCTATAATTCTCCGGGGTACCGAATACCACATCGAGTGTGATTTTTCCCGCACACCGCGCTTCCCGGGTAGGGATAATTCCCCTGAAGGTCGTGCCACTTCGTTCAATGCGGCTTTTATCAATCTCCATCTTGTTGACCGTTTCTTCATAAATCAGATTTAATCCGCTTCCGCCGTCCATGAGTATTTTGGTGAGCCGAAAACCATCTACGATCGGACTATGGACCGTAGAGTACTGGTACCGGACAGCCCGGGATCGAGGTTCATTACTGGCATTAAAAGTTATAGCAGTGTCGTTCCAAGGGTTTATTTTTGCCACACGGTAAATTTCAGCGAAGCTTCGGCGAGCTCGCTTGCGCCTATTGTTTGAGTTGAAAGTCTCAAAGACTGTTAGTACCGTATTCTGTTAGCTGGCGGGATGTTGTTCCGCTTTATGGCCCACAAGAAGATCCTCGCCACTTTTTGCCAGCTGCCGGAGTATCCAACATGCGTTGAGGCTATGAGTTGGTGTTGTATCCGGAGTACTATGGAGCTTACATGGCCCGTCGAGCCATTCTTCCAATACGGATCTCCGCCCTGGCGTGGGCTTTGGTTTCTTGGGGGTTGGGTCGGACGACTTACGAGAGTTCATCCGTTTAGTTCGGACAAAGGTTTTGGCGAGAGAAGTACCATCCCAAAATTCTGTTTGGGTCTTCCAAGCGCTCTCCATCGCACAAGATTTCCGATTATGGTTGCTAAGTCCGCTGGCGCATTTATGTCGCGGCGGCTTATAGCATTGAGGAGTTCTTCGTCCGTGCAGTTTTTGCAGAAAAGTGAGACCATGTCCTCTTCGCGGCAGTCCTTAACCTTGTTAAGCGCAAGGAGGAATCTGGCCCAGTAGCGATGTACGGTTTCCCGGGGCTCTTGCCTGATGCGGGAGAGACAGTTTAGGTCTAGTTTAAAGTCCGGATTTTGATCCGATCTAACGCTCAGGATCCGGGGTGCCCATTTTCTTCGGCCCGATGTCCGATTCTAAGTCCGGGACCTGGGTCAGGTATTCCTTTGAGCAGGTCTTTGGCTCAAGGAGCTCGGTGATCCGAACACAGCTTGTCCTGAAAGTTGAGGGACAATCCGTGCGTGGTTCCTCCACTATCGCTATCTCATGGGTGGCTGGCGGGGACCTGATGTCCCTTTGGTCGTGTTTAAGCCCAATCCGGTCGTAGTCTGTAGCGACCCCCAGAGCAGCTATGCGATCTAAGAGCTCGTTAAGGGAGGAGAGCTCCATTGGATCCATCTGTTCGTCCAGTTCCGAACTGATGTGAAGATTATGGTTGATGACCCGAGAAGTCATCATCGGCGTTACCGCCGATGGGGCGGCCATGATAAAGCCGCCGAGCCGGAGCGTCTGGCCTACAGCCAGAGCCCCCTCCGAAGTAATGTCGTCCTGGACAATGAGACGAGCCATCGAGCCTGACGGCGACGACATAGAGGAACTCTCATTGAAAGCACCAATGTCGGTGTCAAAACCGGTGGATCTCGGGTAGGGGGTCCCGATTTGTGCGTCAAGGCTGATGGTAACAGGAAGCAAGGGACACAGATGTTTACCCAGGTTCGGGCCCTCTCGGTGGAGGTAAAACCCTACTTCCTGCTTGATTAATATTGATGATATGGGTAGTACAAGAGTAGATCTACCACGAGATCGTAGAGGCTAAACCCTAAGAGCTAGCCTATGATGGTATGATTGTCATTGTGATCGGCCTTCTAAGGACCAACCTCTCCGGGTTATATAGACACCGGAGAGGGCTAGGGTTTACATGGAGTCGGTTACAAGGAAGGAAATATAATATCCGGATCGCCAACTTGCCTTCCACGCCAAGGAAAGTCCCATCCGGACACGGGCCGAAGTCTTGAGTCTTGTATCTTCATGCTTCAATAGTCCGGACGTAGTACACAGTCCGGCTGTCCGGATACCCCCAATCTAGGTATCCTCAAAGTGCGGCGAGTCACTCGACCGGGTTCAGTTAACAGCCATCGATCGATCGCTCGGGTTCAGTAACGCGTAGCCTGCAGTGCAACCGCTCAGGTTCAGTTAGAACCCAACGCCTCGCACCCATGCATGTGCGTGTACGAGAGAAACGCGCATCGCTCGACCCTGGCCACCCACCGTAACCGGGAACACCCCGATATTTTCCTCGTCCTCGCTTCTACCATGGTTTTTTCCGTCATGGACGGCCCAAAGGATGTCATACCGCTGTGGCTCCGGCCCGCTCAAGACGAGAAGCCCATTTTCTGTCATGACTTTTTGTCATAGAAGTAGGACCCCACCACATCTATGATGATACAGGGTTTTGTCACAATTATCGTCATAGAAGTGTCATAAGTATGACAGGAAAAAAATTCGTTCGGCCCAAAATGTCACGAATGTGTCTTTTTTGTAGTGATTGATGCCCCTTTTAGATCTGATTTACAAATGCCATTATCTCGGATTCAAATAGATGAATGCACTTCCTATGAATTTGAATCTTCGAAACCCCCTTTATGTTGAATTCAAGTTGTATTCTATTTCGTAGCTAGCAATTTGGAATGTATTCATGTAACTGACAAATGTATAAAGTGCTTCACACTAACAACATGGAGTGCACTAATTAATGTTTATATATGAATTGCAAAAGCAGTGCATTGCATGTATTTGAAACCGCTCTCACTCTATGGATCGATAATATGAAATAAACACATGCACATGCTAGAATTAATTGAGTATGGGTGTCAGATAGACCGATTTTCGTTCATACACAAATTGCAAAATTCATAATCTCATCCAAAATTAATAATGCCATTTATATTTTAATTTAATGCGTAGAACCGCCTTTTACATGTAGATGAACTATGCATCAGCCCGTTCTCACACACGCGCTATATATCTCTCTATCTAACGCATAAATGCACACACTTTATATACATCAGCATTTCTCTTTCACACATGCTCACAATCTCTCCCGGTGTGTTGGGATGTCTCACACACACACACTCTCTCTATATATCTCCCTCTCTCTTTCTCACTACTATGTACCACTCTTTTCACTAATCTCAGTTGGAAAACACTATTCTCTCACATGCATATATACACACGCACGGTCTCTACTAGCCTTCCATACGCACAAGTATGTGCCTACGTGTCTCCCGCATGCACATTATCTTTAGGCCTCTCTCGCACACATTGCACCCCCCCCCCCACAGACACACCTCTCTCTTAGTAGTTGGCAGATATGATTCCATCAGATCATTCGGTAGGATATCCCTAACTGTTAGGCTGGGTGGTAATACGAGGCAAAGTTTTACTCAAGTACGGGCCCTTGCAGTTGAGGAAAAAGCCTACTCCTGGTATTGTATATTAGTGGTAGGGGTGTGTACAAAGTACACGTGAATACCAGGCATTGTGCATGTGTGTATACTATCGACGAACTAGCCCCCGGGCTTCAATAACATACTCGGGGCCTAGGGTTACAAATCATATATAGTCGGGTTATCATCAGTGGGGATAGAGTCCTCCACGACTTTGGTAGCTTCGTCTTGTACGCCGAGTCCTCCACATGTGTCCTCGTAAAATGCGTCTAGGTCCAACCTATGTGGCGCAGGATGGAACCAACCCATGAGTCCTCATGTTGACCCACCACAACTAGAAATGATGTGCCCACCCCAACTAGAAATGATGTGCCCACCACACCACACATGCAATCGGCCACTAAGAAAATAAGCATATACAATAGTACAATGTTATACATGAAAGTTAATTGCATGGTGCATCCAAAAATATTTGTTCTGCATTGTGAATGTTTATATTTTCTCCTAAAATATTAGTCACAGGAAAGAGAAACGAAGGGCATATCTCTCCTTGTCTCCACCGAACACCCCCTCTTTCAAGACCACTTTCATGTACGCACACAAACTATCTCTCGGCCCTCTAAAAGTATGCATGCCCCTGACACATGCACGCGCGACGGTCACTTTATTTCAAGCAAAAGCACTATACAGTCACTGGACTTCAGAATATGCTCATTACGATCACCGTATACATTCTCGTGGTGATCATACAGTATCTAGCTCACGACATGTCTCCCTATTTTGTTGATGACACTGAAGGACATTGTATTTGATGCATGCTCCATATTTTGTAGACGACACTTACGGTCATTGTATTTGAAGCGAAAGCACGATATGGTCACAGGACTTCGGAATAAGCTCATCACAATCACCACATACATTTTGTGGTGCTAACCAACCTATGGTTGGATGGTTAGGAGGACAGTGGTTTCTCGAGCCCACCAGGGTTAAAGTCCTGGTGCTCGCATTTATCCTGGGTTAATTTCAGTATTTTCCGGCAATGTGCGTTCAGTGGGAGGAGACGTTCCCCTCTACTACGAGGCACCTATGGTGACTTCGTAAAATCTCAAGATCATATGCTAGCTCACTTTCTCGAAGGTGCTCATAGGGGCAGGGTCTGCATGTGTGCGCTTATAGCGGTGAGTGCTTGCGCGTATATATGAGCACTTGCATCTGTACCGTGTTAAAAAAATACATGTCATGATTATGCGGTCACTGGCTCACCCATACAACTCTGTATTTTGTTGATGACACAATCAATTGACCAGTCAAACGTTCCACGTGGCGCAACTAGCGTTGCACCAGCGGCACGCGTAACAGTGGGGCCCACCTGTCAGCGCGTATATGAAAGAAAGAAATGGTAGTTTGAGTCCATACAGTGTTAATAAAATACATTTTAGGGCGATCATACGGTCATTGGCTCACCATACAGCTCTGTAATTTGTTGACGACACGATCAATTGACTAGTCAAGCGGTCCACATTCAGCAGCGCACATTACCATAGGGCCCACCCGTCAGCGCGTATATGAAAGACAGAAATGGTAATAAATTAGTGGTCGGTGGGGATTCAAAGTCGTGAGACCTCTGGTTGGTAGTCGCCGGCGGTGGGGGCGCAGTGATTGGGCGGTGGCGTGGGGATCGCCGGAGAAAAAGCTCGGCACGGGGGGGCCTAGAGGGATGGCCGGGGCGGCGGCGGACCGGCGGTGGGGAGTGGTTCGGGCCGGGTAGGGTTGCGAGGCGTCGCGGGCCGGCCGCGGGCAGCGGGTGTCGGTGGTTCGGCTGTTGGTGGCTGGCGGCTCAAGGGGTGGAGGTTGAAGATAAACTGCAGGCCCTTGATTTTGTATCCAACGGCTGGAAAATCGACTAACCAGAGATGAAAAAGTCAGTCGACTGACGTGTAGCGTCACCCCGCACGTACACATGCACACACGCAACACTCACACGAACACACACACACATGCAGGCGTGCGACACTGACACATACACATAACGAACACACGCATGCATGCAGCGTGCCACACTGACACGTACACATGCACTCACGCACACACGCACGCACACATGCATGCAACACTGAAACGTACACATGCACGCACGCAACACTCGCACGCCTGCATGCGCAGAGCACACGACGCAAGACACACGCTCAACCTATATGTGCATGCACCCTTTGTTAAGGACATGGATTGTTACGAGTATTAATCAATCTTATCTGTGATAAGCAGAACATTGATGTTTGCAGCGGTCTTTATGAATCACAATGTATCGAACGGGCTATCAACGTATATATGAAAATTTTAAATTTCTATTACATTATATAGTAGGCTTATCTACATTAAATAGATGACGTCACACTCAATGAACAATCATCGGTTTATGAAATGCCCGCTCCGACCGCCCTGGCCCACCAAAAGTTCCTCTGTCGTGCGCTGCCTGTGTTGGGTCACTGACATGCAGGCCAAGTACCCAAAGAGCCCACACGTCAGTGGAAGAACGACGCGGTGTCGTACGTCAGAGTTGAGGGCGCCGCTCGCTGCACGCCCGGCTGAACACGCCTCCTTGCTGCATTCAAACGCCTCCATGAAACCCGTCTGGAAGCCAAGAAACCCAGTCTGGACACACGTCCGTTCATGACCGGGCAGGCATTAAACGCAATGCTGGACGAGCTCCTCCCATCCGCCGTCTATTTAATCTCCTACTTAAACGAGGCCAGACGCCGGCCAAGAATCGCACACCTCCGCCGCTCCCCTATCCCCTCCTTCATCATTTTGTCCAGTCTTACAATGGCTTACAAAGAGTAGTTTATCCGGCATCCAAGCCGGTTGGGTGGCCCGTCGGATACGATCTATGCAGCTCGCTGATCCACCTCCGTCGCCTCGCCCGATGGAGCCAGTTGCCGCCCCAAGCCGGCGCGCGGTTCAGCAACTCGCCGCTCCAGGCCAGCTCAACGAGGAGCGGCGAGCTGCTCCATGCCGGCACGGCGGGGAGCACGGGCATCGTCGCTGCCGTCCACGCCGCCGCCTCATACTACGCCTCCCGTGTTTGTGACCGCGTCTCCCTTTATTGTGGCTGGGACTCCCATGCCTGCGGCCGCGCCATGCAAGCAGAGACAGAAGCCAGGTGCGCGGAGAGCGACTAGTCGGTGGCCAGCTCCTCCGGCTACGCCGCCATCATCAAGGAGAAGTAAAACACGGGAGGCCGCTGCCGCTTGGGTCCCATTAAGCCCACCGCAGAGGCGACGCCGGCGTACACAGCAAGTGTCTTGTCGGATCCTTTTGTTGCGAGGACCTTCGTCGACCCCGCATGGGCTCCACGGAAGCGGAGAAGCCCCCTTCCACCTCCATCTTGGGCATCAGCCAACGATGTCAGTTGGGCGGTGGGGAAGCAAGCCATCCTTTGTGCTGAATTATATACCTCCGGGGCTCCTGGCAGTCCGGTGATTGTGCTGCCGGACATGAGGAAGACAAATGGATCTGCAGGCGACCATTTAGGCTAGGTATTATTATACATGTGTTGTTCAGAACTAGCACCGCCTAGTTGATTTGAATGTAATGAAATCCGTCATGTTTTTATGAAAATCCGGTATTTTATATGAATTTCGTCATCGTTTATATGAAATATCGCCGTGTTTGCATGAATTTCATCCGGTTGGTTGAGATGTTGTCAGAATGTGTGCGGCTACGGTTGGATGGCGTAATTTGCGGGTCGTTGGTCGGTCTGCGTTCGGCTCAGGCGGCGTGGTGGGACAAAAAAAGCACAGCTCGTGCGAGCTTGTCTCCAACGCGCGCGCTGGAGGATGCATGAGCACCCGAGCTATTCCTCGTTCATTGGTGGCAAAGGCACCGGTGGACAAAAGGGTCGCCAATATTTTTGGCTACCCAGGGCAAGATCCAAACAGCCCCTCCTAGCACATTCAAATCCCTCGTTCATCGTGAAATTTTGCCATGTGTTGTTTACATGGACTAGCAAGATGCCCCTGCATTGCATGAAACATCAAGATGCATTTTTTTTACAAAACACCTGTTGTGATTGACCCATGCATGAGTAATCCCATGTGTAAAAACTAATGATATCTCGAGAATTTTATCGGAAAAATGGTATCTTGAGAATTTCATTGAAAAAATGAAAGATGAGAAATAAGGTGAGGAGGAGTGGGGCGTGGTGGTGATTGGTGGTCGGACTGGGCGGAGGCATGAGTATGGACGGCGCCGGCAAGCGGCAGCGGACACCATGCTAGATTATTCCAGAGACTTCCTTTTTTAATTACTCGGCAATGAGGTTGTGGGAGGTAAGGATGAACGAGGCAAAGCCTTATCTGTAAATGTGGAGAGAGGTGCGGGTATCTTTTGTAAGATTGTCATAGTTTGCTTTCTATCCGTCAGATATAGATCGGACGGTCTATATTACTAGATGGCAGGCACACCATCATCACCAACTCGGTTTTTTATTAAGAGTATAGATAGAGATATTTCGCTATGTGAAAACAAATTTAAATATGAACGAATAATCGGTGTCTGCGGTCTTCTGCCGGGAGCCCGGGACACAGTTGGATGGCCTCACAGTAGTAGTAGTGTAGAGTACTACTAGTACTACTTGATAGCGAGTGTTTACTACTGTATCTATGTACTAATTGCAACACATGCATGTGTTAGCAGTATAATGACCACGTATGGATTTGATGGTAAGATTTGTGTAAGTTGGATGTCATATTATTGCTTTAACATGTGGTCAAGGTTAGCCTCCAAAACGCATTTTATACCCTATATGGATTGAGGGAGTACAATCATTGCTGAGTTTCTTGCATGCAACGTTTTTATTGAAGCTTGAAAAGCGAACATGTGAATGGGAGGGACTACTACAACCCTTCTAAAAGAACTATAGTACTAATGGTATCATACTCCCTCCATTCACCATCTCACATGCTCAGTTTTTTCATTTGATAAGAGGCAAGCCATGTGGGGCCTACCTTAGAGGCAAGGCTCTGTACACTAGAGATGCTCTGTACGTATTACTTTTGATGTGTCCCGTCAACTCACAGAACGAGGAGAAGCTTGCTTAGTACGCCATCTCCCCCGCCCACGGGCGCGGTGGCTCGCAGGACGAAGTGAAGCTTGCTTACTACGCCTTACGCCTGCTCCCTCGCCCACGCGCGCGGTGGCTCGTAGGACAAGGAGAAAATTTTACTACTCCCTCCGTTTACTCCTCATCCCTACTGTCACGCCCAATATGCGACCCTATCCAAAAGGAACTTGAAGGTCCCACCAAGGATAGACCCGCATATTGAAACGCTTTTGCAAGGTGGATATCATTACATCAACATTACATAATAGTGGGGATACATACATAAGGCACAAATGCCACAAGAATACGTCAACATCATATACAAGATCAACATCCGACTACGGATGAAACATAAATGAAACTCAAACGACATCCACCACCTTTAGCCCAGGCTGCCGACACGAACCTATCCCCGATCAAGAAGAAGCGTAAGAAGAACTCCAAGACAAGCAAACATCGCTCTCACGTCATGATCATCGCAAACCTGTACACAATCTGGTGGTGTAGTAATCAGGAGCCACGAGGACTCAACAATCCTATTACCATGGGTATCAAGACTAGCAAAGCTTAATGGGTAAGGAAGAGGTAAAGTGGTGAGGTTGCAGCAGCGACTAAGCATATATGGTGGCTAACATACGCAAATGAGAGCGAGAAGAGAAACAAAGGAACGGTCGTCAACTAGTATGATCAAGAAGTGATCCTGAACTCCTACTTACGTCAGACATAACCCAGAAACCGTGTTCTCCTCTCGATCAACCCCGAAAAGAGACACTCACGGTTACGCTTTACGGTTGGTGTATTTTAGAAGAGTTTGCTTCAAGTTTACTACAACCGATATTAACAAATTCCCATCTGCCACATAACGCGGGCACGGCTCTCGAAAGTTTATACCTGCGGGGTGTCCCAACTTAGCCCATGATAAGCTCTCGCGATCAACGAAGGATATTCCTTCTCCCGGGAAGACCGATAAGTCTCAAATCCGGCTACAAGACATTTCGACAGCAATAAAACAAGACCAGCAAAGCCGCCCGGTGCGCCGACAATCCCGATAGGAGCTGCACATATCTCGTTCTCAGGGCAACACTGGATAAGCGAAGCGTACAGGAACCGATGTAACCCATGTTGCCAAGGGATGGTCCCGCACGGTGCTCTAGTTTGGACCAACACTTAGACAAGCATTGGCCCGGGGGGGCTGAATAAAGATGACCCTTGGGTTAATTACTCCCAAGGGAAATATAGGTGGTGGTGAGGCAAATGGAAAAACCAAGGTTGGGCCTTCTTTGGAGGAGTCTTATTCAAAGCGAATCGTCAAGGGGTCCCATAAATCACCCGACAGCGTTAGGGACGCAAAATCCGGGAACATAATACCGACATGACGGAAACTAGGGCGGCAAGAGTGGAACAAAACACCAGGCATAAGGCCGAGCCTTCCACCCTTTACCAAGTATATAGATGCATTAATAATATAAGATATATTGTGATATCCCAACAGTAAACATGTTCCAACAAGGAACAAACATTTCCTGGTTCAACAAGGAACAAACTTCATCTTCACCTGCAACTAACAACGCTATAAGAGGGGCTGAGCAAAGCGGTAACATAGCCAAACAACGGTTTGCTAGGAAGGGTGCAAAAGGTTAGGGGCTGACATGGCAATTTGGGATGGCTTGATAAACAGGTAATAGGTAGCGCAGCATAGCGAAAGAACGAAGCAACTAGCATAGCAATGATAGTAGTGAGATCCAGGGTAGCGGTCATCTTGCCTGAAATCCCGCAAGGAAGAAGAACGAGTCCATGAAGAAGATGAACGGATGAAGCCGAACCAAGCGTAGACGAACGAATCCTCACGATCGCAACGAAACAGGAACTAACAAGAAGAAGCACACAACATAGTGCACAACAAGCATGATGCACAACAAGCATGATGCATGACAAATCTAGATGAGGCTACTCATGGCAAGAGATGATGCAAACAAGAGCAACACATCAAAGCAAGTTTAAATGAGGCCGGGAACAACATATAACAATTCCGGTAAGTCCTCATATGCAAATTTCGAAATTGGTCCAGATCTGAATAAACCTTATGTTTAAGTTGTTAAACAGCAATTTAAAATGCACCACGATGATCTACACGAAATTCTAGTCAAGTTACATATAAAGTTCATTAAATTCGGAGCTACGGCCTAGAAGATATGAGCAAAACAAGATAAACATGGCATTGATGCAAAATGCATCCAAACATCAAGCGAACACCTCAAAACATGGATGCAACATGATAATATGAAACTACATGCAAAATCAAGCAAGTTTCATATAGAGCACACCCAAAACGGAGCATCGGTTCAACACATACACCCTATACAAGTCATAGCAACAATCTGCCCCAAAACAGCAACTAGGCATATTGCAAGCATCAAAACAACATGCTACAGCATATTAACATAATAACAAAAGGCATGGGCATGATGTACAGGTAAAGCATTACAAAACATGAACACTGAGCTATCTCCAGAAATCACTAGAACATGCTCAAAAAGACATGGCAAGATTGCAAATAATAACAGTTTCAGACATTGGCAGAAATAACATCAGGTTGCAATGTTTAGAGCAAGAAAACAGCATGCTACAGGAACTTATAATAGCAAGACAAGGCATGGCATGAATCTACTCAAAGCATAGAACAAAAATCCCTTACTGACCATAAGCCAAAAAGGATCATAAAATATGATGGCACCCATGTAAACATGGCAAGTTATATTACAGATTCATACATGGCAGGAACAACGATAAGTAGGCATGTTGGTGAGCTTGAACCACTCACCACAGAGCAATAAATGGCATGGCAAGGCAACCAACAGCAAGAAGACATGGCATAGAAGCTATACATGGCAAGAACAACATCATAGGATGCATGGATCAACTACAACAACCTTGGCAAAATTGAATAACATGTAAACAATCTGCCAGGAAACATTTTATTGCAAAAGTAGAGCTCGATTGACTCAAGCTATTGCACTCCACAATTGCAAACAAGGGCATGGATGGATAGAGCAAGACATGTAGAACAAAACATCCTTACTGAAGTATCTCAAAATAAGCATGGGTCTCTCGGTAGCATCAAGTTAACATGGCATGAAAATATCAGCAAAACAGGACTGAAATCAGCAACATCATGAAGCCTAGTTTGCATGCTTGTGCTAGTCACCACAGAGTTCACAAAAATACATGGCATACACCCCTGTAAAGATGGCATGGCATATTACAAAACACATGTAGGACTCAAGTTCATAGGATGCACACATCAATCATGGCAAAAATGACAAAAGTGCATGTTCTGTTAAGAAACAGAAACTAACATCACATAGCACTCTTCTAACAACATTTCGAGCATCAAGATGAGCTCAAATGAAAATGAGGCAATGATATGAAATAATGTAATCATCGAGACGAACATTTTGACATATTACACGCACGAAACGGAGCTACGGATGAAGAGTTATGATGCGATGAAAATGCAACCAAATATGCAACAATTTCGGGGACTTAGTGGATTTTACCCTCCGAAAAAGTCAACGGGACGGAGTGGTGCGGGATGGCGAGATCCGGGACGGAGGCATGGCCGTTTGGTTCCCGGGGTTGGTGGATCTCATCCACCTTCCCCGGATCCGGCGAGGCGTGCGGTCCGGCGAGGACCTCCGGCGAGGGGCCGGCCGGGGCAGCGAACGCCGGAGGCGACGGAGCCTGAAAACCGGCGGGAGGAGGCGACCGGGGAGGAGGCTCGGGCGGCCGCTCGCTCGGCCTGCGCGGAGGCGCCGCAGTGGTCCGGCGAGGCGGGCGCCGGCGAGCTTGGCGGCCGGAGGCAGGCCGAAGGTGGCGCTGGGCGGCGACACGCACGGGCGGCGGCGCGGCGGCGTCTGGGCGGGAGCCGGAGGAGAAGGCGGCGGGAGACGCCGCGACCGGGCGGCGAGCCGCCACGCCGGGCGGCGAAGCAGCGCGAGGGCCGGCGAAGCTCGGGCTCGGGCTCCATGGCGGCGGCGGGGCGTCCGGGCGGGAGGCGACGGCGGCGGTCTGCGCGCTCGCGGCTGAGCCCTCCGTGGGCTCCAGCGGCGCAGCGGCGGTGGGCGGCGGCGTGCCACGTGGCGCGATGCCACTGGCTCCGGGGGCGGCGGCGATTGCGTCCGGTGGCGGCGGACGTGTCCGGCGAGCGCGGGGACGATTTTTAGGGTTTCGGGGGGGTTTGGACTGCGATTTCGGAGGGGAAGATGTATTTATAGGTAGAGGGAGCTAGGAGAGTCCAAATGAGGTGCGGTTTTCGGCCACGCGATCGTGATCGAACGGCGGAGAGCATGGAGGGGAGTTTGGTGGGTTTTGGGCCACTTTGGAAGGGGTGTTGGGCTGCAACCAAAAGAGGCTTTTGCGGTTACCCGGTTAACCGTTGGAGTATCAAACGACCTCCAAATGGCACGAAACTTGACAGGCGGTCTACTGGTGCTATACCAAGGCCGCTTGACAAACCTCGGTCCATACCGAGACCATTTAACACCCGCACACGAAAAGAGGTAAAAGGGGGCGCCGGGAGACATAGGAGTGCCGGATTGCAAAACGGACAACGGGGAAAATGCTCGGATGCATGAGACGAACATGTATGCAAAAAGAAATGCACATGATGACATGATATGAAATGCAGATGATGACATGGCAAAGTGCAACACGCAAGCACATGACATAGCGAAGACGGCGAATAACTGGAAGACACCTGGCGCATCGAATCCGGGGCGTTACACCTACCTTGGTTAGAGAGATTATAATATTGTTTGAAATATGTCTTTTAGTAGTAGGAGTAGTACAGTGGTACATAGAAGTAGTACTACAACAATTTCCTTGGAGTCCGTGGTGCAGCAAGCTATCCTAGGCTATGTTACTACTCCCTCCTTTCCGGTTTATGTCTCAATTTCAAAATCTCTCCAACCAAGGTAGACGGTGAGTGGTGGAATTCATTTCATAGTTTTCACAAGTAATTAGTACGCTCGTTTTTCTCAAGAAGTTATGTTTACCGAGGCATTAATTAGAATGAATGCATGCATGACCACTAAATTTCCATGAACTTCTACATGCATTCGCACGTTTTCTCTTGACACTGCTTGCATCGGGTGATTTAACGAACCTCAAAATCCAAACATGTGATGGTACTACTACTAGTAGAATTGAGACTTATAAAACGGAAAAACAATTTTTTTAGATGAGCCCTATAAACCGAAAAGGAGGGAGTAGTAAGTAGTACTACCTCCATAGTGGGTACGTACTCCGTAAAATCCGATTTTCCCAAAACTAAGTCGCTCAACCTTTATTTGCTTGTTTCCCTTCCTGCCTCGTTGCCTCGAACAGACTATGCCAAACTCCCTTGCCTGCCGCGCGGGAAAAGACCCGCCCTCGCCTTTTTTTAGTCCGGGCTTGTATCGATGGATCGCGCGAAGCAGCAAAAACCAAGTCGTGTCTTGTACTCCTCCGTCAAAGCTCGCTTTCATGAATTATGTACTTCCTCTCGCCGACATGTGGGACATATAGCAACCGGGTCGACGTGTCATGCACCAAATAACAGTGCAGAAAAGCAGGGGGCGCACCCCAGTCGTACCGCCCCAGTAGTATTAATGAGCAATGAGACGTCAAATCACAATGCCGCACCTTCCCAGACGGACGAATCAACCATTATTTCACACTTTGCTGAATCCGCTTCGCCATCATCTCCTTCAAGAAAACCAAGTATTGCTTCTGCCATTGTTCTGCCTCAAGAGGGACGCGCATCACCTTGGTACATCATGACACATGGGACCGCATGACATGCCATGCTCCCCTGCCCACCGCTCAGTAAAATGACCTCAGTTTTACTACTTCCTCCATATCATCTTACAGGGCATGCATGTCGTTCTAGGTTGTGAATTTAACTAGCTATATATGTGATGAACAGTTTATGTTTAGAAACTACATCCGCTTAAGAATCCAATGATATACTTTTTGTGACATAGTAACTCATATTTAGTTAGTCAAATGGATGACCTAGAACTACATGCATGCCCTATAAACCGAGACGGAGGGAGTAGTATCTTTTTAGATCAATATAGTCGGGATTCACCAAGGAGCAAAACCAAGTGGTAGGCTGCTCCTGTCGTGTTGGCGTAGCAACCAAAGCAGGCTCAGTCCGCACACGAAATGGCGACACACTTAATAGGACCCCTTTGGCCGACATGTAGCTCATCCACCGTCTTGTTCCACGTGCGATGCACCAAATTACAGTTCGGAGCAGCGGTTGGACTTGGAGGCACCCCGGTCGTAGCGCCGCGGTACTAGTAAATGAGAGATGAGGGGTCAAATCACAAAGCCCCACCTTTCCCGCATTAAGCTGGATGGACGAAGCAACCATCATTTCACTCTAGGGCGCAAGAGCATAAAGAAAAGAGAAAACCAATGATGCGTGCGGTAGCTACCTAGGGCACCCTAGGGTAGGAGCCTCCACTATAAATCCTTTTTTTAAAGCGCCTGCACTACAAATCCGCTTCTCCCTCGTCCTCTTGAAGAAAACCGATGATGCGTGCGGCGGTAGGGTTTGTAGGAGTACTACGGCATGCGGGGCCACGTCGTAGTAAACAGGAGAGGGATTGAGTTCAAGTCGACACCTTAATATTTATGGGCCACTTGGTTTTACGAGAACGATGCAAAATTTTGGGTTCGGGGACTAGTGGGGATATACGTACAAAAAATTGTGGACGTAGGTTCGACCGAAAGGCAATGCTGCATGGGCCCTGCATTTTGATATACCCGCAGCCGCGTGAAATTTGTTACTCTACTCAAAATAATGCTTAAAAGTTCCTCCAAAAATATCTATAACTAATGGGAAGTGAATGTATGCTTAAAATGAAAATGTAATACTCCCTCCGTCTAGGTGTATAAGTCATCTTAGGTTTTTTTGCTAGTTAATATATATTTAGGAATAGAAGATGTATACATGGAAGTTTTAGGGAAAGAGATGACATGTATCTCGATTCCTATGAGTAGGGATTGGAAAAGAGATGTCATTTGGTTCACATCATAGGAACTTTTCTATTGAATCTAGACATGACATGTATCTCAATTCCTATGAGGAGGGATTAGAAAAGAGATGTCATTTGGTTCACATCATAGGAACTTATCTATCGAATATATGATAGTGTTTAATTTCCTTTGAAATTGTGGGACTATAGGAATCCATTCATATGAACCAAGTGGCTCTAAAGCTATAAAAATGATATCATGTTTATTTTCCTTTGAGATGTGGAGTATGTGAATCTATTCCTATGAACCAATTGGCTCTAAAGGAAAAAATCCTATACAAATCATATCATATAGAGTTCCTATGATATTCCTCCACACCAACGGATGGTTGAAATTTCTGCAGGTGATACGACGGTCTTTCATTGTAGACTCCTCCACCATCTTGATAGTTATCTCTCGAAGATGAATGAAATGGTATATACTGGGTATTCTATATGTGCATTTTGGTACACGAAAACTCGGTAAAAGTTTGCGGGGTTTGAATTTTCAATAAAGCTATATGCACTGCATTTTGGAACAGAGAGAGGAGCATACGGTAGTTTCTAACACTCACGTGGAAGGTTTGTGTGTCGGAGGAGTGGTCGTTCTGTTAAATGACATGGCAAAACTGACACTATCGGATGCCGATCTAACGGTTCTTACGGTGTTCGTCAGGAAATGACTTGTGGCGAACATTTGTTAGATACTCCCTCCATCCCAAAATTCATGTCTTTGATTTGTCTACATAAGGATGTATTTATTCACATTTTAGTGTTAGATACATCCGTCTCTAGATAAATTTAAGAGACAAATTTTGGGACGGAGGGAGTATGATTTATGGACACATGCATTGCATTGATACGTGCCCCCTCTCTCTCACGCACACACGCACCCTCACGAGTCACGACTCTCCCGAGTCCTCTCGCACCCACCGTCTATCTGCAGGTAGACATCACACACATGTGTGCTCTTCACACCCTGTCGGCGTCCTGGGAACGGGGGTCCCCAGACTTGCCTACCCGCGGCCCACGGCGTGGCTCCACCAGCGGCCCTGTACGACCCATCTTCACCAGCGAACACTCAAGAACCTCGTGAGGGGCCAAGCCTCGTGAGGCGGACGACGCAAGGCCTCCTTGGGGGTGGCCTCACCAGGCTGGCTCGTGAGGGGCGGAGAGATCAAGGTGAGCGGCACCTCGCGAGGTTTCTGTGACGCAAGCCATGACGACCGAGGCCAGGCGGGCACCAGCACGCACAGTGTCCTCGTTTCCTCTTTGTTACTAAAGAGGCAAGCGCAGGCGAGGAGTACCGAGGCATCATGCAAAGGTTTCCATATCAGTGCAACGAGACCAAGACCAGCAGGACGGCAGGACGGAGGTCACCATGGAGCCCAAGACTGCGTCACCACCAGAGCCTTTGGCAGGCGAAGACCACCTTTAGTCAGGATAACTTGTACTAGTTGTCTCCCTTCAAATTTGGCCGTACCAGGGCCACTATAAATAGGGCTAGCCACCACAGTAGGAGGCAACTGATCTTGAGCCATTCAGATCATCCTCATCCACACAAGCTCACCAGGCACAAGAGCACCTCTCCTCAGGAGGCTGTTCTTCCCTTATAACTGTTCATCCTCAGCCCGAGAAGCAATCCACCACACCACACTGGAGTAGGGTATTACACCACATCGGTGGCCTGAACTAGTATAAACCTTGTGTCTCTTGTTCTGTGAGTTCAAGGCGCTGAGCTTTGAGATCGCGGTGAGGGCGTGAGCTAGGGGGAGGAGAGATCTTCATGCGCACCCCAGTGTTCGAACCTCAAGGGTTTTGCCGGAACCCAAAATCCGACATTTGGCACGCCAGGTAGGGGTGCACCGAAGCCTCTCTTCGATCAGCAGACCCGCCATTGCTCTACAGTGCCGATGATCAGCGACCTGAGGGCCGACGCCGACCACTGGGCGGCCTGGCCAGCCCGGGTGGCGCCGACCGCTCAAGAAGACCTCAACTCAGCCCCTCGGGCGGCATGCACGCCGCCAAATGCTGTGGGGCGCGGGCGGCGCGGCCCGACGACATCCACCCTTACCCCGTGGCGGGCACGGGCCGCCGCAAGGGCCTCAAGCTACAGCGCAGCGATGGCATCGCACATCCGGCAGGAGCAAGCGAACATGAGGGCCACACTCACAGTGGCACGGGAGCTGTTGCGGTGCCGACTGATGGAGAACGGCCGAGATGCATTGCTGGAGCGTGTTGCCGAGCTATTGGACGCTGCAGCCAGGGGAGCGCCGCCTTTATGCTCCTTTCTTATGCCTCAGGCTGCGGCCGGATCACACAGCGGGCCTCGCCGCGCCCGCGCACCCTCGGGCGCACCAGGAGGTTTCATCGACATCGGCGCAACCAGCGGCGCCGGATGCCCAACCGCACATGTGCCATCCCCGATAGGCGCAGGCACGAGCATTGCCACCCACAGCACTGGCAGGATGCCGCCCGACCATCCTTAGGGCGACACGCCAGGCCGAGCTACATGGAGTGCGGGGTACTTTGGTGTGGTTTTTGGGGCGACGGCTTCGGAGGCCTACGTGCCCCACATGATGGACCAGGAGTACACACCGGAAGATGACCCCGGCTCGTTCCTCCAGCCAAGCTGGGAAGAGGAGGCGCTAGAAGTTGAGGCCTTCCAGGAGCCACCCGGGAACCTCGCAGAGCATGCCGGCGACAACATCTACAGGTTACAGTTAATCTCTCAGGGGCAGGATTACGCTAACCATGAGTCGCAAGTGGATCAGGTCACAGCGGTGGACAATGGCCCTAGCACGACAGTCCCTCTTCCACCAGGGGGAGCGCACTGGGGGCTGCAAGGAAAGAGCCAGGAGCAAGGCCCCTCCCCGCATTGCACGGAGCAAGGCATCGCCCAGAGGTAGGCCCTCTGTCGGGGAGGCGCTGGTGAGCCTTCCCCCCGGCAAAGGGCCCGTGGTCGCCGAGGGCGTCGCTAGCGTCCCCTTTGCCCTTTGGCATCGTCCTAGTTTCCGGACGCCCCAACGGTGGTCGAGGGTGGCGCAAGGCGGGGCCCTCATCTGGCGATATGAAGCAAGGCTCACGCCTATGAAGGTCTCCGCTCGTGACACTCTCACGTAATAATGAGTGGGGCCGTACACGCCCCGGAGACTCCGGAGTGCCGCCCTCGGGCCTTGGGGGCTCCCGCCCACGTCCTAGTGGAAACACCATGCTTCGCGCTGGCCGTCGACACTGTCCCCCAATGACTATGCTCACGGCCTGTGAAAGCACTTAGCTCCACGCTGGTGAGAAGACTCGAAGACAACAACACTAGCTAGGTGCCGGACACGGCTATTTGCTTCTGGCCTCTCTTTCTCTTTTGAAGCTCGAATTTGCAGCCTTCCGATCATGGATTTAAAGTTGCGTTTCGAATTTGTGGGCAGCATCGTTTTTTCGCTCGTGTCAACTCAGTGAGTTTCTGGATTCGCGCTTTGTTTTGAGATTTTGCGTCTGTTGTCCCCCCCCCCCTTCGAGCGCCTCACGGGCGGGGGCTGATAGTGACTTACGCGCACCATGCGCGCGTCCCACCCTCACTGGCGCTCATTTCTCGCGAGGCCCTCTCGGGTTGGCTGGCAGACCCCTCTGAAAACTAAAACTTTGTGAGCTCGCAAGGAGACTCCCCCCAGGAGAAGTTCGCAGCTGCCGAGTCAGCCTGAAGCCCGACCGGACCAAAGTAAGTCATGACAGTAAGTTACGGCGGCAAACCCGCAAGGGGGCTCGCAAGCACACAAAAGCGTGTTTTTTAACCTGGCCTAAGGAGTAAAATGGTAGTCTATTTTACATAAGGGGCTCCCCCTTCCTAAAATGCTCTTACAATGTGAAGGGCCGGACCCAAGCTTTCGCGTGCAGGTTCAAAACGAAGGAGCGTGGGCTTAGCCGGACTTGGCACCCACCTCATCTCCCGAACTGCTCCTGGATAGGCTGCTGGCGCCGTCGTCAACGTTATCTTCGCCGTCATCAACCACGGAGCCCTCGTCTGCCGCGACCACCACCGCATCATCGTCAGAAGCAAAGGCCCTAACCAGAGCGTCCACCTTGTCGTCCACCCAGCGCGCTAGGTTGCCTCGCATGGCCTCAGGTACTGGGGTAATATCAGCATCAAAGTCAAAGTCAGGATTGGTGTTGAGGAGATGGTTGAAGACGCGGGAGAATGCGTGCCCGAGAAGGCCTCGGCTCTTTTCGTCCACCAGCTCGCGAGCCCTCTCAGCACGGCTCTCCAGGCGCGTCACAACATCAGTGAAGAAGCGAAGATGGCTGGCGTAATCCTCAGCGTGGGGATGAGGGGCATGCTCATCGCAGATGGTACCAAGTATCTGGTTGGCCTTCGTCGTGAGGTCCCGAAGCATGGGAGCGTGCTCGCGCAGTAGCGTCTGCCGGCAAAGTGCCTCCCGCCTGCACTTCCACGTGAAGGACTTGGCGCTGGCAACCCCTTGCTGAAGAGAGAGCAGCTCGGCATGGGTTGAGGCCAGATCGGCCTGCACATAGGTCAGGGCGGCCGAGGCAGCTTTCTCGCGCTCTTCCGCTTCAGCCAGTGCCAACTTGAGGGTAGAGGTCCTGCCCACAGCTTCGGCTTCCATGAGCACCAGCTTCAGGTCCTACCTGCCAGTGAGGGTCGCGCGAGCCTCGGCCACCCGGCGGTCGACCTCCTCCCGAGCCTTGGCCTCACGCGCACCGACGACATCCTCTTCTTGGGCAACCTTGCGCTCCCTCGTCTCCAACCGCTCGAGCTCGAGGCTGCGCTCCGTGGCCTCCAGCAGCAGAACTTCTTCGCGCCTCAAGATCTCCTCCTCGTCGGACAGTGCGCCCTTCATCGACGCTAAGGCGGCTTTGCGCGCCTCCACCTGCTGCTCCAAGGAGGCGTTCAAGGCTAGGAGCTCCGGCCTACGCTCCTCGGCGATCGCACGGCGACAGTCTGCCTCCCTGGCCTCCTCCAAGGCTCGAGCGCTAGCCTCGCACGAGGTTGCCAGGGATGCCTCGGCCTTCGCATTGGCGTGCTCACACTGAAGGCGCCCAAGGTTGATAGCCACCTTTAGTTGATGCCACTCCTCCACCAGCCGAAGACCCTTGGCTTCAAGGCGCGCGTCAACATCCACGAGTTCTCCGCCGAGCCGGCTCATCACACCCATTGCCTCCTTAAAGAGCTCGTGGCGGATGACAATCCGCTCGTGCGCAAACTATAGCGCGCGACTGGGCCCGTCCTCCACAACGGGGGTTGCCGACGGGATCCGAAGCGGCTCACCCCCTTTCAGCAGGGGGCTGGGGGCTGGCGCCTCCCGGGTCGCCGACCGGGTTTCGGCAGGGGCCCGGATGGGTCGAGGCTCGTTGCTCGAAGAAGAAGCCAGGATCGAAGCCATCCAGCCGTCGTCCATAACCAGAGGAGGAGTCCTTGGCACGCTTGCCGCACCCCAGGCGAGGCCACAAAGGAGAGACGGCAAAGGCGCGGGCTCGAGGTGCCAGGCTAGCATGTTTGCCTCTCCGGCCGACCTCGCGCCGCGGGCGGCATGCTGGCTTGGGGCGCTCAAGTCCAACGGGGGATTCGAGCCAGGAGGAGGTTGCTTCCCAGGAGACTTCACGGCCTTAGCAGAAGGGACCCTAAGGAGCCACCGTTAGGAGGGGAAGCAGCACTCGAGAAAATACAAAGATAAGGTACTCACTTGTCTATGGCGATATACTTCCTCTGCTTCAACGGCCGGAAGGCATCACTGCTGCAGCTTGGAGACCCTTTCCTCTTGCGGAGCGCATCGAAGTCCAGACGGAGCCGGCCGAAGCGTTGGACGCGGCAACCAGCGCAGGGCACGGCTGGTGAGGTGCCTAAGGAGACGACCTCGGGAGTGCTGGGCTGAGGGGAGCCCTCGGGCACCTCATGATGACCTACTAAGACCTCGGGGGCTTCGGCCTCAGGAGCAGCGAATTGCGTCGCCCCCTCAGCTGTCACCCCAGGGCAAGAGTCACGGGCTCCCGGGAATGGCACCTTGGGAGCCTCGAGCGGTGTCGACGCCTCAGCACCCGCACCTCCGGCCTCCAGCGGTGCTCGCCCCCTGCATCCACTCTTGGGGTAAGTTCGGCACTGGCGGCAAGGAGGGGGACCACGGAGACAGGGTTCTCGCGGGGCCCTTCAAGGCCAACCGGACGCAGCCCCCATTCATTGAAGGGGGGCATCTGCCCCGCGAACTCCACCCTGTTTGAGCAGCAGTAGAAAAGACAGCCCTCCTGCGGCGTATCGGCTGGCGAGGGGTTGCCCGTCAGGACCTCGAGCACCGTTCTTCGTTCCTCGGGCGAAACCCCCGACTCCTGAAGCCTCATGCGATCCTGGCCGCCGGACAGGTCCCACATTGGCCAGGAATGGCACTGGAGTGGGGTGACGCGGCGTTGGAGGAACTCCTTCATCACCATGGGCGCAGTCACGCCGAGATCTTTCAGCCTCTTCAACCAGAGCCAGACGAAGGCAAGGCGGGGGTCCGCGAGCTTCTCGTGGCCCCAGCCGGAGCTGGGAACGGCGGGCGCCAAGGGGAGCGAGAGCAAGGGGATGAGCACACCGACGTCCACAAACACCCACTGTGTCCGAAACTCGCATGAGGATGGTGGAAGCTCAAATTCAATCCCCGATCCAGCCGTTGCAGCCACGGCCTAGAAGCTCAAGCATCCCGAGCACTGCCGAGGGCTAGTCAGGTACAGCAAGAAGAAATAGCGCAATAGGGCCACGAAAGCGGGAATGCCCACCATGGCCTCGCAGACGAAAGCAAAAACGGCAAGAAGGGAGACTGATTGGGGATCTAGGTGCAACATATGGTTCTGATAGTGGGAGAGCACGGCATTGAAGAAGGCGGAGAAGGGAGGAACCAGGCCAGCCCACAGGGCGTCGATGAAGAATTGGACCTCGGTGGCTGTCCTGTCGATGGAGGCGCGGGATGTGGGTCAGGCCACCATCCTCCCCCATTCGTTGAAGTCAGCGGCGAGCGCAGGTTGCACCTTGTCCATGGCTTCCTAGTTGAGCACCAACGACCGGCCCATGGCGGGTTCGACGGCCGGGGGTGGCCCGGCTGAATACTGAGACTTCTTCTTTCCCTTCTTCGTTCGCCGGGGCGCCATGGCAACAA
Organism: Aegilops longissima; assembly: GCA_021605205.1. NCBI lineage: Eukaryota > Viridiplantae > Streptophyta > Magnoliopsida > Poales > Poaceae > Aegilops > Aegilops longissima. The sequence continues at coordinate 462,064,487 of CM038682.1, read as the reverse complement.
GGAGGGAAGAGCTCGGGGCAGATTGGAAGAGGAGGTTATTGTTTCAGAAGGGCAGGAGAGTTGGAGGGGCACGTCACCAGCAATGGGGGGTAACTGTGTAAGTCAAGGTGGCCGCCTAGCCAGGCGGATATCAAGGCTGCATGGGGAAGCAAAGATGCCCGCGTCCCATCAATCGCCACGCGTCATCTAAGGCCGCAGGCTGTTGGGGCCCGCGGCACTCCGCACTTGCCCCTTGGCTTCGTCTCGAAGCCAAGTCTGAGCGAGCCTTGGGCCCGGGGGCTACTGTCGGCGTCCTGGGAACGGGGGTCCCCAGACTTGCCTGTCCGCGGCCCACGGCGTGGCTCCACCAGTGGCCCTGTATGGTCCATCTTCACCGGCGAACGCTCATGACCCTCGCAAGGCGGATGACGCAAGGCCTCCTCGGGGGTGGCCTCACCAGGCTGGCTCGCGAGGGGCGGAGAGATCAAGGCGAGGGGCACCTTGCGAGGTTTCTGTGATGCAAGCCATGACGACCGGGATCAGGCGGGCGCCAGGCGGGCGCCAACACACACAATGTCCTCGTTTCCTCTTTGGTGCTACAGAGGCAAGCGCAGGCGAGGAGTCCCGAGGCATCAGGCAAAGGTTTCCATATCAGTGCAACGAGACCAGGACCAGCAGGACGGAGGTCACCGTGGAGCCCAAGATGACGTCACCACCAGAGCCTTTGGCAGGCGAAGCCCACCTTTAGTCAGGAAAATTTTACTAGTTGTCTCCCTTCAAATTTGGCCGTTGTGGCATCCCTTCCCGCCAGCATTTGGGAAGAGGACCAGGGCCACTATAAATAGGGCTAGCCACCACAGTTGGAGGCAACTGTTCTCGAGCCATTCAGATCATCCTCACCCACACAAGCTCACCAAGCACAAGAGCACCTCTCCTCAGGAGGCTGTTCTTCCCTTGTAACTGTTCATCCTCGGCCTGAGAGGCAATCCACCACACCACACTGGAGTAGGGTATTACACCACATCGGTGGCCCGAACTAGTATAAACCTTGTGTCTCTTGTTCTGTGAGTTCGAGGTGCTGAGCTTTGAGATCGCGGTGAGGGTGTGAGCTAGGGAGAGGAGAGATTTTCGTGCGCGCCCTAGTGTTCAAACCTCAAGGGTTTTGCCGAAACCCGAAATCCGACACACCCTATCCTCAAAACTTCGAAAAAACAAAAGACGTCGCACACCTTTTATTTTAACTCACACGTTACACACTTATACTATTACTCTTGTGGCGAACGTTCTTTGGGCATAGTTTACTGTACTCTCATGAAGAGAAGCGGTGCACGCACACACTAGTTCTCTCACACCCACTCGCGGGTACACGTAGGAGTGCAATTTTTTGAAGCTGGTACAACAAAATCACTCCACTATATATATAAGCAGGAGCCTTAGCGCTTGCTTTACTAGGGTTCCTCTCTTTCACTCTCTCATGCTCTCCACATCTAAGCAAGACATAGGTGGCCACACTCTTTCTCTGCTCATGGCTGGTCACAAGTCTGGCGGGACCACCTCGACCGGGGCAGGGGTGTAGGTGAATCGTTCGCGCTGTCGTCAGCGGCGAGGGAGGAGGCCAATGGCTGCGCGCGCGTCCCGATCGGCGGCCGTGCCGTTCTCTCCGAGAGAGCACCGGCTCTGGAGGGCCTCCGACCCCTTCTTCCTCCCTATGGTATTGTGGCCAAGATGCGTCCTCCCAACGTCGTCTTTGCCATATGGCGAAGACCGTCAGGTATATATTCCTTCGAAAACTGCCTTGCTCTACTACCCCAGCTCCCCACGTGGCTGCGTGTGGATCTTTTTTCTACTTCTGTTGGCTATTCCAAAGCCACCTAGACTTTTACTATTATTAGAGGTAAACCTAGTTCATACAATCGAATCTAAGAGTTCGTTCAAATAGGGAAGAAAGTGGGAAAGTTGTAGCATGAATCTAGGACTTGGTTCTAAGAGGATACAGAGGAAAGTAGTAGATACTGGCTACCCAACCGGTCTTTTGGTTGAAAAGGCGAACAAAGCATGGTGGATGGCGAAGGGTGGGGGGGGGGGGGGAAGTGGACCTGTCTCTTGGTCGAAAAAGGAAAGAACGTGAGGGGTGTTGGGGGACAACGCAGATGAGAATGAGCAGGTCTAGATTTCATGTGCTCACATAGGAAAATGTCGTCGAGGAGACAAAAATGGGACAAATGCAGACATGCTGCCTGAGTGTTTGCCGCTCTCGGCAACCACATCTGCCTCACCACTTTATGCCCCTGCTATCCCTACACCCATATCGCTACCGTTAATGTAAAATCACATGAAGCATTAAGTAATGCCACCTAATGTCACTATAAGTAATGGTGTAGTGCCGTCGATAAATTGAAGCAATGCCACCACCATTTTATGAAGTGCTTCCGTCTTGCTTTATTCCCATGAATTGTGTTTTTGCAGTTACACTTAAATCTCACACCGCTAACATTGCTTCATCCCAATGGAACCGCACAAATTTGATTGCACATTTGCTGACCATGTGCTACTCTCATGACAGTAATACTAATGTTATTGTTCTGCATGTTAATCTAGTGGCAGTGTTGATGTGATGTGATGCTACTTACTTAAGGGCACTTTCATACTGTCAATGTAGTGCCAATTATAACACAATAGATGTTGCTGTTAATCATATGCCACTGCAAATAACTATCATTGTTTAAATAACCGTATTTTGTATTTGCGCAAACAGGGATGTATGTCCCCATAACGTTTCTATCTGCGCAATCAAAAGTACACACCTCAGTTTTAGTAGAACTGCACTGTAAGGGCATATTTATTCCCTAGTGGTTTTGGTGATTGATGACAATGCTTTTGCGGACTAATCGTGTGCGTTAAGTTCTTTCAGAAGATCATCCATTGGCACGAAACGATTTCCTCCCCTCGGTGTTTTTATTCAAGACGGTGTAGCTCCTGCGGTTCGTTGTTGGTGGACTAGTTTCGTAGGAGTCACCGTACTATTAAGAGGGGATCCGCTTTGGTAAGGCTAGGGTGGAATCAACACGTACACATCCTTATCACACCCGTCGTCTTCCCTTTGCATCTTTGGAGCTGCCCCTCTCTCTTCCGTTTCGGTTTCGCCCTGTGCCAGCGGTAGAACCGCGACCTACAGCGGTAGTACCGCCGAAGCCCACAAGCGGTAGTACCGCTCAGCAGAGCGGTAGTACCGCTCCAGCGGTAATATCATTCGATGAGCGGTAGTACCGCTCGCGGGCTTCGACTACTACCTCAGTAGTACCGCGCCTACTACCGCCTCGATTCGAGACGGTGTTTTCTCATGTCGGGTTTTGCGGCACTAGGTGCGGCAGTAGTAGCGGTAGTACCGCTCCAAGCGGTAGTACCGCTCTGCTCCCGCGGTAGTGCCACTCTGTGGTAGAGCGGTAGTACCGCTAGGTATGGAGCGGTAGTACCGCCCTAAGCGGTAGTACCGCCCTTCCTTAGCGGTAGTACCGCTCTGTCGAGCTGTTTAGTGGGGTAACGGTTGGATGTGTTTCCCTACTATATAAAGGGTCATCTTCTTCCTTGTTGACCCACCTCTTTCCCCAAGCTCCATTGCTGCTCAAAGCTCCATTTTCGCCGATCTCTCTCCTAGCCAATCAAACTTGTTGATTTGCTCGGGATTGGTTGAAAGGCCTAGATCTACACTTCCACCAAGAGATATTTGATTCCCCACCTATCCCTTGCGGATCTTGTTACTCTTGGGTGTTGAGCACCCTAGGCAGTTGAGGTCACCTCGAAGCCATACTCCATTGTGGTGAAGCTTCGTGGGTTTGTTGTTGTTGTTGGGAGCCTCCGGTTGTTGTGGAGTTTGCCCCAACCTTGCTTGTAAAGGTTGGTCGCCGCCTTCAAGGGCACCAATAGTGGAATCACGGCATCTCGCATTGTGTGAGGCGTGAGGAGAATCTGATGGCCCTAGTGGCTTCTTGGGGAGCATTGTGCCTCCACACCGCCTAACAGAGACGTATTTCCTCAAAAGGAAGGAACTTCGGTAACACATCCTCATCTCCACCGGCTCCACTCTTGGTTATCTCATCCCTTTACTTGTGCTAGCTTATTTGTGTTCTTGTCCTTGCTTGCTCGTGTGCTAGTGTTGTTGCTTCATATAGGTTGTTCACCTAGTTGCACATCTAGACAACCTTTATTATTGCAAAGTTTAATTTGGCTAAGAAAAGCTTAAAAATTGTTAGTTGCCTATCCCCCCCCTCTATTCAACCATATCGATCCTTTCAATTGGTATCAGAACCTCGTCTCTTTTTAAGGACTTTACCGTCCGAAGAGTATGAGTTGGCGCCGTAGATGATGTGGGGAGCACTCCGTTCTTGAATCCGACATCATCTACGGAGATGGGAGTACCTCGATCTCGTGAGGAATTCAATGTGGCGTTGGACACATTGAAAACCTCCATGACGAAGCGAGGTCAAGGACATGTTTAAGGATTTCCTAGAAGGGCTTAAACTTTCCACCGCACCGTGAAAGTGGGTGATCCCACCAACACGGAGCGGATGCTAACTCCGATAAGGGGAAGCTACGAATGAGAAAGCCCCTCGTCTAGTGGTAAGAATGGCACGGCATCTTTGCCCATGTGCAACCTCCCGTTTATGGTGGGCGATTCCTTCCACTCATTTGAATCATGCGGTCCACCACCTAAGGTTGATAAAAGGAGGATTTTGATTCTTGGGTTTATCGTTTTAAGCGTCATTTAAATCATGTGAACACTAACCTTTGGAGAATCATTGAAGAAGGTTTCTATCCGCATGATCCGAGCAACTTTTCTCCAAGAGAGGTCGTGGACCATCAATTCAATGAGAACGCTCTCTTCATCATCCAAGAAGCAATCCTTCCGAAGACCTCCCTCATCTTGACCTTACATCCGTGCCAAAGATGCTTGGCTCAAGGTGGTGTCCATGTATCGAGGAAGCGCAAGCATTCAACGTTCAATTATGAAGTGGTCCAAGGCGAAGCCGATGAGTTTGCAATGAAGGAAGAAGAAGAACCTCGTGAGCTCTATCGGAGAGTAACCAAGCTTGCCGTCTCCCTCGGGATCATGGAAGTAAGGACACCGATGACAAGCTGGATCAAGCGCCAAATTTCTCAAGGCGATGATGCCATACCACAAAGCCATGTCCTCCGTTATCCGTCAATGACCGGACTTCCACACCTTGTCCTCAAGTGATGTGTTGGACGAGTTTGTGGCTATGAGCATATTGGACAAGACCGCCGACAATGCGGTGCTTCGCTCTCAAAGAGCAAAGAAGCCCAACCTCTCCTTAAAGGCCAAGATTTGTGTTGAAGAAGATGGAGAGGAGGAAGAAGAAGAGAGCAACCTCGAAGATACTAAGTATGATTATCATGAACACATGGCCCTTGCTTCAAGACAATTTTGGAGCAAGAAGAACTCAAGACCCAACTTCAACAAGAGCAATTCAAGTGGCTCTAAGGGCAAGCAACGTGTGAGGACGTGTTTCAATTGTGGCAATGTGAGTCACTTTGTTGCGGAATGCCCATATGAGAAGAGGGAAGACAATGGTGGCAAGCTCATCCGTAAGGACAAGGTGAAGTCTTTCCCCAACAAGAGCAACTTTCCAAAGAAGTCTCCTCACAAAGCCTTGGTGGTTCAAGAAGAGTACAATGAGGATGATGATGATGATGAGGATGGTGAACCGGTTGCCATGGCCTCCGTGGCCATTGCAATGACTCCTCGGGTGTCTCTTTTCGGTTCACCCAATGAAAACATCACCGCTAAGTGCCTCATGGCTAAAGCCACCAACAAGGTAACCCCAACATCAAAACTACCATCATCCATCATTCCTCTTTAACGGATTGCATTGATGAACATGAGGGACTAATGTAGAGGAAAATGAATTTGAGATCTTTATGAGTAAACTCAAGGGCAAATCCAAGATGCACCGTTGCTCTCTTGGAACAACTTGGTGAAGCCAATGTCATGATCGAGACTCATGAAGAAACCATCTCTAAGATGGAAGGGCATAGTCGTGACTATGCCGATGAGATTTCGGATCTTTCCAATGCTCTTGAGGAAGAGCGTGGCCTTCGTTTGGCTCTTGAGGAGTCACTAGCGATGATCACGCTAAATTAAAGAAAGACCTTGATCATAGTCTTGTTGTGTCTCGTGTGCTTAGTTCCGAGAAGGCAAAGCTCGGAGTTGATCTTGCTAGACTCAATGAGGACTTTGACACTCTCGACAAGGCTCACAAAGTCTTGAAGGGTGCTCATGCTAGTCTCAAAGAGTCTCATGATCAACTTCAAGTAAAGCTAACCAAGGAGAAAGCCACCTTTCCTCATATGATATTGATTGATAATGCAAATGCTACTAACCCTTGTTGTGAGCATGTGCATCTTGTTGAGGAGAATGCTAAGTTGAAGGAGCAACTTGAAAAGGGCCTTGTCTCATGCATTCAAGGTGAGAAGAACCTTAACGACCTTTTGAGTAATCAAAAGGAAGTTGTAACCAAGGAGGGATTGGGTTCGCGCCAAGCCCAAGAGCAAGAAGAAGAATGACAAGACCAAGCAACCTCCCCCTCTCAAGCAAAATTTTGTGAAGGAGGGAGAGGGTGCTTCCAAGAAGAAGAAGAACCGTGCCAAGGGTGGCAATGTCAAGAAGGACAACATCATTCCCACGAACATAGCCGGCGACTTTAACCCCTCTTATGTGTTGTGCCGTGCTAGTGATGGGCATGTTTATGCTAAATTTGTTGGTTCTTCTTATGAGTACATTGAATGGTCTATTTGGGTTCCTAAGACCCTCGTTACTAACATCAAAGGACCCATTACCAAATGGGTACCTAAAACCAAGCATTGATCTCTTGTAGGGGTTTGCTTCCGGTGGGGGATCATGGTTGCTTGATAGTGGAGCAACAAATCATATGACCGGAAGCAAGGACATGGTGGTGGACGTGCAAGAGATTCCATCTATGCCCACCGATGTCGAGTGGGGTGATGCATCACATTCTAAGGTATTGGGTCTCGGCAAGGTTGTCATTTCTCATGATCTTACGATCGAGAAAGTCATGCTTGTTGAGTCCCTTGCATACAATTTGCTTTCCGTTCGTCAACTTGCAGTCATGGGTTTTGCTACTTTCTTTGACATTGATACCGTGGCCCTCTTGTGGAGCAAGACTCTTAAAGTAGCCTTTGTTGGGCATGTCGAAAGCGGTCTCTATGTGATTAACTTTTGAGCGACCCACTAAGACCGCGACATGCCTAATGGCTAAAGTTGGCGTGGGATGGCTTTGGCATCGCCGTTTAGCCCATGTCAATATGAGATCTTTGCAAAGTCTTCTCAAGGGGACCATGTTCGTGGACTAACAAATGTTAGCTTTGCCAAAGACCGTGCTTGCGATGCTTGTATTGAAGGAAAGCTTCATGAGAAGGCTCACCCTCCCACAACTATCATATACTCAAAGAGACCCTTGGAGCTCCTTCACATGGATCTCTTTGGGCCACCATCATTTGATAGTCTTGGAGGAAGAAAGTATTGCTTGGTGATCGTGGATGACTATTCAAGATACACTTGGGTATATTTCTTCAAGAGGAAGAGTGAGACCCAACAAACCGTCATCGACTTTGCAAATGAAGCTCAACGTCAACATAATGCAAAGATCTTGACTATAAGAAGTGACAACAGCACCGAGTTCAAGAACTACACCTTGGATGAGTTTCTTAGTGATGAGGGAATCAAGCATCAATATTCTGCACCATATACCCCTCAACAAAATGGTGTGGCGGAGAGAAAGAACCGGACGTTGATGGATGCGGCGAGGACCATGATGGCGGAGTTCAAGTCTCCATACAACTTTTGGGCCGAAGCCATCAACACCGCTTGTCATGCATCCAATCGGCTTTATCTCCGCAAAGGCTTGAACAAGACTCCTTATGAGATACTCACCGGCAACAAGCCCAACCTTAAGTACTTCCGGTGTTCGGTGTAAGTGTTTCATTCTCAAGAAAGGTGTTCGTTTGTCTAAATTTGAAGCTAGAGCTCATGAGGGTATATTTGTTGGTTATGCTACAAACTCTCATGCTTACCGTGTCCTCAATAAATCCACGGGACTTATTGAGGAGACGTGTAACGTGGAGTTTGATGAGAATAATTGCTCCCAAGTGGAGCAAAGTGGCACTTGTGATGTAGGTGATGAAATTCCTCCTCAAGCCATAAGAAGAATGGGAGTTGGCTACATCCTACCCATTGAGGAACCCCTTGTGGCGAAGGAGAAGGACAATGCTCCACTCAAGTGGAGCCATCACCAACCCAAGGCCCTGCGCTCAAAGAACAAAGTGAAGGCCCTCAACCTCTAGAACAAGACCAAGGGCAAGATCGTGTTCAAGGCGATGATATCACCTCAAATGATGCCCAAGGTCAAGTTCTCTCCCGAGCATGCTCAAGATGAAGTTCATGCTCAAGGCGGCGCTCAAGATGATCAAGTGACCCTCCTCATCTCACCTCCGAGGAGGAATTAGAGCGCCGTGCCGCCAAGATTGCTTCCAAACTCACAACCAAAGGCCATCTCATGGAGAATGTGGTTGGAAGCCTAAGAAAAGGGTAAGCACTCGTAGACAATTGGCAAACTATTGTGAACATCACGCGTTTGTCTCTTGTGTTGAACCTCAAAAGGTCTATGAGGCGCTTGAAGACTCGGATTGGCTCAATGCTATGCATGAAGAACTCAACAACTTTGAGTACAACAAGGTGTGGAGATTGGTGCCAAGGCCATCGGAGAACCACAACGTCATTGGGACCAAGTGGATTTTCAAGAACAAGCAAGATGCTCATGGAAACATCATTCGCAACAAGGCAAGATTGGTAGCACAAGGCTACTCCCAAGTCGAGGGTATCGACTACGGTGAAACCTTTGCTCCAGTTGCTCGTCTTGAATCCATTCGTTTGTTGATTGCTTATGCTTCCCATCACAACTTTAAGTTGCAACAAATGGATGTGAAAAGTGCTTTTCTTAATGGTCCCATTAATGAGTTGGTCTATGTCAAGCAACCCCCCGGGTTCGAGGACCCCTACTTTCCGGATCATGTGTATCAACTCGATAAGGCACTCTATGGCCTTAAACAAGCCCCACGTGCGTGGTATGACCACCTTACCGAGTTGCTACAAGATCGTGGCTTTGAAGTGGGGCAAATCGATCCCACTCTTTTTACTAAGAAGGTCAATGGGGAGTTGTTTGTATGCCAATTATATGTTGATGATATTATCTTTGGTTCTCCTAACAAAGCTTTCAATGAGGAATTTGCCGCTCTCATGACCTCCAAGTTCAAGATGTCTTCGATGGGAGAGTTGAAGTTCTTCCTTGGTTTCGACATCAAACAAAGAAGAGAAGGAACCTTCATCAACCAAGCCAAATACACTCAAGACATGCTTAAAAGATTCAAGCTAAGTGATGTCAAGCCGGCTACTACACCAATGCCTACTAAGTGCCAACTTGACATTGATCCCAATGGTAAAGTGGTGGATCAAAAGGTATATCGCTCCATGATTGGATCTCTGCTTTACCTTTGTGCATCTAGACCGGATATCATGTTGAGTGTGGGTATGTGTGCACGGTTTCAAGTCGCACCGAAGGAAAGTCACTATGTGGCGCTCAAGCGAATCTTTCGATATTTGGCTCATACCCCAAACTTTGGCTTATGGTACCCAAGAGGAGCAAACTTCAAGCTTGAAGGATTTACTGATTCGATTGGGCGGGAGACAAAGTGGATAGGAAGTCCACTTCGGAGGGTGCCAATTTCTTGGTTGCTCTTTGGTAAGTTGGTCTTCCAAAAGCAGAGTTGTGTGTCTCTCTCGTCCACCGAGGCGGAGTATGTGGCGGGTAGTTGTTGTGCTCAACTCTTATGGATGAGGCAAACTTTAAAGGAGTACGGTTTCAATTGTGACAAAGTGCCTCTTTGGTGTGATAATGAAAGTGCCATCAAGATTTCTCTCAACCCGTGCAACACTTCAAGACGAAGCACATTGAGATTCGGTATCACTTCATCCGGGATCACATTAGGCGAGGAGAGATCGAGCTCAAGTATGTCAACACTCACGATAACCTTGCGGATATCTTCACGAAGCCCTTGGATGAAGCAAGATTTCATGAGTTAAGGCATGAGCTAAATATCATTGATTTGAGCAATGTGGCTTGAACCGTGCAACTCCCACCACACTTAATGTAATGTCTAGTTTAGGTGTAGGCATGGACATAGGGGAGTGTTGTTCTATTAATGAACTCTCCTCCCCTTTATGCATAAAGCGATCAACTCTTTCACTTTAGCCATTGTTGATGGCGCTTGTGCTTCAAAGAGGAGTTTTGGTCATGGACCCAAGGATAATTCTTGGCGGTGCCATACCAATTGACTCAAACATAGGTGGCTCCGCCACCGCCCTCTCTCGAGAGAGGCTGAGCTTGCTCCCTTTTGTGTTGTTTGCTTTGAAGGAGTGGGTTCCGGTTCATGGTTCGTGTGTTTTGTTTTGATGGTCTCTATCTTGTCATCGACTTTCTGTTCCTTGGTGTATTTTTCTTCATTTTGTGCGCCTAGAAGTCATCTCTTTTGGTTCTTGGCGGTACTACCGCTGCTGGTAGCGATACTACCGCTCTGGCGGTACTACCGCTCTTCGGTAGCGGTACTACCGCTCAAGCGGTACTACCGCTCTCCAGCATGATACTACCGCTGGGAGGCGTGGTGGGGGTTATTTGGGGCAGGGGGAGTTTCTTCTCCCCATACCCATTCGCCGCCCTCTCGCTTTCTCTCTCTCCGACAAATCGGCGCCATGGAGGGCTCGGCGGATCTCCTCTCCGGCCGTCTTTCTCCATTCCTTCGTGGAGTCGATCCCCACCCGTCCTCTTTCCATGGATGTCGGTATTGCCCCCGTTCTCTTGTTCCTTTTATCTAGGTTTTCAATCTAGCTTCTTAGGGGCATTAGCGGTTGCATCCTTAGATTTTTGGCCAAATCTAGGCTTGAGTAGGATGGAGAAGGCTTCTAGGCTGTTTGGATTAGTGTTTGGTTGGAGTATTTTGAATTTGGTAGGGCGGAAGTACGGATCTGACCACGGTAGTAGGAAACGGCTGTTTCCCGCCCGAGCAGTACTACCACTCTCCGAGCGGTCTTGCCGCTTGGAGCGGTACTACCGCTCCCCGGAGCGGTACTACCGCTCCCGAGCAGACTACCGCTTGAGCTGTACTACCGCTCCCGGGCGGTACTACCGCTTGGAGTGGTACTACCGCTTCAGGTCACAGTACTACCGCCTCTACCAAAATCCATCTTACTCCTACCTCTTTGTGATCCTCTTTGTTCGTTCTTGTGGCTTATCCTCGTTTAAATGGTTGTTTGCGTGTTTTGTGTGTGTGGTTCCAGTGATGAGGTTCCCGAGCCTCAAGCTCGTCGTGTCAACCCCGGTCGTACTCGTCCAAGCGCTACCGCTGCCACCGAGCCTGCCGGAGGATCTTGAGTGCTCCACCTCCTCCCCAAATGCGTAAGAAGACTGCGGTCAGACAAAGCCGGGAAAACTCTGCGTAAATGCCACCCAAGGAGTTCTGGCGGCGCCGTCGCAACCCGTATGAGGTCGCCCAAGATCCCACTTTGGTCAACCGTCCGTTCTGGAACAAGTTTCAGTTTGTTATCTATTTTGATGTTCTCAAGGCCAAGAAGAATCTCTATGTCAAAGTGCACTCCATCGACATTGAGCATATGAAGAGTGATCCTGACTACTTTGGTGAAGCTCTTGAGATGTGCACTCAGCTGAACATTCTCCGGATCATGCAATTCAACAAGGACTTCAATGCTGATGCTGTGGCCCAGTTCTATGCCACGGTTCACCTTGGGACTGATGAGGACAGGACTCTGACCTGGATGACAAATGGCAAGTTGTCGACCAATTGGAAAGCTTTCATGCAGTTGATTGGGGTGGAAGACCTTGGACTTGAGTCTGCTGTCGGCTTTCGCCCCCACCTTCGAGCCACTGCCACTCACAAGCAAGCTCTGTGGCCCTACTGCACTCTGAAAATCAACCCTGACACAAAGAAGGAGACCTATGAGCTACCTGCCTATCTGGATATACTTCACCGTATCTTCAGAGAGACTCTTTTCCCTCGATCGAATCTGGACCAGGTTCACTCTTATCTTGTGGACATGCTTATCTTCCGTCGGCGGAGAAGGGCAGAGCACGGAGAGACCTTGGATATCTCTCATGTTATGTGGTGCTGAGCTGGTTTCGCCATCTCCGAGCGCAAATGCCCGATTTATGGTCCGTTCATTATGCTGCTCATTGAGAAGGCCTGGGAGCATGTCTATCCCAAGGAGGCACTGGAGCTTGGAGACTTGGTCTCTCACGATGTCAAGCGTCTGAGGAAGAAGGATAACTGGGGCACTCAAGCCCCTAAGACTGGTGTTCCGTCATCTGCTGCTGCTATGGAGATCAAGAGGAGATCGAGGCTGAGGATGAAGATGATGACTTCGTGCCCTCAGGGACAGAGCCATCTTGGGCCCGAAGCTCAAGGCCAAGGTCAAGAAGCTCTTCTCGCATGGAGTCTCACGGTCGAGACATGGTTCACGTGGCGAGAAGAAGGCCCGAGGTCGTCACAAGGAGCTCATCGTCGGTTAGGCGCTACTGTCCGAGTGGATCGAGGACCAGCTTCTCGAGGAGGAGGAGGGATTCAGCAAGACTTGCCCATGGACCGATTCTCGAGACCGAGCACTTCGGATCGACGACGGTGGTGCCGATGATTCTGCTGGGCTCGATCGTGTGTTCCTCGCTTGCTCTCACAGGGCCGTGGCGCTCCCTCTCCTTTTGGTGTCTCGATGCCAAAGGGGAGAGAGCTTAGGATTTGAGTTGTGTCTCTTTCGTTCGTGTGTCTTGTCTTATTCATGTTTTAGTTGGCTTGCTTTGGTTGGTTTGTCCGTGAGACCTAAGTTTCGTAATTTGAGTCATATGGTGTGAGACATATGCTACCCTTCCCTTCAAAGATCATTATCTATGTCTATCTAGCTCATGAGTTGGATGCCTGTCTTGTTATATCTTCTATGCTGCTCTCATGCTTCATGCTTAGATTTTTGGTCTCTAAAATGTAGGGGAGCTTTGATCCAGTATGTGTGTGTGCAGTCCAAAGCACTTATTTAAATAGCACACATCGAGGGGAGCCCAACTACATGTTAGGACCGTCGGTTTGTATGCTTTCTATATATCATGTTTTTGCAAATCCCGTATTGTCATCAATCCACCAAAAGGGGAGATTGTAAGGGCATACTTATTCCCTAGTGGTTTTGGTGATTGATGACAATGCTTTTATGGACTAATCGTGTGCGTTAAGTTCCTTCGAAGATCATCCATTGGCACGAGACGATTTCCTCCCTCGGTGTTTTATTCAAGGCGGTGTAGCTCCTGCGGTTCGTTGTTGGTGGACTAGTTTCAGAGGAGTCACCGTACTATTAAGAGGGATCCGCTTTGGTAAGGCTAGGTGGAATCAACACGCACACATCCTTATCACACCCGTCGTCTTCCCTTTGCATCTTTGGAGCTGCCCCTCTCTCTTCCGTTTCGTTTCGCCCTGTGCCAGCGGTAGTACCGCGACCTACAGCGATAGTACCGCGAAGCCCTACGGTAGTACCGCTCAGCAGAGCGGTAGTACCGCTCCAGCGGTAATACCGCTCCGATGAGCGATAGTACCGCTGGGCTTCGACTACTACCTCGTAGTACCACGCCTACTACCGCCTCGATTCGAGACGGTGTTTTCTCGTGTCGGGTTTTGCGGCACTAGGTGCGGCAGTAGTAGCGGTAGTACCGCTCCAAGCGGTAGTACCGCTCTGCTCCCGCGGTAGTGCCGCTCTGTGGTAGAGCGGTAGTACCGCTAGGTATGGAGCGGTAGTACCGCCCTAAGCGGTAGTACCGCCCTTCCTTAGCGGTAGTACTGCTGTCTTGAGCTGTTTAGTGGGGTAACGGTTGGATGTGTTTCCCTACTATATAAAGGGTCATCTTCTTCCTTGTTGACCCACCTCTTTCCCCAAGCTCCATTGCTGCTCAAAGCTCCATTTTCGCCGATCTCTCTCCTAGCCAATCAAACTTGTTGATTTGCTCGGATTGGTTGAGAAGGCCTAGATCTACACTTCCACCAAGAGATATTTGATTCCCCACCTATCCCTTGCGGATCTTGTTACTCTTGGGTGTTGAGCACCCTAGGCGGTTGAGGTCACCTCGAAGCCATACTCCATTGTGGTGAAGCTTCGTGGGTTTGTTGTTGTTGTTGGAGCCTCCGGTTGTTGTGGAGTTGCCCCAACCTTGCTTGTAAAGGTTCTTACGCCGCCTTCAAGGGCACCAATAGTGGAATCACGGCATCTCGCATTGTGTGAGGGCGTGAGGAGAATCTGGTGGCCCTAGTGGCTTCTTGGGAGCATTGTGCCTCCACACCGCTCTAACGGAGACGTATTCCCTCAAAAGGAAGGAACTTCGGTAACACATCCTCGTCTCCACCGCCTCCACTCTTGGTTATCTCATCCCTTTACTTGTGCTAGCTTATTTGTGTTCTTATCCTTGCTTGCTCGTGTGCTAGTGTTGTTGCTTCATATAGGTTGTTCACCTAGTTGTACATCTAGACAACCTTTATTATTGCAAAGTTTAATTTGGCTAAGAAAAGCTTAAAAATTGTTAGTTGCCTATTCCCCCCCCCCCCTCTAGTCAACCATATCGATCCTTTCATGCACAAAATAAGATGGCTATTCCTAGCTACCGTCCTCTAACCACCCGTCTTCCAGGTATTCCTACATTGGTAGTAACTAGGTAGAATGACCAATGCAATCTAAAAGAAGCTGATTAGAAGCTGATTAGTACGTTTTACTTCCTAATTGCAGTGCAGGGACGAGCGAAAACAACTGCATCCTAGTCCAGAATGCACTTTCTACCAATTCATCCATGGACCGACGACTAGCTGGCACGGCTGCACGGAGGTTTTTGGGACAGGTGCGCGGACAAGAGGCATTGTGGTCTACTTATTTCTGCAAATAGCGGTGCTTAAATTTAGTGGAATGCATAAGAATTTCAGATGGTCAGTACACTACATGGTTCAGTTCAGCATTCCAGCTGAGAACACAATTATAATTGGTTATTCTGGAATGAGAGAACCTAACCATGGATGGTGGCAACAAGAAAAAACTAGAGTGAACTCCAGGAAATTAAAGCCTGCCGGGAGGCCCTTTGCTCAGAAAGCCTTGCTTGATTTTTCCTGATTTGTAAACCTTCTCATAACTTTGTCTTTTGCTATGAACTAGTATATGTTTCTTATGTTCTATGATGTCACACCCTGATTTTCATGCCACAACACTTAAGATGATAAATCATGATAAATTGTGGTTTGGCAAAAACTTTTTGTGTGTTTTGGTCTTTGCTTGATTTGATTTTGTCTACTGGTCGCAAGTGCTCTAAAAATCAAATAAATCCTCCAACTCTTATACTCCTTCTCCTTGATCCAAAACTTCTGCCCAATGATCATGCCATGTGTATAGGATATAAAAATAATTTCTTACAAAAATAATTTGGCCAAATAGTATTTTCAAAATTTTAGTTTTTAAAAAACCCCTGAATTGAGGTTTGCACTACAAGTACTTAATTAAGGGCAGTAAAAATCTCTCCAAAAATATATTTGACTCCTATTAGATATAGGATACCCGAAACCACAAAATATAATTTTAAAAGTTATTTTCCTATTTTACTTAAAAGCTTTTCTTAAGGCCAGAAATGGTCTTTAATAGGAAAAATTATTTTAATGCTTTAAAAATATTTGTGAAAATTTAGGAAACTCAGTGGACATATATTGTCCATATATAAAGTTTCAACACATGGTCATGTTCAAAATATTGGACAAAACCTCCCAAAACCATTTCTGCCCTTTCAAGGATTTGAAATATTTCTACAGAAATATTCCCCAACAATTCAAGGAAATTCTAGCATGTCACATATGACATGTTTGATGACCTTGCCAAGTCTCATGTCATGGACAATAGTATAACCCCATGAAACCCCCTCAAAACCATTTCTGTCCATTTTGAAGTTTGAGCAACTTTACATTGCCAAACATGTCCAAATGTTCTCAAACCTGGTGAACATGCTCAAGTGGTCTAATAATTCATCTAGACCAAATGGCACAAGTTGGAGAACAAGTTAACTTGATCAAAGAGCCCCAAAACCCTTCCTCTCCAGAACCAGATCTGAACAACTTTACATTGGCAACTTTCTCCTTTTGATCTCAACTTTTGTGGTCATGTTAAGAACCTCAAATGATGACACTACACCAAGTGGTGCATCAAGGAGAATAGGTTTGCATGACTAAATCTTGGGAAGTCCATTTCTGTTGATTTCTAGGGTTTACAAAAGTTGCATTGGCAACTTTGCCCAAATGGACTCAATATTGGTGGAACCTATTATTTTATCATACCATTTGACCCTGTCAAGCCTCATGACCAGAGGAGTTCATCTTCTTGCCCAAACCACCATCAACCACCTTCTGGCAGAAATTTAAAATGCATGTTTTGGCCATTTCCACTAATCTCCATGAGCTAAGCTTTCTCCCACAACATCATCTGGTCTTCCTCTAACCCCTGCATCTTTCCCTGCCCGAGCAGCCATGATGATGGGGGTGAAAAGCTCTTTTTCCCTCTCTGGACAGCACCATTTCTCTCTCTCTCAACCTCCCTCCTCACTCTAGTGGATCCCCAGGGCATCCAATGCCATTTTCACATAGTTTACTCCCCCCTGCAGCTTCCAGACACAAGTGGGCGCGTGAGGACGCGAGGAAAAGCCGCGGGTGCCGGCCATTTGCGCGCTTTGGAGCACGTCAGCGTGCTCCCGACCATTGACGCCGCGTCCCTCGACCACCTCGAGCCTCCCCCTCGCGCCAGTCGAGGTGCCTCGATGTCCGCAACACGCCACCGCTGGCCCCTCCTTTCATATCGCACAATATATACAACTCTATTTTCATTAATACATTTTTCACTTGATCTTGCTAGATCATCACTGTGACATTCATGTCTCTTCACATTGCACAATGCATTATGTCATATGTATTATTATATTGATGAACTATGATGCTCAGATGTTAATGTCTTGACGATTCATATATCTGTTATAGATCATGCTGACTGATGCAGTTAGTCATGACTCAGGCAGTCCAGACTGTGATGACTGATGCAGTTCACTTAACTTGTTCTATGATGAGTACATGTATTGCATCGTCATGATGCAGATTGATAGGAGTCATAGTTATGCATAGACAATTAGTGATGATTCTGTGATGCATGTAGTTGAGTATACTTATAGTGCAGAATATGGTAGATAGTGTATGGTGAGTATGCTAGTAACAGTGATCATGTTACTGTCTATCGATGCCTGACATGTATATAAGTATGCAGGAGCTCTATGGATGGGCGGTGCATGAGGTACGCTGTGTCGTATGATGACGTGCTATGGTGAATCAGTTAGTAGCAGATGACGATACTGTTCGATTGGTACTGTATATGACTGTACGTTAGGACTGACACTTGCAGTGTATACGTGTCGATGATGTAACTGACATTTCATTGTCTTACATGTCGTTATGTGTACATATAGATGATCTGTCAGAGTAGGTGTCGTGTGACGTTATTATGATCGATTATTGATAGTCATTGATGTACTATATGAGCTGTAAGTATTAATAGATGCATGTAAGATAGTTGTCTGACAGTATCAGATTTATTGTCTTTGAGTGAAGATATAGGACTCAGCGTTGTAGATTAGGCATAGACATGTTCGATGGATGTAGCTATGATGCTGATGATGTCACATGTGTAAGTACTGTGTATATGTATGATACTGATTGTTCTGATTATAGATATGAGTCTCTTGTCATAGATGTTAGAGTCATGTCTGCAATTGATTGATCATTAATGTTGACTCTTTAAGCTCATTACATGTGACTTAGTTGATATTGCATGTTTACTAAGCTGACTAATTGATGCATAGTGTATACGTATGATCGTTATAGCATAATTGAGTCTTATGTGACTATGTGTCAATCTATCGATGTCAATAGTGATGCGATTATATGTGCTGATTCATGTGTATTAGTGATGCTCATTGAATTGCTTATAGCTGATTAGTCATGTCATCATTGTATTTGCATTATTTGATACTTGTGATCTACATAGTTAATGTGATAGATTTTACATTAGATGACTATGATTACTGCATGTTACATTTAGCTAGATGTATGTATTCATGCGATAATGTACTATAATACTGTATCTATTACTGTTAGAGTAGTCGTAAGTGTCGATTGATGTCAATTCTGATCACAAGCAGTAAGTCTTATTGACTACTCAGATCATATTACACGACTATGACAGTCTACGATTGCATATGATACTTCAAGTTCAGCAAGCAGCTTCGTTCAAACAGCTCACTATCATGGCATGGGTTCTACTTATCGACGAAGATTTCCGCTGCTTGTGTTTCATTTGATGTTCAACCCTTAAGGCTTTATCAACATAAGACTTGACCATAATGGTCCTACTTTTGTAAAACGGTATGTATGGATGTAAGACTCTTGTTATTCAGCTTCTGTGTGTTCAGTGAGCATTGATCTCTCGGATCACTGTACACGTGCATTCGGTGATCTCGACTTATGAGTCGGGGTCCCCATAGAGCTGGTATCAGAGCCATCCTGACTGTAGGAAGCCTTAGTTAGCATGGTCGTTAGTTAGGGTAAAACTATTTTCAAAACTATCGCTAGTTTTCAAAAACTGTCTATACTTCTCTTCCCTTCTCAGTTTTTCGAAAGTTAAGGTATACTTTCCCCATCAACCTCTTCCCCTTCAAAACCTTTGGTTGCTATAACCCTTATGCCCCTGACCACTGGATTCCTTGTAATCCTCGTGGATAATCAAGAAGGAAGATGCCTTGCCAGACATTCACCCACAGCTCCTGAACACAAAATTGGCGACATCACAACAAGACGATACCAACAGAAGATACACCCTCGAGGAAGGAGGACCTGAAGACCCAGGAGATGGAGACACCCTTGACACAGCCCCAAGATGAAGCAACCTTAGCCTACGATGATCAGGGCATAGGATATGCAAGATCATGATATACATCACTAATAGGGTAACCCTGTCACTACCGTTGTTGTATCGGCAACCACCGGTGGATGAGAACCTAGCCATTTGGTCCGCCTCACTATAGCGAGCAGGGAAACGGTTCTCTTCATCCCCCGCTCTCGGTGACGATATTGTCAACAATGTGTCCGACGGGTTGGACCACTATTATGCCTTGATAATGTTATTGCATAAAGGATTGCCTACCTGGTACCATCGACGGCTTAGAAAGCAAAAGCGATCATCATGATTAAGAAGACAAGAGAACACTAAGTCAAAGACAGCCACGAGGAGCCACCATCACCCCATCACCTCATCGAGCGAGAAGTGTTGAAGATTCTTCAGGCCAACCCGGATCGTTTCACCGAACAACTACAAGAGACGTAGCAACACCTGAGGAAAACTCAGAAGACTGCATGAGGCACAAGGCACGACTACTGAGTCCGAGAACCCCTAGGGTAGGATGAGTCGTGTACCCCCTATGCGCAGTCGAGTCCGCATGATGGTTCGAATAGAACCATGACTGTGTGTTGCTTGTTTTTATTTGTTTGTGTTTTGATATCAGTCACCCTTTTTGCCCTAGGCAACAAGTACGTGACTATATCACCTTACTTATCTTAATGCATGTGTTTGGCCCTTTTGGCACCTGTTTGTTTGCACTTGCACTATAGAACCCCCTTTAGGCATTCCCCTCCTTTATGCTACCTCTCCCTCTCATCTCTCTCCTCAACTGAAGGCTAGCAAGACAGGATACACCAAGGATTCTACGTTGGCAACCAACCAGCACTGAAGACTTTTGCTACAACCTCCTCGACCAAGTGCAACCCCATAGAGTTATGTTTACCTCTCAAGACTGTAAACCCATCACTATACCCTTCGAGTCTTCACGAGATACCCCAGATCGAATCCTTAACCAAGTGCTTAACCCACGGAATTACAAGTGGACCAGTTAAGCCTCTGTAACCTCACATAGCACTGGGTTCATTATGGAACTAGTGGACATAGCGAACGAGCACATTATCATCCTAAGATAGCACCAAAACTGATGATGCCATAGGAGAGACCAATTTGGGGATATAGGAACGGAGGACAAATGACTTGATGAGTTTATATCAGAGACCCAGAGGAATTGACTGAGACTTTGGTAGGTCATGAGGCTTTCATGTTGGTAGATGAACTTGGTGGGATCATGATTATAGATTAGCATAGCTTCCATTATCCCTGAGTAAATCGGAGTTATAGGACAATTATGATCGCAAGCTGAAACTCCTGGAAGTGCTAGGATTGGACTTGATCAGATGATATTGATAGGAGATAGTTGATATTACGTAAATAACTTGAGGGGGGACATGTAAG
The DNA here is from genome assembly GCA_021605205.1 of Aegilops longissima. Classification (NCBI taxonomy): domain Eukaryota; kingdom Viridiplantae; phylum Streptophyta; class Magnoliopsida; order Poales; family Poaceae; genus Aegilops; species Aegilops longissima. The sequence goes on along the minus strand of CM038682.1, from coordinate 462,043,963 downwards.
ATTCCTCGTTGGACATGAGATTTGGATTAAATAGGTTACCCTAGTGGAGTATGGATGCAGAGTAATTTTACATGGTTTGGAGTAAATTGGATTTAGACTGATGATCTTGATCATGATACCATGTTTCTCGGTGGACCATAACTAGGAGATTGCAATAATTGTCAGAGTTTATTTAGGGATCTATATATGCTTGACCTTGGAGTTTACTTGACCATGACGATGGAAATTGGTGGACAGACTATAGCAAGGTAGCCCTTTCAAGTATTTGGTGATTATAGGACATCAGAAGATCATGTGGGACACCAGAGACATTGGATTCGTAGAATTAATGAATTATGTAGCTAATGGGCTTTTGGAGTTGACCTATGCGACATGATACTTTCGGAGGTATAAGGTGATCTGTTTGGAGAACTAGATAGCACAATTGGCATCTCAGGAACTGTGCTCAAGGATGGGATGATGAGCATTCACTCGCACACTAGAATCCTTGAAACCCTTACGCCCTACCAAGCCACAACATGGTCGGATCCTGACCTTGGGCTTTGGCTCTAGATCGATAAGACCTTGGCCAATACTCAACCGTGACCATCACCAATGCCTCATCCCACTTTACGCACCCCATAGACTTCATGGAGTGCTTGGACAAGTTAGTTGTCATCTTTCTTTGATAACATACTCGTCTACCCGAAGACGGAAGAAGAATCGTTGAGCTGGTCAAGGAACATCTAAAGACCGTCATGTCTAAGAGGAAGAACTACACCAACCACCATCTTCAAGAAGTACACTTCCGCGTCAAATACCATGTGTATCTGCAGGCCACTCCTCTCTAAGGAACCAAGCATTTCCATGACATGGGAACCCACACCAAGATTCATCGGCCCCCTTTGAGATCACTCCAAGATTTAACAATCCCCTCTGAGATCACTACGAGACGAAGAGAAGACAGCTACCATCTGGAGTTGCCACCTGAGTTACCTGATGTGCACAACGCTTTCCATGCATCACAACCCTGGAAGTGTTTCCAACTTCCTAACTAGCCAGATCTCTACAAGGACAATGACCACCGAGCCATCGACCCCTAGCCCAATATAACCTACCGCGAGCTACCCATTAGCAACCTGGACCAAGTAGAACATTATATACGAAGCCACACCATCAAGTACTTCAAGGATCAAAGGAGCACCGCTCGAAGCAGGAACAGTATGAGGACGTGAAGACCACCCCACATCAAAGTTCTTGTATCCCTTTCCGCGCCTAGTTTGGGAATCTCGGGGACGAGATTCTTCTAAGGGGGGTAGGTCTGTCACACCCTGATTTTCATGCCACAACACTTAAGATGATAAATCATGATAAATTGTGGTTTGGCAAAAACTTTTTGTGTGTTTTGGTCTTTGCTTGATTTGATTTTGTCTACTGTTCGCAAATGCTCTAAAAATCAAATAAATCCTCCAACTCTTATACTCCTTCTCCTTGATCCAAAACTTCTGCCCAATGATCATGCCATGTGTATAGGATATAAAAATAATTTCTTACAAAAATAATTTGGCCAAATAGTATTATCAAAATTTTAGTTTTTCAAAAACCCCTGAATTGAGTTTGCACTACAAGTACTTAATTAAGGGCAGTAAAAATCTCTCCAAAAATATATTTGACTCCTATTAGATATAGGATACCCAGAAACCACAAAAATATAATTTTAAAAGTTATTTTCCTATTTTATTTAAAAGCTTTTACTTAAGGCCAGAAATGGTCTTTAATAGGGACAAATTATTTTAATGCTTTAAAAATATTTGTGAACATTTAGGGAAACTCAGTGGACATATATTGTCCATATATAAGAGTTTCAACACATGGTCATGTTCAAAATATTGGACAAAACCTCCCAAAACCATTTCTGCCCCTTTCAAGGATTTGAAATATTTCTACAGGAAATATTCCCCAACAATTCCAAGGAAATTCTAGCATGTCACATATGACATGTTTGATGACCTTACCAAGTCTCATGTCATGGAGAATAGTATAACCCCATGAAACCCATCAAAACCATTTCTGTCCATTTTGAAGTTTGAGCAACTTTACATTGCCAAACATGTCCAAATGTTCTCAAACCTGGTGAACATGCTCAAGTGGTCTAATAATTCATCTAGACCAAATGGCACAAGTTGGAGAACAAGTTAACTTGATCAAAGAGCCCCAAAACCCTTCCTGTCCAGAACCAGATCTGAACAACTTTACATTGGCAACTTTCTCCTTTTGATCTCAACTTTTGTGGTCATGTTCAGAACCTCAAATGATGACACTACACCAAGTGGTGCATTAAGGAGAATAGGTTTGCATGACCAAATCTTGGGAAGTCCATTTCTGTTGATTTCTAGGGTTAACAAAAGTTGCATTGGCAACTTTGCCCAAATGGACTTAATATTGGTGGAACCTATTATTTTATCATACCATTTGACTCTGTCAAGCCTCATGACCAGAGGAGTTCATCTTCTTGCCCAAACCACCATCAAACACCTTCTGGCAGAAATTTAAAATGCATGTTTTGGCCATTTCCACTAATATCCATGAGCTAAGCTTTCTCCCACAACATCATCTGGTCTTCCTCTAACCCCTGCATCTTTCCCTGCCCGAGGAGCCATGATGATGGGGGTGAAAAGCACTTTTTCCCTCTCTGGACAGCACCATTTCTCTCTCTCTCAACCTCCCTCCTCACTCTAGTGGATCCCCAGGGCATCCAATGGCATTTTCACATAGTTTACTCCCCCTTGCAGCTTCCAGACACAAGTGGGCGCGTGAGGACGCGAGGAAAAGCCGCGGGTGCCGGCCATTTGCGTGCTCTGGAGCACGTCAGCGTGCTCCCGACCGTTGACGCCGCGTCCCCCGACCACCTCGAGCCTCCCCCTCGTGCCAGTCGAGGTGCCTCGACGTCCGCAACACGCCACCGCGCTGGCCCCCTCCTTTCCCCCTCTGTCTTGCCCATGCCGCGCGTGCCCAGAGCCGCCCGAGCCCGCCAATGCTCGCGCGAGCCCGTGGCTCCACCAGGAGCTCGCCCCGCTCTCTCTCTCTCTCTCTCTCTCTCTCTCTCTCTCTCTCTCTCTCTCTTCCTGGCGCCCTACTCGACTCCCACAAACGCCGTAGACATCCCCTCTCCCTCCCTCCTGGCCTCCCGAGCTGCTGCATGCCACCACCGTGCGCCAAGGCCCACGATAAGCCACGGTCGGCTACTTAAGGCCACCCCCGAGCCCCTCTCTACTCCTTTGGCTCTATCTCTCCCCCAGCAACCTCCCGGACAAGCTCTCTATCCCCCTCGTGCTCTCCTTGCCTCTCCATCGCCGCCATGGTCGGCGTCGGCCTCTACTCGGCTCCGGCAAACCAGGGCCTCCCCGCCCCTCCTTTGGCCACCAGTGGAACTGTAGATGACCGGCGGAGCTCTCCCCCTCCTTTCCTCCTGCTCTGGTGCCCCATGGCGCCACATCCATCTTCCCCCAAAGCCCCGTCCGCTGGTGTCAAGGCCACCATTGTTGCGGTCCTCCCCAGCCTGCGTGAGGCCCATGGATGGGTGCGGCTCGGCCTCCCGAGTCCGTCGGTATGCCGAACGTCACCGGGGACGGCCGGAGTCGCTGGGAAGAGCGCCGACGCCGTCCGGCCTCGCTTCCTCTGTCTCCCGTCGCGCCGCGCGGGAGGTTGGAGATGGACCTGCAGGCGGGCCCCGCTTGCCAGTGGCCCAGCCTCCAGGCCTCGCTGGCAAGTGGAGGCGTATTCCGGTAAAACCGCCTCCGACGTGGCCCGTGCGCGCGTGCGGCTAAGCTGCTGGGCCGGCCCAATGGTGCCCTACCGTCAAGCGTCGCCCGGTGCACGCTGTTACCGCCCAGATCCAGCCCATTTAGGTAAATCCCTCTCCTTTTTCTTTTTCTGTAGACTTGTAAAATCCATAAACAATTCAAATGGACTCCAAATTTGATTATTCAAATTTCTAGTGACTCTATAAATCATGGTCTACCTGGTGGTGCAACAAACTCATTTTTCTAGAGACCTTTTCTTCACAAATATTTATCAAATCCTATTTTTCCTATTTCTATGATGAACTTTAGAAAATCACAGAGAGCTCAAACTTGATCCAAATTCCATGATTCAAATTCCTAGATGCTTCTAAGTTCATAACTTAGTTTATGAACATTTTTCTTAATACTTTCTGTACCCCACAAATTAATGAGCCATTTCTTCATGTTTGTCAACTTTGCAAATCCATAGAATATTCATTTGAACTCCAAATATAGTGAAACCAACTCCTAGATGCTTCTAAAATCATGGTTTGTTAAATGGGTACCTTTGCTTATTTTTCAAAAACATGTTTCTGTACACTTCTTGCAAATCCATAAACCCCTTGATTCCATCATATTGAAATGTTCAGAGATATCCACTGATCCAATTCCAATGAAACCACTCTGGTTATTTTTCATATAACCAGAGATGTCCTAGAGAAGTCAAATTAATATTTTTGGAGCACTTATATTTCCTGCCTTGTTGTGTTGCTTATTGTGATTGTTTCCGGCGTTAGTTGACGAAGTAGACGGAGTACATGGAGAAGGACCAGAAGATTTCAAGACTCAGATGAACCAGGCAAGCAGCCCTTTGACCATGTCCATGAAACCCTTTTTATGCATGTCATATATCACTTATTATTGTTGCATCGGAATCATGATGAGATGGCAAACCACGTTGGTTGGTTGCCTCTGTTACTTCCTCATTGATACTTGCATTGTGCATGACCCTACCTCCTTATGAGGGTTATGCCGGTGGGAGTAGATAGGATGCTAAAGTAGTTGCAACGCAAAAAGGGACGGTAATATGCATGGTGATGGAGGAAAGTATGTTCCCAAAGACTTTTTGAGAACCCCGTCGGGTGCCACTAATGCCCGAGGGAGATGTTGATCTAGGTAACCACTTGAAAAAGAAGTGGTGTACCGGAGAAGGATATGTGAGTGTGGTTTCAAAAACGGATTGGTTTAAGCTGCGACCGTTATTCCAACCTTACATGCGCAACCACTCTACCCTTGTATGGGAAAGGGCATTATTGATTACCTAGGCCGATACTAGCTTGGAGCCTGCGTTACTAGTGACGGGGGAGAGTTGGTGCTCTCTCTCGGGATGGGGTCGTGCCAGGTAGGGCGGCCATGACTGTCTTCACAGGGCACCAAACACCCCGTTGGCACCCCGTGCTTGTGGTATGTGATGAAATGGGAGCGAGGCTCCACGATTTTAAGATGTGAAATGTTGGGCACGGGGGTTACTGCCAATCGAGTGGACTCCATGTTAGTGTCGTTTAGGGAAAGATTGTGATCGGGTGCTTACCCCGGGTACTTGAGGTATCGCGGCTCGTGGATTACACGGAAGTTCCCCGGATCTTGTGGGTAAAGTGTGCAACCTCTGCAGAGTGTAAAACTATTCGAATAGCCGTGTCCACGGTCAAGGACAGTTGGGTAACCGCTCTTGGGCTACGTCCATATGGTTACGAAACCTTGTGAGTATGTATGGATGAGTGGAGAGAACTACAGGGGTCAAGTCCAAGGAATTGACATGATCGAGTTGGGTTGGTGCCCACTCCGTGTATGTTGATATCTATAACTTGTCCTCAGGGATTACATGAATCCTCTTGATGCATGCTATGCAAGTTGTTGAACATGTCATTGCACTCAAAACTAGCTTTCTGCAAAAATTTACCAATATCATGCACTGTTGAATCTTGAATCAAAACATGGGTTGCTCGCGAGTACATTCAAAGTACTCATTGGCTTGCCACTGGTTATTTTATTGGCCAGGCATGAAAGAACAGGATGTGATGAAGGACACTTTGGTGACGAACATGCGAGCTAGGACGCTTTCCCAGTCAGAATGCCTGTAGGGTTAAGGCAGATGGCATGGGTTCTACTTATCGACGAAGATTTCCGCTGCTTGTGTTTCATTTGATGTTCAACCCTTAAGGCTTTATCAACATAAGACTTGACCATAATGGTACTACTTTTGTTAAACGGTATGTATGGATGTAAGACTCTTGTTATTCAGCTTCTGTGTGTTCAGTGAGCATTGATCTCTCGGATCACTGTACACGTGCATTCGGTGATCTCGACTTATGAGTCGGGTCCCCACAGAGCTGGTATCGAGCCATCCCGACCGTAGGAAGCCTTAGTTAGCATGGTCGTTAGTTAGGGTAAAACTATTTTCAAAACTATCGCTAGTTTTCAAAAACTGTCTATACTTCTCTTCCCTTCTCAGTTTTTCGAAAGTTAAGGTATACTTTCCCCATCAACCTCTTCCCCTTCAAAACCTTTGGTTGCTATAACCCTTATGCCCCTGACCACTGGATCCCTTATAATCCTCGTGGATAATCTAGAAGGAAGATGCCTTGCCAGACATTCACCCACATCTCCTGAACACAAAATTGGCGACATCACAACAAGATGATACCAACAGAAGATACACCCTCGAGGAAGGAGGACCTGAAGACCCAGGAGATGGAGACACCCTTGACACAGCCCCAAGATGAAGCAACCTTAGCCTACGATGATCAGGGCATAGGATATGCAAGATCATGATATACATCACTAATAGGGTAACCCTGTCACTACCGTTGTTGTATCGGCAACCACCGGTGGATGAGAACCTAGCCATTTGGTCCGCCTCACTATAGCGAGCAGGGAAACGGTTCTCTTCATCCCCCGCTCTCGGTGACGATATTGTCGACAATGTGTCCGACGGGTTGGACCACTATTATGCCTTGATAATGTTATTGCATAAAGGATTGCCTACCTGGTACCATCGACGGCTTAGAAAGCAAAAGCGATCATCATGATTAAGAAGACAAGAGAAGACTAAGTCAAAGACAGCCACGAGGAGCCACCATCACCCCATCACCTCATCGAGCGAGAAGTGTTGAAGATTCTTCAGGCCAACCCGGATCGTTTCATCGAACAACTACAAGAGACGTAGCAACACCTGAGGAAAACTCAGAAGACTGCATGAGGCACAAGGCACGACTACTGAGTCCGAGAACCCCTAGGGTAGGATGAGTCGTGTACCCCCTATGCGCAGTCGAGTCTGCATGATGGTTCGAATAGAACCATGACTGTGTGTTGCTTGTTTTTATTTGTTTGTGTTTTGATATCAGTCACCCTTTTTGCCCTAGGCAACAAGTACGTGACTATATCACCTTACTTATCTTAATGCATGTGTTTGGCCCTTTTGGCACCTGTTTGTTTGCACTTGCACTATAGAACCCCCTTTAGGCATTCCCCTCCTTTATGCTACCTCTCCCTCTCATCTCTCTCCTCAACTGAAGGCTAGCAAGGCAGGATATACCAAGGATTCTACGTTGGCAACCAACCAGCACTGAAGACTTTTGCTACAACCTCCTCGACCAAGTGCAACCCCGTAGAGTTATGTTTACATCTCAAGACTGTAAACCCATCACTATACCCTTCGAGACTTCACGAGATACCCCAGCTCGAATCCTTAACCAAGTGCTTAACCCACGGAATTACAAGTGGACTAGTTAAGCCTCTGTAACCTCACATAGCACTGGGTTCATTACGGAACTAGTGGACATAGCGAACGAGCACATTATCATCCTAAGATAGCACCAACACTGATGATGCCATAGGAGAGACCAATTTGGGGATATAGGAACGGAGGACAAATGACTTGATGAGTTTATATCAGAGACCCTGAGGAATTGACTGAGACTTTGGTAGGTCATGAGGCTTTCATGTTGGTAGATGAACTTGGTGGGATCATGATTATAGATTAGCATAGCTTCCATTATCCCTGAGTAAATCGGACTTATTGGACAATTATGATCGCAAGATGAAACTCCTGGAAGTGCTAGGATTTGACTTGATCAGATGATATTGATAGGAGATAGTTGATATTACGTAAATAACTTGAGGGGGGACATGTAAGATTCCTCGTTGGACATGAGATTTGGATTAAATAGGTTACCCTAGTGGAGTATGGATGCAGAGTAATTTTACATGGTTTGGAGTAAATTGGATTTAGACTGATGATCTTGATCATAATACCATGTTTCTCGGTGGACCATAACTAGGAGATTGCAATAATTGTCAGAGTTTATTTAGGGATCTATATATGCTTGACCTTGGAGTTTACTTGACCATGACAATGGAAATTGGTGGACTGACTATAGCAAGGTAGCCCTTTCAAGTATTTGGTGATTATAGGACATCAGAAGATCATGTGGGACATCAGAGACATTGGATTCGTAGAATTAATGAATTATGTAGCTAATGGGATTTTGGAGTTGACCTATGCGACATGATACTTTCGGAGGTATAAGGTGATCTCTTTGGAGGACTAGATAGCACAATTGGCATCTCAGGAACTGTGCTCAAGGATGGGATGATGAGCATTCACTCGCACACTAGAATCCTTGAAACCCTTACGCCCTACAAGGCCACAACATGGTCGGATCCTGACCTTCGGCTTTGGCTCTAGATCGATAATACCTTGGCCAATACTCAACCGTGACCATCACCAATGCCTCAGCCCACTTTACGCACCCCATAGACTTCATGGAGTGCTTGGACAAGTTAGTTGTCATCTTTCTTTGATAACATACTCGTCTACCCGAAGACGGAAGAAGAATCGTTGAGCTGGTCAAGGAACATCTGAAGACCGTCATGTCTAAGAGGAAGAACTACACCAACCACCATCTTCAAGAAGTATACTGCCGCGTCAAATACCATGTGTATCTGCAGGCCACTCCTCTCTAAGGAACCAAGCATTTCCATGACAAGGGAACCCACACCAAGATTCATCGACCCCCTTTGAGATCACTCCAAGATTTAACAATCCCCTCTGAGATCACTACGAGACAAAGAGAAGACAGCTACCATCTGGAGTTGCCACCTGAGTTACCTGATGTGCACAACGCTTTCCATGCATCACAACCCTGGAAGTGTTTCCAACTTCCTAACTAGCCAGATCTCTACAAGGACAATGACCACCGAGCATCGACCCCTAGCCCAATATAACCTACCGCGAGCTACCCATTAGCAACCTGGACCAAGTAGAACATTATATACGAAGCCAAACCATCAAGTACTTCAAGGATCAAAGGAGCACCGCCGAAGCGAGAATAGATGAGGACGTGAAGACCACCCCACATCAAAGTTCTTGTATCCCTTTCCGCGCCTAGTTTGGGAATCTCGGGGGCGAGATTCTTCTAAGGGGGGTAGGTCTGTCACACCCTGATTTTCATGCCACAACACTTAAGATGATAAATCATGATTAATTGTGGTTTGGCAAAAACTTTTTGTGTGTTTTGGTCTTTGCTTGATTTGATTTTGTCTACTGTTCGCAAGTGCTCGAAAAATCAAATAAATCCTCCAACTCTTATACTCCTTCTCCTTGATCCAAAACTTCTGCCCAATGATCATGCCATGTGTATAGGATATAAAAATAATTTCTTACAAAATAATTTGGCCAAATAGTATTATCAAAATTTTAGTTTTCAAAACCCCTGAATTGAGTTTGCACTACAAGTACTTAATTAAGGGCAGTAAAATCTCTCCAAAATATATTTGACTCCTATTAGATATAGGATACCCGAAACCACAAAAATATAATTTTAAAAGTTATTTTCCTATTTCATTTAAAAGCTTTTTCTTAAGGCCAGAAATGGTCTTTAATAGGAAAAATTATTTTAATGCTTTAAAAATATTTGTGAAAATTTAGAGAAACTCAGTGGACATATATTGTCCATATATAAGAGTTTCAACACATGGTCATGTTCAAAATATTGGACAAAACCTCCCAAAACCATTTCTGCCCCTTTCAAGGATTTGAAATATTTCTACAGGAAATATTCCCCAACAATTCCAAGGAAATTTTAGCATGTCACATATGACATGTTTGATGACCTTGCCAAGTCTCATATCATGGAGAATAGTATAACCCCATGAAACCCCCTCAAAACCATTTCTGTCCATTTTGAAGTTTGAGCAACTTTACATAGCCAAACATGTCCAAATGTTCTCAAACCTGGTGAACATGCTCAAGTGGTCTAATAATTCATCTAGACCAAATGGCACAAGTTGGAGAACAAGTTAACTTGATCAAAGAGCCCCAAAACCCTTCCTCTCCAGAACTAGATCTGAACAACTTTACATTGGCAACTTTCTCCTTTTGATCTCAACTTTTGTGGTCATGTTCAGAACCTCAAATGATGACACTAAACTAAGTGGTGCATCAAGGAGAATAGGTTTGCATGACTAAATCTTGGGAAGTCCATTTCTGTTGATTTCTAGGGTTTACAAAAGTTGCATTGGCAACTTTGCCCAAATGGACTCAATATTGGTGGAACCTATTATTTTATCATACCATTTGACCCTGTCAAGCCTCATGACCAGAGGAGTTCATCTTCTTGCCCAAACCACCATCAAACACCTTCTGGCAGAAATTTAAAATGCATGTTTTGGCCATTTCCACTAATCTGCATGAGCTAAGCTTTCTCCCACAGCATCATCTGGTCTTCCTCTAACCCCTACATCTTTCCCTGCCCGATGAGCCATGATGATGGGGGTGAAAAGCTCTTTTCCCTCTATGGACAGCACCATTTCTCTATCTCTCAACCTCCCTCCTCACTCTAGTGGATCCCCAGGGCATCCAATGCCATTTTCACATAGTTTACTCCCCCCTGCAGCTTCCAGACACAAGTGGGCGCGTGAGGACGCTAGGAAAAGCCGCGGGTGCCGGCCATTTGCGCGCTCTGGAGCACGTCAGCGTGCTCCCGACCGTTGACGCCGTGTCCCCCGACCACCTCGAGCCTCCCCCTCGTGCCAGTCGAGGTGCCTCGACGTCCGCAACACGCCACCGCGCTGGCCCCCTCCTTTCCCCCTCTGTCTTGCCCATGCCGCGCGTGCCCAGAGCCGCCCGAGCCCGCCAATGCTCGCGCGAGCCGTGGCTCCACCAGGAGCTCGCCCGCTCCCTCTCTCTCTCTCTCTTCCTGGCGCCCTACTCGACTCCCACAAACGCCGTAGACATCCCCTCTCCCTCCCTCCTGGCCTCCCGAGCCGTTGCCGCGGCCACCCGTGCGCCGCGTCCACGGTAAGCCACGGGTCGGCTACTTAAGGCCACCCCCGAGCCCCTCTCTACTCCTTTGGCTCTATCTCTCCCCCAGCAACCTCCCGGACAAGCTCTCTATCCCCCTCGTGCTCTCCTTGCCTCTCCATCGCCGCCATGGTCGCCGTCGCCTCCACTCGGCTCCGGCAAACCAGTGCCTCCCCGCCCCTCCTATGGCCACCAGTGGAACTCCAGATGACCGGCGGAGCTCTCCCCCTCCTTTCCTCCTACTCTGGTGCCCCATGGCGCCACATCCATCTTCCCCCAAAGCCCCGTCCGCTGGTGTCAAGGCCACCATTGTTGCGGTCCTCCCCAGCCTGCGTGAGGCCCATGGATGGGTGTGGCCCGGCCTCCCGAGTCCGTCGGTATGCTGAACGTCACCGGGGACGACCGGAGTCGGAGGGAAGAGCGCCGGCGCCGTCCGGCCTCGCTCCCTCTATCTCCCGTCGCACCGCGCGGGAGGTTGGAGATGGACCTGCAGGCGGGCCCCGCTTGCCAGTGGCCCAGCCTCCAGGCCACGCTGGCAAGTGGAGGCGTATTCCGGTAAAACCGCCTCCGACGTGGCCCGTGCACGCGTGCGGTTAAGTTGCTGGGCCGGCCCAGTGGTGCCCTGCCGTCAAGCGTCGCCCGGTGCACGCTGTTACCGCCCAGATCCAGCCCATTTAGGTAAATCCCTCTCCTTTTTCTTTTTCTGTAGACTTGTAAAATCCATAAACAATTCAAATGGACTCCAAATTTGATTATTCAAATTTCTAGTGACTCTATAAATCATGATCTACCTGGTGGTGCAACAAACACATTTTTCCAGAGACCTTTTCTTCACAAATATTTATCAAATCCTATTTTTCCTATTTCTGTGATGAACTTTAGAAAATCACAAAGAGCTCAAACTTGATCCAAATTCCATGATTCAAATTCCTAGATGCTTCTAAGTTCATAACTTAGTTTATGAACATTTTTCTTAATACTTTCTGTATCCCACAAATTAATGAGCCATTTCTTCATGTTTGTCAACTTTGCAAATCCATAGAATATTCATTTGAACTCCAAATCTAGTGAAACCAACTCCTAGATGCTTCTAAAATCATGGTTTGTTAAATGGGTACCTTTGCTTATTTTTCAAAAACATGTTTCTGTACACTTCTTGCAAATCCATAAACCCCTTGATTCCATCATATTGAAATGTTCGAGATATCCACCGATCCAATTCCGGTGAAACCACTCGGTTATTTTTCATATAACCGAGATGTCCTAGAAAAGTCAAATTAATATTTTGGAGCACTTATATTTCCTGCCTTGTTGTGTTGCTTATTGTGATTGTTTCCGACGTTAGTTGACAAAGTAGACGGAGTACATGGAGAAGGACCGAAGATTTCAAGACTCGGATGAACCAGCAAGCAGCCCTTTGACCATGTCCATGAAACCCTTTTTATGCATGTCATATATCACTTATTATTGTTGCATCTGAATCATGATGAGATGGCAAACCACGTTGGTTGGTTGCCTCTGTTACTTCCTCATTGATACTTGCATTGTGCATGACCCTACCTCCTTATGAGGGCTATGCCGGTGGGAGTAGATAGGATGCTAAAGTAGTTGCTACGCAAAAAGGGACGGGAATATGCATGGTGATGGAGGCAAGTATGTTCCCAAAGACTTTTTGAAAACCCCGTCGGGTGCCACTAATGCCCGAGGGAGATGTTGAGCTGGGTACCCACTTGACAAAGAAGTGGTGTACCGGAGAAGGATATGTGAGTGTGGTTTCAAAAACGGATTGGTTTAAGCTGCGACCGTTATTCCAACCTTACATGCGCAACCACTCTACCCTTGTATGGGAAAGGGCATTATTGATTACCTAGGCCGATACTAGCTTGGAGCCCGCGTTACTAGTGACGGGGGAGAGTTGGTGCTCTCTCTCGGGACGGGGTCGTGCCAGGTAGGGCGGCCATGACTGTCTTCACAGGGCACCGGACACACCGTTGGCACCCCGTGCTTGTGGTATGTGATGAAATGGGAGCGAGGCTCCACGATTTTAAGATGTGAAATGTTGGGCACGGGGGTTACTGCCAATCGAGTGGACTCCATGTTAGTGTCGTCTAGGAAAAGATAGTGATCGGGTGCTTACCCCGGGTACTTGAAGTATCGCGGGTCGTGGATGACACGGAAGTTCCCCGGATCTTGTGGGTAAAGTGTGCAACCTCTGCAGAGTGTAAAACTATTCGAATAGCCGTGTCCACGGTCAAGGATAGTTGGTTAACCGCTCTTGGGCTACGTCCATATGGTTACGAAACCTGGTGAGTATGTATGGATGAGTGGAGAGAACTACAGGGGTCAAGTCCAAGGACTTGACATGATTGAGTTGGGTTGGTGCCCACTTCGTTTATGTTGATATCTATAACTTGTCCTCAGGAATTACATGAATCCTCTTGATGCATGCTATGCAAGTTGTTGAACATGTCATTGCATTCAAAACTAGCTTTCTGCAAAAATTTACCTATATCATGCATTGTTGAATCTTGAACCAAAACATGGGTTGCTTGCGAGTACATTCAAAGTACTCATTGGCTTGCCACTGGTTATTTTATTGGCCAGGCATGAAAGAACAGGATGTGATGAAGGACACTTTGGTGACGAACATGCGAGCTAGGACGCTTTCCCAGTCAGAATGCCTGTAGGGTTAAGGCAGATGGCATGGGTTCTACTTATCGACGAAGATTTCCGCTGCTTGTGTTTCATTTGATGTTCAGCCCTTAAGGCTTTATCAACATAAGACTTGACCATAATGGTCCTACTTTTGTAAAACGATATGTATGGATGTAAGACTCTTGTTATTCAGCTTCTGTGTGTTCAGTGAGCATTGATCTCTGGGATCACTGTACATGTGCATTTGGTGATCTCGACTTATGAGTCGGGGTCCCCACATATGAATCATTGAGATGTATAAAATTTCTTAACTTATGCTTTTCAAGTTTTTTATGAAGCTGAGTTTAATGTGAGTGTTCCACATGAACGCTGGACTAGCGTGTGAATATTTGGAATTTACATTGTGGCCTCAGTTAACTGCATGAACCACTGTAACTAGATACGTAGTAGCTTATATGTCAGACAGAAGATTATTGATTGTTAGCTGGTCGATAGCCTAGTGTTGAAGCGAGCTGAGCCAATGTGCCGTGTTTTGCACAACTGCTTACAAGTGGGGTAGCACCAATAGTGTTTACAAGTACTTATGTATACGTCGGCGCACAGTTCTCGAACGAGTTCTCTATTTCATCAAACACACACTGCTCGTATGATAAACCGTGACAACTTATGTCTTACCATGCCATATTCATTAAAAAACTAGCGAGGACGCATCTGTTTCGGCAACAATTACGATGGTTCTCACATGATTCACGGGCACACAAAAGTAGCGGCAGTTTCCATAGACAGATTCAAACAGAGAACTATCCCCAGAGGGCTCGATAATAGGCAAGGTTCGGATAATTTGACACAATCCAAACTACTATTAAACACTAGCTCGGACAACTATTTCATGCCTCAATCTAAATTGGGTTGGACACAAGAGGGACCTTGCCATGAACATCATCGAGGACGTCCGAGAGCAGCTCAATCCTGTCAACCTTCCTGAAGATAACCTTGTGGCCTTGCCACTCATAAACTTGTTTGTGGAGGCATGCCATGTCATCTTCCTACGTAAGCTTGACAAGAACAGTATGCCTCACAAACCAAGGAGTATCTTTGAACTTCTTGTGCTTCAGTACACCCTGGAAAACACGCCTGACAACAGTGAGGCTAGAATACAACTCGACATCGGTATAAGCGCAAATGGTTTCCACGATCCAACAGCCTAAGAACTCTATTTTCCCAGTGCGTATATTCAGGTCATCCGCCTCATAGCGAGTGACATGTACAACCACACAATCCTCATATGCATTAGGGCTCTAATTGAAACAGAAACAAATTCTGAATTACTTTCCAGTATAAGAAACACAAGTTATTTAAACCACTATGTATAGCATGGCATCAAAGCTAATAAATTTTTTCATCATTCATCACCACATACTTAGATGAAAAACCACAATCGAGATAGGCAAAGAAGAAAATCACCTTGGCCAGCTCAGCGGGGGGGAGGCACATCCACGAAGGGGGAAAACTGCTCCTGCAGGGCCACGGGGGTTGTAACTTCAAACGGGGCGTCGACCATCTCAGTAGTGGCCGTGAGCGTATCTGGGGTCGGCTCGGTGACTGCCTCCATCTTATTGGAGCTCTCTGTCTCATGGGGATCAGCCTTCCGCGTCTGCTCCAATATCGGCAGATCTTTGCCTGGTTCTCCTTGGTCCATCTTGAAAGTGACGAATACTAGGAGACCATTGAAAGGAAAACACAATCGCAATGACAATGAAACAAAAAAGAGAGTGAGGATTGGTTAGTACTTTGCAAAAGTTGTTTTTTTTCTGAACAAACTTATACCAACATCACAGATCCGCTTACCATCCCTTCGTTGGGAGAGAAGAACAGTGGCAGATGCGAGTGTTGGCTTTCTTGAAGACGGTGAGGGATAAGGGGATTCAGCAAAGAGTGAAATGATGGTTGCTTCGTCTGTCAAACTTAGACTGCGGGGAGGTGGGGTTTTGTGATACAACGGCTCGTTACTGCCACGCTACGACTGGGTGACTCTCCGCCTGCATACTGCCTTCTAATTTGGTGGATGGCATTTGGTCCCGTGTGCTGCATGGCCCGCATGTCGGTGAACAAAAGTAAAACGACATTCAGTAGAGGGAGACGTTTCGATGACCTCGGAGGAGCCAGAAGCGGTAGTGTATCCACTGTACTAGTAGTAATTGTTTTTCTGGGTAGTTGTAGAGTGTCTCCACTGTGCTAGTAGTAATTGTTTCTCTGGGCCCAAGACAAAACAGCCCATCCACCCTAGTAAATAATAAAATCAATTCAAAAGCCCATATATTTACTTAATGAGAAGCGCTACCCACACCCAACACACCGCCCCTCCAAAAAACCTGGGTGCTCTTCTTCCTCCTTACTCCCACCCACCTCACGTCAGCTCGCTCCACTCGTACTCCCAAATTCCTCACCTCACTCCTACAGAAAACCCCAGCTCCCCTTCTTCCTCACTACTACAGAAAAACCCCAGCTTCCCTTCTTCTTCACTTGCACTACAACTAGGCTCGTCATTCGTTACTCTGCTCAAATCTGTGAACTCGACACGACGCCCTCGAGGAAAATGGAGTTGGCTGACCCCAGCGCCAAGAAGATGAGGCTCCCGCCAGCGGCGACGCCTATTGTAGATCCTGCACCCGGCAGCGTGGAGAGAAGCGGCGAGCCCGCCAACACCGGATCCCAGGAACCCGTAGAATCTCGGTTTAAGTGCATCAGCGATCTCCCGGTCGCCATCCTTGGGGAGATCATCTCGCTTATCCCCACCAAGGATTGCTGCCGCACCCAAGTCCTCTCAATTCGGTGGCGCCCTCTATGGCGTAGCGTTCCCCTTAATCTCGACTGTCATCATCTATCTCTCTTCAATGATTTTGAACTCCCCGGAGCCATCATCTCCTCCCACCAGGGCTCCGTTCAAAGCTTCTGCATCCCGTCATGCTACCTGAGCAAGCACACCACGCCCTGCATGGTGGACGCCTGGCTGAAATCCCCTGAATTCATAAAACTATAGCTGCTTGAGTTCTACTATTCCCAGGAAATCACCTACCAGATACCGAACGCCATGTACTTGTGCCCTCAGCACCGATGTCCATCTCGCGGTTTTCCTCCTCTCTCCACACCGCCACCTTTGCGTTGTGCTACCTACCAGACAATCTGGTACAAAACCTTAAACTCCCATTTCTCAAGAAACTTTCACTTGTGCGGGTTCGTATATCGGAGACCTCATTGCACAACATCATCCACTCAAGTTGCCCTGCCTTGTAGTGCTTGGTGCTTGTTTTCACAGTTAGAATCGGTTGTCTCCAAATAAAGTCGCCTAACCTTGTAAGAATTAGAAACTAATTTCTTTTGACGGAAGGAAGCTCATCATCCACAATGCCCCTTCACTTCAAAGGTTGATCCTTGATTCTAGTTATTCACCGTGGCAAATAACCATCCTCTCTGCGCCTAAACTGGAGACCTTGGGTGTAATACAAGATCTCTGTGCTCATTTCAAGATGGTGTTTGGCTCCATAGTTCTTTAGGTACTTTATACTATCATCTACACTTGTAACCATAAGCTGCATTTTAAATTTCTGGGCATAAGTTATATATCATCTTGGATTACACATTTTGTACTAATATTATATTCTATGCTCAGTGAAAAGTTTCTCCATGGATAGCCTATCAATGGTGCTGGATTCTGTCAAGATCTCATATATCCAAATGAATAGTTTTGATCTAAACAAGATTATTGGCTTGCTGCAATGCTTTCCATGTCTGGATAAGTTGTATATAAAGGTGATAATTTCACGCACATTGGAAGCCCGCATATAGTGTACTAGAATTAACCGTTCAGCTGTTGCTCTTTCAACACTCTTTTTTTAGACCTTAACTGTTTTCAATCTTCATGTCTATTTAGGCAACAGGACGGGGTAAGAAAGTTATAATCAACCGATGGATTCCTAAGCACTGGGATTTTCTCACTTCTCATGGCATTCGATTGAAGACAATAACGCTAGAACGATATGTAGCCAACCATGCAAACACTAGATTTGCCACATTCTTCCTGCTGAATGCGAGGTTACTATCGTCCATCAAGCTTAAGTTTATCAGCAGCATGGTTTTGACGGATGGGTATATCGAAGAGCAAAACAAGGAGTTTCAGGTGGACAAAAGAGCTTCTGAACGTGCCGGGCTTCTATTTACAACATAATCTAGTAAATTTTACGACCCGGGATGTTCATTCTATGGACCTGACCGATCCATTTGACTGTGACTGCCAAAAACAGTGCTGGAGTTAGATGTGTTGCCCTTTTCAATCTGGGTTTTGTCTAAACCTGATGAACAATTAACCCTCGTGCTTTTGTTTGTAAGCTGGAGTTAGATGTTCTTTCCCTTTTCAACTTGGCTATCACTGTCATATTTTATTTGATACAAGGCAAATGGCTTGCCATTCGTTTAATTTAGAGTGAAATATTATGACAAATCCCAACCAAGGGAAATAACATCACTCTCGCCGGCTGCTTGAGCTCACTGTGCATTACAGAAGCCAAGTGATTAGCCCCCACCAGCACCCACAAACTTATTTTGAACTAGCACACCAAATGGGCTGTAAATTTTCATAAGAAAGGTTGCATGACCGTGACAGATTTGGATTTTGACATTTGGGACCCACGAGGAAATAGCCTATCCAAGGTGGTGTCGGCTTACTAGCTAGTCAACAAACGATTTTGCCTACCAGCCGTTGGATTGACATCCAACATTTGTCGTGTATCTTCTATCTCTTGTCTTCTTCCTCCATCCACCACCAAACCGCCCCGTCGGCTCTGCCTACTCCCGCCTCCCATGGCTGGCTGCGCCTCCGCTACCCTACCATACCCTCCAACATTGGCCAGTCCCTCCCTCTGTTCCCCCACACGTCATGTTATTCTCTGGCAACGTCAGCCCCAACACGCACCCACATCCGAACCAGTCAACCCTCGTACTCCCCTCCGCCTGTGACTGGACCGACGCATCTTCCACGACTCCTGTTCGTTCTGTCCGAGGCCTCACTGTCGACCTCCGCCTTGGTTCGCTCGCCGTGTGCGATGCGCACTACAAGGAAAACGGCTATAGCTAATATGGACATTAATGGCGCACCATGTATGTGGTGCGCCATCTCTCTATAGCGATGGCGCACTGACATCTGCATCTCGCCATTATTGGCCACATTACTAATGGCGCACCTGGTGTGTGGTGCGCCATTACTAGTTTTGAAAAAAATATAAAAAAAACATGTTCGTAGTGGCGCACCAGTGGATAGTGCGCAGCGCACCTGGTGTGTGGTGCGCCATTACTAGTTTTGAAAAATATATAAAAAAACATGTTCATAGTGGCGCACCAGTGGATAGTGCGCCATTAACTAGTAATGGCGCACTATCCACTGGTGCACCACTACTAACATGTTTTTTAATATTTTTTTTCAAAACGAGTAATGGCGCACCACACACCAGGTGCGCCATTAGTAACCCTGGTTACTAATGGCGCATTATTAGGTGGTGCGCCATTGGTAACCTGGGAGCAGCTAGATATTTTGGACAGCCACCTACCACACTCACTTTCCCCACTTCATTCTCTCCACCTCTACCAAGCTTGGTCTCGGCTGCCTCCTCCTCCTGACCTCATTTGCACCATAGATTCACCCAAATTAAGTGGTTAAATTTCCTTTTTTTGATAGGTAAGTAAGGGTAAAGCTTTCTTTATGTTCTAGATCTAGTTTTTTCTCCCTCCAACAATGTACACACTTTTTATGGCCTCGATCTACGTATGTTTGTGGCGTTGCATATGTGTGTGGTGTTGCATATGTTTGTGTTTGCAGGTACCGGTATTTGAAATGCGATAATTGCCAATATTTTGTCAGAATGTTGATTCATTTCCGTTTCGGCGAGTATTTGGCACTATGCATTCTTTTTGGTCCTATTTTTAGGCAAAGTCATGCCAAATTTTTGTTGGTAATACAATATCATTTTGCCCTACCCCGTAGGCGACCATGGTCCGCACGATGACGGAAGTCATCGTGAATAGGTTTTTGAGCTCCGCGAAGGCTGAGATGCTTCAAAAGAACGAGACGGAGATAAGATGTCCGTGTCAAAGATGCAAGCTGAAGAGCCTTATGGACCCGGATTCCGTACTGGGTGCGGGACCACTTGCTCTAGCATGGTTTCATGGATGGCTATCGGTGGCAAGGTGATGAAGATGATTATGAAGTCGTCCATGGGGTCCGGGCAAGAAATGAGGAAGGGCAGAAAGACAACCGCGGCGAAGGCGGGCGAGAAGACGATGAATCTCCAGGACATGATCACGAAGTAGATGCAGTACACAGTCATCATGTAGAAGATGCCGAACATGATGATGAGGAAGATCAAGACGAAGGGCATGATCATGAAGATGAAGATGCCGGAGCAGACGATGATGGACCATCGATGGGCTGGGTGCAGGACCCTCATATTCAAGAGCTGCTTCTCAAGCGCACGGATAACGCAAGAGCTGCCGCTGAGAAAGCCAAGCTGGATCAACGGAGATAGACGTGGTTACTCCATTGTATGAAGGATGCAGGCCGAGGATACCCGCTGAAAGTAACGCTCATGGCTCGGAGATGAAGGTAAAACACAAAATGACCGGCGCGATGCTTCGACGAGAACATGTCATTCTGGCACAAACGTCTTCCCAAGCGGAACAAGTGCCCGACCAGTTTCGAGGAGGCGAAGAAAATCATGTGTCCTCTGGATTTACTGCACGTGAAATACCATGTGTGCATGAACAATTGCATCATTTATCGGGACGAGCACGCGGAGTCTACCATATGTCCAGTGTGCGGCGTCACTCGATACAAGAAGAGGAAGAAAGCTCCTCGAAAAGTGGTGTGGTACTTTCCGATTACTCCTCGTCTACAGCGGTATTTCGCGGAC
Organism: Aegilops longissima; assembly: GCA_021605205.1. Classification (NCBI taxonomy): domain Eukaryota; kingdom Viridiplantae; phylum Streptophyta; class Magnoliopsida; order Poales; family Poaceae; genus Aegilops; species Aegilops longissima. The sequence continues at coordinate 462,023,225 of CM038682.1, read as the reverse complement.
CCTAAGGCAGCAAAGCTCCTCCGTTGGCACGCGGATAGGGAGGAGAAGAAGCGAGAAGATGACGGAAATGATCAGGAGATAAATAAAAAAGACAAGATGCCGAGTCACCCTAAGGATGCCAGCCAGTGGCAAGCGTTGGACTTCGAACACCCAGAATTTGGGGACGATCCCAGGAACATCATGCTGGGCGCGAGCACCGATGGAGTCAATTCGTTTGGCAGCCAGAGAAGCACACATAGCACCGGTCATGTGTTTGTGTGGATGTACAACCTTCCCCCCTTGTTGTGCATGAAGAGGAAGTACATTCACATGAGTATGCTAATTGAAGGGCCGAAACAACTAGGGAATGACATCAATCTGTATCTTGGGCTGCTGAAAGAGGAGCTAGACACGCTGTGGAAAACGCCAGCCAATACGTGGGACGCCGCAGAGAAAGAATATTTCCCTATGAGAGCCGCACTGCTCACAACGGTGCACGACTATCTCGGTTACGGATATGTCGCGGGGCAGGTGGTCCACGGATTTTCTGGATGCGTCAGGAGTATGGATGACACAACGTATCGCCAGCTAGATAGAGATCCCGTGTCTTCGAAAACCGTGTTCATGGGACATCGAAGGTGGATTCGCGACGATGAATCAAGGAGAAAATGCAAGGATGGTGAAACCGAACCACGAAGACGCCCGCGTACGAGGAGCGGCGAGGAAATAGACGAGCTGTCGAAAAATTGGAAAGAGTTCCCACCGCCGGGAAAGAAGCGAAAGGTGCCAGAGCCGGGAAAGAAGCGAAAGGCGATAGAGCCGCTGCTGAAGGTATGGAAAACAAGGTCTATTTTCTGGGACTTGTCATACTGGAAGATCCTCCGTGTGCCTCACAGCCTTGATGTCATGCATATCACGAAGAACGTATGCGAGAGTCTGCTTGGTACCCTGCTCAACATGCCAGAGAGGACCAAAGATGGGCCGAAAGAAAGGGCAGACTTGAAATCAATGGGCATCAGGGAGGAGCTTCACGCTAATAATGATGATGATGATGATGATGATGAGGCGAAGGACACGGAAAGTCGTCGCAAAGGCAAAAAGGCCAAGAAGATCGGAAATGACTGCCTCCCGCATGCTTCACTCTAAGTCAGGAGGAGATCGAGCAGTTTTTCACCTGCCTCGTAGGAGTAAAACTTCCTTCTGATTCTGCTGGGAAGATTACCTAGACTCAGCGACGCGAAGTTCAGCGGGATGAAGTCTCACGATCATCACGTCTTGATGACGCATATACTTCCAGTTGCAATCCATGGGATCATGGACGCGCACGTCCGTGAAACGCTATTTGGCCTATGCAACTTTTTCGACGTCATATCTTGGAAGTCCGTTGGCGTGAGGCAACTCACAAGGCTACAGGAAGAGATCGTGGTGATACTATGCGAGCTTGAGATGTACTTCCCACCCGCATTCTTCGACGTTATGGTGCATCTGCTGGTCCATATCGTGGAGGATATCATCCAACTCGGGCCGACGTTCCTGCACAACATGATGCCGTTTGAAAGGATGAATGGTGTCATCAAAGGATATGTTCGCAACATGTCACGTCCAGAGGGAAGCATAGCCAAGGGCTTTCTGACCGAAGAGTGCATCTCCTACTGCATGAATTATCTAGGCATCGAGAACCCCGTTGGTCTGCCCGTCAACAGGCACCTTGGCAGGCTCGCTGGATGGGGTCACCGCGAGGGTCGCCGCGAAATGCATGTCGACTTCGAGGGTCGACTCGCCGACTTTGAAAGAGCAAACCTAGTCGCGCTACAACACATAGACGTGGTCGATCCTTGGGTGGTAGAGCACAAAACCTTTATTGAGAAGACGTGCAATGACCGAGGCCAACAAAGGACGGACGGAGATATAATCAAAGAGCACAACTCATGTTTCGCGTGTTGGTTCATGTTTAAGCTTCTGTCATACCCTTTACATGAGGATTCTTCCGCGGAAGAAAAACTCATATTCACCTTGTCACAGGGCGCCGAGCACAACTTGATGACCTATGAGGCGTACAACGGCTACATATTCTACATCGAGGAAAAGGACATGATGAGCGATGGTTATCAGAACTCCGGGGTAACGATGGAATCCTACACGGGTAACGACAAGGACAGATACTACGGATGGATCGAGGAGATCTGGGAGCTGAGCTACGCTGGAGAGAAGGTCCCGATGTTCCATGTCAGATGGGCCGAGAGCGTCCAAAAAGAAGACCGGAATTTCACCACCATGGTTATACCCGAAGCCAAATCCAAGACGGCAGGCGCAAACGTCACCGTGAAAAATGAGCCATGGGTACTGGCTTCCCAAGTGGACCAATGCTTCTTCATTACCGACCCGTCAAAGCCCAGTCGTGTTGTCGTGAGGAGAGGCAAAAGGAAGATCATCAGAATGGATGGAGTCGCCAATGAGCAAGACTTCGAAAAGTACGGTGACCCGAAGATGGAACATGACGACGACGACGAAGTACCATACACCACAAGAAGAAGCAGGACCGCCCTACCTAAAGGACGTCCGTTCAAGAGAAGAACTCCATTTGCGAAAAAGAAGGGCAAGAAGATTGTGAAAAGATAGCTAGCTAAGATCGATTGTATTTAAATTGTAGTTTCATTTCTCGATTGTATTTCGACATATGGAAATGACATTTCTTCTGTTCTAGTCCTCATAAATATTTATTTATGTTTATTCAGTATACCAATTTTTATTTATGTTTATTACGGTATTGAATTTCTAACTCACAAAAATATTGAATTTGTTAATATTTTTGAACTCATGAATATTTTTAAATTTCATGGGCACTTTTTGAATTCGTGAATATTTTTTCAAATTTGATGATATTTTTTCATATTCATAAATGTTTTACCAATTCACAAATGAATGCAACTAAAAATCCAAAAAAAAAAGTTATTAATGGCGCATCAGGAGAAGGTGCGCCATTGCTATCAAGGTACTTATGGCGCACCCCTAGGAGGTGCACCATTGGTATACCAATTTTTATTTAGGTTTATTCTGGTATTGAATTTCTAACTCACAAAAAGTATTGAATTTGTTAATATTTTTCAACTCATCAATATTTTTAAATTTCATGGGCACTTTTTGAATTCATGAATATTTTTTCAAATTTGATGATATTTTTTCATATTCATAATTGTTTTCTAAAAAATTATTAGATGCAACTAAAAATCCAAAAAATATTTTCAAATAACAAATTTGATGATATTTTTTCATATTCATAAATGTTTTCATATTCATATTTTTTTCATAAATGTTTTCAAATTTGATGATATTTTTTCATATTCATAAATGTTTTCATATTCATATTTTTTCATAAATGTTTTCAAATTTGATGATATTTTTTCACATTCATAGATGTTTTCAAATTTGATCGTCATTTTCTAAAAAATTATTAGATGCAACTAAAAATCCAAAAAAAATGTTAGTAATGGCGCACCACGGGAAGGTGCGCCATTGCTATCATGGTGTTTATGGCGCACCCCTAGAAGGTGCGCCATTGCTACCTTCCCCCCACTAAAATATCCACCCCTCGTCCCTCGCCTCTCCCATCTCGCCCCTCGCCTAGCCGTTCGTCCTTCTCCCCTCTCGCCACCGCCGCTGATCCCCTTCCACCACCACCGCCGGCCCCACCCATCGGCGACCTCGCTCCCGGGCTCCACCGCCCCCACCCACCACCTCCCTCGCCTTCGCTGCACCCACCCACCCCCTCCCTCGTGTTCCCAGCCCTCGAAACCCTAGAAACCCGCGGTGCCTCTCCGCTCGAACTCCACCATGCGAGGCGACAGGCAAGGCGGCAGGCAGAATCTGCTTTAACACTAGGCCGGCGAGCCGCGGAAGCAGGGCGCGACGGCGCTCGACCCCTCCACCCCCCTCCACCTCTTCTTCCTCGGGGAAGCAGAGCCGAAGCGGAAGCAGAGCCGAACTCGCCGCTGTAGACGTGCTCGCCCGCCCCCAGTAGACGTGCTCGTCGGGGCCTCTCCTCCGACGTCACTGGTGAGCCACCGCGCCCTGCCCTCTCCCTCTCTGCTCCTCCCTCCTTGCCCTCTCCTCTCTTCTCGATCCCCTCTCTTCTCTGTCTCCACCTTCTGTTCTTTCCTGTGAGGTGTTTGATTAAATGTCAATTCAAACGATTGATGTAGCCGCGTCCACCGGAGCACCACGACCGCGTATGCGACCTCGTCTCTGCTCCGCCGCCATCTACGACCTCGTCTGCGACCGCGTCCGTCGAGGTGAGTTCTTCCATGGATCACTTCCAGGCCGTCGGTGCCATCCTGTGCCGTCTGTTTAAATTGTGTTGTTTGGAATTGTGAATCTGAATATTCTTGTGGTGTTCTTGTGTAGATCAGATGCTAGATTTTAGTATAGATTTTTGCTACTGTCAGATACAAGATAATTAGAAGAGGGAACAGTTCATGCCTCACATTGTGAAACAGTAGCAGAATACATGAAATACCAGAATGGTATAAAAAAGTTTGATTCACATGCCTCACATTGTAAAAAAGGGCAAGTGTTGTTGCCAGTCCTAATGAAAAAGCAACTGAATTTCCAACAACCTACTAGGTAGAACAATCCATTTATATCATGAATATATGAAGGGCAGGACATGATTGCTACATGATTGCCATTACACTCCTTGCTGCTAGTTGCATTATTTCTCAGTGCTACAAATGTGTTTAACTTGTAGCTTCTAGCTTAAGTGAGTAGCCAGTACTGTAGTGAGTAGCTTAACTTGTTTAAGTACTGCCAGTTAGTAGTATTGATATTAAATGATGCCTAAAATGATGTATTATGTATATTTAGCATGATTTGTTTCAGATAATAAATGATGCCTGAAATGAATTCTTGTGTAAGTGAAGGCTTGCTATGTTGTTGCAGCCAGCTGTTTTCTGTTTTCTCATTTGGATTATTCAGTTATTTAGTTTATTATTACTTGGGAACAATACTGTGGGAAAGAATGATTATCTGCATTGCATTGTTAAATGTTGTACTAGGAATCTTAGTCCTGACTTGCATTGCACTGTTAGGTAGGTTGGTAGGACGCAATGCTTTGTGGTGGTCAGTAATAAGATATTAGTATGGTCCTAGTTGTTGCTTTGTGGCGGCCTTGTCGGGCGTGGGCGGCATTACTATTCAATGCTTGTTGCTACTAGAATCTGTCTGTTAAACTATTCAGTATCTAACCTCCATCAGGTTGTAAAGCATGTGATGTTTATTTGTTGCTTTGTGGTGTCTTTCTTGGGGATTAGTACCTTTGCAAGTCTTGTACATGGACACAATACCTTTTCATCCATCATATACACTGTGAATCCAACACCAGTTGCACATGCTGATTATTTCACTTCAAACAGGCCACCTAGTGGCACAAAGCTCCATCAGAAACAGAATCAAAGATGGCCATGCCATGCTTGGCTGTAGAAGAAGTGACATGGAGCAGTGTAGTGGCATGGCCATTGACTTGTGGCTGGCATCTAGACAACACACACATACATACAGAGGCACATTGTGGTGCTGCTTTGTTTCTGTGATCACATTGTGGTGCCTGGCACATTTTCCCCATCACTTCGTTACCCCTTTCTCCTGAAATGTTGATTAATTTCCGTTTCGGTTGAGAATGGGGCACTCCTAGGTCAAGAAAATTAGCAAAGGTCATGCCCAATTTTCTTGACCTAGAAGGTGCCCGATTCTCAACCGAAACAAAAATTAATCAACATTTATAGTTTGACCTAGAAGATGCCCAATTTGTTAACTCTAGTAGAGAAATTTCAGATTGTTTTTTTTAAGAATACCAAGTTCAGATAGATAGATTCTGATGCAAGCATCTATATAAATGCATGGAAATAACAATCACAAGTGTACCTTCTTGATTTTGCAAGTGGACAACTGAAGGTCTCCACAGTCAAGTTCAGTAGGCTTTTTTCCTAGACTACATTTAAGAAATAACTCTAGTAGCCCTTTTTCCTATTTAGAGCGAACATGGCCCACAACGATGAGGCCGGCGGTTCGGGCAAGGCATTCTGGGAGCTGTCCCAGGAGATGGAGGAAGAACCTCACCGCTATGAGGACGCCGTGGAAGACACCGATCCCGACTACACAACCCCTAGTGGTGTCGGGGATGACACCACTGATGGTGCCGCCGAGGATGCCACCATCGATGATGGCAGCGCGCATTTACGATGGCAGCCAACCGAAGAGGCAACGGAAGGACCGGTGCCCGAACGTGCTCGGCACCATCAAGGAGGAATTTACTGAAGTGTCCTCCAGTGGGAATCCAACGACACCCAAAGAATTAGTCAGTGGGTACGTGGGACAACTCGGGTGCATTCTCCGGAGCACCGTCTCGATCAACACCGAGAACCTAAGGCATCATGACCAAGGGAATTTGCGCAACCTCCTCTTCATGAAGTTGCACGAACGATACAAGTTCCCCGGTGACTTCGCAAACACACGCCTCTCAGGGAATAAAGTGAACAGTGCCACCCTCACGAAGATGAGCACGGCCCTGGCTACTTGGAGAGCCGCGGTGAAGAGAAGGATTCTAAGAGGTGATAGTTATGAGAAGATCAAGGAGACAAATCCTTGGATCAGCGAAGCTCACTACCTGGAGTTCAAGATCAAGTGCGAGAGCAACACATCTGCGGAATCAAGTCAGTGGGGGAAAGATATGCGGGACTTGAACTTAGGGGTCCACAAACTCGGTCCCGGCGGTTACAGAGTGGCAGAACCTATATGGGACAAGGAGGACGCGGAGCGTGCCGAGCAAGGCCTACCGCTCCTCCTCGATAAACACCGTGACAAGTAGACCAGGAACTATGTCAGGGCCCAGTACAAGGTGGACCCGGTAACAAAGGAGCTTACCACGGATCCGAAGACCAAGGCGCTTGAGCTTGTTCTGGTAAGGAATACACCCCTGCGTAATTAGCTCCATATGGTTGCATTCTAATTAATGAAGCCAAATTTCTAAATGGTTCACGTTCCTTCCACAGGACACTGAAAGCAGTAGCGCGGGGTCGTCTCAGAGCTCCCCTTGGGACACCACTTTAAATAGGGCATTGAACATAATGAAACACAAGGATAAGTTCAATAAGCCGTCGTCAGCTGGTCGTGTGGCCAGCAAAGGCTTGTCCATGAAATGGTCGGAATACTATAAGGCTGGGCGAAAGGAGAGAAAGACTAGCTCGGAAAGCCAGGAGCGCGAGGTTCAAGAACTCAAGGCACAAGTGGCGCGGATTCCGGAGATAGTCGAAGAGCAAGTGCGAGACCAACTGGGAGCGACGATCACCGCCATTGTGCCTACCTTGATTGAGGGGCTGCAGGCGTGGATTGCGGGCGGCCAACAGGGGCCACCCCCGATTCCCAGCTTCACGGGCAGCAACTCGCACAACACACGGGCGGCGCCATTGGTGTCTCCGGCGGAGGCGGCATTGGTGTCTCCGGCGTCAGCGCCGACATTGGAGCTTAATGCACCCGGGTGTGGGAAGAATAGCCGGCCGGCACCTCGGTAGCAAGCGGCCCCTCCGTCACTTGCACGCCCGCCGTTGGCGGTGCCTCGACATTAGCCGAGCTCGACGCCATCACGGTAACTAAGCCTCTCGGCCGATGACTTCATCTCCTTGCCTTTGACTGGGCATCCCTGATGCCCTACATGTTTTCGCAGGGCGCAGCCGACGTTCCATGCACTCTCCTGCACTTCGTGGGCGGCGAGTTGTTCGATGTCGCCAAGGCCAGAATCGTTCAACCGGGCAACCGCGTGTTCCACGGTAATCCGATGCCACCCACCGTGTATAGGGTTCAACTGGTTCGGGTGCTGCGGGGCTGGGATGACTTGTTACCTCCGTATCGACCCCCTGGGGCCGACGAAGATGATGTGATGACCCTCAGCGCCTACATAAGCTGGTCCATGCTTTGGCCGAAGAGCCAGATTCATTTGGAGGCGGGGGACACCACCCCACAGACAACACCGCCAGTCGTGTCGGCGCCAAGCCATGGAAAGACCGCCGCAACGCTATCGCCGTCAGCTGATCCGGACATGCATATGGCACAGGATCCGGACGACGACGATGATACATTTTCCAACGTCGATAAGTACTTCAACGAACATGATGGGTACGGTGACGAATTCTTGGGGCCTCCTTCTCAAGAACCCAACCCTGCAAAAGACGATCGCGATCTAGCTGGTACCGTGGAGAAACCCAATTGCAACAGGCGTCATCTAGTGTTCAGTTCTCAGGAGATGCCTCCAGCTGCCGCCTTCACCGAGCCTCAGATAGCCGAGGTGCGAAATATTATCAGCCCCAACACACTCAAAAAAGTGGTCTCTGAGCAGAACTCGATCCCATTACAGCAGAAGAAGCAGAAGGGACGAAAAAGAAAAAATAACAATGGTGCGAGCCAGCCGGCACCGAGTACAATCCGTGCTCAGGACGGGCCACCTTCACCTAAAGATATCTCGAGGAGGATGCATGTGGCGGGTAGGTCGATGCTACCGACTAATCTGCTCAATGCTGCAACCGGTGCTATGCGGAGTCTGCATGATAGTGTTCTTTCTTTGGAGAAGTGGCGTCTCTCCGAGAATGAAGTGGCATACCCGGTTTCATGCCAAGGTGCAAGAGGGCAAGGGCTTTGTCGATAGCAACATCGGGCGTATGATCGTCCTGCAGTTTGATGACATTTTCGCTATGTTTAACCTTCATCCGCTGCACTACACCTGTTGGGTTCTACGGTAGGGTGCGTCGACTGCAAATTAAAAATTCCTACGCGAAGAACATCCAGGAACATGCTACGGGAGATGGATCACAGTTCGTTACCACTAGACGCGCAGTGCCGTGCAGCGGAAGAAGAGTTGGGGCAGCGCGTCCGCGTGGATCGTCTCCGCCTTGTTCGATCTCCCTCGAGCGGCCGGTCATCCGATCCTACGTACGAGTTCGCCGGAGCGGCGTAAGTGCACCGCCTCTAACGGTATCCGCGCGTGCGGGACGAACACCGAGCGGCAGACTGCTAGGTCCGATCACACAGTCGGCGGCAAGTGGAGGTGGCTCCTGAGGCCGAAGCGATCTACCTCCTAAGGCCGAAGCGATCTGCCTCCTGAGGCCAAAGCGTTCTACCACATCTGAGTGTGCCGCACCTCCACTTTATATAGGCGTCCGTTGCGAGCTCAACACTTGGGCCTCGCACGGACCCTAAAGCCCAAAGTCTACTCGGTCACGTTCCTAGTCCAGTTCGGATCACATCCGACCAGTGTCCTATGAACCGACCTCGTAGGTTCCTTCCCTTAAGCGCGTGACCCCTTAGGTTCAAGTCTGCTTGGTCACAGTTCGGATCACCTCCGACCTGTACGGTTGGTAGCGGCCTCTAGCAAGGCGTGCCGACCACCAAGCGACGATGAAGCTGGTTAAGCGAACACAGCATGGCGTGTCACACTTCATTTCCCTTTGCCACACGATATATGTTGTCGGGCTCAAGGCGAGGCTGTCATCCTTGTGCTAGCCCGACCTCTTTCTCGTTCGGTGATACCGACCACTATCCGGATTATCACATAATCCTTGTCGCATGGCCATATTGTTCCTGGTCGGATCACACGAGGGGCCCAGTATATCTCTCTGATCGGAGGGCAAATCCCATCTTGCTCGACCATGTCTCGCAGCATGGGATTGGACAAACCGAAACCTACCTTTGTAACTACCCGATCCACGGAGTAGCGTTTGGTCGGCCCAAAGCAAGTCTATCACCATCTCGAGTACATGCGTCACCAGGTCTTAGGACATAGAGCGTATGTTGTACTAGATACTCACAGATGACATATCGCTGCGTCTCATAGTTGGGTCTGTCCGACTCGGTCCTTATCTCGACTCGGACCCGACCATGTCGAATCCGACCAGACCTTTCCAAGTCCATATTATCCGGTTAGCATCCAATGCTCCATGGCTAGTGAGACTGAGCCATCGACCATGTCATATGCTAGTCTAGTCGGCTGCGCGTCCACACAGCCCTTTCGACTAGGGACCTTTTAGGACAGTCATCATACAATGCATAGTCCCACAAAAAAGTCACGTACTTGCTGATACACATCATTGATAATGTCCAAGGACTATCTTTATTCATAAACACATAGGAAATATCATCATACATGATTGCCTCTAGGGCATATCTCCAACAGTCTCCCACTTGCACTAGAGTCAATCAAATAGACATTGAATGCCCATAGCTCTAACGTGACCCTCATGCTTGGGTTGTGCAAGCGGCTTAGTCAACGGATCTGCAACATTTGCATCCGTGTGAATCTTGCATAACTCTACATCACCATTCTTTACGATATTTCGTATCAGGTGATATTTCCGGTCTATGTGTCTGACCTTGTGGTGATTCCTCGGCTCCTTGGCTTGTGTGATGGCACCAGAATTATCACAATAAAGGTCCAACGGTTTCACCGAGGCTGGGAAAATACCAAGATCATCCAGAAAATGCCGGATCCAAACACCTTCCTTTGCAGCTTCACAAGCCGCAATGTATTCGGCTTCTGTGGTAGAATCGGCCACCGTATCCTGCTTGGAACTCATCAAGTGCACTGCTCCTCCGTTCGGGGCGTACGAATCCGGTGTGATCGACAATCATCTCTGTCGGTTTGGAAACTAGCATCGGCGTAACCCCTTCGACGAGCTCTTCCTCACCTCCATAAACTAGGAACATCTCTTTAGTCCTTTTCGGTACTTTAAAATAGTCTTTACCGCTGCCCAAAGGCTCTCACAGGTTGGCCTGGTATCTACTTGTTAGGCTTATTGCAAAAGCAACATCAGGCCTTGTACATATCATGGCATACATGATGGATCCGATTGCCGAGGCATACGGAATCCTACTCATCTGCTTTGCTCATCGGATGTCGAAGGACTCGAGTCTCGCTTAGCCTTATACCATGTGAGGCGGCAAGAACCCTTTCTTCGCCTCACTCATGTTGAACAACTTCAACACTTTATCTATGTCGTGCTCGGCTTAAGCCGAGCAGCCTCCTCGATCTATCTCTATAGATCTTAATGCCTAAAATATAGACGCCTCACCAAGGTCCTTCATCGAAAACTTGCCATTCAATGATTCCTTGACCGAGTTTAGCATCGAAACATTATTTCCGATCAGTAGTATGTCATCCACATACAAGATCAAAACACTATCGAGCTCCCACTTAACTTCTTGTATAAACAAGAATCCTCTTAAGCTTTTGATGAAACCGAGACCAGGACGACCTCATCAAAGCGAATGTTCCAACTCCGAGATGCTTGCTTCAACCCATAAATGGATCTCTTGAGCTTGCATACCTTACTAGTGCTAGTCGGATCGACAAAACCCTCGGGCTGTATCATATACCGTCCTCGGTTAAATTTCCGTGAAGGAAAGCCGTCTTGACATCCATCTGCCATATCTCGTAATCGAAATATGCAGCTATAGCTAGTATGATCCTCACTGATTTCAGCATCGCTACCGGCGAGTAAGTCTCGTCGTAGTCAAATCCTTGAACTTGTCCATAACCTTTAGCGACAAGCCGAGCTTTGTAGATCTGAACATTTCCATCCACATCGGTTTTCTTCTTAAAGACCCATTTGCAACCAATGGCAGTTACGCCAGGTGGCGGATCAATCAAGTCCCAGACTTGATTCTCATCCATGGACTTTAACTCGGATCTCATGGCCTCCAGCCATGCCTCAGAATCTGGGCTCACCATCGCTTCCGCATACGTGGTCGGCTCGTCGCTTTCTAGCAACAATACATCGCGCACTCTGCGCAATCTTTCCGACCTCCGTGGTTCCGTGCCGCTTCCACTACGGGTTCCTCGACCGACTCGGTATGATTTCATCACCACCGAGCCGTCCCAGTGGTCCTCGAATTTCATCGAGTCGAAGCGTCCTCCCACCGCCTCCCGACCGAAAACTCTTTCTCAAGGAAAACCCGTTCGAGCAACAAACACTTTGTTCTCTTCCGGTTGTAGAAGCTATATCCCAAGGTTTCCCTCGGGTATCCACGAATATGCATTTATCCGACTTGGGTGTAAGCTTGTCCGACATAAGTCGCTTGACAAATGCTTCACAACCCCAAATCTTTAGAAAAGACAAGCGGGACTCTTCCCACCACATCTCATGCGGTGTCTTGTCTACGGATTTTGATGGTACCCTATTAAGTGTGAAAGCTGCAGTTTCTAGGCGTATCCCCAAAATGACAAGGGTAAATCCGATTTGCTCATCATAGACCGGACCATGTCCAACAAGGTCCTATTCCTCCGTTCGACCGCCATTTCTCCGTGGCGTGCTTGAGGTGTGAGCTGAGGTACTATACCTCGACTTTTCAGATGATCATCGAACTCTGGCTCATGTACTCACCTCCACGGTCGGATCGCGAAGCTTTATAGTCTTGCCGAGCTGATTCTCAACCTCGTTCAAACTCTTTGAACTTTCCAAAAGTCTCCGACTTGTGCCTCATCAAATAGATATATCCATATCTACTCAAGTCGTCGGTAAAAGTCACGGCATCTTGATAGCCACCTTTGGCGGTTGTGCTCATTGGACCACACACATCACTATGTATAAGTTCCAATAGCTCGGACGCCTCTCGCAACTCTTTGCGAAAGGAGACTTAGTCATCTTGCCGAGCAAGCATGATTCACATGTCTCGAACGACCAAGTCGGACGAAGTTAGGAGCCCATCAACATGGAGCTTCTTCATGTGTTTCGCACTAATGTGTCCAAGCCGGCAATGCCGTAAGTATGTCGGTTTATCTCATTTGGCTTATGCCTCTTGACATTCACGTTATAGACCGGTTCTGTTCTAGATTCAATATAAATAGCCCATCAACAATGGGTGCATAGCCGTGGAACACACCATTCAAAAATATCGAACAACCATTGTCCTTTAAATTGAATTCATAACCTTGACTCATCAAACATGAGGCAGAAATAATGTTCCGACTAAGTGCAGGAATGTAATAACAATTATTCAATTCCATTATGAATCCGGAAGGAAGCTGGAGCTGCATCGTGCCGACCTTCAACGCAGCAACTCTTGCTTTGTTGCCGACCACGATGTCAATCTCCCTTGTGCCACATGCCTAGTTCTTACCAGCCCCTGCATCGAGTTGCAAATATGAACAACCGATCCGTATCAAATACCCAAGAGCTACTAGGTATGTCGGCAAGGTAAATGTCTATAACATATGCAACAAGTGTACCTTTGCACGAAGAAGCATTTCGGCCTTCTTGCCATGCTCGCAAGCCACTTGCTACAGATTTCTCTTCCAAAGACGGTCCACTTGCAATGAAAACAAACGGTCTTTGAGTCCGGTCCAGACTTGGTAGCAGCAACAGAGAGGTTACCATCTCCGTGCCTTTGCCTTAGCCTTCTTCTTGGACCAACTCTTCTTGAACTTAGCGATTTCGCACCATCAACACTTGATGCGTGCCTTTCTTAATATCCTGCTCGCCACCTTGAGCATCCCATGCAATTCGGTGAGCTTCTTATCCATGCCATGCATATGATAGTTCGAGATGAGCGTCCCATAGCTGGGCGGAAGAGAACCCGAACAACAGCATCGATGTCAGCTCATCCAAGAGAGGAAGCCCAAACGATCCAAAGCTTGCACATATCCGATCATCTTGATCACATGTGGGCTCGATGGATCACCTTCCTTCAGCTTGCAATCCATCAATGATCGCCAGACGTTGAACCTTCGGTTCTAGCACGTATCGAAACATGCTCTTGAGACTCTCGATCATATCGTAAGCCTCAACATTTTCAAATGCTGTTGCAAATCGGGCTCCATACAAGCCAAACATCGAGACGGTGATCTCTGTTGATTCATCAACGAGTTTCTGGTAGGCATTCTTAGTTGTGGCACTAGCATTATCGGCAGGTTCCTCTGGAAGTGGATCCTCTAGAACATGTTCCTTTTTATCGTGCTTGAGAACAATTCTCAAATTTCTATACCAGGTGGTAAAGTTTGTTCCATTCAGTTTATCCTTTTCCAGAATTGATTTCAATGCAAAGTTGGGTTGAGCAGGTGGTGCCATTGATCTACAACAGAAAATATGCAATCACTAAGCAATGTGTTTATGTAGAGTAATTCTAGCCTAAACAGAAATACTCCCGCTGAAGTTGGCATCCCTCCGCAAACTCTCAGTGATTCAGGATCCGACTAGCGCATGCGACTAGTGAGCTTTAGCATCATTTGCTAGCCAACATACCTATCCGTAAGCAACTCCTTGCTAATCGTATCTCTATCGACTCACAGCCGATCGGGAAGGTATCTCATACCCGGATCCCAACCTTCTTTGCCACAAGGCCCAAAACCGTTTTGATAGCCTTGTCAAGTTAACTTTGATGCAATGCATGTCCGTGTCCGACCACGAACCCTTGAGTTCAAGGACACCCAAGCAGACCAATTTTATGAGCCCACTACTAGGCGTACTTGGCGTGCGAAGGTGCAACATCGGGGATGGCAATTAAGCTTGATATTCATGAGGATCATTCTATCATTTTAACATGCATAGAAACAAAGAAGCATAACAATCACAAATATAACACATATTGTGAAATAGTATGGCTCCTTCATGGGCGTTCTTCCGGTCGGCTCCGACTCGATGACCATCTACTTAACTCCATCTTGTTTGTCACGCCGGGGCGCCAAGCCGCCAACCTGATCTCTATTATCCAACTACTACAACTAGTAATGAATTTTACATAGAGTCACAAGTCGACACGCAGGTCGTTATACAATATAATGACAGCACTTTGGCTCTGCCGGTGACAAACATGACACGCAGAGCCACGTATAAATTACACACATGCATCACATACACATGAGCCATACTATCCACATCGAACCTGCAAAACAAAGTATAGAATCGCATTCTACCGGTTTGTGTGGCGGTACGAAATACGGGCGCTTCGCACGTTTTGGAAATCACAGATCACATCGAACTCCGATCACGCCAATTCTCTCGATCGACCGATCTCGCCGATCATCGCGAATCCGATTCGGTTCGTTTCACTATTAACCCGATGGCGGATAACCTACGGTAGGGGTAGATCGTGTCACGACCTCATCGATCCCGATTTACGAAAACATAGCCTCAACGATCCCCATGTGCGATTGACCACATCAACCATGCACATAGCCGATCTCTTCAAGGACAACAGATCTCATCGCGCCTCCACATATCTAATATGCATACAATCTGAATCCAAATCCTATAACAGAGGCTCTGATACCACTGTTGGGTTCTACGGTAGGGTGCGTCGACTGCAAATTAAAAATTCCTACACGCGGAACATCCAGGAACATGCTACGGGAGATGGATCACGATTCGTTACCACTAGAAGCGCTTGATGCCATGCAGCGGAAGAAGAGTTGGGGCAGCGGCGTCGCGTGGATCGTCTCCTCCTCGTTCGATCTCCCTCGGCGGCGGTCGTCCGATCCTACGTGCGAGTTCGCGGAGCGGCGCAAGTGCACCGCCTCTAACGGTATCCGCGTGCGGGAGGAACACCGGCGGCGGACTGCTAGGTCCGATCACACGATCGGCGGCAAGTGGAGGTGGCTCCCGAGGCGGCGATCTACCTCCCGAGGCCGGGCGATCGCCTCCACGAGGCCAAAGCATTCTACCACATCTGAGTGTGCCGCACCTCCACTTTATATAGGCTTCCGTTGCGAGCTCAACACTTGGGCCTCGCCACGGACCCTAAAGCCCAAAGTCTACTCGGTCACGTTCCTAGTCCATTCGGATCACATTCGACCGGTGTCCTCTGAACCGACCTCGTGGGTTCCTTCCCTTAAGCATCGACCCCTTAGGTTCAAGTCAGCTTGGTCACAGTTCGGATCACCTCCGACCTGACGGTTGGTAGCGACCTCTAGCAAGGCGTGCGAGCACCAAGCGACGATGAAGCTGGTTAGGCGAACACTGCCTACACGTGTCACACTTCATTCCCTTTGCCACACGATATATGTTGTCGGGCTCAAAGGCGAGACTGTCATCCTTGTGCTAGCCCTACCTCTTTCTCATTCGGTGATACCGACCACTATCCGGATTATCTCATAATCCTTGTCGCATAGCCATCTGTTCTGGTCGGATCACACGAGGGGCCCAGTATATATCTCTCCGATCGGAGGGCAAATCCCATCTTGCTCGACCATGTCTCGCAGCATGGGATTGGACAAACCGAAACCTACCTTTGTAACTACCCGATCCACGGAGTAGCGTTTGGTCGGCCCAAAGCAAGTCTATCACCATCTCGAGTACATCGTCGGCTCAGGTCTTAGGACATAGAGCGTATGTTGTACTAGAGACTCAAGATGACATATCGCTGCGTCTCATAGTTGGGTCTGTCCGACTCGGACCTTATCTCGACTCGGATCCGACCATGTCGAATCCGACCAGACCTTTCCAAGTCCATATTATCCGGTTAGCATCCAATGCTCCATGGCTAGTGAGACCGAGCCATCGACCGTGTCATATGCTAGTCTAGTCGGCTGCGCGTCCACACAGCCCTTTCGACTAGGGACCTTTTAGGACAGTCATCATACAATGCATAGTCCCACAAACAAGTCACGTACTTGCTGATACACATCATTGATAATGTCCAAGGACTATATTTATTCATAAACACATAGGAAATATCATCATACATGATTGCCTCTAGGGCATATCTCCAACAACACCTTCATTCGGCTATTTTCGCTCAGTATGGAGATGCGGATCATTAGAGACAAGACCCCGGACATCGTGATAGTTGACCCCTTATACATGCGTGCCAAGATCTTGGGCAGCGCTGGGGACTGGCAAGTCGCGAGTTCATACCTCGAAGGCATCATTCTGGCGAACCCAGATAAGGATAACTTTCTCGTGCCTTACTTTCCCGAGTAAGTCATCCCCTCACCGCCCCGTAACATATGATTTCTTAGATTTCGATCGTTCTTTTTTTTCTAACATTCCGTGTTTTGTGCAGTGACACACATTCCACACTCATCCTCTTAAGCCCGAAATATTCTGTGGCCACGTATTTCGAATCGGACCGTCAGTCGAAGAAATACTACACAAATATCAAGAAAGTCCTTGATGATGCTCTCCCCAGCTATGCCAAATCTGGAGGCACCTTCAGGAGGCCAATTTGTAGGTACGGCAAGCACGTGTTCATCCAAGTAACGACGTTCCCTGCGTCAAGCAGCCGCCTGGCGGCTAGAAGGATGCCTACTACGCCCTCCGTCACATGCGGGCTATCGTATGGGACCATAATCACCTTCTGCTACCAACTAATCTCAAAGATTGGGCCGCATGCTTGTCGGCAATCCAGGACACGGACATCAGACAAGAATTCTTTCGCATCCAGTCGGAGCTTGCGAAAATCATCCATCAAGATGTCCTTCGTACCTCGGGGCGGTTCTACCTAAAATATCAACCGTCCAACAGTGAAATAGAAACAACGCTACAAATGCAGGCTGACAACGATCGCGATTTCATGACCATCACGAAAGACGGTGGCTTCATCCATGCTCCGGTCCCTGAGTCGAGTCGAAAGTAATGATGCTATGTAGTTCTGAAATATCGATTGGCTCATGTTGTAATTAAACTTTAATGAACTTGTATGTCTTTTTAGTTTGGACAGTCGTTCAACATATATGTAATCGATGCTATTTATTAGTAGGACCATGAATGGTGCTATTAATGTGTTGCTTTTCTCTTCCGATCCTTTTGTTGCATACTTATATATTTCTTATATATTGTCTGTGAATTGCTACTAACGTTTTGTTTGTCTAGTGCATAGAGATGCCATCTTATGTCGTGTACAAGGGTAAGGTTCCCGGAGTCTACGACGACTGGGAGGAGTGTCGAATACAGGTTCACCGTTTCAGTGGTAACAGTTACAAAGGGTACACCACTAGGGCGGAGGCGGAAGCTAGATACGCACGCTATCTAGCGGGAGAGAGGAGGGAGCGGAGGAGGAACCGGATGAAGACCATTTTCATCGCGATGATGCTCATCGTGACCGCAGCTCTCTTCTATGTGATGGTAGTTTAGATGATCGATATCGACTTTGTAATGTGATGAAAAACTCGGCTAATATATATGATGAACTTTGCTAATGTCTCGAGACCTGAACTTGGCTAATGTTTGAACTTTGTTCGCTATTTCGAATTTGGCGACTAATATGATTTATTCTATTGTGTGATGTTTATATTCTGTGCTGTGTAATGTGTATTTTGTAACCCGTGCAAATACCAGATATTTTGTAACCTGTGCAAATACCAGAAAAGCAAAAAATAATAATTCCTAATATTCATAGTTGTGGCGCACCATATTGAGCATTAGTGGCGCACCAGGGCTAAATACCAGTGGCACCTTATGGGGCATAGTAATGGCGCACTTGGGGGTATACGTGAAGGTAAATATGGCCCCCTTGGAGGCATAGTAATGGCGCACCGTTGGACATAATAATGGCGCACTACCAGGTGCGCCACTATTATCTGGTATACTATTGGCGCACCAGAGGTGCGCCATTAGTATTTGTTACTAGTGGCGTGGTAATCGTGGCGCACCTATAATGCGCCATTAATGGCCAAAATAGGTGCGCCACTAACAGGCCTTTTTCTAGTAGTGGCGCTGCCATCATGCGTTGTCAATGTCATCAACAACCGAGAGGAACAAGGAGATGACTGTACGTGGAGAGGATGACAGTAGTGACCCACCAGCGTCATGGCAGTACGCAAGCAAGTGCCTCATTATTACAAGCCCCAAAAAATGGTTCCTCCTAATGGTTGGACATCTTGGGCCCACGCCATTGTCAACGTAGTCAATAAACAAGAGAATTACACAACAAGCGGTTGACACCAGGGACCCAGCAGGTCGCACAGTTGTTATTTACTTTTTTTAGGAACAAGCAGTTATTATTTATAATAGTTTTAGCGACAGATCAGGGTAACAATGGGGTTGTGCGGGGCTGTGGCCCGTCTAGCTAGGGTTTTATTTATGTTTACACATCATGAGCCCAGTTGTGTTTTTTTCTTGCTTAAAATGGCTAGCCTAGTTCTACTTTTTCAAAGAAATACCCAAACTAGGCCTACTTGCTTTGTCAGCCCTGCTGGGATGCAAATCTTTCAAGACGAGGAGAGTTTCATTTGGTTTGCCCAGAAAATGGGCTATCAGTAATGAGAAATGGGTTGTACATTTTTGAAACACATCAAACCGGGAATTAGTTTCAATTTTTTTTCATTACAAGATAATAAATTCCATTGATTTTTATGCATGGACAATTATTTGGATTTTATATTTATATAAATAATATTTCAAAATAGTTTGAATGTGACTCGATATTTTGGGACTAAAAACAGTTGACCGCACCGAAATATGCAAAATTTCGTATAATTTTTAACCGTGGCCACAATATGGGCTGTAATGCTAACAAAAAGAAGATGGGATCCAAAAAAATCCTTAAGAATTAGCAAATGGGCTGTAAAGTAATAGAAATAATGGCAGATGGGTTGTATGCTGTTTTCCGCGGATTTGAGGTTGACTTGTGTGCCTACTATAGGTTGACGCGTCGCTTTCCTAAAATGGTTGGCGCTGCATAGCAACGTGTCAACAAATCGGCCTACGAGCGAGTGGATCGTTGGATGTCCATCCAACGGCCGTCGTGCTTCTTCAATCCCTGCTCTTCCTGCTCCATCCGCTCAAACAAGCACCAGCGAGACTGCATGCTCCCTCCTCCCGCGCCCGGTTGTGCTGCTACGCATGCCTCTCCACCCCAACGTACTCCCATCGCTGGCCTAGCCATCCCTATACTCACACACACCTGCTGTTATTCTCCGGCGAGGGCAGACGAACCAGTAAACCCTCGTACTCCCCTCCGCGTGGAAAACAACTATCGAGTCTTCCCTGGCTCCATGTCGTTCCCTTCCTAGGCCTCGCTGTTGTCCACCGCCCTAGTGCTATCGGTGCGGCGTGGTCAACGTGGTCAGCAAACGACATCCATCAGAAGTGCCTCCTTATTACACACAAAAAATGAATACTCCCCCAGCTAGCTGGGACCCATCGTAGTTGGAGGCTGACTTGTGGGCCTATTGACGCGGACGGAGGGCTTTGTCAACTTAGTCAATATGAATGATTCTAGCTCTAGTGACCGTACGATGTCCATCCAACAGCCGTAGTGCTTCTTCAACCACTGGTTTTCTTGCTCCAGCCGCCCAAACCAGCGCCGGTCGTGCCGCTTGCTCCTGCATCCCATGGCCAGCTGTGCTACCGCCGAGGCCTCACCGCCCCCTACTACTCCCGCCGCTGGCCAGGCCATCCCTCTACTCACCGACACCCCCTGTTATTCTGCGGCAATGGTAGCCTCACACCGCAGCCAAACCAGTGAACCCTCGTACTCCTCTCCGCATGGGTATCCACTGCCGCGTCTTCCCCGATTCCGCGTCATCCCCTTCCTAGGCCTCGCCGTCGTCCACCGCCTTGGTGCTCTTGACGCGGCGTGGTCAACGTGGTCAACGAATGACATCCATCGGAAGTGGACTGTACGTGGAGAGGCTGACAGCTGGGTCCACGGCCGCACACAAGGAAATGCCTCCTTATTACGCGCAAATTAATGATTCCTCCACCTGACAGCAGGGACCCATCAGACGGGCCACCGTATTTCGCGAAAAAAATGTTTCCCTCCTAACTGTTGGGACCCACCAGCTACATCTTTGCATGCAAGGAAGTACCTCCTTATCCTCCCTGACAGCCGGGACCCACCTGTCGAAGCGTACGTAGCATTGTCATTCTGGCCGCGAACATGTACGTACATACTGGTCGATCGGTCTGTCTGCAGGCTGCAGCGATGAACCGTGGCCGAGTAAGGAAGGGCACGTATCGTGGTAGAGGTGCGCACGTAGCATGTCACGCAGTCCCGTTAATATTGTGTACACGTACGGACAACCAGGGTGCAAGAAAGTAAATACAGCCACGTACATACATACGGATGGTGTCTTGAACACCTACTCGCGCATACGTACGGCTAGGGCTCGTGTACATGGAGAGGCAGCGATGGCGTCGTGTTCATCGGCAGCCAACCGGCTAGGTCAGAATGGAGAAACTGCATCGTCGTGTTCATCGGGAGGCAACGGAATGCGTCCTGTTCATTGGGAGCCAACCGGCTTGGACGGAACAACTGATCAAAAAGAGGCCTGGCATACCGCAGAACGGAGGAAAGGGCCTCGTGTTCAACCACCTACGGTAGAAATGGGATCCTGTTCACCGGGAGGGGTGTGGCGTACCGCAAAACAGAGGAAACAGACTTCTCTTGGACCTCCTATGGTCGAAACGGGGTCCTATTGATCGGGAGGGGTGTGGCGTACCGCAAAACAGACGAAACGGACTTGTGTTGGAGCGCTAGGGTCGAAACGAGGGATCAGGAGGGGCGTGGCGTACCGCAAAACGGGACTCCACGGGCTACTGTTCATCTCCACCATCGACCCCCTCCAACCTCCACGGGCTACTGTTCATCCACCGTCGACCTCCTCCAGGCTCCACCTACGACTGTTCATCCACGGGCTCCTATTCATCCAGCCTCCACCGCTCCTCCACCGGCTACTGTTCAACCAGCCCTCTCCACATGGTCCTATTCAAACACCCCTCCACGGGCTACTGTTCAACCAGCCCTCCACGGGGTCCTGTTCATCCACCCCCAACCGGCTCGACTGATCGGGGTCCTGTTCATCCAGCGGCAACGGCCTTTACTACCATGGGGTCATGTTCATCCAGCCGACCACCAGGAAATGTTCAACCAACCCCCCAACAATGCTCACTGTTCATCAAGACGCAGCAGGTTCGATCGGCTTCAGTTAGCAGCAGTAGCGAAGGAATCGCTCGATCGGGTTCAGTAACGCATAGCCTGCACTGCAAGCGCTCGGGTTCAGTAGGCGAACGCCTCGCTCGGGTTCAGTTTGAGCCCAAAGCCTCGCGCCCACGCGCGTACGTGTATGAGAGAAATGTGCATCGCTCGGCCCCCGACCACCCACCGTAATCGGGAACTCCCCGATATTTTTCTCGCCCTCGTTTCTACCATGGTTTTCTCCGTCATGGACGGCCCAAAGAATGTCACGCAGCTGCGTCTCCGGCCCGCCCATGACGAAAAGCCCATTTTCTGTCATGATTTTTCGTCATAGAAGTAGGAGCCCACCACATCTATGATGATACCGGGTTTTGTCACAATTATCATCATAGAAGTGTCATAAGCATGACAGGAAAAAAAATCGTTCAGCCCAGAATGTGACGAATGTGTCTTTTTTTGTAGTGGAAACTACAAACTATGAAGAAACTATGATGAGCCCAGATTCCGACATGGCTTGAGCCTATGAAATCTGAGATAGGATCCATGTATGAGAATAAAGTGTGGGCTTTGGTTGACTTGCCCGATGATCGGCGAGCCATAGAGAATAAATGGATCCTCAAGAAGAAGACTGACGTTGATGGTAATGTTACTGTCTACAGAGCTCGACTTGTCGCAAAAGGTTTTCGACAAGTTCAAGGGGTTTGACTATGATGAGACTTTCTCACCCATAGCGATTCTTAAGTCCATCTGAATCATGTTAGCAATTGCCACATTTTATGATTATGAAATCTGGCAAATGGACGGAAAAACCGCATTCCTTAATGGATTTATTAAAGAAGAGTTGTATATGATGCAACCAGAAGGTTTTGTCGATCCTAGAGGTGCTAACAAAGTATGCACACTCCAGCGATCCATCTATGGACTGGTGCAAGTATCTCGGAGTTGGAATATACGCTTTGATGAGGTGATCAAAGCATATGGTTTTATACAAACTTTCGGTGAAGCCTGTATTTACAAGAAAGTGAGTGGGAGCTCTATAGCATTTCTGATATCATATGTGGATGACATATTGTTGATCGGGAATGATATAGAATTTCTGGATAGCATAAAAGGATACTTGAATAAAAAAATCCATGAAAGACCTCGGTGAATCTGCTTGTATATTGGGCATCAAGATCTATAGAGATAGATCAAGACGCTTGATAGGACTTTCACAAATCACATACCTTGATAAAGTTTTGAAGAGGTTCAAAATGGATCAGTCAAAGAAAGGGTTCTTACCTGTGTTACAAGGTGTGAGGGTAAGACTCAAAACCCGACCACGGCAAAATATATAGAGAGAATGCAAGTCATTCCCTATGCCTCAGTCATAGGTTCTATAAAGTATGCCATGTTGTGTACCAGACCTGTTGTGTGCCTTGCCATGAGTTTGGCAAGGGGGTACAATAGTGATCCAGGAGTAGATCACTAGACAACGGTCAAAATTATCCTGAGGTACCTAAAGAGGACTAAGGAAATGTTTCTCTGTTTTGGAGGTGATAAAGAGTTCGTCGTAAAGAGTTACGTCGATGTAATCTTTGACACCAATCTGAATGACTCTAAGTCTTGATCTGGATACATTTTGAAAGTGGGAGCAATTAGCTAGAGTAGCTCCAGAGCATTGTAGACATAGAAATTTGCAAAATACATACGGATCTGAATGTGACAGACCCGTTGACTAAACCTCTCTCACAAGCAAAACATGATCACACCATAGTACTCTATGGGTGTAAATCACATGGCAATGTAAACTAGATTATTGACTCTAGTAAACTCTTTGGGTGTTAGTCACACGGTGATGTGAACTATGGGTGTTAAATCACATGCATG
This sequence comes from Aegilops longissima, assembly GCA_021605205.1. NCBI lineage: Eukaryota > Viridiplantae > Streptophyta > Magnoliopsida > Poales > Poaceae > Aegilops > Aegilops longissima. The sequence goes on along the minus strand of CM038682.1, from coordinate 461,999,486 downwards.
GTGATGTGAACTAGATTATTCACTCTAGTGCAAGTGGGAGACTGATGGAAATATTCCCTAGAGGCAATCATAAAATGGTTACTATTATATTTCCTAAATCATGATAAAGGTTTATTATTCATGCTAGAATTGTATTGATCGTAAACTTAAATACATGTGTGAATACATAAACAAACACCGTGTCCCTAGTCAGCCTCTACTATACTAGCTCATTGATCAAAGATGGTTAAGGTCTCCTAACCATGGACATGAGTTGTTATTTGATAACGGGATCACATCATTAGGAGAATGATGTGATGGACAAGACCCATCCGTTAGCTTAGCATAATGATCGTTCAGTTTGTTGCTATTGCTTTCTTCATGTCAAATACATATTCCTTCGACTATGATATTATGCAACTCCCGAATACCGGAGGAATACCTTGTGTGCTATCAAACGTCACAACATAACTGGGTGATCATAAGATGCTCTACAGGTATCTCCGAAGGTGTTTGTTGAATTGGCATAGATCGAGATTAGGATTTGTCACTTCGAGTATCGGAGAGGTTTCTCTGGGCTCTCTCGGTAATACACATCATAAGCTTGCAAGCAAATGACTAAAGAGTTGGTCACGAGGTGATGTATTGTGGAACGAGTAAAGAGACTTTCAGTAATGAGATTGAACTAGGTATGAAGATACCGAAGATCGAATCTCGGGCAAGTAACATATCGATAGACAAAGGGAATCACGTATGTTGTCATAACGGTTCGACCGATAAAGATCTTCGTAGAATATGTAGGAGCCAATATGGGCATCCAGGTTCCGCTATTGGTTATTGACCGGAGAGGTGTCTCGGTCATGTCTACATAGTTCTCGAGCCCGTAGGGTCCGCACGCTTAACGTTCGTTGACGATATAGTGTTATATGACTTATATGATTTGGTGACTGAATGTTGTTCGGAGTCCTAGATGAGATCACGGACATGACGAGGAGTCTCGAAATGTTCATCAGGTAAAGATAGATATATAGGACGATGGTATTTGGACACCAGAAGTGTTTCGGGACGTACCGGGAAGGAATCGGGTCACCGGAAGGGGTTCCGGCCCCCCGACAAGTTATGGTCTTAATGGGCCAAAGGGAGGGACATACCAGCCCACTAGGGGGCTGGTGCGCCCCTCCACTTGTTTGGGCAGCCCTAGGGAAGGAAAAGGGGGAGGGCTAGCCCCTCCTGCCTTTCCCTCTCATGGGAGAAACGAAAGGGAGGGGCGCCACCCCCTGCCTTTCCTCGCACTCCAAATAAGGAAAGAGGGGGCGCAGCTTGGGAGGGACCCCAAGTAGGATTCCTCCTACTTGGGAACCTCCTTTCGATGCTCCTCCCTCCTTCCCACCTATATATATGTGGGAGGGGGGCTCCTAGCACACAACAAACAATTGCTTAGTCGTGTGCGGTGCACCCCTCCACCGTTTACACCCCGTTCATATTTTCGTAGTGCTTAGGCGATGCCCTGCGGAGATCACTTCACCATCAGTGTCACCATGCTGTCATGCTAACGGAACTCATCTACTATCTCCACATCCTGCTGGATCAAGAAGGCGAGGGATGTCACCGGGCTGAACGTGTGCAGAAGGCGGAGGTGCCGTGCGTTCGGTACTTGATCGGTTGAAGCGCGAAGAAGTTAGACTACATCAACCGTGCTGTGAAATGCTTTCGCTTATGGTCTACGAGGGTACGTAGACACACTCTTCCCCTTGTTGCTATGCATCTCCAAGGATAGATCATTGTGTGTGTGTGTGTAGAAAATTTTCTGTTTTCCATGCAACGATTCCCAACAAATAGATGCTATTTCCTTCTTTTTGTTGTGCCATATTATCATATCTATATTGACTTGTTCCAAATATAGAGGAGAACCCAGGCGGACCAAAAAGAATCTAAACCAAATGTGTGCAAACCAAGGATTGTCACACCAGCAATATGAAGGGCATGACTACACCAGTCCAAGCCGCTGTTGTAAGTCCTTACTCCTCATGCCTTTGAACTGCTTGTTACTGTGACGTGTGCATTTAACTACTTGATTTGCAGCCAATCTCATTTACTCTGTTCACTTTCATACACAGTTGTCTTACCGTATCATTTCACCTTACACGGATTAAAAGAGAGGGATGCTATTCTTTTGTTCTTGACCTATAATCTAGTTGTGATGCTTACGTGCTCAGGCAATGATACAATAGTCTATTCGTTTGATGTCTGTTTGCACGTGATATGAATGAGTTCATACTATGTTCATCGTATTTTAAACCGTGTCTCTTTATCCTTAGATGTCAATAAATGCGAGTAAATAGACAATACATTAGTCATGCTACATGGATATATGTTCCGAACATGATTTTATTGTGTACTTTGCACTCAAGTACGTGCTAATGTATTACAATGGTTCACCGAATAAGTTATGTATAAACGTGAAAGCTATTTTGTTTGCTTTTGTGTCATTAGTAACTTCTTATCTGGTACTACTAATCTACAAATTCAAACTTTCAGGAAGCTATGGAACAAATGATTGAACAACCACAACCTTCTGGAGGTGATGAGGCAACCACAGGCACAATGTCACCTTTTGCTGCAGTGTGTCAGTATCTCTCCACTAATAGTTCCAAAAGCACCTTCCTGCGTAATTCTGGGCTTGTTGTTAAGGTAATCTCGTTGAAAGCGCCTCCTGAACAAGATCTTCCGGCTAGACAAAGTGTTATATCTGTGCTCCAAACACAAGTCCAATCCCTAATGGAGGTCGTTTCTGAAACAAGAATAGTGGTTGACAAATGTCATCAAGATATGAATGGTTTTGAAACCAGACTATCAGACATTTGCTTCGTTGTCAAGAGCAATGGCGGAAAAAGGAGAATGTCATGCTGCTCCATCAGATTCTACAGCCTGAAACATTACCACTCAGGTCAAATGATCTATGCTTCTATACTTCTCATGGTGCATTTATCTGCACTGACTATAAACTTTTATGCCAACTGACCTTTTGTTGTATAGTTGTAATTTATTTTTGTTGCGATACAACATTAATCGTGCTGCCAAAGGCCGTAGAAATCAGCAAGCCGTTTTTGTATAGTGTAGGTTTATTCTTCGTAATGTATTTGGCATCATCGGTCTCCTTTAGGCCGAAAGCATCGTAGGATCCCAAATGGACAATGTTCGTATGGCCCACAACTCGAATGCAGTTAAAAATTATTATGAGCTGTAATCGATATTTAGCCCACATAAAATAAATGGGCCTAAGTACCGACCATCCCATTGGTAGGCTCGTGACCATATTGGGCCATTAACAGGTCTAAACATAATATGGGCTCATAATAATAATGGGTCATTAACATGTCTAAATATCTCGTAGGCCTTATTTGGCCCATAAATGTTGTGGGCCATTAACAGGCCGAGACGTAGATTGGGCCTTCATTGGGCCAGAATATACCCAGGTTTTACAGTAGGCCGAAAGATGATTGGGACTAAAGTGTGCCAAATAGCCCACTGGCCATTAGCAGGCTGAAATGTATCTCCGCCCATGGTGGCCCATTTACATGGCGGGTCGTTAACATGCCAAAAGTCAACACGGGCAGGAAATGCGCCGACCTACTACACGAGCCTTTACCAGGCTGAAAGTGCGGGCGGGTTGGATTTGTGTCATCAAGAATGTGGGTGGTTATGTAGCGACCCGACCTCAGACGGTCAAGCCTCTGTGTTTCTATGCCATCCCTGGATCAGTATGCTGGCACACACAGTACATAAATGTATATATCAAAGTGCAATCACATGCATAAATAACGTAAAACGATATATATACCTCATAAGTCACAGTGAAACAAATAGTCGGTGTGGAGTCCCATCAACGCCATCGGCAAGTTGAGTGTAGACTGTAACCCTGTATCGTAACTCTTACTCGTCGAGCAAATATCTGCAACATGATACGTTGCAGCCGTGTAAATCGATTACATTGAATGTACCGGCAAGATCACAACATGAGAAAACAGATGGTAAAACTATACTATATGCAATTTGGCTTTGTGGCTCTGTATCTGAGTTTTGTTTGCGTAAAAGCTGATTTTATTTTCCCTACATCAAAGGAATAAATGAAGTCTGTACTAGGGAGTTTTCTATCATGACATGGTTCCGCCAACCGATGTCTCATAGCCCAAAATCATCATATGTTGCCCACAATTAAGTTATCAATCCAGTGTTGAGAGTTCCGAGATAGATCCAAGTCCAGATGCTCAAATTGTCCGTAACCGGGGATACGGCTAATCGATTAGGTTATAACCCTCTGCAGAGGTTTGTACACTTTACCCGCAAGATTCGATCCCTCTCTTTACGTTCTCGCACCTCAGAGTGTTTGAGAACAAGATGACCGAAACATGGTCTTCCAAAGAGTTCCTCTGACCACTGTCCGGTACTCAACCCACCCTACTATAGTTCTACATCTGCTAGTACCGTCCCAGCCAGAGTCACAACTAAGGTCAACCAAGCGAGCCCATAATGACTTGCGGTTGCAGGTAAGCTTCCGGCATGAAGTATTCTTCCGTCTCTTTGAGTCAGGGTGAAGCTTTCCATAAGATGTCATGGCGCTTCTCCATGCATCCCGCCAACCACCGGTTTCTCCAGGTGCCCGTCAACCATCCTTCACCCAAAGAGTGTGTATTGAATTCTTGTCTCGAGTCTTGAAGTCTTGAGGCCTTGAAGATGCGGTCCTTGCAGATTCCATCATGGAGTTATCGTCATTGACGTAGATCCTCCATTCTCACACCACTCCGAGCACTCATACCAACCCGTCTACTATAGCGTAGCATTAAAATAAATAACGTCCCGGGCTTGGTAACAGGGTGATGGGTTCCTACCTCATGCAATACTACTCAACTACAAGGATTCATTAACACTACTGAGGGGTGGTTGCAAAGATGCCACTAAATGCAATAAATCATAGGTATGAAAGCATGGTCAAAGTGAACTTGCCTTGTTGTCGATCTTCGAAAACTAGGGATTCGTAGTAGCAAGCTTCGCACTCCGGAAAATTCTACCGAGACAAACAATTAATCACAATAAGCACATAGCATAGGACCACATAACACAATAGCATAGCAATAGCAACATAACACATCAAAACAACCAAATCAAAACCCAAATGGAAAACTCAAAGAAAATCAACTCAAGTTTCCTACTTCAAACAACAACTAGAACTAGTTTTTATATAATAAAATTTTTCTAACATAACCTAATCATGGTTTTATGTTAACTTAACGAAAAAGATTTCATAAATCAACTAGGAGCAAAAAGAATTAATTTAAAAACTATTATAAAACTCATTTTAGGCCTAATCCAATTTCTATTAAGAAAAATAAAACTGAACTTTTATTAATTATAAATAAAAGTTCATCCTATAAAGTGACAGAAACTATCCTAGAATAATCAATCACATGTTAAAAATAAATTTATTTACTAATTAAATTAATAGGAAAACAGTAGCTAGTTAATTAATTGGGATTAATAAGATTCTGCTTAAAACTATTTATTTATTAATCCTAAAATACCCAAGTTAATTTCTGTGGTTTGGCAATGTCAAAATAAAGTTGGGACAAAAAGAATCATCCAAAAATAATTTTTCTAACTCAAGTTATAGCAGATTTACTATTCTGACTAAAACTAAATTAAAGCAATTTTAGTTAAATTTAACATAGCTAAATATATATTCTACAGAAACTATAGAAAATTTGCAAACCAACAAAAAACGAATCATCAAAAAATAATAAACAGAATAAAAGATATGAATTTTTCAAAACAGAAACTATTCTGTTAAAACAGAAAAACAAAAATAAAAGAAAAAGGCCTAATGGGCCTAAACTGTGCACTGAGCGTAATATAACCTAAACGGGTCTAGGGTTAAACTAAAACGGGCCGGGCAAAAAAATAAATAAACCTAACTAATTAAACCGTAACGAACCGGGCCGGTTTTCTAAATAAAAACATACCCCTTCGGGGTCTAATCTTAGCCGTTGGTGGCGACCGGACGGGGGGAGTCTCCGGTGACTTACCGGCGTCCGACGGCAGCGGCGGCGGCGGCGATGAGTCGGCGAGGCTCCAGGCGTCGGTGAGGTCGGGAGTGGCGGCCGTGTCTTGAGGAGCTCGGGGAGGGTTTGGTGGAGTCGGGGTGGTCGGGAGGCTAGGGGCGGCGATGGCGGCGAGAATGGCGGCGAGAGCTTGAGCTCCAGTGAGCTCGGCGAGAGGAGAGGGGTCCGCGAGAGCTAGGGGGGAATGGGGTGCGGGGCGACGGCTTAAATAGCCAGGGGGCTCGTCGGGGTAAGGGAGGCGATCGGGAAGGGGATCGGCATCCCGGATCCTTCGAGATCCGGCGATCTGCGGCGGCGACGGCGTGGCGTGGGGCGGGGGAGGAAGAAGAAGGCGGTCCCGCTGTCGATGAGAGAGAGAGGGTGCGCGGGCGGCGGGCGGCCGGCGTGGAAGGGGTTGGGCGAGGCGAGTGAGGCCGGCTCGGTCGGCGCTGGCTGGCCTCTGGGCCGCTTCAGTGGGCCGATTGGTGGGGGTTCTTGGTTGGTGGGCAGAGGCTGGTGGGCGCTGGGGGTTTTTTTCCTTTTTTTGAATTTACTTTTTAAAATAAAACAAAACAGTATAACTTTTAAAATATAGATATTTTATATAGGGTATATATATACCAAAATGATCAGGGAATATTCCCTTTCATTTGAACATTTTTCCAAACAAAATCCAAACTTTATAAAAATCTATTTTTTCAAATTCAAATAAAATTCAGATTTGAATCCAAAACTTTTGGCAATGTTTTCCTCTGATATTTTGGAGTGTCATGTTACTCCTCTCATACTTTTGATCAAGTATTTATCAGGCATAGTTTTTGAAATGATTCCCATTTGCCAAAGTTTGAATTCAAATTCAAAACTCAAAATTTGAAAGAGGGTTTCAAAGCACTTTCAAATGACTTTCAACTTGATACTTTTTAACTTCCAACTCATATTTCATATAATTTAAGAAGTCATTTTATCTTCCCTCATGAAAATCATTGAGTTGCATAAAGCTTTGAATTTGAAATATTCCCAGATGAAATTCAAATCTTTTTCCAAAACCCTTTTCATTCCAAATGGAAGAAGTCATGTCATCTCCACTCTAGGGTTTGGTGTTGGAATGAACTTGAATTCATTGAGATCCAAAAGGCAAAGGAGAAGGTTTTTGGGAAAGTCATTTCATCAATTTTCAAAAGTTTCAAATTTCACTCAGTCTCACTCAATCAATCAAACCAACAATCAGACAACAAGCATAGTTATTTATTAATATAACATTCCAAAATTTGAAATTTTGGGATGTTACAGGTTAATAGGCCGGATGTCACATTTGGGCGCATATGACCCATGGGTTACACCAGTCGTTAATAGGCCGAAAAACAAATCGGCCTGGAAGTGTCCCAGCACTACAATGGGTCGCTAACATGTCGAAGTCAGACCTGGCCGAAAATGGCCCAATTCCAACATGGGTCGTTTATGGGCTGGATTGTTGGAAATATGCCCTAGAGGCAATAATATTGTATTATTATATTTCCATATTCATAATTAAGTGTTTATATTTCATGCTATAACTACTATTATCCTGGAATATGTGATTCAGTGAAAAACTCATAGGCACGTGTTAAACGGTAAACGGATAAAATAAAGGTTCCTAGTCTCGCCTCCAAGACTAGCTCAAGCGTTGTTGGTGATCACATTTTCCGGATCTTAGGATATCATTAAGTGTATTGATAGTCCTAAAACAACATTGAGATTATGATGTTGGAAGAACGATTTATTGAATCGACCGAAACTTGTTTGTTATGAATTGAGATAATATCGTATGTAATCGATTATAATAACAGAGAGTGATTTTTCTCCTTAGACCATGAAAGTATCATGGTCACTTCTTACCGTACGGTGGACTTTGGGGTTTCTCAAACATCACCTGTAACACGGTGATCATAACGACAACTTACAGGCTCATCGGAAAGTTTGACAAGTGGTCGAATAGCTTAAGAGTGGGATTTGCTCCTCCGACGATGGAGAGATATCCTTAGGCCCTCTTGGTGTGACGATATCCATCATCTTCTAGCCAAACACGGGTGACTACGTCACGGGGATGCGAGAACACAATAACGAGAAAAAAGAACAAAACCGGTAACTAGGATTTCGGTATAGTGAGCATGGTGATGACCCAGGAGGATACCGATGCATCCTAGGTTTTGTGAAATATTGCGAAGCAAAGGGAAATCACATGATAACCAAAGGTTCACTCGAATATCATTCGTGTACTGACAGGGGCCAATATGGACGTCCACGGTCCCGCTCGCAGTCATTGAACGAACGGTTTCGTCCATGTGTGTGAGTTACCGAACCTACGTGGTCACAAGTTTAAGGCAATCACGATCTGTTGAGTGTTACTAGGACAGGAGTCATGAGAATACATTTGTGGAATTATTTCATGAATACTATAAATAGTTCGGAGAGGATCTGAAAGCATTTCGGGGTCACTAGAAGGGTTTCGATGAGTATAGGGTAATACCAGGTATTATCGATAAATTATATGTAAGTGGAAAAAGTTTTCGGAGATGTTAATATATATATAATGGTCTAAAAGTATTTATAACATTTCATATTTAATTTAAATATCAATGGGCCTAAAAAGGCCAAGAGGTGGAAGGTAACTTGGGCCAAAAAGGCCCAAGTGGGAAAGTCCTTCCTTCACTAAGGAAGGAGGCCGAATTAGGAGTAGGGGAGGAGTCCAATCTCGGGAGCTCCTATGTGACGCATTCTGCATCAACTTGATGTGCTTTCGCAGAGGGTAGCTGGTTTGTGGGCTTTCTGGGCCTTGGTCCCGTGTTTCATCTGTTTGGCGTGCGTTTCACTGTTTCTCGCACGCAGTTTCTGTTTTCTATGTTTCTGTTGTTTGTGTTGTCTTTATTTCAGATGTTTAAGTTGTTTGTGCTATTTTTGAAACTTCATTGTAATAACTATTCCAGTTTTTTAAAACTTCATTGTAATAACAATTTCAGTTTTTTCTGCTGTTTCGAACAACAATTGTAAAAACAGTTTTAGGAGAGTTCCAAAAAAACTGGAGAGGCATCAGAAACACATACAAAATAATGGTATGGAAACAAGTATATAAAGCTTTGAAATCCTTTACAAACATATTCTGAAAACTTAAATCTTCATTGCAGCTGGAATTAATGCAGGAAAGTACCATTTGGGAACCATGATAAAACATAAAACAATGACATTTAGGCAACATTTACCTCATTTCCCTTCAGTTGGAAAAAAGTAGAAGAATGCTGAACTTTCCCTCGTATTCGTAAAAAAGTAGAAGATGGAAATTATCTGCAGTTTCTCGCTGTTTGTACTGGTCGTGGAACACCTTTCTTTACAAACTTATTCTGCAAATTTAAACCTTCTTTACAAGTGAAAGTAATGCAAGAAAGTATCACTGGGGAACCATGATAAAGAAACAGTAGAACAATTTGGTCATGGTACTCTTCCTTTGAGTTGGGAAAAATTCTTGTATTGCGGCCCTTGAGAATAAAAAGGGAAATATGTTAGTTGGAAGAATGGAAAAAAATTGACCGTGACGACGACATGTGTATGAAGTTACCTAAACTGTGCTAAAAATGATTACCTTGAAATCTTTATTTGAACATGCAGAAACCCTATTGAAGCAGAAATTACATGAAATTAATTAGAGTCTACACAGCAAAGAAAACAAGGGTCTAACGAAGAAAGTATGCTCTCCTGTACTTCAGAGAAAAAGAAGTAGGGAATTTACATGTCTCTGCAGGAAAGAAGTTACGAATGGCAGCTAAATTTCATTGTCCTTGGAAGTGACAATCTTGAAATGCAATTTATCATGTAGAGCTTGTAGATCATCCTTCCAAATTTTACAAAAGTTGCAGTACAATTTATGTTATGTTCCGAAGAATCAGAAAAAAAAGGAATAGAAGTGTTTTCATTGGAGAAATTTGGGTGGTACTTACATTAGAGAAACCCTCCATTCCGAGACCTTTGTAGTTGCTAAGATACTGAAGAAGGAAAATTCTTGAGTCATACCTGTACAAGAAAGAGAGGCATGGAAATTTCGGTGAATTCAAAAATACTTTCTATGTTTTTCTTAGAGTACAGAACTGTGGTGCTCCCGATTCAATCGTCCACTAATTATACACGCAAACGTGCACAATCAAGATGAGAGACTCACGTGAAGATATCACAACACAACTCTATGACACAAAGGATAAACACACATCTTTATATTACAAGCCAGGGGCAACGAGGACCCAAATACATAAGTCATAAAGCAAATATTATCTCAGTGCAGACATAGTTAGACAACTTTTGCCTTAAGAAGGCTCAGCAAAACAACGCCACTAGATCGAAAGGCAAGGCCTCCTGCCTGGGACCTCCAGACTACTCCTGGTCGTCGGTCTCCATGTAGTAGGCTCCGCTAGGGTAACCTGCATCCGCAGTGCTACCATCTATTGCAGCAATCGGGTCAAAGAAAAAGGGGTAGCAAAGCAACCGTGAATACTCATCCAAAGTACTCATCAGATCTACACTACATATGTGTCGGTATAAAAGAAATGGGGTACTATCTGTGGACTAAACTATAGAATGCCAGGGTAAGGGGGGAAGTTCATCCTATCGAAGGCTACGTCTTCTGGGAGCCACCATCTTGAAGCAATAGAAGAGAGAAGCTTGAATGGTAACAAGTATCGACGTATAGCAATAATCCTACCCGGAGATCCTCTCCTCGTCTCCCTATGAGAAAGCAATCTCCGGGTTGTATCTGTCACTTATCTGGGTGTATTTTAACAAGTATCCGATTTTAGTTGTAAGAGGTCGAAATACAACTCCAAGTCATCCTGTTACCGTGGGCACGGCTATTCAAATACACTACAAGAAATATGTCAACTTGCGACAATCAATATTGGTCACTGAATGGTCATTGTTTTCCATTTGTGACATATTTGTGACCGAAAATAGTTGGTAAAGAGATGATCGTCTTCAATGAAACTTAACGACCTTTCTTCTAAAATGGTCGTAGACCTTTACAACCAAAACAAAAGGTCGTAGGTTCTATGACCAATTTTTTGGTCACTAGCAATCTGCCCACACCACGTCAGATCCAACGTGGCAAGCTGACATGGCAAAATTGCGACCAAATGAAAAGGTCGTAGATTAGAATACGCCCGGTCCATTTGAGCCGTTTATATGGGCCGTGCCCGATAATTCAGCCCATTTAATGTTTTCTTTTTCTCTTTATTTTGCATATCTGCATGGGCCTGGCCTAATAATTTGGCGTTTTATTTCTGGGATGGAGCCTTTTACAAACTAGTTTTTTTATATAGTCAACTCTTTTTTGGGCCACAACCTTTTTACTCTACTTCTTGTTTGGGCCTTGGCCTTTTATTTTCTGGGATGTAGCCTTTTACAGACTAGGTTTTTTTACAGTGAACTCTTTTTTTAGACCCAATATATTTTAGTCCAATTATTGTTTGGGCCTCGGTCTTTTTGCGGTCCAACTAAGTTGTGGTCCAAACAATACTCAAATAATTCAGAAAATGCATAAATTCACAGGTTCACAGATTCATAGCTTCAGAAAATGCATAACTTCACATGTTCATAGGTTCAACTTACAGCTTCCAAAATGACCCACCACAAGTTCACAGGTTCTACGACAAGTTCACGACAAGTTCTACGACAAGTTCAACTTCACAGTTTCCAAAATTAGCCATCACATAGAGCTTCTACGACATCAGTGAGATACTTTAGCTCCAAAGAGAGCCATCAAGTGGGCTAACTTCTCATCATGTTCTTGAGGCTTCTTGCGCATCAGCTCAAATTCCTTCTTGTGTGCAGCTTCAGCTTCTTCTGCCTTCACCTTGATTGCCGCCAATTCTTCTTGCATCACTTCAGCTTGCAGCTCCGACCTCTCCAGCTTCTGCTCGAGATCACGCACATGAGAAGCCACACTAGCACTTGCTTTGTTGGAGTTGTTCCTAGATGACTGGAGCCCAACATTCCTCGGGAATGTGCTTTGCTTGACTTCGGTCTTGAGCACTTCGTCAACAATTTCAGCAGCAGGCTTTGGCCTTCACCTTCTGGTACCAACGCGTCCTTCCTTTTCTCCATATCAAGTTGGCATATGGAGGAAAATGATAGACATTAGTAGCACGTCTATTTCACATTTTGCATACTAGCAAGCAAGATAAACCAAACAAGAATGCCACCAAAGCAGCACACAAGATGAATTACTTAAAGTAACCAAACCAGCACACAAAATCTATATGAATATATTTTACTCAAACTCAGACAGAAGAAGATGATGAATAGTAACCTAAAAGCATTATTTGAATCTGCGCTTAGATATTATCAATAATAGACTCATTATAGCAAGTGTACACACTTATGTGATCTGGAGACATGCAATTGGAACAAGGCGATGATCATGCGACCCGAGTGAGTGCTTATGGAAGAATATGATGGCTTCATTAAGCCTAGAATGGTGGTTCTATATAAGATGGATTCCCGAGTGAGCCAATCATCAAAGGCAACGACATTCAGATCAATTTTCATCATGTCAAAAAAAATGCAACAAATAGCTACAACAAATTCTGATATCTTTGTTGAGAACTATACAACAAATTCTGATATCTTTGTTGAGATAACAAACCTATCTTAGGCTCTAGAGATCACGCACATGAGAAGCCACATTAGCACTTGCTTTGTTGGATTTGTTCCTAGATGACTGTAGCCCAACATTCCTCGGGAATGTGCTTTGCTTGACTTCGGTCTTGAGCACTTCGTCAACAATTTCAGCAGCAGGCTTTGGCTCTTCACCTTCTGGTACCGGCGCGTCCTTCCTTTTCTCCATATCAAGTTGGCATATGGAGGATAATGATAGACATTAGTAGCATGTCTATTTCACATTTTGCATACTAGCAAGCAAGAGAAACCGAACAAGAATGCCACCAAAGCAGCACACAAAATGAATTACTTGAAGTAACCAAACCAGCAAACAAAATCTATATGTACATATTTTACTCAAACTCAGACAGAAGAAGATGATGACTAGTAACCTGAAAGCATTATTTGAATCTGCGCTTAGATATTATCAATAAATGATTCATTATAGAAAGTGTACACACTTATGTGATCTGGAGACATGCAATTGGAACAAGGCGATGATCATGCGACCCGAGTGAGTGCTTATGAAAGAATATGATGGCTTCATTAAGCCTAGAATGGTGGTTCTATATAAGATGGCTTCCCGAGTGAGCCAATCATCAAAGGCAACGACATTCAGATCAATTTTCATCATGTCATAAAAATTGCAACAAATAGCTACAACAAATTCTGATATCTTTGTTGAGAACTATACGACAAATTCTGATATCTTTGTTGAGATACCAAACCTATCTTAGTGTGACGCCCCCGATTCAATCGTACACTAATCATACACACAAACGTGTACGATCAAGATCAGGGACTCACGGGAAGATATCACAACACAACTCTAAAACATAATTAAGTCATACAAGCATCATAATACAAGCCAGGGGCCTCGAGGGCTTGAATACAAGTGCTCGATCATAGACGAGTCAGCGGAAGCAAAAATATCTGAGTATAGACATAAGTTAAACAAGTTTGCCTTAAGAAGGCTAGCACAAAGCGGGATACAGATCGAAGAGGCGCAGGCCTCCCCACAGGATCCCCTAAACTACTCCCCGGTCGTCGCGGTGGGCTGCACGTAGTAGTAGGCACCTCCGGTGTAGTAGTCGCCATCGACGGTGGCGTCGGCTCTGGCTCCGACATCTGGTCGCAGCAATCGGATAGAGATAGGGAAAAGGAGGAACAAGGCAACCGTGAGTACTCATCCAAAGTACTACAAAGCAAGGAGTACACTACATATGCATGGATATATGTAAAGGGCCATATCGGTGGACTGAGCTGCAGAATGCCGTAATAAGAGGTGGATAGCTAATCCCGTCGAAGACTACGCTCGCAGCCTCCGTCTTGCAAAGATGTAGAAGAGAGTAGATCAAGTCCTCAAGTAGCATCGCATAGCATAATCCTACCCGCGATCCTCTCTTCGTAGCCTCGTTAGAGAGCGACCACCGAGTTGTATCGGCACTTGGAAGGGTGTGTTTTATTAAGTATTCGGTTCTAGTTGTCATAAGGTCAAGGTACAACTCCAAGTCGTCATGTTACCAAGATCACGGCTATTCAATAGATTAACTTCCTGCGGGGTGCACCGATTACCCGACACGCCGATCCCATTTGGCGGACACACTTTCTCGGTCATGCCCGCCGCGAAAGATCAACACGCCGCAACCCCACCTAGGCACAACAGAGAGGTCAAGACGCCGGTCTAAACCTAAGCGCACGAAGTGCAGGCCCATCGCCTTAGCACACACGCACGCTATGTAACGCGGCGAAGCAGACCTAGCCTAGCAGGCGTTCGATCCAATCCGGCAAGGCGCGCCTTCGATCGTGACGTCACGAAGTGCCGGCCGATACCACGGCGCCGGTTGCCCATATCTTGTCCCACGTGGCGGTTAGTGCGTATAAGGTCAACGACCCAACTCGATCAAATACCAAGATCTCGTTGAGCATGTTAAGTATCCATGACGCCGACCAGGGCGAGCCACCTCTCTCCTAGGAGAGAGGTGGTCTCAACTCGCCTGCCGCTCCGCCATAAAGTAACAATCGGGGCCGTCGGGAACCCGGGCCCACCTCTACGGGATGGAGCCACCGTCCTTTCAAATTTCCCCATCTCCTAACAGATACCACATGTAATGTAATAGTGTAAAGTATATAGTATATGCCCGTGATCACCTCCTCAAGTGATCACAGCCCGATAGTATAGCATGGCAGATGGACAAGAATGTAGGGCCACCGATGGAACACTAGCATCCTATACTAAGCGATAGGATAGCGGTAAAGGTAACAACAAGAGTAGCAAGGACAAAGCTATGCAGCAGATAGGATTAACTCGAAAGAAGTAACATACTACACTACTCTAATGCAAGCGGATAAAGAAGAATAGGCGATATCTGGTGATCAAGGGGGGGCTTGCACGGTTGCTCGGCAAGAGAGAGGGTCGTCAACACCGTAGTCGTCTTGGGTAGCAATGGCGTCGGTCTCGGTGTCTAGCGGAAGAAGAGGGGGAAGAAACAATGAATACAATGCAAACAGATGCATAACGATGCCTGACAAAGCAATGTGTGATGCTAGGCGTGCCCTAATGCGGTATGAGGTGATACCGGTGAAGGGGGGAAACATCCGGGAAAGTATCCCCGGTGTTTCGTTTTTTCGGGCAAAGGAGCCGGAGGGGAAAAGTTGCGAGTTTGATATGTTAGGGGTGTGTGGCGGACGAACGGGATGCGTATCCGGATTCGTCTCGTCGTTCTGAGCAACTTTCATGTAGAAAGTATTTTCATCCGAGCTACGGTTTATTTTATATGATTTTTAAAAGATTTAAATCATTTTAGGATTAATTTAAATATTTTAATTCAACATTATCCAGAACAGTGTTTGCTGACATCAGCATGACGTCAGCAGTCAACAGAGGTGTTGACTGGTCAACTGACGTATGGGTCCAGTGGGACCCACCTGTCATACACTGTTTAGACTTAATTAGGGTTTAGGCTAAACAAACTACTATTTAATTAAACTAACAGGTTAATTAGATTTATTAATTAACCTAATTAATTAGTTAATTAATTAATTTTATTATTATTTTTTTAATCCTTTTTTTGGAAACATTCTGGAGGCGGGGCCCTCCTGTCATAGGCCCCAGGGGGCTATAGTGGGTTTGGGCATTGCAGGCGCCACCCGAACAGCGCATGAGCATTGGAGCGTGGCGGTGCAAAGCCTTGGCAGTGGCGAACCAGGTCCGCGGGCGACGGTCGCCGAGGCGCGACGGGGCACCGGAGTTGGCCGCGGGGGCGGCAATGGTCGACGTGAGCTGGGACGACGACCGCGGGGCCGGCAGCGAGCGGGCACGACGGAGCCAGAGCGAGGGCTGCGGGTCGAGGCCGGAGCTCGACCAAAGCGAGCTCATGGCGGCGGTAGTGAGCATTGGTCGGCGAGCAGCCGCAGCGGGGCGAAGAGGGGGATGTTAAATGCTCGACAGGGCGCGCCAGTTGCGGCGATTAGCGAGCGAGAGGAGTGGCGCGCGCGCAGGGCGGCGGCGCGCGTGCGGGCGCCGTTGAGCGAGGCCATGGCCGAACTGGCCGGAGTAGGGGAGGAGGAGGAGAGGGAGCATGGGGAGGCGCTCACATCGGGGCCGTAGGGTACATGGCAGCGGGGCGCGAGGTGGGGGACGGGGACGACGTGCGTTGAGGAGGCAGGCCGACGGTGCAGGATGTCGAAGACGAGATCGATGAAGGCGAATCGGTGCGGCTCCGCTCGATTTGACGCTCTGGATGGACGAGGTCGTCGGTGGCGATCCTCCTGGACTCGTCGGAGCGGTGAACGGTAGCCGGTGGCCATGGGGTTCACGGCGGCGCGGCGTCAGGCGCGGTCGTGGTTGGCACGACGAGGGGCGTCGTCAAGGGAGAGGGGACGGGGACGCGAGGAAGAGGGCAGGGGGAGGCTAGGGCGGCCTCGGCTCGCAGCAGAGCAGTGGGGGAGGCGAGGCCATGGGGATCGGGCGCTGGCCTGCCTGCCCTGGCGATGGGGGTGTTGGGTTTCGCCTCGATCCAGATTGGATCGGGGTGGGGGAGAGGGAGTGGCGACGTGGGGGAAAGTGGGGGAGTGGGATGCTAGGGTTTCGGGGGGAGCAGGGGTTATGGAAAGAGTGGGGTGGGCGGCTGGGCCAGGTGGGCTGGCCGGCCAGCTGGGCCAGTGGGCCGTGGGGGGAGGTTCTCTTTTTTTTGTATTTGTTTGTATTCTGTTTTTATTTCTTTTCTTTAATTTATTTTCTTTAACTGTTCTAATTCAACTTAGGGCATTTAAGTATTTGATAAATTTGTGTTTTCTTTACTATAATTACCTCTGTGATATTCGGCACAACCCAAACATTTTTGTTTTGATGTTTGAAAACTGTTGATGTTTGACAATATTGAAATTTTGAATTTGAAAAGTTTCGAACCGACGCGAGATTAAACAGTGACGGAGGTGACGTGGCATATTTAGCAGAGGTTACTGTAGCTTAATTATCCGGGCGTCACACTTAGACTCTAGCAAACAACATCAAAGCATGGAACATACATCAGCATCAGCAAAGCATAAAACCTCAGGCTCTGAACTAGCTGGACAAAGCGTGGAGTGACTTACTATTGCAATCTTAACTGGCTCCGAAAGCCCATGCTTCTTGCTGTTGTGGGTGTCCTTGAACAAGTCAATCGTAGACAGCTCCTCACCCTTACGTTCTTCTTTCTAAAAAATTTTTCAACAAAAATCAAAATGTTGTTCAGCAAGAATCAGAAATGTTATTCAACGAGAATCAAACGGTAAGCTCTCTAGACAAAAGTTCTCACAGTGGCAAAAATGTGTGTTGTATAGTGCCTAGAACCAGTTCTTTGTTGGTACACGACTTTTTTATTCACCTTGTTCACACATAGGTTTACTACAAAAAAGCATACTGTCAGCATGATCTAGCACTAGCATATCATGTGAAGAACATAAACCAACAACTACATGTATACAAGATGCCATAGCAAAAAGATACAAACCTTGTGTCTTGGGGGTAGACCACATCTTCACCAGAGCTTGCCATTCACCGTCTGTCATATCTGGCACCGGAGACTTGATGCTGACTTTGTTTGCTGCTATGGTATCAAAATATTTCTTCCTGATCTGGTGGCGTCTGTTCTTTGAACTTTTCTGCAGAATATCTTTGCACACAGTCTTAATGATCTCCGAGTTCATGTTCATCTCAAAATTTGCCTACCAAGACAGCAAACAAGGTAGGGAGTGATCATACGCGGGTGTAACAGAAAATAGATAGCACATTAGCCATGAAACAAGTAGCTTGCAGCAAATTTTCCAATGTAATTATGCAATAGATTAGCGTTTTTTGTATTCCTTGAAGTGAGGAAGTCTAAGTGCATCTAGTGCCACCCCTAGTTGATTTTGGAGTATTGACGACAAACGTGGTTGAGGGATTAATGTGTTTGTAAGAATTGCAAGATAACACAGGTAGAAGTCCCTCATTGATTTGGTTTACCTACCAGAGATGACACCTAAAAATGTATGAAGACATTGAAGACAATGGTGGTTCGTGGAGAAATGCACGTTGAAGATAATGACGTATGAAGACATTCACTTAAGTCAATGGAGTGCGAAGACGTAGTTTCTTTCGTAGTTTCATTTTTTTCTTTCCTGAGTCATAGGAACCACCGAACTGTTAAGTGGGGTCCACGTGAACAAAGTCAGAAGACTGACGTGATGCTCAACCCAAATCCTATGTCTTCGAGTGAAGACAATGAGAGTAAATCTTATCCAGAGTTGGATGAGTCAGCCTTGCTTGTAGCCCAAGTCAAGCTGCCGCGTGTGTTTGAAATCCGACCATTGGACACGTGTCGGTTCCTGAGTGACCCAGGGTCATTTCGGACAAATCATGTCAGGTTGCCTCCTGGCTATAAATAGCCCACCCCCCTACACCATAAATTGGTGGCTGCTCAGAGTTAGTGCCCGGCTTTTGTCCTTTGAGAGCAACCCACCTCCGAAGCCTTTGAGAGAAAGAAACCTTGCGAGGACAAAGCCCAAAACACCCAGAGCCAAAGAGTGTTAGGCATCACTGAAGTCTTTCTGTCCGCGTGACCTGAAGACTTGTTACACTTGAGGATTGTGTATCCTCCAGCCGGTTAGGCGTCATGTTCTGAGGATCCAAGAGTCATTGTGGATTGCCGGTGAACGGAGTCTGTGAAGGTTTGGAAGTCTACCTTGAAGACTTACCAGAGTGATTGGGCGAGGACTAAGTGTCCTTAGCTCAAGGGGAATAAGGTGAAGACGTGGTCTTCGAGTTCAATCTCAGCCTCCCTAACTGACGTCATGCTTGTCACATCAAGCTGAACTGGTCTACCAAATCCTTGTCTTCACCAAGCAACTGGTTCTATCCCCTACCTCCTTTATATTTCAGTTTGTCTTCGTGAAGTCATTGCTTGTTTGCCTGATCTGTTTTTCTTCATTGTGCGAAGACTTTTACCTGTTTGGCTTCATACTTTCTTCCATTCTGATCTACTCTACCTAGCTGCTATTAGTCGTCGTGCTTTCAATGTACTGTCTACTTGACTATGGCCTATCTAGTGTAGTTCATCTTCCGCTGCATATCATATAGGTGTTGTTTGGTTGTCTGTCTTCAAAGATATTGCATCTTTCAAAGACTTTCATAAAAATCGCCTATTCACCCCCCTCTAGTCGATAAATAGCACTTTCAGGAAGAACTGGCAGATGGCTTCTTGCAACGAGTCCACACTCAGAAGCAAGCTTTGCAGCCTACAAAGGCTTCTTTGGACGCTTCATCCCTTCGGCAATTTGGATTGGCACCTTGGTACCAAGCGACTTGGTGATCCTCTCTAGCCCTTTGCCCTTTCTATTTTTAGGCTTGGTAGTCATTACATCTAAAAATGGAATTGAAATCATAAATTAAAAGAGAAATCGACAAATTCAGGAATGGTTCTGCCAAACAGGTAAGCATACATGATCGCTTCCATTTGGAAAATGCACTAGTAAAAGTGAGCATTGCAAATGTGAACTTGCCTGATTGAAGCACAAGATGTTGTTCTTCTTCACTGATGACAGCATTCCTG
The DNA here is from genome assembly GCA_021605205.1 of Aegilops longissima. NCBI lineage: Eukaryota > Viridiplantae > Streptophyta > Magnoliopsida > Poales > Poaceae > Aegilops > Aegilops longissima. The sequence goes on along the minus strand of CM038682.1, from coordinate 461,979,664 downwards.
TCCACAGAAGGTGCAACAGGGCCGAGGTCTGTGTGGATAGTGCCTTCGTCATCTATGCAGTTAGTTCCTCATTCATCTAGGTAGCCAGTGCCTTTTTCATCCATGCGGAGAGTGGTTTCTTCATCCATGGGCGAAAACTCATCACCCATTTGCAACAAGCTCTCAGAGTTCATGCGCAGTGGACTTTCCTGATGGTCCGTCGCAGCCGCCATCTTTGCTTTCTGCCTTGTGACTCTAACAGGGATAGGTTCATCAGGTTCCAGGATCCTCTTTGTTTGTCCTGGAGGTACGACCATCACCCTTCCTGGAGGCATTGCAACAGATGTTTCTGAGCTCATCCTCTTCTTATTGACTATCTTCTTAACACCAGGATTCTTCCTCCTAGATTACTTTAGTGCCTCGTGTAAATAGCACGGAAAAAAGCATTATATCACAAGACAAATGTGTGAGCACAAGGAAACACAAAGCATACAAGTACTCCCAGCCCTCCAAGCAAGACATGGTATGCACCTTAACAGTCTTCTCCACTACAACATCATCCACTTCCTCTCCATCAATAACTTCATCCTCCTTAGGATTGTACTCTCGGTCATCATTGATAACTCCACTACCTTCTTGAACCTCATTAGTTCCACCTTCTTGTACATAATTTATTTTCCTAATCTTTGACGCTATTGCACCGATGCCAAGGGACTGGAATATCTGATTGTTCCTCAGCATATTTCTAGCCCTAGCCTTCTCGTACTCGGAGAGAGGCGCTTCTTTGCATAATAAAGGAGACATAACTATTAGGTGAATGGTTGTAATGCATGGACAAACAACCAAACATATGTTATGAGATTTTATTATCATTTAATCCTAGTTATTCGGTGAGGAAGTGTAATGACCCGAACCTGATAAGATTCGATGTCTCTGTGCTTACTGTGCTAATCCCTGGATCGATTCGCTAGCACACACAGTACATAGGAATATCAAAATAACAAGTGCATCATTTACAACAACGTATGATCCAGAATTTGTAAAGTATTACAAACTGCATAGGACGTAGCTACCCTTATTCAATAATGATAGCGGAAATGCGGTATAAACAAACTATGAGTCCTATAAATGCCCACTAGCGAAATATTGAGTGAAGACTCGCGACCCTAGTGTATCTCACTGGTCATCAGAATATCCTGCAACATGATAAGTTGCAGCCACAAGGGTCAATACATTTAATGTATTTGCAAATCACACATAATGATATAGCAAACCTACATCCAGAAGCAAGGCATGAAAAACATATCACTCAAGTTGGTTTGGCATAAACTAGCTTCACCTACCTCCACTAATTATGTAGTCAAGGTTTACACAAGCACAAATGACACCAGGCTAAACTGGACCACAACAAAATTACTCGCACACGGGAACCCTCGGAATCATAGGATGATATGAGAAAGATCTTCAAGAAGTCTCAAGTGCGCTCAGTCGTGGCGCATTCTCGAGGGACGATAGAGCACTCAGCCATCAACACATTCACCTGATTTAAGCCCCGAAACCTCAAGTGCGCTCAGTCATGGCGCATTCTCTAGGGACAATAGAGCGCTCAGCCATTGACGCATTCACCCGAGAAAAAGTCCCGTGCCTACAGCTATAAAGACTCATCAATTCCATGCATCACTCGACACATACCCACGTCTACCATCGCAAGCTACTCACACCATCACATACCATAGTCAATACCAAAACATGACAACACGGAACACAATGATCAACCAAACATATGACACATCACAACAACTACACACACATAGAAGAAATATAGGATGAGCATAATCAAAAGTGAAACTTGCCTTGAAAGGTGCTGAAGTACTCTAACGCTTAATTCTGGTCCGCTTCCAACTCCGGATAATATGTACGATTAACGAATGCATCGATAAATAGACCGTACTCACAAAACACTAAAATAATGTCAACAAAGAATTCAAATAAAACTCCAATAAAGAAAACATATCAGTTGGTATAGATTATCTACATGCTAGTAGGATCAGAACGCAAAAAAGAAACGACTAATTTGGACGAAAGGTTTGAAAGATATAGCCTCCGGAAGGTTAAATTCAAATTTAAGCAGTTAAAAATGTGAAATTTTAGTAAAAAATGTGAAATTTTGGTTCTACAGTATTCTCCTGGTCACTACAAGTACACAGAAAAAAGAATCGATGAATTTGGATTTACGGATCTCAAGTTATAGCCAAACGAAAATTATGCTAAAATCTGCCAAAACTGTGTTGCAGCTGCTGCCATGCGGGTGCCATGTGGCGTGATAGGATTGGCCGGTGCTAGTTCGCTGCTGTTTCTAAACGGCGGATGGCCACAACTTAAAGCGAAACGTTTCGGTAATAGAAAAATATGGGCGATCTAATCTCGGCCGTCTAAAAGAGATCGAACGTATGGAGATGCTCACCGGAAGAAACAGAGGATGGCGGCACCGGACTTGGGAAAGATGACTTGCGGCGGCTCGGACATGAAGCTGGCGTTGTCCAAGACGTTCACCGGACTCGCGGTAGGAGCCACGGCGTGCGTACGGATACGTACAACTTGTGAAAATCTCCAGGGACGACTGGGGCTTGCTCCGGTGATGATGGCGACCGGCTGGAGCAGTGGCAGCGGAAACTGGCTTGGGTTGAGGTCCATGCGGTCGGTACGCTGCTCCCCTGCGTGAAGTAAGTATTCAGAACGATAGAAGAGATCGAGGCAAAGTTAACAGGAGCAACAATAGAGACTGGGAACCTCTAGAAGCGATGGAATCAACCAGCAGAGGTGCTCCTGCGGTGGTGGACTCCGACGAGATCGGAACGAGGCAAAACGGGCGATACAGTGCACGGGAGTTGGCAAAACGAAGAAAAATCGAAAGAGGAGGGGTTCGGGATCTTAAATAGGGCATCAACTCGTGGGTGGAGTTCAGGGATCAATCGAATCGATCGATTCGACTGGGTCTGTTTCGGCCACAGTGTTCGTGATGAACAAGGTGCGTTGGAGGAGATGACAAGCGGGCCAGGGCAGTCAGCGGCACAAGGGAAGGAATAAAAGAAAAACGCAAGGGAATAGTACGCCGATTGTTGTTGGGCTCCTCGCTGCGCTATGCTGAAAATGGGTCGGTCTGCTTGCTGGGCTGCGCGCTCGGGCGAGAAGAAAGGAGTTGGGCTGCAGCTGTGCTGTGCAGTCCAGTGAATAGTAATATCTGGCAAAATATTTTTTACACAGCAAATTTTTTGGGTAATAGTAAAATACCAGATGACTTCCTAAAAATTCTAATACACATAGTAAAATACTAATACTAATATATACTACAGGAATATAATTCCAGCCCCAGTGCAATTTTGTAGAACTATTTTATGCAATAAAGAACACACAAAGAGCAGTGTAAAACAAATCTCAAAATCATTTGGAGTTAATAAAATTGCAGAAGCCTCTCTCTGGCGACACGGGGGAACCCCTCCAGTGCCACCACCTCCCCTCCTCCCTCCACCACCCACCTACGCCGAGGAGACTGTCGTGGCTTGGCCCGCTCGCTCTGGAGGTGGGCGCGAGGCATCCTCTCGCGAGGCGCGAGGGCGATCTGCGCGCGGCGCGGCGAGCTAGGTCGGCGCGCGGCGCTGCTCCGGCGGCGGGTGTGGCTCCGCGGTCTGTGGGGTGGCGCGCGCGGTGGTCTCGCTCTGGCGTGGGTTGGCGCGGCTCCGGTGGTGGGTGGGCGCGGCCAAGCACGGATCTGGCGTGGCGATGTGCGGCGCCGCGGTCCCCGCGGGATGGTAGTGCTCGGCCCGGCGATGTCTTGGTGGTGCTCCGGCAGCTCCTGGCGCTGTGGATCCGGCGGGTGGCGGGTGGCAGCAGCTCCGGGCGTGCGTGGCTGGCTCTGGCCAGCCCTGGGTTCTCCGAATCCGGCTGCTTCATTGTGGCGAGAGGCTGTTTGGTAGTCCGGCCGGGCTTGGGCTCGGCAGACAGTGTGGAAGCACCGGCAGCTACTGCCTCGGGCTTCGGCGGGGCGCGCGCCGGCGCCGCGGTGCCGCTCTTCTTGAAGACGTCGTCGAGGTGTGTTGTCTGCCCTGCTTGTGTCTCCGGTCGGCGAGACCAGTGGTGTGGTGGTGGCTTCTGCTTGGTCATGGCGCGATGGCTTCGTGGGAGGTGTGCGGGTCAGCGGAGGTGCAGTGCGTGAGGGTGTGGTGTTGGGCGGTGCTCCGGGCGAAGGCTTGCCGGGTTTCTACCGGCTGACGGCGTCGGTGTCCGCGGATGTCGTGTCACCTCCTTGAAGGCGCCGCCGTGGAGTCCACCCCCTGCACGTCCTCGGTTCCAGCTCTTCGGGTGAAAGCCTAAGGCCCAGTCGGGTCGGGCGACGGCGTCGGCATCGTCGCTTCCTCCTTTGGGGCATCGCCTTGAAGAGCATTGGATCCCGTTTGCTCTTTCCTTGGGCTGGACGCTCGCGGCATTGCGGTCGGCGGCTGTCTGTCCGGCAATGTGGATGTTGCACGACTACTAGTGTGGCAACAATGGCGGCTTTGAGCGAAGTTGGGCGGCTGCTGAGCTTTGGTAGTCGGTCTCATCCGGCGTGTTCGAGGGGTTGCCGGGCCTCATTTGTCTTCCTGAAGTCGGAGCTGTAGAGGAGGTGCTTCCGCGGCGACGATGACACGAGACGGGTGGTCGGCTCCAGTGCCGGCTCGACGCAGGCCCAGCGCTTTCCCCCTACAATGCTTGTCGACCGAGTCGGAGCTGCCTGGTCGTCGGCGTGTGCGGTCGACTGTTTAGCATCAACCGACGCATGCCTCGACGCTTGTTCGTGGTTTTCTCTTCGACGACGTGTGTGCGTTCTTGTGTGGGTTGCCAGGTCGCCCTGTGTGCCTTGTTTTTGCGGGCATGTTGATGTAGGGCGGAACCCTACGTGGACGATCTTTCACGTTGGAGCGGATCCTACGGTGAATCACGACAAACACGCGGAAGAACAAGAGGGAAAACACGGGGAAAACGAGAGAGAATGCACTCAACCGACAAGAAATCAATCACACAAGTGCTAGATTATCGAATACATAGAGTGGCACAAGATTCGAGATCAACAAAGGTAAGGATACACGAGTAGCCGTTCTTCTCCGAGAGGAGGTCTTGATGGGGTCCACCCTAGAAGGGGGTCTTGAATCCGCTTGGGGATCTTCTCCGTAGAGGTCCTGATCTCCGAGGAGAAGTAGCCAAGTGGATGAGCAAAGGCTCTCTCACCTAAACATGAGCTAATCCAAAGCTAACCCTAAAAAGAGGAAGGGGATGAAGTATATATAGTCTCGGGGGCGAAGGGGTACAAGGGACAAGTCCCGGATGCCTTCTTGCAGAGGGGGAGGCCGGATGTCCGGTGTCGGGCGGATGTCCGGGCTTTCGAGACGCCGGATGTCCGGCTAGGGGCGGATGTCCGGCTGGCGGGTCTGTTCGGCCGAATCGGGTGCGGGCGCCGGATTTCGGGCGAGTGGCGGATATCCGGGGAGCCGTGGGAGGCCGGATGTCCGGGGCTGGGGCGGATGTCCGGGCCCTGTAGTCTTGGGCAGCTGTGATGGGCGCCGGATGTCGGGCTCGGGCGGATGCCCGGCTTGGGGAAGGGCGGATGTCCGGGTGGGGCGGATGTCCGGGGCCTGTAGCATCTGTCTCTTCTTCCTTCTCCTCTTCCATGCTTCCGCGCATGCTTGGCCTTGGTCCTTGGGCTCTCCATGGTCTCCTCGGGTGTACCGAGTATGCACAAGGTCCGCGCTGAAGTAGCATCCATGTCTTACATGCGGAAAGGGAAGATTCGGAAAGGAGCGAGTTCACCTTAGGTCCAATGGCGCATAGTCGAGGTCTCATCTTATGTATCCTTGGGGCTTGGAGAGTAGATGGAGTGTACATGGGGATGAGCGTGGGATGCTCCGCATCATCTCCCCTCCCTTGGGAAAGATCCGACCTCGGATCGTGATCCTCATCACCATGGAAACGGTTGTCGTAGACGGACTTGTAGTTGGACGAAGTTGAAGATATGGTGCAATCCAAGTAGTCCAAGGTGTCGCCGGAGTGATAGACGTGCAAAAAGAGCAAACACAAGCAACACTCGGAAATACAATGGTTAGCGCACACAAAGTGTCCATCATGTAAGAATGAGTCCGTGCGGCAAGATTGGTCGTGACAAAGCGCATGAAGCTTATCAAGATGATCTAGAATGAGATGCAAAGCATTCATGGGAGGAAATGCAATCATTGTGCACACAAATGTGTTGTGAATATGATGAATGCAACCACGGTGCAAAATGATGTCATAATGGGATGGTGCATCAAAAGCATGAATATGGCAATGGATGCGCAACATGTGTATGTTATCATGCAATTGATGATGGGCAATATGATCATGATGTATGAATATGCCATCAAGGAAGATCACAACAAATTTGCTAAGGAAGTGCACAAGCTCATATATCATGGATGACATGGGAATACAAGATGCAACAAGGCAATCATAATGTGAGTCAATCCATGCATAAGACGCAAATTTGTGGTGAGTATGATATGTCCATCGAGCATGAGTATGAGCACAATCAACAATTATGGAGGTGTTGGTATACCAATGCTCGATGTTGTGGCAAGAGTGGAAAACCGAAGGTGCATCCACTAAGTGCGAGCGCTCCTCAATGTAAAGGTCCATAGAGCCAATCTCCAATGTCGGTCCTCCATCCAATAGATGTATCATGTAGACAAGAAGAAGGAAACAACAATGAAAGAGTGACCCATCCAATATGCAAACTTGAGGATGGCTCAAAGGGAAGGAGTTCACCTTATGAATGTTCCCGAAGATGTTGGAGTTGCGCATCATGTATGCCTTCACACAACCAATATGTCTTATGACGTTAATGCCTTGTGAATTCTTCAAAACGAAAGAACATGACAAACACTCGGAAAAACAAATGAGGTTAGCGAAAGTGCAAAACCTATCATTCGTGTGGTAAGATACCCAACAAGTGTATGCATCATGCTCATCATAAGAAAGTACAAGGGAGCATTTTATAGTATGGAGGCATATGATGCGAGAACAACCAAATACAATAGGCTCAAGTAAGCAAGTATGCATCACAAGTAATATGTCCAAGTCTCCAAGATCAATAAGCATAGTATGGTTGCACTCAATACAATTGGATATGAAAGAGGCAACTAATGGACACAAGAGACAATGATCAAGATATATCATGTGAGAGGCACGAGCATATATGCCATCAACCCAAGAAAGCAAGTGATAGTGGAACATGGGTGATGCAACATAGCAATCAATCATATAGATCAAGTCAAGCAAGCTAGTAGTGCGAAGATGCAACATACTAGAAGGAATCATGGCAAGCATGTCATGTGTGCAAATAGTGGGCATGGATAATTCACATGGCATAGCACAAGCATGAAAGCAAGATATGAGCAAAATAGCATGAATGTATTGGCGAGGAGCCATATGTAAATAGCAATGGATCATCATGACTCTCCCAACACAACAAGCATCAATAGCATGGGGCACAAAGAAACCATGACAATAGCTACTAGGATCGCCACCAAGCATGCAAATACACATAGGAGTAGCATAATGGTGAATCATGGGTAGATGCAAGCAAGGGTCACAAGTGCATGGCAAAGGCATAGAAGCAAGCATAACATGCAAAGTGAACACGGTAAAATGAGCATAAGGTGGCAAGTGGTAAATAGCCCATAGCCGTGTGAGAGCCAAGTAGAAGAGATGCGCGTAGTCCTTGCGCAAAAGGAATGGTGGGAATGAAAGTCCACGTGATCCCGAGTCATCGTTGCTCTCAAGAGCTCGTTTAAATCAAACTCATGGGATTGAGAAGTTGATTTAGTATATGTGAGTACCTACACAAAACAAAGACAAAGGGAAAATTGTGTGTGCGTGGTAGATGTACACATCATCCATCATGATGCTTTACACATGCATGTGTCGGTTAGCACAAAATAGCCAATGCTCAAATAAATGAGATGCGTGATATAGAAACATGTCATCCATCATGATAGGTTTGTTATTTTGTATTGCATAATGGAGACTCAAAGGATGTAATGCATAATGAGCAATATCTAGAGCATTGTTATTCATGGAATGCATATGGTGCAAGCAATCATGGAAATCATGCAAAATATGGGATGAATCAAAATCTCCTAATATGCATGAGGAAACTAAGGGGGTCTCCTCATGAGCATTAATGGAAACATCACATGGAGAATATTGACAACATCCAAAACAAAGCATATTTGGTTCAATGTGATCATGGCATGACATAGTAGATGAATTGCACAAATCATGTAAAGGAAGCATGGCAATATCATCACAAGAGAAGCAAAAGCCAATGACCATCATCTCGTCATCTATGCCATAAGTGCAAATAGGATTGATTTTAATGGGGCATGCATAGTTACTATGTTGAGATTGAAATGATGCAATATGGGAGATCTCACTCATAGCATATGACAAGTTCAATGGATTGTCAAACATGAAGTGACCAATAGAATTTTCACAAGATATCCTATGGAGCATAACATCACAACTAGGCAACTCAACATGCTCATCATCATATTAATCATAAATAGGTAAGTCAAGGCATGAAGAAGTTTCACTAGCATGAAGCATGGTAATAGGTGGGTCAACATCATGGGAGCAATCGATGTCAATAGAGTCCACTAGTGGGACAAGAGAAGCACCATCACCTATGTTACCTTTGGAAGGTCGCTCATGTGTTGTAGGTGAGGTGTCAACGATCCAATCGTTGTCATCTTCATCTTGATGGAACCATGTGGGGGGTGTATCATCGTCCACCATGGCCATCGTCGTCTCCAATGGAGGCATAGACTCATCAAGGATAGGCATGTCGTCATGTAGGAGACCTAGCACCAAAGAAGAAAACACACTAGGAGTAGAGGTTAATTCGTTAGGAATCATAGTGGCCTCACATGTCGTGTCAACTACCTCACTCACTAAGTGTCGTGGCTCACTCACTCCCTCAAGGATGCTCTCACTCGTATGGTGGGTGGAGTCACTCAAATGGCGCTCAACCTCACATAGGATGTGTGGCATGCTCTCATGTGTGGGGCTAGTGGTGGTCACACTCATCCTCTCATAGGAAATGCTCTCAATGTCATGTATGGTGGAGTCACTCATGTCACTCATGGGGTGGTGGCTCTCCTCACATGGTAATTGAGGCATCTCGACATATGTGGGTGCCGGAGAGATGTAGGTGCAAATGTCTCCATGCGCGTCGCAGTAGCTTGACTCGGAGTATGAGTCCAATGTGGGCGCTGCCTTCATGTTGTTGAAGAGGTTCGCGCTCGTCGCCGTGGTCGAAGGGATGGCCCTTGCTCGACCGCCTTGTCACCGCCTTGGTGTTGGAGGCCCATATGATGTGGCACCTCATAGCTCGTCTCCATGACCGAAGGGAGTTTCCCATGCTCGGCCATCTTCCTTAAGGGGCTTCCGAAGATGGAAGTGTCGCCCTCACTCGTAGGTGGTCGCCTTTTTGTTGAAGGTGTCGATGTAGGCGAACTCACGGGAAGTAGGCGAAGATGCCGTACGTCCAAAGGCGAAGATGCCTTGAGAACACTTGGCGAAGATGCCGAAGTGGTTGATGTAGCCGTAGCGCCGTCTTGGTGGTGCTCGTCTCGCGGTCTTCTTTTATGCTCATGAAGCTTCGACTTGGCGTGTTGGGACTTGTGCATTTGCGCTTGTGGAGCATCTTCATGATGATGGTGTCGTTGTCGTGCTTGAGCTCATAGTAGATGTCGTTCATCGTCGTTGTGCACATGATGCTTGGAGGTGACTTGCCCTTCATGACGATGTTGTTCACGAACGTGATGGTGGTCTCCATGGAGATGTGGACGACTTGCGCTTGCATCGCTTGGGCGCTCCGAAGACTTGTGGCTTGAACGTCGCCGTCTTGAAGATGACGAAGGGGAAGAAGACTTGATCAAGGCCCGAATCTCCTCCATCCTTGCATCTTGCTCCACTTTATGTGCGGCAAGCTTCTTGTCGAAGTAGTCCCTTCTCCTTTCTTCGGAGTGATGAATGTCGATGGAGATGTTCTCGATGCGCTCTCGCAATCTTGATTGTGTGCCTTGCACTTGGCGTTGTAGATCGAAGAGAGATGCTTTGGTGATGTAGTTGTTCACGCTGTCGTTGTTGTCGAAGACCGGAGATGAAATGCCTTGCCTATCCATCACAAGACTCGAGCAAATATGAGTGGGAGAAAGAGAAGAACTTATACCAATGTACCTTGACCGATGTTGAAAATGAATCAAGTTCACTCAGATGCGGATAATGAAATAGCACTATTGGTACCAATCCTTGTCGGTTCTCACACCTACATAAGTAAAGCTTATGGAGGAGCTCGGTGAGGATAGTGGCACAAAAATTTAATGCAAAATGTTAGCAAGAGTCAATAATGTTGAAAGAGATTCACAAATTCGCAAGTGAAACAAATGGACCAATAGCAAAGAATGGCACACGGAAACACACACACGGATAGATAAATGGGGTCGTGCAACCAAGGAATGAGCACAAAATGTGGAATCCACGGAAAACGCTCGTGTTGCACAACTCAAGAGAGACGCTAGCACGATTGCTCAATAGGCGGATACGACACTTGTGCACAACCTATAAGATGCAAAATGGATAAACTTCTATCCCAAGTATGCTATGTATGTATGATTCCCAGTGTTTCTCTCAAGATGATCCAAGATGATCGGATATGACAATCTTATATGCAATATGGAATGATGCTATGGCACTTGCTTACAAGCTCTTTGCTCTCTTTCTTTTGCTTAAAAGCTTTATTTCTCTCTCTTTTTTTTTCTATGGCCACTTTGCACAATGCACAAACCAAGATAGCAATTGTGTATATGCGGGAACAAACTTGAGACACAATGGATGATATGATACCAATATGATATGGTATGGTATGTAATGGAAGGTATGATCACTAATGTGCACAAGTAACGTTGCCGGCAATACTCAAATGGCTAGTCTCGATAGGCAAGTAACGCAAAAGTAAGGCTAGGGGTTAACAATGCAATGGCAAGGGGAATATACAATGGAGGGATACCACGATACCAAGATGATATGGAGGTTACCGTCCGGCGATGATGAGTAGCGGTGTTCTTGATGTAGATACCAAGATGATGGAGACTCGTCCCTAAGTAGCCGAAACACCTTAGGAAACGGAAAAACCGCGAACTCAAAATCTCAAATGACAAATGTCAAATGGTGGTAGCGGGAATGCGGTGGTGATTCACACTTGGCAATGCGGAAGTGGAATGATGGGCTATACACGTGTCGGAGTTGAAGTTGCCGTCCCTAAGTAGCCGAAACACCTTAGGAGACACAAGCCACAACTCGAAAAAGCTCAAACAACTATTGGGTTAAGTTGGGTTGTCGGAAGTGTATGGTGGGCAAGGTTATGTGGAAGTGGTGGTGGTGGTTGATGAAGAGGCAATCGTCCCTAAGTAGCCGAAACACCTTAGGAGACTCGAATCACTACTCAAGCAACCACTAATGCTATGGGGAACCAAATGGGTTAGGTTGCGGAAGTCGGTGGTGGTTATGCGGAGGATGTGGTGGAAGCCCTAGGCAAAGATGCCAAAGTTCACAAAATTTAATGGAGTCAAATTGTTTTGGTGGTATTTTTGTGGGAAGGGGAATGTAAATAGCTTCAAAACGAGCTAAAGAACGCGAAAATCGGACTCCGGATGAATTAGTTATGGACAAAACGGTGAAACGGGAAAATCTGAAATCTACAGGGGCCGGATGTCCGGGGTGGAGCCCGGATTTCCGGGGGTGTATGTCCAGAACCGTGCGGATTTGGTGCTCCAGGGCCCGAATGTCCGGCTTGGGGCCCGGATGTCCGGCTTGATGGCCCGGATGTCCGGCCTGAGGCCCGGATGTCCGCCCGATTTAATCCCGATCTCGTTTGAAGGCGGAAATTTTCGAATTGGGGGCGGAAATTGATGATTTCGGGGGCAAAATTTGATGGATTTCGTGGAGGAAAGATGGGGAAACTTGGGGGGAATGCTAGATCCACTTGAAAACAACCAAATCCATGGATCAAAATCAACAAAACATCATCAAAACTAACAAATCAAAAAAAAAATTTGGGGCTATTTTTGGTGGGGATTTTCGGATTTAGGACGAAATCAACAAAATCAAGCTAGAAAACACGGGGTAGGGGCTCCAAAAACGTGATCAACCTAAGCTCTGATCCATAGATGCTGTAGGGCGGAACCCTACGTGGACGATCTTTCACGTTGGAGCGGATCCTACGGTGAATCACGACGAACACGCGGAAGAACAAGAGGGAAAACACGGGGAAAACGAGAGAGAATGCACTCAACCGACAAGAAATCAATCACACAAGTGCTAGATTATCGAATACATAGAGTGGCACAAGATTCGAGATCAACAAAGGTAAGGATACATGAGTAGCCGTTCTTCTCCGAGAGGAGGTCTTGATGGGGTCCACCCTAGAAGGGGGTCTTGAATCCGCTTGGGGATCTTCTCCGTAGAGGTCCTGATCTCCGAGGAGAAGTAGCCAAGTGGATGAGAAAAGGCTCTCTCACCTAAACATGAGCTAATCCAAAGCTAACCCTAAAAAGAGGAAGGGGATGAAGTATATATAGTCTCGGGGGCGAAGGGGTACAAGGGACAAGTCCCGGATGCACTACGCACAGGCAGGGGAGGCCGGATGTCCGGGCGTCGGGCCGGATGTCCGGTTTTCGAGACGCCGGATGTCCGGCTAGGGGCCGGATGTCCGGGCGGGTCTCTGTTCGGCTGAATCGGGTGCGGGGCGCCGGATTTCCGGGCGAGTGGCCGGATATCCGGGGCTTCGTGGGAGGCCGGATGTCCGGGCCCTGTAGTCTTGCGGCAGCTGTGATGGGCGCCGGATGTCCGGGCTCGGGCCGGATGTCCGGGCTTGCGGGAAGGGCCGGATGTCCGGGCTGGGGCCGGATGTCCGGCTCAGAGCATCTGGCTCTTCTTCCTTCTCCTCTTCCATGCTTCCGCGCATGCTTGGCCTTGGTTCTTGGGCTCTCCATGGTCTCCTCGGGTGTACCTGAGTATGCACAAGGTCCGCGCTTGAAGTAGCATCCATGTCTTATGCGGAAAGGGAAGATTCGGAAAGGAGCGAGTTCACCTTAGGTCCAATGGCGCATAGTCGAGGTCTCATCTTATGTATCCTTGGGGCTTGGAGAGTATATGGAGTGTACATGGGGATGAGCGTGGGATGCTCCGCATCACATGTTGTGACGGTTTTCGCCTGGTATTCCGTTAATTAACTGGGCACCTCTCTTCGACCTTTTTTTAATGAATCGGGCCCTAAGGGACCGCGTTTCAAAAAAAAATTGCAGAAATACATCAGGTGAACTCCAAATAATATTTTGATCATTATGAACTTTTTATGACATGGGAGAAGTCATGTTGTCTCCACTCCAACAGTTTGCCTTAAGTTGAAATAATGATTTTAATATTCAGAAAATTCAATTATGCATAGAAATCATGATGAAAAAGAATGATTCTATTAACAATCAAAATTTGAAATTTGGGATGTTACAGGAAGACTAACGACACACATGCACTATTAAGCCAGCTTATTCAGATTACAACAATACATTTCACTTAGCATATTAAGACACATCTTTTATAAAACTGACAGTATAACCGCAACGAGAAAGTTGCATACCAACGGTCGGCCTCATGTTTGACCTTGTCATCCTTGCCATGGATGATCTCGAGGTGGTAGCTTGCAAAATATAACATACAAGAAACATATACAACAGGGATAAAGTAGAAAGATGCACTTGTATCAATAAAGGAAAGCACTTGAACCAGAATGCACATATAGGCGTAGCAATGCATTAGCAGTAATATATGTGAAGCAAACTACATCAAGCTAAGTGAATTAAGGTTGTGGTACCAGAGATAAGAACACAACTCACATGTATTACAAGTATACACAGTTGGATACAAATACAGTGCACACGAATTATACTTCATCAAGGTGGATAAGCACAAACAACTATTTACAACAATTACTTTTATGTTTTACCTTGTAATTTTATCCATGTACTTGCAATCATCTATAAGCAAATGAATAACTCAGCTGTTTTCCCTAATGGAGGCAAACTTATGCATTCATAACAACTGATTTCCCAACAGTTGATGAATAAAGAAGCAAGAAGTGTTAACAATAATACTGGGCCTTGAAATCATGCTTATGCAGGAAATTTAGAAGATTTCTCCCTACTTGCAGGGCCCAAAAGATCATTGCCAACATTAATGCAACAGAAAATCAAACGATGACTGCACCCATGGTAAACAACTGCAAGTAATTGTCTGTCCTCGAGTAGTCAATGCATCAACAAGCCTGTAAGATATAACAACATAAAGAACAATGAAGCAAAGTGCTACAAGTAATCAAGTACATGTTGATACAAACCCTAGTAGCAAGCAAGAAAAGTGCATAAGTGCTACTGATACAAGCAAGCAAGCAAAGTGCTACAAGGAAGAAAATTGAAGAGCAGCATCAAGTACTCTTGATACAAACCCTACTAGCTTCTTCTCCAAGTGCTACTCATACAAGCAAGTACTCCTGATGCAAACCCTAGTTAACCATGTATGCTAGCAAGAAAGCAGGCCATACAAGTCAAGCAACATGAACCCTAACACCATGAACTAGAGGGAGGTCATCCCCATGAATCCATCCACATCCCCGTCGATCCATCCCCTAACATCATCCACTTCCTCTCCATCAACATGAACCCTAACCCCATGAATCAGACTACTAGAGGTGGATCGACCGAACCACCAGGAGCTCCTAACCCTAGTCGACTAGGAGGGGGATCGATCGAACCACCAGGAGCTCCTAACCCTAGAATCCAGCCCATGAACATGAATAAGAACCACCAGGAGCTCCTAACCCTAGATCGACCAAATCCTAACCCTAACCCTAGAAAGACGAAAGAACTCACCGGCGATGTTGTAGACGATCCAACCGACCTTCTTGTCACCGTTGTCACACACGCCTGCCCTCCTATCACCGTCGCTCACGTAGCCGTCATCACACACGTCGTCAGTGTCGGGAGGGGGGGGGGGGAGGGGGCGGGAGGGTAAACCCCCGGCAGGCAACAAAACCCGGATCCTTTTCAAAAACATCGGGGCCAGCTTCGCCCCTCAATCCGGCTTGTACTTGGCCGGGTTCCTCAACCCGGCCAAGTCCCGCAATCCGGCCAAGACCGCAACACGGCCGGGCCCGCTAGCACGAAGCCGGCCGACCCCGCCATGTCAAGACTTCCTCAACAAGTAAGCGCCCTCATGGGACGCTCCCCAACCCGGCCACGGGTTAGCTCCCGTCCCATCCAAGGTGTACGACGGAACATGTTCCCATGAAGAGATGATCAAGGCAATAGTGGCCCACCAGCTCCGCTGACCAGAGCGAGCGTGGCAACACTGCCCCACCAACCCCGCTGACCAGGGTCGACATGGATACAGTGCAGCCTCGTCCTGCTGACGCAAGCCGATGGCGACCAGGCGACGTGCCATTGTAGCCGAGCCGCCTCAACCACTCCGTGACGCAAGACAAGACGAGGAACAGTGCCCCCTGGCGCACGGGGCCCGTGCCCAGAGAACCTGGCATACCTTGGTACCCGGCGGGCCCTAGCGTCGGCTTCTCAGACGCTGACATCCCGGCCCCACGGCCATGTAACTTTACCATTGTAGCCTTGGGGGTTGGCCTATAAAACCCCCCAGGAGCCCTCCATGTACAGGGGCGAACACTAGAGAGAGAGAGAGAGAGAGAGAGAGAGAGAGAGAGAGAGAGAGAGAGAGAGAGAGAGAGAGAGAAATACGATCAGTAGAATACACAGAAGGAGAGGGAGCAGCCTATGCTTTGGCTTGTCTTCCTTCCTCCCCAAAACAGCTCTAGGAGCAAGCTTGTAGCATCCACATATAAACCACACTCGGCACGACTAGGGTTGTTATCTCTCCTGAGAGCCCCGAACATGGGTATGTCTTGTGCCCCTCGCTCGCTCATGCCGACCTAGCCTTTGAAGCCCACCGGTGGCCTCGAGCATATCCCTTTCTTTAGCCATCCTTTGACACATGTCGTGCACCCACCACGACAGTTGGCGCCCACTGTGGGGCAGCTCAAGGTCTCGGCCGGAGACATGTTCCAGACGGGGCCCTTCATCGACTTTGGCAAGCACATAGCGCACTGCGAGTTCCCCGTGCCCAACACACCGATGGCTGGCCTCGCCGACTCACTCATCGCCTCCTTCGGCGTGCTGTGCATCTCCGACACGTCCGCGGCCGATGAGTACCCCAGCGACTCACCCATTCCCCTTGGCGACGACATCTCCGCCTGGGTGACAGATCTCTGCATTCGGGTGAAGGTGCTCGCCACCGACTCTGGCTCCACTTCATCCAGCGCTGCGAAGAAGGCTGCTGCTGCCAGGGCCGCTGCGGAGCGCACCAGCGTCCCCGACACGCTGCGCACCATGATGCAGAACCTCAGCGCCCCCATCGCCACCAACGTCAATGCCACCAACGTCGCAGAGGCCCTGGCTCAGCTCGAGGAGGGACGCAAGTGCCTGCTGGACGAGGCCACGACGCTCGCTGCTATGCAGCGCCCGCTAGAGTCCGCCCAGCGGGAGCGCGAGCCGCGTACAACTTCACGCCAGCCGCTGCTGAGACCGGTCGGGTTGCTGAGGTGCGGAACCGCGGAGGCGCCATCGGTCGCGCACTGGGTGCGATCCCGCCCGTCTACGACACCCTCGTCAAGAATATGCGTGCCGCACAGGCGTCCTCCATCGGCATGGAGCAGCTGCAGGGTGAGGAGTTGCAAGAGTGCCTGCGACGCATGAACGAGCTCCTCAGCGTTGCGAACACGCAGCAAGATTGCCTCGACTGTCCGTAGGATCCGTCTCGCGCCGCACCAGAGACCCCGAGCAGCAGAACACGACATCCTCACCACCCCCAGCAAAGTTCATTCCGGCTGCACCCGAACCCGGCGCAACCGCGCCCCGACGACTTGCGATGGCTTGGGCGACGAGCCGGCTCTGGAAGACCGGTGCGGGCAAGATCTCCCCCTGTAAACCGGCCGCCGCACCCATCCGGCTTCGGTCGACCCAGCTCCCCGCAACCTAGTCGCGAGCCGGCTAGGCCCGCTCGCCATCAATGACACCGACGCTCGCCATTACCTCGATCAGCTTACCCTCTCCTTCGAGCTGGAGGAAGACAATGCAATCGAACCGGCTTGCTTCTGCACGTGCATCCGGGATGAGCCCTTCCACAAAGGGTTCACGCTGCCACGCGACACCCCCAATTACAGCGGCACCGTCAAGCCAGAGGACTGGCTCATCGACTACACCACCGCCATTGGCATCGCGGGTGGCAATCGCTGCCTTGCCGTGTGCTACGTGCCTCTCATGCTCCAGGGTTTGGCCCACACGTGGATGAACATCCTGCCAGACGGCAACATCAACGCGTGTGGACTTCGAGCAGGCCTTCCTGCGCAACTTCACCGGCACCTACAAGCATCCCAGCCGGCCCAATCAGTTCTCCATGTGCGTGTAGGGGCCGGCTGAAACCGGCCGCGAGTACCTCGCATGCTGGACCGAGCCTCGGAACAGCTGCGAGGGCGTCCATGAGGTCCAAGCCATTCAGTATTTCATAAGCGGCTCCCGGGATGGCACCCTCCTCAAGCACAAACTCCTGCGCTCCATGCCAACCACATGGGTGCGCTCATGGTCATCGCGGACAAGTACGCCAACGCCGACTCCGCCATGAAGATCCAGGTGGTGCTGGATGAAGCCGGCACCACCCCCCAAGCCGGCTGTTGAGAGCAGACGCCAGCAGAACCGCCAGCTCAACAACAAGCGCAAGGCCGACCAACAGGCCCCACGCTATGACAACCGCCTCGTCGCGGCCGCCGAGTAGGCGCTCGCGGCCGAGCCGGCCGGCAAGCACTGAAAAACTAGCAAGACGACATGGCAACCCGCCATGAGTTTCGAAGAGATGCTCGACGCCCCCTGCAAGCACCACAGCGGCGCAAGGCCATCCACACACACGCTCTGGTAGTGCGCCATCTGTTGGGAAACGTAGCATGCAATTTCAAAAATTTCCTACGCTCATGAAAGATCTATATAGGAGATGCATAGCAAGGAGAGAGGAAGAGTATGTCCACGTACCCTCGTAGACCGAAAGCGGAAGCATTTGTTAACACGGTTGATGTAGTTGAACTTCTTCTCGTTCCGACCAATCAAGCACCGAACGTACAACACCTCCCAGTTCTGCACACGTTCAGCTTGATGACGTCCCTCGTACTCTTGATCCAGCAAAGTGTTGAGGGAGTAGATGAGTTCCGTCAGCATGACGGCGTGGTGACGGTGATGGTGAAGTGATCCGCGCAGGGCTTCGTCTAAGCACTACGAAGATATGACCGAAGGCGTAAAGTGTGGAGGGGCCGCCGCACATGGCTAACAATTGTTGTTGTGTGTTCTAGCGGTGCCCCCCCTCATATATATAGGTTGGACGGGAGGAGAGGAAGCCAAGGGGGCGCCCCAAGTAGGAGGAATCCTACTTGGGCGCCTCCCAATTCGGCCTCTCCCCTTACCATATCCACCGGAGGGGGAAGGAAAGAGGAGGGAGGAGGGAAGGAAGGGTGAGGCCGAATCCCTTCCCTTCCTTCTCTCTTCTCCCCTTTCCTTTCCCTCAGGTGTGGCCCATAAGGGGGGCGCAGCAGCCCCTGCTGGCTACTGCCTTTCCCCTCTTGGCCCATTAGGCCCATATAGTTTGTTGGGGGATGCCCGGAATGTTGGGGAACGTAGCAGAAATTCAAAATTTTCCTACGTGTCACCAAGATCTATCTATGGAGAAACTAGCAACGAGGGGAAGGAGAGTGCATCTACATACCCTTGTAGATTGCTAAGCGGAAGCGTTCAAGAGAACGGGGTTGAAGGAGTCATACTGTCGTGATCCAAATCACCGGAGATCCTAGTGTCGAACAGACGGCACCTCCGCGCTCAACACACGTGACAGCCGGTGACGCCTCCCATGCCTTGATCCAGCAAGGAGAGAGGGAGAGGTTGAGGAAGACTCCATCCAGCAGCAGCACAACGGCGTGGTGGTGATGGAGGAGCGTGGTAGTTCAGCAGGGCTTTGCCAAGCACCAAGGAGAGGAGGAGTAAGAGAGGTAGGGATGCGCCAAGAGGGAGAGGTTCTCGTGTCTTGGGCAGCCCCTAGACCTCATGTATTTATAGGGGAGGGAGGGGCTGCGCCTCTAGGGTTCCCTCCCCAGGGTGGCGGCAGCCCCTGATGCCATCCGGGTGGCGGCGGAGGGGAGAGAGGGGAGGCGCGCCTGGGGTGGGCCTTAGGGCCCATCTGCCCTAGGGTTTGCCCCCTCCCACTCTTCCCTGCGCCTTGGGCCCCTTGTGGGGGGGGGCGCACAAGCCCACCTGGGGCTGATCCCCTCCCACACTTGGCCCATGCAGCCCTCCGGGGTTGGTGGCCCCACTTGGTGGACCCCCGGGACCCTCCCGGTGGTCCCAGACGCGTATCAAAAAACCCAAATTTTTCCGGTGACCAAAACAGACTTCCATATATAAATATTTACCTCCGGACCATTCCGAACTCCTCGTGACGTCCGGGATCTCATCCGGGACTCAACAACATTCGGTAACCACATACAAACTTCCTTTATAACCCTAGCGCCATCGAACCTTAAGTGTAGACCCTACGGGTTCGGGAAGCATCTGAACATGACCGAGACGTTCTCCTGTCAATAACCAACAGCGGGATCTGGATACCCATGTTGGCTCCCACATGCTCCACGATGATCTCATCGGATGAAACACGATGTCAAGGACTCAATCGATCCCGTATACAATTCCCTTTGTCTAGCGGTATTGTACATGCCCGAGATTCGATCGTCGGTATGCCGATACCTTGTTCAATCTCGCTACGGCAAGTCTCTTTACTCGTTCCGTAACACATCATCCCGTGATCAACCCCTTGGTCACATTGTGCACATTATGATGATGTCGCATCGAGTGGGCCCAGAGATACCTCTCCGCTTACACGGAGTGACAAATCCAGCCTCGATTCGTGCCAACCCAATGACACTTTCGGAGATACCTGTAGTGCACCTTTATAGCCACCCGATTCGTTGGACGCTTGGTACACCCAAAGCATTCCTATGGTATCCGGAGTTGCACAATCTCATGGTCTAAGGAAATGATACTTGACATTAGAAAAGCTTTAGCATACTTAACTACGATCTTTGTGCTAGGCTTAGGATTGTCTTGTCCATCACATCATTCTCCTAATGATGTGATCCCGCTATCAACGACATCCAATGTCCATGGTCGAAACCGTAACCATCTATTGATCAACGAGCTAGTCAACTAGAGGCTTACTAGGGACATGGTGTTGTCTATGTACCCACACATGTATCTGAGTTTCCTATAAATACAATTATAGCATGGATAATAAACGATTATCATGAACAAGGAAATATAATAATAACTAATTTATTATTGCCTCTAGGGCATATTTCCAACAGTCTCCCACTTGCACTAGAGTCAATAATCTAGTTCACATCATCATGTGATTAACACTGATAGGTCACATCGCCATGTGACCAACATCCAAAGAGTTTACTAGTGTCTGTAAACTAGTTCACATCATCATGTGATTAAGACTCAATGAATTCTGAGGTTTGATCATGTTTTGCTTGTGAGAGTGGTTTTAGTCAACGGGTCTGCAATATTCAGATCCCTATCTATTTCGCAAAACTTTATGTCATATCATAGATGCTGCTACCACGTTCCACTTGGAGCTATTCCAAATTATTGTTCCATTGTACATATCCGTTATCTCTACTCAGAGTTATCCGGATAGGTGTTAAGCTTGCATCGACACAACTCTTTTCGTCGAACTCTTTATCACCTCCATAACCGAGAAACATATCCTTATTCCTCTAAGGATAATTTTGACCGCTATCTGGTGATCCACTCCTTGTTCACCTTTGCACCCTCTTGCCAGATATGTAGCAAGGCACACATCAAAAGCATTACACAACATAGCATACCGTAGAGCCTATGTCTAAGGCATAGGGACGACCTTCGCCTTTCTCTCTTTTCTGCCGTGGTCGAGCTTTAACTCTTAACTTCATACCTTACAACTCAGCAAGAACTCCTTCTTTGATCGATCCATCTTGAACACCTTCAAGATTATGTCAAGGTATGTGCTCATTTGAAAGTACCATTTAGCGTTTTTGATCTATCCTCATAGATCTTGATGCTTAATGTTCAAGCAGCTTAATCTAGGTTTTCTATTGAAAAACACTTTTCAAATAACCCTATATGCTTTCCAGAAATTCTACATCATTTCCAATCAACAATATGTCAACAACATATACTCATCAGAAATTCTATAGTGCTCCCACTCAGTTCTTTGAAAATACAAGTTTCTCATAAACTTTGTATAAACCCAAAATCTTTGATCATCTCATCAAAGCGCACATTGCAACTCCGAGATGCTTACTCCAGTCCTTAGAAGGATCGCTGGAGCCAGCATACCTTTTAGCATCCTTAGGATCGACAAAAACTTTCTGATTGTATCACATGCAACCTTTCCTTACTAAGAATGGTAAGGAAACTCGTTTTGACATCCATTTGCCAAATTTCATAAATGCAGCTAATGCTAACATGATTCCGACGGACTTAAGCATCACTACGGATGAGAAAATCTCATCGTAGTCAACTCCTTGAACTTTGTGAAAAAATCTTCGCCACAAGTCGAGCTTCATAGACGGTGACATCACCGTCCACGTCCGTCTTCTTCTTAAAGATCCATTTATCTCAATGGCTTGCCTATCGGGCAAGTCCACCAAAGTCCATGCTTTGTTACGATACATGGATCCTATCTCGGATTTCATGGCTTCTAACCATTTGTCGGAATATGGGCCCACCATCGCTTCTCCATAGCTTGTAGGTTCATTGTTGTCAGCAACATGACCTTCAAGACAGGATTATTGTACCACTCAAGTAGTATCGCCCTTGTCACCCCACGAGGTACGTAGTGACTTGATCCAAACTTCATGATCATTATCATAAGCTTCTACTTGCTTGGTGTAGGCGCCCACAGAACAACTTCCTATGCCCTGCTACACACTTTGTTGAAGTGACAGTTCAATAACCTCATCAAGTCTCCACCATCCTGAAAGTGCATTATATCGACTAGAAGAGGGGGGGGGGGTGAATAGGCGATTTTTATGAATTCTTCACTGAGGAATTTGCCGGTGAGGAAATTCCTTAGCGAAGAACTGCTTGCAGCGGAATAAGTACTCAGAAGTAAGCATAACAGAATACACACATGGTCAACATGATGAAATGATGACTAGCACAGAGTACAGAAAGCGTAATCACAGGATAACACAAGATGAAGACAAACAGACTGAAGAAATTGAACTGAGGAAATTGAGAAAGTCTTCTGTTAAAGTCTTCAAGCACAGATATGAACAAACACTCAACACAGTAATGATGAAATGAAAGGGTTGAGGAAATAGAACCAGTAAGGTTGGTGAAGACAATGATTTGGTAGACCAGTTCCAACTGCTGTCTCAGTTGTACGTCTGGTTGGAGCGGCTGAGTATTTAAACTCGAGGACACACAGTCCGGACACCCGGTCGGCTGAGCACGCAGCTCAGACACCAAGTCCTCACCGTATTCTCCTTGAACTAAGGTCACACAGACTCGCCCAATCACTCATGGTAAGTCTTCAGCGACTTCCAAACCTTCACAGACTTGGTCACTCGGCGATCCACAATTCCTCTTGGATGCTCTAGACCATGACGCCTAACCGTCTGGAAGAAGCACAGTCTTCAAAGGTAACAAGCGTCGGATCCACGCAGGATCAATTTCTTCAGTGATGCTCAATCACTTTGGGTTTGTAGGGGTTTGGCTTTTGGGTTTTTCCTGACTTGATGATTTTCGCTCAAAGTCCTCAGAGGATGGGTTGCTCTCAAATGACAAGTGTCAAGTTCTCTCGGAGCAGCCAACCAGCTAGTGTTTGTAGGGGGCGGCTATTTATAGCCTAGGGAGCAGCCCGACATGATAAGACATAAATGCCCTTCAATGATATGACCGTTAGGTGGATAAGATATTTTGGGACAGTGGCCAAGAAGACAAAGAACGGTCGGAAATTTGAATCTCAAATTCCTCGGGGCTATCATGTTCCTCATTGTGTAGGCAATCCGACTTTGGAATTCCTAACTCCTCGGTCCGAATAAATTCTCAATGACGTAAGAACTTCGCTCTCACATCAAGAAATTGACTGAACTGTATGAGATTTCCAAAGGCTTCACTCAAGGGATTGGTAGGTGTAGGATTTTGAGTTGAGCATCACATGGAAATTTTTCCTTAGTATTTCCTCGACCCCTTTAACAATACGGTGTTTCCTATGACTCAAGAAAGAGAAAACGAAACTACGAAAACAAAAGTCTTCACGCTTCATGTTCCTCAAATGAATACCAAGTCTTCAAGGTCACACCAATTTCTTCACTTTCAAAGTCTTCGTAAAGTCTTCGAATATCAAAGTCTTCATCGAAGAACTTCGCTTTTAGGGTCGACTTTCTCTGTAAATATCAAACTCCTCATAGACTTATAGACCTGTGTACACTCACAAATGATTAGTTCCTTAACCTATAAGTCTTCAATCCACCAAAATCACTAAGGGGCACTAGATGCACTTACAATCTCCCCTTTTGGTGATTGATGACAATATAGGTTAAGTTTTCAACGGGATAAACATATGAAGTGTAAATACCGATAATGAGGAATTTGATTGCAAGATATAGAAGAACTCCCTTGAAGATGTGCATAGTGAGGAATTTGCTTTTGAGGTAATGCACATTTGAAGAGTTGAATCATGGAGATCTCCCCTATATCTTGTAATTCATACACGATTTGACATATAATATGAAGAATTTGAAATGCATGATGAAATATGGTGCTTGATGTAATTCAGCATGCGTGCGATAACATTAGTGAGGAACAAGCATGCAAAATAACGCATCAAGAGTGTCCGAGCTCAAATAGATTTGCTATGAAGATCTTCAAGGAGCTCAAGAGAATCAGAGCATAGTGCAAGAGCATAATGCATCAAAAGTATCAAAGCACCATCGGGTTTAAGATTACAACTCGATCCAATAAAGTTTCGTAAGAACGAGAGTTGTAACTTAACAAGAATAAATTATCTGTATATAGGCAATAAACTAGACCCGCTTGAAGACTAACTCATATTTCTCCCCTTTGTCATCGAATGACCAAAAGGATCGAATCGAGGACTAACGCCTCTGAAGAATTTCAAGTTGAAGACGGAGCGCCAGACGTTGTTGGGGTCGGTTGTTGTAGTAGGACCAGCCGCGTGTCGCCCAAGTCTTCATTTTCATCGATGTCGCGAGATGAAGAATAGGAGCTGGCCACCAAAGAAGGAACTTTGACCTTCTTGTATTTCTTCTGAGGAGGTGCAGTCCACCAAATTCTTCCTTGAGTCCCATTGACGCCGCTTCTTCTCCGCCTTCAGAGACATGTGAAAGAACAGCCCAGGTGCGTTTGAAGGTTTCATGGAGGTAGTAGTGGTTTTTCTTCACTGCATTGTGTGTTGAGGTCATGTTGTGAAGAATTGAACCAAACTGACGCTTGACCCATTTATGATTACGATCAACCTTCTGATGAAGACTGGGGAGTAACTCACGATCAGTCATCACCCTGGGTCCAGTAGCTTGAGGACTTTGCTTGACTGAGGTATTTGCGGCAGAGTCATGTGTGGAGAGTCATCATTGGTGGAGTAGGATGCTGCTTTGGAAAACTGTCCATCCAATGGACGAATGCCTTCATCTATCACAGCAGTAGCCTTGCCCTTGTCATCACCGAGGTAAATGTCCGCTTGAGGACTTCAATCGGGGCAAGTAGCTGCAGTGGTTCAAAGTATCAGCCTTGTAATTGAGTGAAGACCTTGTCCCGATGAATCTCATTATCCAGTGCATAAGGCTTCAGCTCAAATGGTGACATAGCAATGTTTGCCGAGTCCTCATGAAGAAATCATGGAAGTTGACGGAACGCCATGGATGATGTTGAAAAGCATATTCTTCATGATGCCAACGACTTCTTCATCACCGAGTCGTGGCCTTTGATAGGACTCATTGTCTTCGCCGTAATCCGATAGACAGTCCGAGGCACATAAAATAATTCCTTGACGAGGAATTTGGTTCTTGGAGCCTGCCTTGGCTTCAAAGGCTTCATCAAGACTTGCATATAGTGATTTGAAAGTTCGTTCGTTGTAGATACAACGAGCACCATCAAGTGGAGGATCGAGAGGTAGAGCACGAAGCAATTCAGTTGTCGGGTGCCTTGTAGTGAGTATTTTCAGACATCCGCCTAATACCCATGAGTTCACGTCTTCAAAGATCTCCGTGATGTGCAGCGTTGCATAGAATTGAAGAATTAGTTCTTCATTCCACCACCACAGATATCGGTGCAGAAATTCAAGTCTGCGTCGTGAAGAACACCGAGGACTGGCTCAAAGCTTCGCAGCGACTCCATGTCCACATGAGGAATATGAGCATGATCAAGACTTTATCCTTGTTGAAGAGCACCGAGGAATAGAAGTTGGCTTGGTGGCAGTCCGTAAACGCCTCTTCCTAATGCGAGCGTAATCATATGGATTATAGTCGATGAAGAATACGTGCTCGCAAAGAAATCCGCCTTGTTGAATTCCTAACTCCTCGGTCAGAACAAATTCCTCGTGACGTAAGAACTTCATCTCTCCATCAAGAAATTGACTGAATCTGTATGAGATTTCCAAAGGCTTCACTTGAAGGGATTGGTAGGTGTAGGATTTTGAGTTGAGCATCACATGGAAATTTTTTCCTTAGTATTTCCTCGACCCCTTTAACAAAGACGGTGTTTCCTATGACTCAAGAAAGAGAAAATGAAACTATGAAAACAAAAGTCTTCGTGCTTCATGTTCCTCAAATGAATACCAAGTCTTCAAGGTCACACCAATTTCTTCACTTTCAAAGTCTTCAGAAAGTCTTCGAATATCAAAGTCTTCATCGAAGAACTTCATTTTTAGGGTCGACTTTCTCTCAAATATCAAACTCCTCATAGACTTATAGACCTGTGTACACTCACAAACGCATTAGTTCCTTAACCTATAAGTCTTCAATCCACCAAAATCACTAAGGGGCACTAGATGCACTTACACATCCTCCCACTCAATTCTTTCGAGAGAAACCTTTTCTCGAGAAAGGACCCGATTCAAGAAACAATCCCTATTGCTTTCGGATCTGAATTAGGAGGTATACCCAACTGTTTTTGGGTGTCCTATGAAGATGAATTTTATCCGCTTTGGGTTCGAGCTTATCAACCTGAAACCTTTTTCACATAAGCGTCGTAGCCCCAAACTTTTAAGAAACGACAACTTAGGTTTCTCTAAACCATAGTTCAAAGGGTGTCGTCTCAACGGAATTACGTGGTGCCCTATTAAAGTGAGTGCGGTTGTCTCTAATGCCTAACCCATGAACAGCGGTGATAATTCGATAAGAGACATCATGGTACACACCATATCTAATAGGGTGCAACTATGATGTTCGGACACACCATCACACTATGGTGTTCCAGCGTATTCATTGTGAAACAATTTCCACAATGTCTTAATAGCGTGCAAAGCTCAGAATCGATACTCATCTCTATGATCATATCATAGACATTTTATCCTCTTGTCACGATGATCTTTAACTTCACTCTGAAATTACTTGAACCATTCAATAATTCAGACTTGTGTTTCATCAAGTAAATATACTCAACATCTACTCGAATCATCTGTGAAGTAAGAACATAACGATATTCATCAGATGCCTCAAAGACTCATTGGACTGCACACATCAAAAAGTGTTACTTCCAACAAGTTGCTATCTTGTTCCATCTTACTGAAAACGAGGCTTTTCATTCATCTTGCCCATGTGGTATAATTTGCATATCTCAAGTGATTCAAAATCAAGTGAGTCCAAACGGTCCATTTGCATGGAGTTTCTTCATGCATATACACCAATAGACATGGTTCGCATGTCTCAAACTTTTCAAAAACGAGTGAGTTTCAAAGATCCATCAACATGGAGCTTCTTCATGCGTTCTATACCAATATGACTCAAATGGCAGTGCCACAAGCAGGTGGTACTATCATTACTATCTTATATCTTTTGGCATGAAAATGTGTATCACTACGATCGAGATTCAATAAACCATTCCTTTAGGTGCAAGACCATTGAAGGTTTTATTCAAATAAATAGAGTAACCATTATTCTCCTTAAATGAACAACCGTATTGCGATAGACATAATCCAATCATGTCTATGCTCAACGCAAACACCAAATGACAATTATTCTGGTTTAATACTAATCTTGATGGTAGAGGGAGCGTGCGATGTTTGATCACATCAAACTTGGAAACACTTCCAACACATATCGTCAGCTCACCTTTAGCTAGTCTCCGTTTATTCCGTAGCTCTTTTATTTCGAGGAATTTGGTTGATTTTCTTCAGGCACAACTGATGCAGTTGCCCTGTCTTGTTCAGTTTCTTCAGGCGCACCACTAGTGGATGCCCTGGCAATTTCTTCAGCGGCTGGAATGGGATCATCAGCCTTGGAACTAGTATTTTCATCAGCAGCCTGAACGTCATCAGCGGTGCTGGCATGTTCTTCAGTCTGCTGAGCTGAGGCTTCAGCCTGAGGAATTGCATGTTGCGTTGGGGCAGCAACATTTGTGAATTTCTTCGTCAAGTTGACGAATCTGACCTTGGCTCCTTGCCAATCAGCATAATAGGAATCAAGTTTTGCCGAGGTCTTGAATTTCAGTCTGACCTTGAGAAGCTCCTCGGTGTCATTTTACAACGCTTTTCTTCGAACTTCTCCTTTCAGATTGAGCCTTTTGATTTCTCTTGCCTTCTCAAACTTCCATTTTCTTCAGCGAAAGTAAGTTAACATATGACTTTGTCCAGGTGTCAGATGAAAGTCAGGCATAGGGGTATTGGGATCCTTGTGCCAGAGATCAATATAGTCGAGGACTTTCTTCGGATCCAACAGCAGTGGTACAAACGTACCTTTGGCTCTAGCGGCCTTTTCTTGACGGTCTCTGATGATTTCCGCAAGTTCATCATCAGACGCTTCATCATCAGAAGGCACATGGAATGCAACCTGTTTCTTCTTTGGGCTTGGCGAGGACCTCGCCCACTGTTGCTTTGGTCTTCAAATGAGTCGGGCCGATGATGAAATGGGAGCTGCCGAGGAACTTGCGTAAACGCCGAGGCAATTGAGAAGCCAGCAGTCCTTTGACATGTAGCCGTGCACATGAACTCAAGACTTTGACGGAGCTGTTGAGGACTTTGGTGGAGCAGTGCAGGCAGGAGGAATTTGCTTTGAGGGTGTCACGAGGAACTTGGCCGTGAGGGCGCTGATGGTGAAGCACTTGGCTTATGAGCAGGCTTCTTTGGCATGGATTTCCTCGGTTTGACCGAGGCCTCGATGAGCGATAGCGATGGCGTAATCCTCATTGAATTTCTTCACTGCCTCCTTGGCTTGTTTTGCCAATTTAGCTTGGCGCTTAGCCCATTCATCGTGAAAGTCCTCACCACGCTTGATGCTTGTGGGATCAGCTACTTGGCCAGTGCCAATGGAGCTCTTGGGCATGGAGGATTGAGAGCGAATTTCTTCATGTACTTTGGAGTCACATATCTGTATTCTCCATTCCGTGCCCATCTCCGCTCAATCTTCCGAATACGCACCTTGCGTTGATTTTTGTTTTCTTCATCGGTGTGCAGAGTCGGCATAGATTTCCTCGTGGATTTCAAACGCAGTCATAACCTCGTGTTTCTTTCCTCCTTTCGTGGCTTCTTACCGCCGCCATGTTCTTCATTGAGGAATTTGAACAATTGAGTTCTCTCAAGAAGTATGCAGTTTTTCTTCGAGGAACGTTGAAAATGAGTTAAGTTGATGAGAACCTAGTGATTCAGCAATGGACATGTGTACCGTGAACAGAGTATAGTTGCGAGGAATTTGGAGAGGTCATATGCGTTCTCAGAAGGTTTTTCAAAAAGAACAAGTTTTGAGGATTTTGACCAGATGAGCCTTGAAGAATTTCACTAAGCGTTCTTTGTCTTAGGTTCCAGAGTTGTACAGATCGAGGATCCACACAATTGAGGAATCTTGAAGAAAATCATTGCTTAGAGAAACGAATCAAGAGATGTTTTGTTTGAGGTGTTCATATGTGTGAAGATTTGAAGAATAAACACCTTTGAAGATTTTCAAGAAGGTTTGAGAATCAAAGCGAGTAATAAAAGTAACTTTTAATTACCCGAAGTGAAGAACACGACGAACTAAGAAGAACAGTTGGGAAGTTCGTCAGTTTAGATCTTCCACGCCCTAACTTGGCGGAGGAAGACAGCTACGGTGGCGGCGGAGTGAGGATTTCCGCGGTCGGCGCGAGTAAGTCGGCGACGAGGTCGAGGCAGTGAAGCTTTTCCTCACCGGCGACGATGGAGTAGCGGCGGCGCTAGGGTTTGAGGAGCTCGAGCGGGAGAGAGAGGTCAAGCGGAGTAAAAGAAGTGAGGAAGGGGAGAGGGGTATTTATAGACACGGTGAAAAAGGATCGCCCGAAGATTTAGGACTAACGTGCCTGACCATTTCCTTCTCACGACATGTGTCATCCACGTACTGTGTAGTGGAGATCGTGTACGATTGTGGGTAAGTAAAATAATGCATCGTGGGATGCGGAACGGTTTGAGCGGCAAAACCGAAAGTTTGGATAAGATCAGTTTTAAAGTTCCGTTCACAATTTCTTCAGCTGTCAAGGACACAGTGAAGATTTTGAACGAGTTTCAAAATAGAATGCACATGAAGAATTTGTGAATAGATTGGGTTGAGTATAGCATAGAGGGGGAAGGGTCCGATCACATTCACTTAGCAGAAAAACCGACTTGAAGAAATAGCCATAAGTGAATGCTGTAGAGGACATAAACCCATATATATATATAGCCAATGAAGAAAGACGACGGAGACAGTGAAGATTTTGAAAAGTTGAAGGATTTGAAAACTGAAGAATTTCAAAACTGAGGAAAAATTCAAATTGAAGATTTTCAACTTTGTTGGTGGCGTGTCCCACCGTATAAGAATGATGATTTCAGACACCACGTACAATTGTCGTAGGGTTTTGAGAATCAAATTCTTCATTAATTTCTTCACACTAAGAGTGTTATTCTTCATTGATTGAAGAAAAACGTTTCTTCATGTGTAGCACATCTAAGTCATCAATTTTGCATAAGTGTTAGGATGTGTGTCTTTTTCAAAGAACATTCGAAGATTCTAAGATATTTAGCTCACACCGCAACTTGCTAAATCTCTTCTCATCCAAGGGCTTAGTGAAGATATCAGCTAGCTGTTCTTCGCCTTCACGTGCTCGATGGAGATGTCGCCTTCAACACATGATCACGAAGAAAATGATGACGAATTTGAATGTGCTTTGTCTTCGAGTGCTGAACTGGGTTGTGAGCAATCTTGATGGCACTCTCATTGTCACAGTAGAGAGGCACATTCTTCACGTTGATGCTATAGTCCTTGAGGGTCTGCTTCATCCACAGCAATTGAGCACAACACGAGCCAGCAGCAATGTATTCAGCTTCCGCAGAGCGGTGATACGCAGTTCTGCTTCTTCGAGGACCAATGCACCAAAGATCGTCCGAGGAAATGACAAGTACCAGATGTTGACTTGCGGTCCACACGATCACCAGATAGTCGAGTCGTAATATCCAATGAGATCAAAAGTAGAGCCCTTGGGGTACCATAATCCTAGTGTTGGTGTGTGAGCTAGATATCAAGAATATGCTTCACAGCCTTATGGTGTGATTCCTTGATGTAGCTTGAAATCGGGCACACATGCAAACACTAAGCATTATATCTGGCCTAGATGCACATAAGTACAATAAAGAACCAATCATGGAGCGGTATACCTTGTGATCAAGTCAATACCATTTTCATCGATTGCATAGATGGCCATTTGTGGGCATAGGAATTTTGACGCCTTTGCAATCTTGCATGCCAATTTCTTCAGACATCTTTGAGGTATTTCTCCGAGATATGAATATGCCATTGTGTTGTTGATTTAATTTGAAGACCTAGGAAGAATTTCAACTCTCCCATCATAGACATTTGATATTCTTCACTCATCATATAGGCAAATTCATCACTATAACGTTGGTCAGTACAGCCAAAGATAATATCATCAACATATATTTGATACACAAACAGTTCACCATCATAGGATTTAGTAAAGAGAGTAGGGTCGAGTGAACCGGGTGTGAAGCCATTCTTCATGAAGAATTCCTTCAATGTATCATACCACGCCTGTGGTGCTTGTTTGAGACCATAGAGGGCCTTATTAAGTCTCAAGACTTTGTCGATTCTTTGGATCTTCAAAACACGGGGTTGAGCAACATATACTTCTTCCTCAAGCTTACCATTGAGGAATGCACTTTTCACATCCATTTGATATAAAGTGATATTGTGATCGTTAGCATAGGCGTAGTAATATGAATAGACTCAAGTCTAGCAACAGTGCAAAAGTTTCATCGAAATCAATTCCTTCAACTGTGTGTAGCCTTGAGCTACTAGTCGTGCCTTATTCCTCACCACAAGACCATTTTCATCTTGCTTGTTGCGGTAGATCCACTTTGTGCCAATGATATTATGCTTGCGAGGATCTGGACGTTTGACCAGTTCCCGCACATTGTTGAGCTCGAATCGATGTAATTCTTCTTGCATAGCCTGAATCCACTCGCCCGAAAATGCTTCATCTACCTTAGTGGGCTCTGTGATAGAGACAAAAGCATAGTGCCCACAAAAGTTAGATAAATGTGAAGCTTTTGAGCGTGTGAGAGGACCTGGCACTTTAATGTCATCGATGATCTTCTCCACTTGCACTTCTTTTGCAACGCGAGGATGAGCTGGTTGTCGTCGAGGAATTTGATTATTTTCCTCAGCACCATTTTCTTCACATTATCTTCAGTGCATCACCGACGTTCTTCACGACAGAATGAATTCTTCAGCAGTTTCTTCAGTAGGAATGACATCCTCAGTTGCCTTGAACTTGATAGAATCCTCAGGTGCTGGTTCATCTAACACAGAAGGTAGGTGCTCTCTTTGCGAGCCATTAGTTTCATCGAACCGCACATCTACAAAGGTCAACAATCTTGTGAAGAGTGATGTTGAAGACTCAGAGGTGTGCGAGTCCTTTCCGTAACCAAGCATAAAACCTTCATGTGCTTTCGTGCAAATTTAGAATTGTGATGAGGATCTCTAATCCAGCATTTAGCAATCAAGACTTTGAAATAACTTACATTAGGTTTCTTGTCGTTGAGGAGTTCATAGGCAGTCTTTTGAAGAATTTGTGAAGATATACTGCTGATGATGTGGCACGCAGTATCAATTGCATCAATCCAAAACGACTAGGCGTTTTGTATTCATCAAGCATAGTGCGAGCCATCTCAACAAGAGTTTTGTTCTTGCGCCCACGACGCCATTTTGCCGAGGAGTATAAGGAGCAGATAACTCATGAGTAATACCAAGTTCATCAAGATAGGCATCAAGACCGAATTCTTGAACTCAGTTCCATTGTCACTCCCGATGTGTTTGATCTTCACACCAAAGTTAGTTGAAGCCCTCGAGGAAAATCGCTTGAAGACTTCCTGCACTTGATTTTTGTAAGTAACAATGTGTACCCATGTGTAACGAGAGTAATCATCAACAATAACAAAGCCATATAGAGATGCATCATTAACGACACTGAGTAATGATTGGGACCAAAGAGGTCCATGTGAAGCAATTCAAGGGACGAGTAGTGGTCATGATAGTCTTCACGGATGCTTGGCCTTGGTCATTTTTCCAGCTTCACAGTTCGCATAAGTGATCCTTGAGGAATTTGACATTCTCAATGCCAATGACATGCTTTCTCTTCGCATGCGTGCAGTAAATTCCTCATGCCTGCGTGACCAAGTCGCCGATGCCATAGCCAGCCTTCGAAGCTTTTGCAAGTAGACACACGGCTGGTTGTGGTCCCAGAGAGAAATCAACAATATACAAGTCTCCTCTCCTAAAGCCTTCAATACTTTGGAATTGTCACTTCCATAATCACAACACAACGATACTTGCCAAAGATAACAACCATATCAAGATCACAAAGCATTGAGACTGACATGAGGTTGTATCCTAAGGACTCAACAAGCATGACTTTGTCCATGTGTTTATCCTTAGAGATCGCAACCTTACCAAGACCCAATACCGACTTTTGCCTTTGTCAAGAAAGATGATATGCTTCAGATGTGACTTTGATAAGGGAGCATCCATCAATAGATTCTTGTCACCAGTCATGTGATTTGTACATCCACTATCGAGAACCCACTCAGTGGCTTTGGGTTGATCATCCTGCAGATGAATTAGTACAACTTATGATCTCATATACTTCATCAGTGAAGAATATGTTATCAAGTTCATCAGATGAATTTCATCAGTCAGTATTAACAGATAAGCAATATGAGGACGTGTGAAATGAAAGTTCATTTCATCATGATTAGCATGCGTCCTTTCAGGCACTTTTGTCAGGTCCCCAGCAAATTCTTCAGACGTTAAGCCACGTCTGGAGACCTGACCCTGCAGAAGAGATTAGTTCTTTTTCTTCACCACCCACATCTGAAGGGGTGGCAAAGAGTTCATCACTCTGCGAGCACCATACGAGAATGGTGGCATAGAAGCCAAACCATTTCGTTTCACATAAGAGGGGTTAGGGTAAGCATATGAATAAGCAGAGAAATTCTTCGAGGACTTATCAACATATTGGTTTGAAGAATAATGCACATATTCATAGTCCTTAGTTCTACCCTGCGAAACAGAGTTGTTAGCACGATGATAATCATATGAGGACTTTGATCCTTTTGAGGAATTTGATCCACGTGAGGAATTTGGTCCGTATGAGGACTTGGATCCATATGAAGAATTTGGTCCATATGAAGAATTTGATCTGGGTTCCTATTCTTCACGGTGGTGTCATGAGGACATTCACCAAGATTTTCAAGGCACTTCTTGGGAACCCAGATTTTCTTCAGAGGGGAACCGCTCCTACGCTTAGTGCCAATATATCTAGCAAATACTTCACCATTCTGATTTTTGAACAGTTTATAGTTGAGTCAAATGACTCATCGTAAGAATGAGGAGATTCGCATGTAAAGCCAGATAAGTTAGATGGATCAATCTGGAGGTCCCTTTGCAGAACCCATGAGGTTTTGGGATACCGCTCAGGCTTCCAATATGTTCCATCAGCATTGAGTTTCCTCTCAAAGGCAATACCCTCTTTCCTAGGGTTCTGTTGAGGATCTGCTTTTAAGCACATCACAAAGAGTCTGATGCCCTTTGAGGCTTTTGTACATTCTGTCATGTACAATTCCTTCAGCCCTGCATCGTCGAGGATACTAGCAATGTCCTCGATGAGGAATTAGTGATAGCAGAGGCAAGTGAAGAATTTGTAACAGTTGAAGCATTTGAACATTCAGGTGAAGAATTAGCAGATTCACGGTCAATGCACTTTAAGCATGGAGGAACAAATTCTTCCTGAGAAGCGCTGATTTGTTGAGCAAGTAATGAATCGCGCTCCTTCTGAAGATCTTCATAACTCACTCTTAGCTTCTCAAGATCTTGCTTTCTTTGAAGAAATTCATAAGAAAGTTTCTCATGATCAGATAAGAGAGTGTTATGATGACCTTGAAGGTTATCAAACCTAGACTGAAGTCTCTGAAGATTTTCAGTCAGGGCTTTAGTGCGATCCATTTCTTCACCTAACATATCATCACTTTTACCTAACATGTTTTGAACCTTTCCAAGGCATGTTGTTGTTTGCGGCAATGCAAACAAGTTTGGTATAGCTAGGTTCAATATCATCATCGATCCATCATCATCGATTCATAGTCACTAAATTCAGATGAGGAACATTCGGTTACCTCGACACCCTTTGCCATGAGACATGATGTCAAGATGATGATTCGGTTCGAAAGTCATCGCTTTTGAGAGATTCCTTGAAGTCCTCAAACCAGGGATCATGACGGGTTCGATGACCTTCATAGACGTCGGAGATTCGGTCCCAGATAAGCTTCGCATTGCAAAGATGCATAATGCGCTTGAATTCATCTCTAGATAGGCGAGAACAGATGATATCCTTCGCCATGATGTCAATTTGAGTGTACTTGCGAATATCATCTGCGTTCGCATTGCCTTGCATGAATCGGTGAGACCAATTTCAGTGACGGTCCACAACTCGCTGTCCATTCCCATGAGGCGCTTCCTCATCATGGCCTTCCACTTGGGATAATCGTGACCGTCAAAGATAGGGCATGTCACTTTCTTCATACCGCGGTCGACATAACTAAAACTCCGGTGGTTAAACTAAAATCACACGTAACAAGGAGTACCTTGCTCGATACCAATTGAAAGTCGTTATATCGACTAGAGGGGGGTGAATAGGCGATTTTATGAATTCTTCATCGAGGAATTTGCGGTGAGGAAATTCCTTAGCAAAGAACTGCTTGCAGCGGAATAAGTACTCAGAAGTAAGCATAACAGAATACACGCATGGTCAACATGATGAAATGATGACTAGCACAGAGTACAGAAAGCGTAATCACAGGATAACACAAGATGAAGACAAACAGACTGAAGAAATTGAACTGAGGAAATTGAGAAAGTCTTCATTAAAGTCTCCAAACACGATATGAACAAACACTCAACACAATAATGATGAAATGAAAGGGTTGAGGAAATAGAACCAGAAGGTTGGTGAAGACAATGATTTGGTAGACCAGTTCCAACTGCTGTCTCGGTTGTATGTCCGGTTGGAGCGGCCGAGTATTTAAACTCGAGGACACACAGTCCGGACACCCGATCGCTGAGCACGCAGCTCAGACACCAAGTCCTCACCGATTCTCCTTGAACTAAGGTCACATGACCTCGTCCAATCACTCGTGGTAAGTCTTCAGCGACTTCCAAACCTTCAAAGACTTGGTCACTCGGCGATCCACAATTCCTCTTGGATGCTCTAGACCATGACGCCTAACCGTCTGGAAGAAGCACAGTCTTCAAAGGTAACAAGCATCAGATCCACGCAGGATCAATTTCTTCAGTGATGCTCAATCACTTTGGGTTTGTAGGGGTTTGGCTTTTGGGTTTTTCCTCACTTGATGATTTTCACTCAAAGTCCTCAGAGGATGGGTTGCTCTCAAATGACAAGTGTCAAGTTCTCTCGGAGCAGCCAACCAGCTAGTGTTTGTAGGGGGCGGCTATTTATAGCCTAGGGAGCAGCCCGACATGATAAGACATAAATGCCCTTCAATGATATGACCGTTAGGTGGATAAGATATTTTGGGACAGGTGGCGCAAGAAGACAAAGAACGGTCGGAAATTTGAATCTCAAATTCCTCGGGGCTATCATGTTCCTCATTGTGTAGGCAATCCGCCTCTGGCGAATTCCTAACTCCTCGGTCGAACAAATTCTCAACACTGACGGAAGAACTTCGTCTCATCACATCAAGAAATTGACTGAACTGTATGAGATTTCCAAAGGCTTCACTCGAAGGGATTGGTAGGTGTAGGATTTTGAGTTGAGCATCACATGGAAATTTTTCCTTAGTATTTCCTCGACCCCTTTAACAATGACGGTGTTTCCTATGACTCAAGAAAGAGAAAACGAAACTACGAAAACAAAAGTCTTCACGCTTCATGTTCCTCAAATGAATACCAAGTCTTCAAGGTCACACCAATTTCTTCACTTTCAAAGTCTTGAAAAGTCTTCGAATATCAAAGTCTTCATCGAAGAACTTCGCTTTTAGGGGCCGACTTTCTCTCAGAATATCAAACTCCTCATAGACTTATAGACCTGTGTACACTCACAAACGATTAGTTCCTTAACCTATAAGTCTTCAATCCACCAAAATCACTAAGGGCACTAGATGCACTTACAATCTCCCCCTTTTTGGTGATTGATGACAATATAGGTTAAGTTTTCAACGGGGATAAACATATGAAGTGTAAATACTGATAATGAGGAATTTGATTGCAAGATATAGAAGAACTCCCCTTGAAGATGTGCATAGTGAGGAATTTGCTTTTGAGGCAATGCACATTTGAAGAGTTGAATCATGGAGATCTCCCCCTATATCTTGTAATTCATACACGCATTTGACATATAATATGAAGAATTTGAAATGCATGATGAAATATGGTGCTTGATGTAATTCAGCATGCGTGCGATAACATTAGTGAGGAACAAGCATGCAAAATAACGCATCAAGAGTGTCCGAGCTCAAATAGATTTGCTATGAAGATCTTCAAGGAGCTCAAGAGAATCAGAGCATAGTGCAAGAGCATAATGCATCAAAAGTATCAAAGCACCATCGGGTTTAAGATTACAACTCGATCCAATAAAGTTTCAGAAGAACGAGAGTTGTAACTTAACAAGAATAAATTACTGTATATAGGCAATAAACTAGACCCGCTTGAAGACTAACTCATATTTCTCCCCCTTTGTCATCGAATGACCAAAAGGATCGAAACTAAGGACTAACGCTCCTGAAGAATTTCAAGTTGAAGACGGAGCGCCAGCGTTGTTGGGGTCGGTTGTTCTAGTAGGACCAGCCGTGGTGTCGTCCAAGTCTTCATTTTCATCAGTGTCGCGAGATGAAGAATAGGAGCTGGCCACCAAAGAAGGAACTTTGACCTTCTTGTATTTCTTCGGAGGAGGTGCAGTCCAGTCAAATTCTTCCTTGAGTCCCATTGACGTCAGTTCTTACACTTTGAGACATGTGAAAGAACAGCCCAGGTGCGTTTGAAGGTTTCATGGAGGTAGTAGTGGTTTTTCTTCACTGCATTGTGTGTTGGGGTCATGTTGTGAAGAATTGAACCAAACTGACGCTTGACCCATTTATAATTACGATCAACCTTCTGATGAAGACTGAGGAGTAACTCACGATCACCATCACCACAGGTGCGATAGCTTGAGGACTTTGCTTGACCGAGGTATTTGTGGCAGAGTCATGTGTGGCAGAGTCATCATTGGTGGAGTAGGATGCTGCTTTGCAAAACTGTCCATCCAATGGACGAATGCCTTCATCTATCACAGCAGTAGCCTTGCCCTTGTCATCAGCTGAGGTAAATGTCCGTTTGAGGACTTCAATCGGGGGCAAGTAGCTGCAGTGGTTCAAAGTATCAGCCTTGTAATTGAGTGAAGACCTTGTCCTGATGAATCTCATTATCCAAGGTGCATAAGGCTTCAGCTCAAATGGTGACATAGCAATGTTTGCCAGAGTCCTCATGAAGAAATCATGGAAGTTGACGGCAACGCCATGGATGATGTTGAAAAGCATATTCTTCATGATGCCAACGAATTCTTCATCATCTGAGTCGTGGCCTTTGATAGGACTCATTGTCTTCGTCAGAATCCGATAGACAGTCCGAGGCACATAAAATAATTCCTTGACGAGGAATTTGGTTCTTGGAGCCTGCCTTGGCTTCAAAGGCTTCATCAAGACTTGCATATAGTGATTTGAAAGTTCGGTTCGTTGTAGATACAACGAGCACCATCAAGTGGAGGATCGAGAGGTAGAGCGAAGCAATTCGATTGTTTGGTGCCTTGTAGTGAGTATTTTCAGACATCCAGCCTAATACCCATGAGTTCACGTCTTGAGTAATCTCCGTGATGTGCAGCGTTGCATAGAATTGAAGAATTAGTTCTTCATTCCGATCCACGAATATCGGTGCAGAAATTCGAAGTCTGCGTCGTGAAGAACACCGAGGACTGGCTCAAAGCTCGGCAGCGACTCCATGTCCACATGAGGAATATGAGCATGATCGAAGACTTTATCCTTGTTGAAGAGCACCGAGGAATAGAAGTTGGCTTGGTGGCAGTCCGAAATGCCTCTTCCTAATGCGAGCGTAATCATATGGATTATAGTCGATGAAGAATACGTGCTCGCAAAGAAATCTGCCTTTGGCGAATTCCTAACTCCTCGGTCGAAACAAATTCCTCGTGACGGAAGAACTTCGTCTCATCCTTCAAGAAATTGTCCGAACTGTATGAGATTTCCAAAGGCTTCACTCGAAGGGATTGGTAGGTGTAGGATTTTGAGTTGAGCATCACATGGAAATTTTTTCCTTAGTATTTCCTCGACCCCTTTAACGAAGACGGTGTTTCCTATGACTCAAGAAAGAGAAAACGAAACTACGAAAACAAAAGTCTTCACGCTTCATGTTCCTCAAATGAATACCAAGTCTTCAAGGTCACACCAATTTCTTCACTTTCAAAGTCTTGAAAAGTCTTGAATATCAAAGTCTTCATCGAAGAACTTCATTTTAGGGTCGACTTTCTCAGTAAATATCAAACTCCTCATAGACTTATAGACCTGTGTACACTCACAAACGCATTAGTTCCTTAACCTATAAGTCTTCAATCCACCAAAATCACTAAGGGGCACTAGATGCACTTACAGATCCTCCCACTCAATTCTTTCGAGAGAAACCTTTTCTCGAGAAAGGACCCGATTCAAGAAACAATCCCTATTGCTTTCGGATCTGAATTAGGAGGTATACCCAACTGTTTTTGGGTGTCCTATGAAGATGAATTTTATCCGCTTTGGGTTCGAGCTTATCAACCTGAAACCTTTTTCACGTAAGCGTCGTAGCCCCAAACTTTTAAGAAACGACAACTTAGGTTTCTCTAAACCATAGTTCAAACGGTGTCGTCTCAACGGAATTACGTGGTGCCCTATTAAAGTGAGTGCGGTTGTCTCTAATGCCTAACCCATGAACGACAGTGATAATTCGATAAGAGACATCATGGTACACACCATATCTAATAGGGTGCAACTATGATGTTCGGACACACCATCACACTATGGTGTTCCAGGCGGTATTAATTGTGAAACAATTTCCACATTGTTTTAATAGCGTGCCAAAGCTCGTAACTCGGATACTCATCTCTATGATCATATCATAGACATTTTATCCTCTTGTCACGATGATCTTTAACTTCACTCTGAAATTACTTGAACCATTCAATAATTCAGACTTGTGTTTCATCAAGTAAATATACTCAACATCTACTCGAATCATCTGTGAAGTAAGAACATAACGATATTCATCAGATGCCTCAAAGACTCATTGGACTGCACACATCAAAAGTGTTACTTCCAACAAGTTGCTATCTTGTTCCATCTTATGAAAACGAGGCTTTTCATTCATCTTGCCCATGTGGTATAATTTGCATATCTCAAGTGATTCAAAATCAAGTGAGTCCAAACGGTCCATTTGCATGGAGTTTCTTCATGCATATACACCAATAGACATGGTTCGCATGTCTCAAACTTTTCAAAATGAGTGAGTTTCAAAGATCCATCAACATGGAGCTTCTTCATGCGTTCTATACCAATATGACTCAAATGGCGAAGTGCCACAAGCAGGTGGTACTATCATTACTATCTTATATCTTTTGGCATGAAAATGTGTATCAGTACGATCGAGATTCAATAAACCATTCCTTTAGGTGCAAGACCATTGAAGGTTTTATTCAAATAAATAGAGTAACCATTATTCTCCTTAAATGAATAACCGTATTGCGATAGACATAATCCAATCATGTCTATGCTCAAAGCAAACACCAAATGACAATTATTCTGGTTTAATACTAATCTTGATGGTAGAGGGAGCGTGCGATGTTTGATCACATCAAACTTGGAAACACTTCCAACACATATCGTCAGCTCACCTTTAGCTAGTCTCCGTTTATTTCGTAGCTCTTCTATTTCGAGTTACTAACACTTAGCAACCGAACCGGTATCTCAATACCCTGGTGCTACTAGGAGTACTAGTAAAGTACACATTAACATAATGTATATCCAATATACTTCTATCGACCTTGCCAGCCTTCTCATCTACCAAGTATCTAGGGTAATTCTGCTCCAATGGCTGTTCCTCTTATTACGTAGCACTTAGTCTCGGGTTTGGGTTCAACCTCGGTTTCTTCACCGGAGCAGCAACTGATTTGCCGCTTCATGAAGTACCCTTCTTGCCCTTGCCCTTCTTGAAACTAGTGGTTTCACTAACCATCAACAATTGATGCTCCTTCTTGATTTCTACATTCGCGTGTCGAACATTGCGAATAGCTCAAGGATCATCATATCTATCCCTGATATGTTATAGTTCATCACGAAGCTTCTAGCAGCTTGGTGGCAATGACTTTGGAGAAACATCACTATCTCATCGGAAGATCAACTCCCTCGATTCAAGTGATTGTTGCACTCGGACAATCGAGCACAAGCTCAACGATTGAGCTTTTCTCCCTTAGTTTGCAGGTTAAGAAAATCGTCGGAGGTCTTATACCTCCTGACGCGGGCACGAGCTTGAAATCCCAATTTCAGCCCTCGAAACAACTCATATGTTTCGTGACGTTTCGAAATCGTCTTTGGTGCCTCAACTGAACTATCACGTAGTTATCAAGACGTGTATGTCAGATGTTCGCAACATCCACAGACGACGTTCGAGGTTCAGCACACCGAGCGGTGCATTAAGGACATAAGCCTTCTACTGTCCGCATAATTGCTACTGTCAACTTTCAACTATATTTTCTCTAGGAACATATCTAAACAGTGGAACTAAAGCGCGAGCTTACGACATAATTTGCAAAGATCTTTTGACTATGTTCAGGATAATTAAGTTCATCTTATGAACTCCCACTCAGATAGACATCCCTCTAGTCATCTAAGTGATTACATGATCCGAATCAACTAGGCCGTGTCCGATCATCACGTGAGACGGACTAGTCATCATCGGTGAACATCTTCATGTTGATCGTATCTACCATACGACTCATGCTCGACCTTTCGGTCTCTTGTGTTCCGAGGCCATGTATGTACATGCTAGGCTCGTCAAGTTAACCTAAGTGTTTCGCGTGTGTAAATCTGGCTTACACCCGTTGTATGTGAACGTAAGAATCTATCACACCCGATCATCACGTGGTGCTTCGAAACGACGAACTTTTGCAACGGTGCACAGTTAGGGGGAACACTTTCTTGAAATTTTAATGAGGGATCATCTTATTTACTACCGTCGTTCTAAGCAAATAAGATGCATAAACATGATAAACATCACATGCAATCAAATAGTGACATGATATGGCCAATATCATTTTGCTCCTTTGATCTTCATCTTGAGGGCTCCATGATCATCATCGCCACCGCATGACACCATGATCTCCATCATCGTGTCTCCATGAAGTTGTCTCGCCAACTTATTACTTCTACTACTATGGCTACCAGTTAGCAATAAAGTAAAGTAATTACATGGCGTTGTTCAATGACACGCAGGTCATACAATAAATAAAGACAACTCCTATGGCTCCTGCCGGTTGTCATACTCATCGACATGCAAGTCGTGATTCCTATTACAAGAACATGATCAATCTCATACATCACATATCATTCATCATATTCTTCTTGGCCATATCACATCACATAGAATACCCTGCAAAAACAAGTTAGACGTCCTCTAATTGTTGTTTGCATGTTTTACGTGGCTGCTATGGGTTTCTAGCAAGAACGTTTCTTACCTACGCAAAACCACAACGTGATATGCCAATTGCTATTTACCCTTCATAAGGACCCTTTTCATCGAATCCGTTCCGACTAAAGTGGGAGAGACGGCACCGCTAGCCACCTTATGCACCAAGTGCATGTCGATCGGTGGAACTGTCTCACGTAAGTGTATGCGTAAGGTCGGTCCGGCCGCTTCATCCCACAATACCGTCGAAACAAGATTGGACTAGTAACGGTAAGCATATTGAACAAAATCAACACCCACAACTACTTTGTGTTCTACTCGTGCAAAGAATCTACGCAATAGACCTAGCTCATGATGCCCTTTGTTGGGGAGCGTAGCGAAATTCAAAATTTTCCTCGTGTCACCAAGATCTATCTATGGAGAAACTAGCAACGAGGGAAGGAGAGTGCATCTACATACCATTGTAGATCGCTAAGCGGAAGCGTTCAAGAGAACGGGGTTGAAGGAGTCGTACTGTCGTGATCCAAATCACCGGAGATCCTAGTGCGAACGGACGGCACCTCCGCGTTCAACACACGTACAGCCCGTGGCGTCTCCCATGCCTTGATCCAGCAAGGAGAGAGGGAGAGGTTGAGGAAGACTCCATCCAGCAGCAGCACAACGACGTGGTGGTGATGGAGGGCGTGGTAGTTCAGCAGGGCCGCCAAGCACCA
The DNA here is from genome assembly GCA_021605205.1 of Aegilops longissima. Lineage (NCBI taxonomy): Eukaryota > Viridiplantae > Streptophyta > Magnoliopsida > Poales > Poaceae > Aegilops > Aegilops longissima. The sequence continues at coordinate 461,936,194 of CM038682.1, read as the reverse complement.
TGGTGAGGAGGAGTAAGAGAGGTAGGGCTGCGCCAAGAGGGAGAGGTTCTCGTGTCTTGGGCAGCCCCTGCACCTCATGTATTTATAGGGGAGGGAGGGCTGCGCCTCTGGGTTCCTCCCCAAGGGTGGCGGCAGCCCCTGATGCCATCTGGTGGCGGCGGAGGGGAGAGAGGGGAGGCGCGCCTAGGGTGGGCCTTAGGGCCCGTCTGCCCTAGGGTTTGCCCCCTCCCACTCTTCCCCGCGCCTTGGGCCCCTTGTGGGGGGCGCACCAGCCCACTTGGGGCTGGTCCCCTCCCACACTTGGCCCATGCAGACAGCCCTCCGGGGTTGGTGGCCCCACTTGGTGGACCCCCGGGACCCTCCCGGTGGTCCCGGTACGTTACCGAAAAAACACGAAACTTTTCCGGTGACCAAAACAGGACTTCCCATATATAAATCTTTACCTCCAGACCATTCCGGAACTCCTCGTGACGTCCGGGATCTCATCCGGGACTCCGAACAACATTCGGTAACCACATACAAACTTCCTTTATAACCCTAGCGTCATCGAACCTTAAGTGTGTAGACCCTGCGGGTTCGGGAACCATGCAGACATGACCAAGACGTTCTCCTGTCAATAACCAACAGCGGGATCTGGATACCCATGTTGGCTCCCACATGTTCCATGATGATCTCATCGGATGAAACACGATGTCAAGGACTCAATCGATCCCGTATACAATTCCCTTTGTCTAGCGGTATTGTACATGCCCGAGATTCGATCGTCGGTATGCCGATACCTTGTTCAATCTCGTTACCGGCAAGTCTCTTTACTCGTTCCGTAACACATCATCCCGTGATCAACCCCTTGGTCACATTGTGCACATTATGATGATGTTGTACCGAGTGGGCCCAGAGATACCTCTCCATTTACACGGAGTGACAAATCCCAGTCTCGATTCGTGCCAACCCAACAGACACTTTCGGAGATACCTGTAGTGCACCTTTATAGCCACCCAGTTACGTTGTGACGTTTGGTACACCCAAAGCATTCCTACGGTATCCGGGAGTTGCACAATCTCATGGTCTAAGGAAATGATACTTGACATTAGAAAAGCTTTAGCATACGAACTACGATCTTTGTGCTAGGCTTAGGATTGGGTCTTGTCCATCACATCATTCTCCTAATGATGTGATCCCGTTAACAACGACATCCAATGTCCATGGTCAAGAAACCGTAACCATCTATTGATCAACGAGCTAGTCAACTAGAGGCTTACTAGGGACATGGTGTTGTCTATGTACCCACACATGTATCTGAGTTTCCTATCAATACAATTATAGCATGGATAATAAACGATTATCATGAACAAGGAAATATAATAATAACTAATTTATTATTGCCTCTAGGGCATATTTCCAACACGGAACCCCTTCCGGTGACCCGATACGTACCCAGTACCCCCGGAACACTTCGGGTGTCCGAATACTATCGTCCTATATGTGAATCTTTACTTCCCAACCATTTAGAGACTCCTCGTTATGTCTATGATCTCATCTGGGACTCCGGACAACATTCGGTCACCAAATCACATAACTCATATAATACAAAATCGCCATCGAATGTTAAGGGTGCGGACCCTACGGGTTCAAGAACTATGTAGACATGACAGAGACACCTCTCCGGCCAATAACCAACAGTGGAAACTGGATGCTCATATTGGTTCCTACATATTCTACGAAGATCTTTATAGGTTGTACAGTAATGACAACATACGTCCCTTTGTCATCGGTGTGTTACTTGCCCGAGATTCGATCTTCGGTATCTTCATACCTAGTTCAATCTCGTTACCGGCAAGTCTCTTTACTTGTTACGTAATACATCATGCCATAACTAACTCATTAGTTACATTGCTTGCAAGGCTTATTATGATGTGTATTACCGAGAGGGCCCAGAGATACTTCTCCGATACTCGGAGTGACAAATCATAATCTCGATCTAGCCAACCCAACAAGCACCTTCGGAGATACCTGTAGAGCATCTTTATAATCACCCAGTTATGTTGTGACGTTTGATAGCACACAAGGCATTCCTCTGGTATCCGGGAGTTGCATAATCTCATAGTCGAAGGAATATGTATTTGACATGAAGAAATCAATAGCAATAAAACTGAACGATCAATATGCTAAGCTAACAGATGGGTCTTGTCCATCACATCATTCTCCTAATGATGTGATCCCGTTCATCAAATGGCGACACATGTCTATGGTTAGGAAACTTAACCATCTTTGATTAAAGAGCTAGTCTAGTAGAGACTTACTAGGGACACAGTGTTTTGTCTATGTATCCACACATGTATCAAGTTTCCGGTTAATACAATTCTAGCATGAATAATAAACATTTATCATGATATAAGGAAATATAAAATAACAACTTTATTATTTCCTCTAGGGCATTTTTCCTTCAGTCTCCCACTTGCAATAGAGTCAATAATCTAGTTCACATCGTCATGTGATTTAACACCAATAGTTCACATCTTTATGTGATTAATACCTATAGTTCACATCGCCATGTGAGTAACACCCAAAGGGTTTACTAGAGTCAATAATCTAGTTCACATCGTTATGTGATTAACACCCAAAGAGTACTATGTTGTGATCTGTCGGATTACGGGTTCCGGCAAACCCTTGAGGTTCGAACACTGGGGTGCGCACGAAGATCTCTCTCTCTCTCTCTAGCTCATTCTTGCAATGATCTCAAGCCTAACTTGCCGAACCCAAAGAACAAGTGACACAAGGGTTTATTAGTTCGGGCCACCGTAGTGGTGTAATACCATACTCCAGTGTGGTGTGCTGGATTGCCTTGTAGGCTGAGGACGAACAAGTACAAGGGAAGAACAGCCTCCTGAGGAGAGGCGTTCTTGAGCTCGGGGAGCTTATGAGCTAGCCTTGGTGGAATGGATCCGGTCCAAGATCCGATCCCTACTATGGTGGTGGCTAGTCCTATTTATAGAGGCCCGGGTCCTCTTCCCAAATATTAGGCGGGAAGGGATCCCACAACGGACAATTTGAAGGGGGACAACTAGAACAAGTTATCCTGACAAAAGGTGGTTGAAAGTGCAACTATCCCTAGGTGGTTTTGGTAATTCATAACAACATATAGCTCATTGAGCTAATACTATTCCAAGATGAATATTTCAGGAAAGCTCAATGAATGGCATGGCATGGATGATGAAAGTGGATCCCTCAAAATATTAAGGACAAAGGATTGGCTCAAGCTCAAAAGCTCAAGACTCTACATTTTACATTTTATTGATCCAAGATCACATTGAGTCTATAGGAAAATCCAATACTATAAAGAAGGGATGAGGTGTTGCTTAATGAGCCTCTTGCTCCATGTGCTTAGTGATATGCTCCAAAACCCTCCACTACTTTCTCACATCCACTTATGACCTAAACCCAAAGTCAAACTCGGCCCTACCGATTCTTTCTATCCGACGCCACCGAGTTCAGATGTCATAGCCACTGCCACAAACCCTAGGAAAATCGGTTTCACCGATAGGGATCTCGGTCTCACCGAGATGGGATTGTAATCTCTCTGTTTCCCTTCGTAATGTTTCGGTCTAACCGAAGTGAGCGATCGGTCCCACCGAGATTACAATGTAAACTCTCTGTTTCCCGTTTGTAACTTTTCGGTTTCACCGAAAGAGCAAATCGGTCCCACCGAGTTTACCTGACCAATCTGGTTAGCTAATTACCAAAATCGGTCTCCTGAGTTTGTGTAATCGGTCTCATTGAGATTACGTTATGCCCTAACCCTAACCATATCGGTCCTACCGAGATGCATGTCAGTCCCACCGAAAACCCTAATGGTCACTAGGTTTACTAAATCGGTCCGACCGAGTTTGATGATTCGGTCCCACCGAGTTTGGTAAATTGTGTGTAACGGTTAGATTTTGTGTGGAGGCTATATATACCCCTCCACCTCCTCTTCATTCGTGGAGAGAGCCATCAGAACAAACCTACACTTCCAACTTGCCAGTTCTGAGAGAGAACCACCTACTCATGTGTTGAGACCGAGATATTCCATTCCAACCACATGAATCTTGATCTCTAGCCTTCCCCAAGTTGCTTTCCACTCAAATCTTCTTTCCACCAAATCCGAATCCTGTGAGAGAGAGTTGAGTGTTGGGGAGACTATCATTTGAAGCACAAGAGCAAGGAGTTCATCATCAACACACCATCTATTACCTTTTGGAGAGTGGTGTCTCCTAGATTGGCTAGGTGTCACTTGGGAGCCTCCGACAAGATTGTGGAGTTGAACCAAGGAGTTTGTAAGGGCAAGGAGATCGCCTACTTCGTGAAGATCTACCGCTAGTGAGGCAAGTCCTTCGTGGGCGGCGGCCATGGTGGGATAGACAAGGTTGCTTCTTCATGGACCCTTCGTGGGTGGAGCCCTCCGTGGACTCGCGCAACCGTTACCCTACGATGGTTGAAGTCCCCATCAACGTGGATGTACGATAGCACCACCTATCGGAACCACGACAAAAACATCCGTGTCTCCAATTGCGTTTGAATCCTCCAAACCCTTCCCTCTACATTCTTGCAAGTTGCATGCTTTATTTTCCACTGCCAATATACTCCTTGCATGCTTGCTTGAATTGTGTGAAGATTGCTTGACTTGTTCAAAGATAGCAAAAATCTGCCAAAGTCTAAAATTGGGAAAAGGTTAAGTTTTTATTGGTCAAGTAGTCTAATCACCCCCCTCTAGACATACTTCAAGGTCCTACAAGTGGTATCAGAGCTTTGATCTCCATTTGCTTTGATTTCCATAGCTTTTGGTGGTCATAGCCTTGGTTTCACAACCTAGGAGAGTATGGCGTCTAGTGAGGGAAATTATCATCGTAGAGGTCCTTACTTTGATGGCACTAATTTTGCTAGTTGGAAGCATAAGATGAAAATGCATATTCTCGGACATAACCCCGCCGTTTGGGCTATTGTGTGTATTGGCTTGCAAGGTGAATTCTTTGATGGGAGAGAACCGAACCGTGAAGCTAGTGCGGAAGAGTTAAAGATGTTGCAATACAACGCTCAAGCTTGTGATATCCTCTTCAATGGATTGTGCCCCGAAGAATTCAGCAAAATCAGCCGTCTTGAGAATGCAAAGGAAATTTGGGACACTTTGATTGATATGCACGAAGGTACCGACTCCGTCAAGGAAACCAAGTTGGATGTGCTCCAAAGTCAGCTTGACAAGTTCAAAATTAAGGATGGTCAAGGTGTCGCTGAAATGTACTCTAGGCTTGCTCTCATCACAAATGAGATTGCCGGCTTAGGAAGTGAAGAGATGACCGATAGATTCATCATCAAGAAGATCCTAAGAGCATTGGTTGGAAAATATGATACCGTGTGCACATTGATCCAAATGATGCCCAATTACAAAGATCTCAAGCCTACAGAAGTCATTGGAAGAATTGTTGCTCATGAGATGTCACTCAAGGATAAGGAACTTCACAACAAGTCGAGTGGTGCTTACAAAGCCTCATGTGAAGCCCCCACATCATCAAGTGAGAAACAAACCTTCAATGAAGAATTGAGCTTAATGGTGAAGAACTTCAACAAATTCTACAAGAGTAGAAGCAAAGAAAGAAGCTCTAAGTCAAGGTCCTACAATGACAAAAGATCTTCTAGTCGAGAGCGAAATTGCTACAATTGTGGGAGACCTGGACACTATTCCAGTGAGTGTACGACACCCTACAAAAGAAGAGAAGATTCTCCCAAGAGAAGAAGTAGAAGAGAAGAATCACCACCAAGAGAGAGAAGGAGTAGAGATGATCGTTATGAACAAAGACCCTCACGGAGAAGCAAGGATTCGGAAAGGAAGGACAAGTCATCAAAGAGCTACACAAAACGAAGACATGAAGCTCATGTTGGTGAATGGGTATCCGGCTCCGACTCCGACCATCACTCCGAGAGAAGCTATCACTCCGACTCCGAACACACTCAAGATGAAGGTGTTGCCGGTCTAGAACTTGTGTCAACCAACTCCTACGACATATTTGAATCACCAAATGAAGGAATTGGTAGATGCTTCATGGCCAAAGGTCCTAAGGTAACACACCCTGAGTATGTTGATTTTCATGTTGATGAAGATGACTTGCTAGGTGATGATGATTTACTTGTTGACAACTCTAGTGATGAATACTATGATGAAACGTCAATTAATCATGCTAATCAAGTTGAAACGAATGACAATGATAAGGAGAAAATTGAGCGTCTAACTAAAGAACTAAACACTCTTAAGTTAGCTCATGAAACTATCTTTAAAGATCATCGAGAACTTTTAAGGGCTCATGAGAAGTTACGCTTTGAAAAGCTCAATCTTGAACAAGAGCATGAGTTCCTAAAAGCGATCAATGATGATCTTCATAAGAAAAGTTCTTCTTACATTGCCAAGCGTTTACTCCTATCTACTTACATGCCTCAAGTCAAGTCTAGTAACAAGAACAAGAAAGATTCTTCCTCTAGTAGTAACAATAATAATGCTAAATCCAATATTGTTGCTTCTAGTAGTTCTCTTGATTCCACTAATGATCCTCTTAGCCAAGTTACACTTGAGCAAGAAAATAGCTTATTGAAGGGAATTATAGAGAAAGGTGTATACAAGAGTCTTGCCGGGAGTAAGCAATTTGAGGAAATTGTACGCAAGCAAGGAAGGCACCGGAAGAATCAAGGTGTTGGTTTTGAACGAAAGTTCAATGCCAATGGAGTTGAGTGGGAAGAAGATCAATACCCCAAGACGAAGTTTGTTCCTCAACAAGAGAAGTATGATCCTACTTCCTTCAAGGGAACACAAGCACAAGATGATCTTCCACCACAAGACCACAAGAACAAAGGCAAGGACAAGCTTCAAGAGGAGATTGATGCATTTGAAGAAGCACCTAAGGCCTTGGTCAAGTGGGTTCCCAAGACTACGTCAAGTTCTACTTCATCAAGTACAACTACTACACCAAGGATTCCCATCAAGTTGATGTGAATCCCGAAGAAGAAGAACTAGAGAGTTCTTGAGGGTGACTCCTCCAACAGTCTTCACTCATATCATTATGGCAAGGACAAGTGTAATCAACTTCCATATATTGCACTAGTTCAAGGAATCACAAAACCCTTATGTTGTTAAGGCAAGGGACAAGGTAACCTAAAGTTTTCATGGACATCATTTTGTGTGTGCATCACTCTATGTCTATGGATATCCTTGTTTGTTCCTTGTGGGACTAACCCATGTAGGTATTGAAAGTGCAACTCACTCCAAAGGATTGCTCCAAACGATCTACATCAACATTGAGCATCCACATCTTCAACACCTACATGAAGTCATCATCGACAAAACCCAAGGTTAGTTTATCCCTCTAAGGGGGGATCTCACATCTAGGGGGAGATTAACTCTAAGAATTGAGTCAAAGCAACTCTAATGATGTGAACACATAAATGATTTATGTAGAAGTTGTAACCCCACTTGAGCTTAAATGATGAGTATGACCTATGATCAAATGTTATCATTTGACTCCTAAGTCAATATACTCATATATAGATGACCTAGTCATCGCCAATTGATAGATGCTAGAATTGGTTGTGCATGCTTTGACACATGTTTCATTTGTCATCTTATTGTGTGAGCATATTGGTTGCATATTTACTCATTCAAGGACATCCACTTGTTGTTTTGATTGTTTGGCTTTTCTTTCTTTGGCCAAGTGGATGGACAAGAATGCCTAAGAACCTTCTCTAGCGATCTATGCTTTTCTCGTCTCAAACTCTATTCATGCTACATCACAAAATTTGATCAAGTCGATTCGAACCACTCAGTGTGAGGAGCACTTGAGTCCCCGATTCGTCATAGACTTAAACTTCCAAAACTTCTTTGTGATTTTCGGTCTGACCGATTCCTCCATTTCGGTTATACCGAGATTACTAAGTCGATCTAGGTTTTCATCTCGGTGCAACCGATTTGTACTTTTCGGTCACACCGAGTTGCTATAACTGTTCACAGTTATGCATCTCGGTGCCACCGAGTTGTACCACTCGGTCACACCGACAGGGTCGGGCTATATATATCGCACGGGCAAAATTTGGAAAACTTTCTCCGAATCTTCTCGCCCGCGCATAGCTCGCTCTGCCAACTTGGTCTACGGATCATCGACTTCGTCCCCAGCCACCTCCTGTCGCTGGTCTCCGCCGCCGTCAACGGAATTTCCCTCCGCCGTTGCCGCTGTAGCGAGTTCCCGCCGAACTAGGGTATGAACTCGATCACAGTGCTTTCCTCGTCCGATTCTCAACATATTGTGTTCATTATGCATCTTGCCACGATTGAAACACTCCTATCCAGTCAAATCAATCCTTAGAATAGTTGCGATTCAAAAATTTAGGGTTAGGTTTCATGAAACCATCTCGGACCCACCGAGTTGAAAAACTCGGTCCCACCGATTTGGCTAATGCCATTGCACTAGTAAGTCTCGGTCGACCGAGAATTGCTATCGGTGTGACCGATTTTCAAACCTTGTGAAACCCTAGCAGTCTCGGTGCCTAAACCGTGACTCGGTCGACCGAGTTCACTAGTTTAGGTTCCAAAACTGCTTCGTATCACCGAGTTTGAAAATCGGTAGATCCGAAATGTTTTCAATGGGAAACTAAAACTAAGTTTTTTGAATAATTCTTTTGCAAAAATCTCTGCATTTTGTGATGCTCATCCACTCTACCTCATCTATAACTATTCACAGGGTCAGCAGTCAGTTGAACTGCATGTCAGACCAAAGTGATAGCCAGAACAAATCTGAAAGCAGATCCAATTGAGCGAGGGCACTAGTCCCTCAAGCAGCTCAGATGAGGGGAGTAGAAGCACTCCGAGCAATTTTCCCAAGGCTGCCACAGGGTCAAGAAAGAAGAAGACCTCAGAGTCTGAGGATGAGGATTATGTGGCAGTGGAGGATGAGGCTAGCTCCAAGAAGGAAGTGCTCAAGAGGGAGTTCAGCTCATCTGCAGTGAAGCCTGGTTTGAAAATCAAAAGGCCAGCAGGCAGACAACCAATGTCCAAAGTCAGAGTGTCTACTCATGCTCCTTTGGAATCTCAACCCAAAGAGCCTGTTGCTGCAGAGGGAAAGAAAAGGAAAGAAAGGGTCAAGAATACCATGGCAAGAGTGATTGGGAAGCCTTCCATGATGGAAGAGGAAGAAGAAGAAGAGGTTGCAGAACTAGCACCCAAGGCACAAAAGCTGATGGGTGATGCTATCAAATCAGGGGCTGCAACTTCCAAGCCCAAAGCTGCCCCCAAGCCCAAGAATGCACCCAAGAGGAATACCAGGAGCATTCCAGCAGCTGAAAAGAACAAGGCCCCAATGCCTGAGGTTGAGGCTGAAGAAGATGAAGAAGGACAGGTCCTAAGGAAGCTCAAACCCAAGATCCCAGACCACAACAATGCTCATCCTGTGGCTGAAAACATGAAGATCAGGAGAGATAATGGGTTGAGGCTATGGAGAGAGTCAGATCCATATGCCACGAGGAGAAGGACAGCTGTGGACTACAGTTTCCACACCAAGGAGCAGCAGGACTTTTATGAGACTATCTTGCTGGATAAGAAGCCCATAGTTTGCAATATGAGATGGGTCAACTGGACCTACATGAAGGAGAAGGCAGAACACTACCCTGGAGTATATGACAACTTCAGTGCGTGTGGAGTTGCTGATTTTGTTGGGCAGAAGTTCACCAACTGGAACGATGAACTTATCATGCAATTCTACTCCACAACACATTTCTATCCAGATGGCAGGATAATGTGGATGTCAGAAGGAACCAGATATCAGTCTACCATAGAGGAATGGGCAAGTTTGATCAATGCCCCAAGGGAAAGTGAGGATGACCTGGAAATTTATGGTAAGAAGAAAATGGATCATAACTCTATGTCACACATGTACAAGGAGATCCCAGATGATGCACTTGAGAACTTCAAGTTTGGATCAGTCCACTTTCTGCTGTCAGGGCTGCCTACGATCAAGTGGATCTTAAGGCATACTCTATTGCCCAAATCAGGTGACCATAACATTATTAGAGGGCATGCAATCAATTTGCTTCATGTTTTTGATGTGCCTCAGAAATTCAAGGTCATGAGCCTCATAGTCGAGACAATTAAGAGGACAGCAGCAGATCAGAAGAGGAGCTGTGGTTATGCCCCACAGATTCAGGAGTTGATAAACTCGAAGATGGGCACAGGAAAGTATCTATTGGATAAGGAACACATGGTTCTCTATCCTGAATTTGAGGACAATCGAGTTTTCATGACTGAGAATGAACCATCATCAGTGCAAGCTCAGGAGAGAAAGGAGAAGGCAAGGCAAGAGAAAGCTGCAAAGATGCCAACTCAAGCAGAGGCATCTGATTACTTTCTGAAGAACAAGCAGGAGCAGCTTGGTTACTTAATAGCATCAACTCTACGGATTGAGAAGGGGTTGGCCACCCTAACTCAAAACCAGGAGAGCCTAGAGAGAATCATGGAACAAAAATTCTATGATCTTGATGTCAAAGTGACTGAGATTCAGTCAGCTGTGGAGCAGTTGCAAGATGATATGCAGGAGAGGAAGGGCAAGACGACAACTGATGCATTTGCCAGAGTGCCTAGAGCTCAGAGGTCAGCTGCAGTGCCAACTCCAGACACCAGAGCCACTTCTTCAGCTCCAGCTACAGCTCCAGCTCAACCAGCTCCAGCTCCAACTCCTTCAGCTCCTTCCACATCTACTGATGCGTTCATCCTTGGAGTCCTGTCTACACCACCACCAGAAGACCAAGCCTGAGAGACGACATAGTGCTATGCATTTTCTAGGAACTTTTTGGTAACTTGTTGCCAAAGGGGGAGAAAAATGTATAGATCATAGCCTTCGAGAGAGAGAGAGATTTTCTTTTGTTCTCTCTTGTCTTTTTGGTTGAACTTTTTTTTGCGTTTGATTGCTTGAGATACTGTGTATTACCTGTGAGACATTGATGATCATGTGTTTGATCATAAGCTACACTTATGCCTTTTATGATATTATCTTATTTATCCTTATATGATCATTCACTATGCTTGGTGATGAGTGCATGTATTTAAACATTATTATTTTGAACGCTCCACCAAGATGTATGTGATATGGAAGAGTAACCCATGAGCCTAATTTCTTGTGCATTTGCAGTCCAAAGCAAATTTTAAAATATGCACAAATTTAGGGGGAGCTCTTGCTTATCACATACTTCTCAAAGCGACGATGTTTTTCAATTTTTATTATCATTTGTCGAAGCTTTGATCTATTTGTCGATGTCTTTCTATCCGACGCCACCGAGTTCAGATGTCATAGCCACTGCCACAAACCCTAGGCAAATTGGTTTCGCCGATAGGGATCTCGGTCTCACCGAGATGGGATTGTAATCTCTCTGTTTCCCTTCATAACGTTTCAGTCTAACCGAAGTGAGCGAACGGTCCCACCGAGATTACAATGTAAACTCTCTGTTTCCCTTTTGTATCTTTTCGGTCTCACCGAAAGAGCAAATCGGTCCCACCGAGTTTACCTGACCAACTCTCTGGTTAGCTAATTACCAAAATCGGTCTCCCGAGTTTGTGTAATCGGTCTCACCGAGATTACTTTATGCCCTAACCCTAACCATATCGGTCCTACCGAGATGCATGTCAATCCCACCCAAAACCCTAACAGTCACTAGGTTTACTAAATCGGTCCGACCGAGTTTGGTAAATTGTGTGTAACCGTTAGATTTTGTGTGGAGGCTATATATACCCCTCCACCTCCTCTTCATTCGTGGAGAGAGCCATCAGAACAAACTTACACTTCCAACTTACCAGTTCTGAGAGAGAACCACCTATTCATGTGTTGAGACCGAGATATTCCATTCCAACCACATGAATCTTGATCTCTAGCCTTCCCCAAGTTGCTTTCCACTCAAATCTTCTTTCCACCAAATCCGAATCCTGTGAGAGAGAGTTGAGTGTTGGGGAGACTATCATTTGAAGCACAAGAGCAAGGAGTTCATCATCAAGACACCATTTGTTACTTCTTGGAGAGTGGTGTCTCCTAGATTGGCTAGGTCACTTGGGAGCCTCCGACAAGATTGTGGAGTTGAACCAAGGAGTTTGTAAGGGCAAGGAGATCGCCTACCTCGTGAAGATCTACCGCTAGTGAGGCAAGTCCTTCGTGGGCGACGACCATGGTGGGATAGACAAGGTTGCTTCTTCGTGGACCCTTCGTGGCTGGAGCCCTCCGTGGACTCGCGCAACCGTTACCCTACATGGGTTGAAGTCTCCATCAACGTGGATGTACGATAGCACCACCTATCGGAACCACGACAAAAACAACCGTGTCTCCAATTGCGTTTGAATCCTCCAAACCCTTCCCTCTACATTCTTGCAAGTTGCATGCTTTATTTTCCGCTGCCAATATACTCTTTGGATGCTTGCTTGAATTGTGTGAAGATTGCTTGACTTGTTCAAAGATAGCAAAAATCTGCCAAAGTCTAAAATTGGGAAAAGGTTAAGTTTTTATTGATCAAGTAGTCTAATCACCCCCCGTAGACATACTTCAAGGTCCTACAGTGGTCTTCGCCTGCCAAAGAGTCTGGTGGTGACTCCGTCGTGGGCTCCATGATGACCTCCGTCCTGCCGTCCTGCGGGTCTCGGTCTTGTTGCACCAATATGGAAACCTTTGCCTGATGCCTCGGGACTCCTCGCCTGCGCTTGCCCCTTTAGCACCAAATAGGCAACCAGTACACTGTGCCCGCTGGCGCCCACCTGGCCTTGGTCATCATGGCTCACGTCACGCGAACCTTGCGAGGTGCCCCTTGCATAGATATCTCTGCTCCTCGGGAGCCGGCCTAGGGAGGCCGCCCCTGAGGAGGTCTTGCGTCGTTGGCCTCACGAGGCTTGGCCCCCCGCGAGGGTCTTGAGTGGTTGTTGATGAAGATGGGCCGTACCAGGCCGCTGGTGGGGCCACGCCCTGGGCCGCAGGCAGGCAAGTCTGGGTACCCCCGTTCACAGGACGCCGATAGTAGCCCCCGGGCCCAAGGCGCACTCGGACTTGGCTTCGAGGTGAAGCCAAAGGTAAAGTGCGGAGCGCCGCGGGACCCAATAACCTACGGCCTTGATTGATGCGTGGCGATCGACAGGACGTGGGCGTCTACGCTTCCCACGCTGCCTCGGCAACTGCCCGACTGAAAAAAGGCTGGCGCGTGTCGTGCTGCCTTCATTGCTCCTCTTCGTCTTGCTCCAGATCCCCTATCTCCTTCTCGCCCCAAGAGACCTCCAACCTGCTCGAAATTCTCCCTTAGTTCGCATCTGATGGTGCCCGACAAGGCCAAGGCCTCGCGCACCTCGCCCGCCTGGTACGAGCCAGCCTTGAGCGCGCCCACCGTCTCAGAGGAGAAGCTCGCCGCCGCGCGCCGGATGACGATGGGTGACGATGACGAGGGGAGAGTAGCGGTGCTGTGGGCCGGCTCCGCCAAGCCAGAGGCTCCGGGTAGCACCTTTCGTCCCTTCTTTCTGAACAGCGTGTTTGCGGGGCTGGTTCCTCCCTTTTCCGATTTCTTCTACGTCATGCTTAGCCACTACGGCCTCCATGCTCTTCACCTCCATTCCAACTCTGTCCTTCTTCTGACAATTTTTTCCTTCTATTGCGAGGCATTTGTGGGGGTGATGCCATCCGTGGCGCTGCTGCGCCATTTCTTCTACCTTTGGATCAAGGACGACCACGGCTCAGGATGCTCCAATTTCGTCGTAGCCAACGGGACCAACGCAATCTCGAAGGCCGAGGGCTTCAGGAACAAATGGGTCCTTATGGACACCAAGTGCTCCTACCCTCGGCTTTTTCTGCCGACCGGGATGCCTTCTTCTGATGAGAATTGGCTCAGCGTGAAGCTCACTGACCCCCGGGCGAAACATGTGCTGGAGAAGATGGCCGCTGACCTGAAGCCCGACGACCCGAGGGCACAAAAGCTGACGGGGGCCATGATCGTCAAGGAGTTTCTGGCGCAGCGCCTGGCCCCACTTCAGGCGCATTTGCACCCCCTGTGGAAGCTCGAGGACGAGGGGGACGACCTCCGCCTATGCCCTGACCCTCTATCTGACGAGGAGCTAGACGCAGCCCTGCGACTCCTGGTCAGAGAGGACCAGGGATTTCTGCCGGACTCACATCTCCCGCTGTACCGCCGCGCTGATAGGGAAGAGATTGCTTCCACCATGCCCATCTTCAATGAATACGGGCCCGTGCCGCCGGTGTCCTCCGAGGCCCCGGTGGTGGTGTCCTCCGATGACTCCGCCGGGGGGCAGGAGCAGGACTCGGAGGCGACCCCGGAGGGGACCGGGGAGACCTCCCCCCGCGCATGGCTGATCTCCTTCGAGCCTTTCCTGACGACGATGATGCCGACGCCCACCCAGTGAGTGTAGCGACCTGACCCAAAATCGGTCAAATCTCTGTGTCTGTACCATCCCAAGATCATGCTGGTACTCACAGTACATCGATAAAGTAATCAAAGTTCAATCACACCTGAATATCATTAAACGATTCTCATATAGAGTCTTTATTACAAGAGAATAAATTTGGCTCAAGGCCAACTCATGAGAAATAAACTACAAATGCTGCGGAAGCGTCGAAGATAAAGCGAGTCCATCCGACTCAAAGGGCAATCGCTAAGCGCGGGCGTAGCCTCACTCCCGATCGAATATATCTACGCAACATAATACGTTGCAGCCATGTAGGTCAGCTTTTGGAATAAGTGGCAAGTCATGAAGAATAACAATAATAAAGTTACTAACACTATATGCATTTTTGGTGTGGAGCTCTAAGTTTCATCATTTAGCGAAAAGCAAATTTTATCCTACTACAAAGGACTTGCTTGCAAATTACTACAATTGTTGGTAGTTATTGAGATGGTTCCGCCAACCAATATCTCGTTCCCAATTATTAAGTCATAAAACCCTCAAATTAATTTATTAGTTTTAGTGTTGAGATATCCGAATACTTCCAAGTTCCAGAGGCTCAAATGTCCGTGAATCGGGACACGGCTAATCGATTAGATCTTTCACTCTGCAGAGGGTTGCGACTTTCCCGCAAGAATCATTCCTCCTTTAAAGTCTTCGCACTTCATGGTGTTTGAAGACGGACGAATGAAACAGGGTCTTCCAAAGAGTTCTTCCGCTACTGCCGTACCCATCCAATCCTACCGTTCTTCTACATCTCGTAGTACCGCCCAGCCAGCGTCACTACTAGGGTCAACCCAGCCAGAGCCCATAATGGCTTGCGGCTGCATGTAAGCTTCCGTTCACGGGCATCCATCCTTCTCTTCGTGGCTGGGTGAAGCTTTCCATAAGATGTCATGGCACTTCTCCATGCATCCCGCCAACCACTGGGTGCTCCAGGTGCCCGTCAACCGCCCTCCACCCAAAGAGTGATTTTCCAAGTCCATCTTGATCCTTGTAGTTCATGGGGTTGTCATCATCATTGACTCTCACATCTTGCTTATGAACTTCACTCAACCCAAAACCCGCTCTCTGAGCATAGCAAAGTAACTACTACGTCCGGGTCATGGTAACAAGGGATTGGTTCATCCTACCACATGATACTACTCAAGTTTAATGACTTCAAGATTTCACTACTGCATGCATGGTGGGGTGGTGACAATTACTAATGCACAAAAACATAGGTATAGAAATAACATGATCAAAACTTGCCTTGCCGATGATCCTCGTAAGCTAAAGAGTCGAGTAGCAAGCTTCAGACTCAGGAAACTCTACCGAGACAAACAAATCACAATAAGCATATAGCAATGGGAATCACATAACAAAATAGCATAACAAAGCAACACAACACACCAAATCAACCAAAATCAAAATCCAAAGGAAAACTCAAAGAAAACCAATTCAAAGTTTTCCCTACCTCAAACAATGGCTAGAATAGTTTTATATAACAAAAATTCCTTAATATAACCTAATCATGGTTTTAAGTTAACTTAACAGAAAAGGTTTCACTAAGAAACTAGGAGCAAAAAGAATTAATTTAAAAGCTATTAGGAAACTCCTATTAGGCCTAATCCAATTCTATTAAGAAAAAAAAAACTTTTATTAATTGTAAATAAAAGTTCATCTACTAGAGTGACAGAAACTAACCTAGAATAACCAATCACATGTTAAAAATAAATTTATTTACTACTTAAATTAATAAGAAAACAACATCTAGCTAATTAATTAGGATTAATAAGATTCTGCTTAAAACTAATTATTTATTAATCCTAAAATACCCAAGTTAATTTCTATGGTTTTGCAATGTCAAAATAAAGTTGGGACAAAAGAATCATGCAAAAATAATTTTTCTAACTCAAGTTATAGCAGATTTACTATTCTGACTAAAACTAAATTAAAGCATATATATTCTACAGAAACTACATAAAATTTGCAATCCAACAAAAAAAAGAATCATCTAAAAATAATAAACAGAATAAAAGATATCAATTTTTCAAAACAGAAGCTATTCTGCTAAAACAAAAAATCAAAATAAAAGAAAAATGCCTAATGGGCCTATACTGTGCCCTGAGCGTTAAATAGCCTAACGGGCCCTAGGGTTAAACTAAAATGAACCGGGCAAAAAAAATAAACCCTAACTAATCTAAACCGGAAAGAACCGGGCCGGTTCATTTTAAAAAAAATACCCCTTCGGGGGTTCTAATCGTGGCCGTCCGTTGGAGATCGGGCGGGGGGGATGATCCCGGTGGCTTACCGGAGTCCGGCGACGGCGGCGGCGGCGGCGAGAGTGCGTCGTGGGTTCCGGCGTCGGGAGCTCGGGAGTCGCCGTCTTGGTCTGGGGAGGTCGGTGAGGAGTTTGGTGGGGTCGGGGAGGTCGGGAGGGCTAGGGCGTCGACGGCGGCGACTTTGGCGGCGGGGAGAGCTCGGGTCTCCGGTGAGGTCGAGCGGGAGGAAGAGGGGGTCCGGCGAGGTCTCGGGGAATGGGGTGCGGGGGCGGCGGCTTTTATAGCTGGGGTCGTCCTCGCCTCGGGGCGATCGTCATCGGATCGGAATCCCGGATCCTTCGGGATCCGGCGATCTCCAGCGGTGTGGCGTGGCGTGGGGGGGGGAAGAAGATGGGCGGGCCCACTGGTCATGGGAGAGGAGGAAGGAACGAGCGGGTGGCCGAGGCCTGGGGTTTCAAGAGGGGAGTGAGGCGGTCGGGTGGGCTGGCAGTTGGCGAGTGGGCTTACTGGTCAGGCAGGCGAGGTCTTGCTACTGGCTGGGCTCAGGGTGGCCTAAGCTGGCGCCCGGGTTTTTTTTTTTTTTTAAATTTTATTTTTTAAATAAAACAAAAACAGAAATAAAACAATATCTATAAATATTTTATATATGGTATATATATACCAAAATGATCAGGGAATATTCCTTTCATTTGAACATTTTCCAAAGGCAAAATCCAAACTTTATAAAAATCCATTTTTTTCAAATTCAAATAAAATTCAGATTTGAAATCAAACTTTTGGCATTGTTTCCTCGATATTTTTGGAGTGTCATGTTTGCTCCTCTCATACTTTTGATCAAGTATTTATCAGGCTTAGTTTTTGAAATGTTTCCCACTTGCCATAGTTTGAAATTCAAATTCAAAACTCAAAATTCTCTAAAACTTCAAATGGCATTCAAATTCAAACAGGATGCATAGGATGCTTAGCTATAATTGTAGAACATTCCAAATAGGAAATTTGGGATGTTACAAACCTACCCACCTTAAGATGAATCTCGCCCTCGAGATTCGGGTTGGCTAGCAAATAGGTGCGGGTGGTCTCGAAGAAGATCTTCTTGGCGCCCCGTGTGGCTTCTTCCTCGGTGTGGTGACTCCACAGCACCTTGCAAAACTTGATGACCTTGCTGCGGGTGACTCTGCTTGCAGTCTCGAGAATTCGGACTGGTTTCTCCTTGTAAGTCAGATCACTGTCAAGCTGTATGGCCTCTAGGGGCACTGTGTCTCTCAACGGAACATCGGCCATGTCGGCATGGCACTTCTTCAGCTGAGAAACGTGGAAGACATCATGAACTTCGGACAATCCTTCCGGCAATTCCAACTTGTAAGCAACTTCTCCACGACGTTCGAGGATTTTGTAGGGGCCAATAAATCGGGGTGCTAACTTTCCCTTGACTCCAAACCTCTTGATTCCACGAAGTGGAGACACACGAAGATATGCTCGGTCTCCCACTTCGTAAGTCACTTCCTTGCGCTTCTTCGTCGGCATAACTCTTCCATCTCGATGTGCTATCTTGAGCCTGTCTCGAATCAGCTTGACTTTCTCTTGAATCCTGATAAGATCGGAACCGAAAAGTGATCGATCCCCAACACTATCCCACAAAGAATGGTGTTCTGCACCTCCTTCCGTATAGAGCTTGAAGGGCCATCTTCAAACCGGATTGATAACTGTTGTTGTATGAGAACTCTGCGTATGGCAAATTATCATCCCAGCTAGACCCATAGTCTAGTACACAAGCTCTCAACATGTCCTCCGAATCTGATTGACTCTCTCGGTCTGTCCATCATCTGCGGATGAAAAGCTGTCTTGAATTCCAGCCTCGCACCCAAAGTTTCATGCAATCGCTTCCAAAACTTTGAGGTAAACTCGCGTTCCTCTATCGACACAATTTTCCTCGGAACTCCATGCGACATATACGATCCTGGTCATGTATATCTTGGCCAAGTTAGCACTGGTATAGGTAGTCTTCACGGAATGAAGTGAGCTACCTTGGTCAAACGATCAACCACTACCCGGATAGAATCATAACCTGAACGGGTCTGGGTAATCCCGTGATGAAATCCATTCCAAGTTTCTCCCATTTCCAATCGGGAATCGGCAAAGGTTGAAGTAACCTGCTGGCTTCGATGTTTTGCCTTTACACGTTGACAAACATCGATATCGCTACTACGTACTCGGCAATATCCTTCTTCATACCGCCCACCGTAAACTTTGCTTCAAATCCGGTACATCTTGGTGTTGCGGGGTGAATCGAGTACGGTGAATCATGAGCCTCCTGAAGAATTAGCTTCCTGAGCTCGGGATCATTGGGCACATAAATACGATCCTCGAACCATATAGTTCCGTGTTCATCCTTACGGAATCCTTTAGCTTTTCCTTCCTCCATCTTTTGCTTAATCTCATCAATTTCCTTGTCCGACTTCTGGGCTTCACGAATCCTTTCGGCCAAAGTGGACTGAACTTCCAGAGTTGCAACAAACCCTCTCGGAACTATCTCCAGTCGGAGATCTCTGAGGTCATCGACTAACTCCTGGGGTAATCCTCCTGCTGTAAGAGTATTCACATAACTCTTACGGCTCAAAGCATCTGCTACAACATTAGCTTTACCTGGGTGGTAATGCAATCTCATGTCATAGCCCTTTATCAACTCTAGCCATCTCCTCTGCCTGAGGTTCAATTCCTTCTGCGTGAAAATATATTTCAAGCTCTTGTGATCTGTGTAGACATCACAACGGTTTCCGATGAGGAAATGTCTCCAGGTCTTGAGTGCATGCACTACGGCTGCTAACTCCAAATCATGTGTGGCATAATTCATCTCATGAGGTCGTAGCTGTCTGGAGGCATAAGCTACAACTTTACCTTCCTGCATGAGTACTCCTCCGAGTCCTTGACGAGAAGCGCCTAATAAACCTGGTATTCCTTATGTATGTCCGCAAAATCAACACTTTGGCTGTGACCAACCGCTTTCTTCAATTCCTAAAACTGGCTTCACATTCCTCGGTCCAAACATACTTGGCTTCCTTCTTCAACAGCTCAGTCATGGGCTTGGCAATCTTCGAAAGTTCTCAATGAACCTCCGATAATATCCTGCGAGTCCGAGAAAATGCGGATCTCCTTGACTGAGGTGGGTGACTGCCAATCGGTGACGGATTCAACCTTGGCGGGATCAACTGCTATTCCTTCTCCTGAAATAACATGTCCGAGGAATCCAACTTCCTTCAGCCAAAATTCACATTTGCTGAACTTGGCATACAACTGATGTTCTCGAAGTTTCTCCAGAACTAGACGCAAATGTTCCTTATGCTCTTCCTCGCTCTTGGAGAATATCAATATATCATCGATGAACACCACGACAAACTTGTCCAGATATTCCATGAACACCTTGTTCATCAAATTCATGAAGTATGCAGGAGCATTAGTCAATCCAAATGACATGACGGTATACTCATATAAACCATACCTGGTAGTGAATGCTGTTTTGGGTATATCCTTTTCACGAATCTTCAACTGGTGATACCCTGATCGAAGATCGATCTTAGAGAATACCTTGGCTCCTACTAGCTGATCAAACAAGTCATTAATCATCGGCAAAGGGTACTTGTTCTTGATGGTTACTTCGTTCAATGCACGATAATCCACAACCATCCTCAAGCTTCCATCCTTCTTCTCTACCAAAAGAACTGGGGCTCCCCAAGGTGATGAGCTCGGACGAATATATCCTTTCTCCAATAACTCATTAATTTGATCCGTGATCTCTTTCAACTCATTCGGTGGCATCCGATAAGGTCTCTTGGATATTGGGGCTGTGCTTGCAATAACTCAATCGAAACTCAATGTCCTGTCCGTGGCATTCTGGTAATTCCTCCGGAACACATCGGGAAATTCTTGCACTACTGGCACTTCCTCCTGAACAACTCCCGTGAGGGAATGTACCTGATTCTGCATCTGGCTGTGCCTGGCTACATACTTGATCCTCTTCTGCTCCGGGGTGGTGAGCAGAATAGACTTCTGAGCACATCTATGTTCCCTTCAAACTTTGACAACCAATCCATGCCTAGGATTACATCCAAGGTCAGGGTTTCCAACACTATGAGGTCCACGAGAAATTTATGATTCCCGATGTTGAGGGTTTGCCTTCAAGAATGGTGGCCTTGTCTACCAGCTCCTGGTAGTTGTTGAAGGTAGCCACAATAAGCTGCATGCTCAGTTCATCATTGAGTCCCTCAAGGAACTTCTCCTGCTTGGCGGCATCTGTGGCCACATCATCAGGGGCATAGCGAGCGAGCTTGCTGAATTCATCCACGTATTGTGCCACAATGCGGTTCCCTAGGCGTAAGTTGCGGAACTCACGCTTCTTGAGACTCATGGCTCCAAATGAGACATGAGCGGTGCGGAAGGCTCTGCTGGAATTGATCCCATGTGATGGCACCAATGGGAAAAGTGGCGGTGTAATTCTCCCACCAAGAAGCTGCAGGTCCATCCAGTTGATCTTGTGACAAGCGCACCTTCTCAACATCGATGCATCCAACGGTGACTAGCTCTCTTCCGACTTTGCGGAGCCAATCATCAGCCACAATCGGCTCGGTGCTACTAGAGAACTCTGGCGGATTCAACCTCGTAAATCGAGTCAAGTTGTCCACAAGGGTGGTGGCGGTGGGTTGTTGGCGTTGTTGTTCTGATTCTGAATAAGTAGCTGCATCAGTGCATTCTGCTGCTGGAGCAGCTGGGTGAGCTCCGACGGGAAACCAGTGTCACGTCTCGGAGGCATCTGGTGTTTTGGAGTGGATGAGAAGATTAGAATAGAACAATGGTCTATGAGAAATACACTACCCATATGAATGCACAAACATAAACACACCAATCATTTATTCATTCCACTCAAACATGGTTCAAACTCGATTACAAAAGCTCATGACTAATCGAAGGGAAAACATCGGCCTAACTGATCGACGAAAAAGTAAAAGATAACATGGTGGTCGACTAAAAAGTCCTCATCAGTGGCGCCTCCTCTTGGGGTTTCCTTCAGTGGTACTCCCTTCAAAATCCTGATCATTCCTCACGAGGGGTCCTTCATCTCCACTCGGGTAAAGGTCCTCTCCCAAGTCCATCTTTTCCTCTATCGCGGCAAGCTTCATCTTCAGGTCGTCGACTATCTCCATGAAGTCCGTGATTTCTTCCTCATGGCCAAGGAAGTCTGCGCGTGCCTTCTCCTCCAGCCCAGCTTCACGGAACAAAAGCTTCCGTGTGTCTTGAGTTACGGCGAGTCTGAATCTCCGTTTCACGAGAAGACACTCCAAGTCTGGATGTACGAGAGAGTGGAATCGTCCTCAATGGTACGGATGATGTCTCCATTCCTTGCCTGCGAGAAACCATGGCGAGTCTGAGTGATCGAGCTCGGCCTGTACTCCTCTCGGAGATGTCCAAGTGCTCGATAGATCGCCACGTCCCTTCCGATGATCCAGTTGAACTCGGTGAACTCAAAGTTGATAGGCTCCGTGTGTCCTCCGGGTTCTCCTGGGATATGCACTTCAATCAGTAGCGGGTGTCCGCTCGGAAGTGCATTAGTGGGCTTCCGGTGATCGAGGGTAGAGCTATCTTCAGCTGCTTCACCATCTGGACCAGCTTTCTTCAAGGGCATCGTCTCATCGGGCTGGCGTAACTCCGTAGCAAAACTGGGGTGAACTCGACGGCCATCTAGAATGTTGAAAATAGGAGAAGAGTCAGAATTGAACAGGGGAGAATTACGGAATGAAAAGGATTCAAAGTAAATGGTCTCTTCCTATGGCTTTCCGACCCTAGGGGTTACGATCCTACGGTCAGCGTGTGCTCTGATACCATCTCTGTAGCGACCTGACCCAAAATCGGTCAAATCTCTGTGTCTGTACCATCCCAAGATCATGCTGGTACTCATAGTACATCGATAAAGTAATCAAAGTTCAATCACACCTGAATATCATTAAACGATTCTCATATAGAGTCTTTATTACAAGAGAATAAATTTGGCTCAAGGCCAACTCATGAGAAATAAACTACAAATGCTGCGGAAGCGTCGAAGATAAAGCGAGTCCATCCGGCTCCAAAGGGCAATCGCCAAGCGCGGAGCGTAGCCTCACTCCTGATCGGAATATATCTCGCGCAACATAATACGTTGCAGCCATGTAGGTCAGCTTTTGGAATAAGTGGCAAGTCATGAAGAATAACAATAATAAAGTTACTAACACTATATGCATTTTTGGTGTGGAGCTCTAAGTTTCATCATTTAGCGAAAAGCAAATTTTAACCTACTACAAAGGACTTGCTTGCAAATTACTACAATTGTTGGTAGTTATTGAGATGGTTCCATCCAACCAATATCTCGCTCCCAATTATTAAGTCATAAAACCCTCAAATTAATTTATTAGTTTTAGTGTTGAGATATCCGAATACTTCCAAGTTCCAGAGGCTCAAATGTCCGTAATCGGGACACGGCTAATCGATTAGATCTTTAACTCTGCAGAGGGTTGCGACTTTCCCATAAGAATCATTCCTCCTTTAAAGTCTTCGCACTTCATGGTGTTTGAAGACGGACGAATGAAACAGGTCTTCCAAAGAGTTCTTACGCTACTGCGGTACCCATCCAATCCTACCGTTCTTCTACATCTCGTAGTACCGTCCAGCCAGCGTCACTACTAGGGTCAACCCAGCCAGAGCCCATAATGGCTTGCGGCTGCAGAGTAAGCTTCCGTCATGGGGCATCCATCCTTCTCTTCGTGGCTGGGTGAAGCTTTCCGCAAGATGTCATGGCACTTCTCCATGCATCCCGCCAACCACTGGGTGCTCCAGGTGCCCGTCAACCGCCCTCCACCCAAAGAGTGATTTTCAAGTCCATCTTGATCCTTGTAGTTCATGGGGTTGTCATCATCATTGACTCTCACATCTTGCTTATGAACTTCACTCAACCCAAAACCCGCTTCTGAGCATAGCAAAGTAACTACTACGTCCGGGGTCATGGTAACAAGGGATTGGTTCATCCTACCACATGATACTACTCAAGTTTAATGACTTCAAGATTTCACTACTGCATGCATGGTGGGGTGGTGACAATTACTAATGCACAAAAACATAGGTATAGAAATAACATGATCAAAACTTGCCTTGCTGATGATCCTCGTAAGCTAAAGAGTCGTAGTAGCAAGCTTCGCACTCCGGAAACTCTACCGAGACAAACAAATCACAATAAGCATATAGCAATGGGAATCACATAACAAAATAGCATAACAAAGCAACACAACACACCAAATCAACCAAAATCAAAATCCAAAGGAAAACTCAAAGAAAACCAATTCAAAGTTTTTCCCTACCTCAAACAATGGCTAGAATAGTTTTTATATAACAAAAATTCCTTAATATAACCTAATCATGGTTTTAAGTTAACTTAACAGAAAAGGTTTCACTAAGCAACTAGGAGCAAAAAGAATTAATTTAAAAGCTATTAGGAAACTCCTATTAGGCCTAATCCAATTCTATTAAGAAAAAAAATTAAAACTTTTATTAATTATAAATAAAAGTTCATCTACTAGAGTGACAGAAACTAACCTAGAATAACCAATCACATGTTAAAAATAAATTTATTTACTACTTAAATTAATAAGAAAACATCATCTAGCTAATTAATTAGGATTAATAAGATTCTGCTTAAAACTAATTATTTATTAATCCTAAAATACCCAAGTTAATTTCTATGGTTTTGCAATGTCAAAATAAAGTTGGGACAAAAAGAATCATGCAAAAATAAGTTTTCTAACTCAAGTTATAGCAGATTTACTATTCTGACTAAAACTAAATTAAAGCATTTTTAATTATTTTTAACATAACTAAATATATATTCTACAGAAACTACATAAAATTTGCAATCCAACAAAAAAAAGAATCATCTAAAAATAATAAACAGAATAAAAGATATCAATTTTTCAAAACAGAAGCTATTCTGCTAAAACAAAAAATCAAAATAAAAGAAAAATGCCTAATGGGCCTATACTGTGCCCTGAGCGTTAAATAGCCTAACGGGCCCTAGGGTTAAACTAAATTGAACCGGGCAAAAAAAATAAACCCTAACTAATCTAAACCGGAAAGAACCGGGCCGGTTCGTTTTAAAAAATATTCTTCTGGGGTTCTAATCGTGGCCGTCCGTTGAGATCGGACGGGGATGATCCCGGTGGCTTACCGGAGTCCGGCGACGGCGGGCGGCGGCGAGAGTCGTCGTGGGTTCGGCGCCGGGAGCTCGGGGAGTCGCCGTCTTGGTCTTGGGGAGGTCGGTGAGGAGTTTGGTGGGGTCGGGAGGTCGGGAGGGCTAGGGCGCCGACGGCGACGACTTTGGCGGCGTGAGAGCTCGGGTCTCCGTGAGGTCGAGCGGGAGGAGAGGGGTCCGCGAGGTCTCGGGGAATGGGGTGCGGGCGGCGGCTTTATAGCTGGGGTCGCCTCGCCTCGGCGATCGTCATCGGATCGGAATCCGGATCCTTCGATCCGCGATCTCAGCAATCTGGCGTGGCGTGGGGCGGGGAAGAAGATGGGGCGGGCCCACTGGTCATGGGAGAGGAGGGAAGGAACGAGCGGGTGGCCGAGGCCTGGGGTTTCGGGTAAGGGAGTGAGGCTGGTCGGGTGGGCTGGCCAGTTGGCAGTGGGCTGGCTGGGCTGGGCAGCGCGGGTGCGGCTCTGGCTGGGCTCAGGGTGGCCTAGTCTGGCGCCTGGGGGTTTTTTTTTTTTTTTTTTTTTAATAAAACAAAACAGAAATAAAACAATATCTATAAATATTTTATATAGGGTATATATATACAGAAATGATCAGGGAATATTCCTTTCATTTGAACATTTTCCAGAGGCAAAATCCAAACTTTATAAAAATCCATTTTTTTCAAATTCAAATAAAATTCAGATTTGAAATCCAAACTTTTGGCATTGTTTCCTCTGATATTTTTGGAGTGTCATGTTTGCTCCTCTCATACTTTTGATCAAGTATTTATCAGGCTTAGTTTTTGAAATGTTTCCCACTTGCCATAGTTTGAAATTCAAATTCAAAACTCAAAATTCTCTAAAACTTCAAATGGCATTCAAATTCAAACAGGATGCATAGGATGCTTAGCTATAATTGTAAAACATTCCAAATAGGAAATTTGGGATGTTACAGTGAGGGAGGCTCTGCCCCCTGCTGGGGTCACCACGAGGTCCAAGGTCACCCCCTCGAAGAAGTTGCCGACTAGGGTCCCGACGACGAGTAGGTCGACACTGGTCTCCTAGGGCGATACTCCTGCCCTGACGCCGCCTGGTGCCGCTGGGCCAGCTGCCGCGGCCTCATCTCCTCTGGGGGCTCGCACACCGGCGCCCCATGCTGTGAGGCCCCTGGGCTCCGCGCTTCTGAAGAGGCCGCGAGACTATGCCGTCGTAGACTAGTAAGCACTCTGCCATGTCCTTGTTCTTGCTCATGCTTTTGTTGTTGCTTCCTGATGTTCTCCTCTTGCATTGTCAGGCTGGCGCTGTCGGTGAAGAAGAAGAGAGAGGGGGCAGCCGCATCCTCGAGAGCCCAACAGCCTGGCCCGGCCGCACCCCCTCCGACACAGAAGGGCGGTGCAGGCGCCCACACTTCTCCTGCTCGGTCGTCCTTGCGAGGCCCAGTGGACCGCCCTAAGGAGAAGGCGACCTCCTCGGCCGAGCCGGCTCCGGAGGTGCCCATCCTCAGCTCACCCACCGATGCTGCCATGGTTCAGGAGCCCCCGGTTTCTCTTCCTGCCATTGTCAGTTCGCAGGTCCTGGCGACGGTGCAGCCTCCTCCTCTGGCCGCGCCGCTAGCCCGTGATCCTTCCGCTTCACCCAATGCCCTGGAGGAGGCTCTTTCCGCGCTGACGCGACTTTGGGGCGACCTTCAAGGCGCCGACTGTCGCCTGGTGGCAGGGCGCCTGGAGCTGATCTCGGTTGGCTGCACTATGATTCGTCCGTCAGGGCGGCGTTGGGCCAGACCGTGGCAGCTTCCGAGGAGGACAAGCGAGCCGCCGACCAAGCCGCAGCCGCCCGCGAGGTGGCGCTGAAGGTTGCCGAAGCCGCCAAGGAGCGCTACCAGTCGATGGAGGCTGAGCTGGAGACCATGCGCAACGAGCGCGCGACCGAGGCTCGTAGTCGTAATGCGGAGGAGGAGAAGATGAAGGCCCGAGAAGACACCGTCGCCGGTCGTGAGACCGAGTTGGAGCAGTTGGCGAGGGCGCAGGCCGCAGAGCGCAGCCGTCTGGAGAAGCTGGAGCGGAAGGTGGGGACAGACAAGACCCAGCTGGAAGCCAAGGCGAAGGTTCTAGCTGAGGATCGCGCGGCCTTCAAGTCCCTTGAGGAGAGGTCCCGCGAGGCGCTGCGGGCACTCTACGAGAAGGGCTTGGAGAAGCCGCTGGTGACGGACGACAAAGGCCCTGCCCAGCTGCTTCCTTATCTTGTCATGGCGCTCGAGGGTGTCGTCGACGGGATCGGCCCCATGGTGGAGGGGGAAGCCCCCGCGCTTTCTTCTTCAGCTCTTATGAGCGTCTTCATCCATCTACGTATTCGCAACCCCGACGCCGACCTCGGCGAGCTGCTCGAGCCTGTGGAGGAGGAGAGCTGCGCAGCTGCTGCCATAGCCGTGAAGGGCCAGGTGGAGGACCTGCTGAAGAAGTTCCTCGCCGTCGAGCCTGCACCTCCAACCGATGGCGCCACCAATCCCTCAACCAAGGCCAACGACACGGCCGACGGTGACACTGCTGACGGGAAGGCGCTCCCTGACGACGGCACCCAAGGCTGAAGAAAAGGCTTGCTGGTGAAGGGTGGCGCACCTTCTCGTTGTACTCTCCTGCGAACTTTCCTGTGACATGAGACGTGCCTCGTGGAGGCAATAAAACTCTGCTTGATGTTTGGGGGACAATATGATGTGTAATAATTTATTTAGGTTCCGTGATTTCCTTCCCGTTTGCTTGATCTTGTACGTCGGTATGGCCTGACCACGCGCATACCTCATCCTCCGTTGGGCCGTTCGGATCACCAGGACGGGACCAAGGGGTGAGGGGCTACGTGGCCAGTTAGGCTCCTGAGTCGCGATGCCCAGGAGTCCCCCTTGACGCGCAAATAGCCTGCAGGGAGGAGATGCAGAAATAGGCCTTAGAGTTCTACGTCGGCAGGGCCCGACCCCGCGCATACCTCAGCTGCCGTTGGGCCGTCCGGATCACCAGGATGGGACCAAGGGGTGAGGGGTTACGTGACCAGTTAGGCTTTTGAGTCGCGATGCTCAGGAGTCCCCCTTAGCACTCAAACAGACCTTCATACCTTTTCCTTCGCCGAGGCTCCGCTTGGGACGGACGCGTGATGACCAGGTTTAAGGGACCTAGCAGGGTGGCACACGCTCGGGCGTGATCCGAGCGCAGCCCCTGTGCCCAGCCCCCTGATACGTCTCCAACATATCTATAATTTATGAAGTATTCATGCTATTATATTATCCATCTTGGATGTTTAATGGGCTTTATTATGCACTTTTATATTACTTTTGGGACTAACCTATTGACCCAGAGACCAGTGCCAGTTCCTGCTCTTTCTCTTGTTTCAGTGTTTCGAAGAAAAGGAATATCAAACGGAGTCGAAACGGAACGAAACCTTCTGGAGAAGTTATTTTTGGAAGGAAAGCAACCCGGGAGACTTGGAGTGCACGTCAGGAAAGAAACGAGGGAGTCACGAGGCAGGGGGGTGCGCCCACCCCCCTGGGCGCGCCCTCCACCCTCGTGGGCCCCTTGTGGCTCCCCTGACGTACTTCTTCCGCCTATATATCTCCATATACCCTAAAAACTTGGGGAAGAAGAGATCGGGAGTTCCGCCAAGCAAGCCTCTCAGCCACTAAAACCAATCGGGACCTGTTCCGGCACCACGGGAGGGGGGATCCTCACCGTGGCCATCTTCATCATCCCGGCACTCTCCATGACGAGGAGGGAGTAGTTCAACCTCGGGGCTGAGGGTATGTACCAGTAGCTATGTGTTTGATCTCTCTCTCTCGTGTTCTTGATTTGGCACGATCTTGATGTATCGCGAGCTATTATAGTTGGATCTTATGTTGCTTCTCCCCCTCTACTCTCTTGTAATGGATTGAGTTTTCCCTTTGAGGTTATCTTATCAGATTGAGTCTTTAAAGATTTGAGAACACTTGGTGTATGTCTTGTCGTGCGTATCTGTGGTGACAATGGGGTATCACGTGATTCACTTGATGTATGTTTTGGTGATCAACATGCGGGTTCTGCCCATGAACCTATGCATAGGGGTTGGCACACGTTTTCGTCGTGATTCTCCGGTAGAAACTTTGGGGCACTGTTTGAGGTTCTATGTGTTGGTTGAATAGATGAATCTGAGATTGTGTGATGCATATCGTATAATCATACCCACGGATACTTGAGGTGACATTGGAGAATCTATGTGACATTAGGGTTTTGGTTGATTTGTATCTTAAGGTGTTATTCTAATACGAACTCTAGGGCTGTTTGTGACACTTATAGGAATAGCCCAATGGATTGATTGAAAAGAATAACTTTGAGGTGGTTTCGTATCCTACCATAATCTCTTCGTTTGTTCTCTGCTATTAGTGACTTTCGAGTGACTCTTTGTTGCATGTTGAGGGATAGTTATATGATCCAATTATGTTATTATTGTTGAGAGAACTTGCACTAGTGAAAGTATGAACCCTAAGCCTTGTTTCCTAGCATTGCAATACCGTTTACGTTCACTTTTATCATTAGTTACCTTGCTGTTTTTATATTTTCAGATTACAAAAACCTATATCTACCATCCATATTGCACTTGTATCATCATCTCTTCATTAACTAGTGCACCTATACAATTTACCATTGTATTGGGTGTGTTGGGGACACAAGAGACTCTTTGTTATTTGGTTGCAGGGTTGTTTGAGAGAGACCAACTTCATCCTACGCCTCCCACGGATTGATAAACCTTAGGTCATCCACTTGAGGGAAACTTGCTACTGTCCTACAAACCTCTACACTTGGAGGCACAACAAAGTCTACAAGAAGAAGGTTGTTAGTAGACATCACCCCCTCGCGCGACTCTCCCGAGGGGAGGTGTTGCAACGAGGCTGGACACTGAGCTAGGAGGCTCCCTGAGGTTGGTACGGCCATGGGGCCGCCCTTAGTTGTTTATCACCAGCGCGGAGCGTAGCGCTTCCGCAGTTGCACAGGCATAGCCACTCCTCGACCGTGTCGACTGTCAGCGCGGAGCATGGTGCTTCCACTGTTGCGTGGGTGAGGGCTTCCTCTGAGTGGAGACCCCGGGGCGTGTACAGCCCCGCCTTGACACGTGGCTTGCATGGCAGGGCTAGATGAGGTGTGGCTGGGCACTCGTGAGCCAGCGCGGGACTCACGAGGCCCTTCCTCAAGGCGGGCTACCCCTGGTCTTGATTCTTGATAGCTTCAGCGCTCCTGCGAGATGTTTAGGCAACCTGCATCGAACGAATCTTCTGAGGTGATCACATGAGAAGGCCAGACACCAACGACCCCAGGAGGTGACGTGAACGGGGTCGGCTCGCCAGACAGAGCTCACTCGTTGGATTTATCGATGCTACAGGGACGGACCCGAGCACAGACGCCGTGCCTAGCCTACTCATGTGAAGAATCCTAAAGAAAGACAACCGGCGCGCGGCTCCTTTGGTAACGAGGGCGGTCACGGGTGGGGCATCGAAGTACCGGATAAGCAGGTGACAATCATAGATTGACTCAAGCAAAGAGGCAGGTTAGCTTAGATTGATGCAAGAGCGATACATGCCACTGGGACGGACCCAAGCGGCCTGGGGAAGATGTAGCCCGAGGGGCGCTCCCAGCAGATTAGCTAAAGATGCAAAAGGATACACGTCACAGGGACAGACCCGTGCGACTCGGGGATAATGCTGCTCGAGGGGCGCCCCCAACTGAATGAATTGGAAAGAGTCACCTGATACCGTAGCCGGATCGACGTTTGAGTAGCCGAGGATGCATGCCGAAGAGTTGTTCCTCATGAGTTACCAGGGTCCTGAGCCTCGGGAGGCTCCACGGGCCCTGGTGGCTCCTGGGGAACCGCCGCGATCTCCTCCAGGACGGCGTGATGTCTAGCCTCCTAAGCCACCAGGATGCTCCGCAGATGGCGCTGGAAGGTGACAGCCGCATTCGGCAAGCCGAATGGCATGCGAACGTAGCTGTGAGCTGGACCCTCGCACCATCCAACGCGCGAAGGCCAGAAACGTCCCTGAGATGCGGCCCTGTTGTGCCCTGGAATGTTGACGCAGACGCGCAACCCGCCGTCCTCGCCAGGATGGGGAGCTGCGCCGGGTGGTGGGCGGCGGTCGCTGCGTATGGTCCTTGCTTCTTGAAGCTCCTGGACCGCCTTGGTGATGAACTCCGAGCACTAGGCGCTCCATGCCTCGTGCCCTCTTGAGGGAAACATGCAGCAAAGCATGCCTCCATGTGGTGCCCGAGCGCCTCCCTCGTGACCTCCAGAAGAGAGCCCCCGAGCCCAGCCTGAGGAGGGCACCGGACGCGCCTTCCTATGTGAGGGAGGGAGGCGCTCCGGCAGCGGGCGCAGATCCCGAGGTGGTGCCGCTGGAAATGCCACTCTCATGAGGGTCTGGGTGGAACAACTGCTTCTTCTTCTTGGGGATGGCCTCAGGAGGGTACATGATGTCTTCGTTGTCGGGGTTTTCGACTGCTGCAGCCTGGTAGGCGCGCTCGAGGGAGCACACCGCATCTCTTTCTTCACATGGAACCGTGATGATGCCGCCGTTCCCAGGCATCTTGAGGATGTTGTAGCCGTGGTGGGTCACTGCCATAAACTTGGCCAAGGCTGGATACCCAAGGATGGCGTTGTACGGCAGGCGGATGTGGGCGACATCGAAGTCGATGAGCTCGGTGCGGTAGTTTTCACGCTGGCCGAAGGTGACAGGGAGGCGAACCTGCCCTATCGGGGTGGTGGAGCCGTCGGTCACTCCTGAGAAGGGCTTGGTAGGCTGTAGCTGATCGTATGGCACTTGAAGGTAATCGAATGTCTCGACAGACAGGACATTGAGCCCTTCGTCGCCGTCAATGAGGGTCTTGGTGACTTGGATGTTGCTGATGACGGGTGAGCAGAGCATCGGGAGGGCGCCAGTTGTTGCCGCGCACTTGAGCTGGTCTGATGAGCTGAAGGTGATGGCGCATTTGGACCACCTGAGCGGGCGCGTGGCTTCGAGCCTGGGAAGGGCCGCGTTCACCTCTCGAGCAAACTGCTAGAAGATACGCTGAGAGGCTGGGGCTTGTGCGCCACCCAAGATGTAGGCGATGGCACGAGGCTCTTGGAAGCCCCCAGCACCCTCGTCCTAGTGATGGTCGTCGTTCCTCCTTGGCGGTGGCGGCAGCGGAGGGAGCCCGGCGTTGCCCTGAGGGCGGTCCTCATGAGGCTGGTCTCTCCAGGCGCCCTCGTGAGGCTGGTCCTGCCAGTGGTCCTCACGAGGCCGATCGCGCCATTCTTGGCGAGGGCCACGGTCGTCCCAGCGTCCCCCACTTCATCCTCCTCCTCGGTCGTTGCGATCGGGGCGTCGACCGAAGCGTCCATCACGAATGGCCCTCAGCTCCTGACAGTCGCTGGTGTTGTGGCTGTGAATGTTGTGGAAGGCACAGAATGGGCGGTTGGCCTTCGATGACTCGGGGTGGTCGCGGCCACGCTTCATCTCTGGCTCTGCCGCGAGCACGACAGCCCCCTTGCGCTTCACATCCTTGATCTTGGCCTTCTTGTCCTCCTAGTCAGCAGCTGGGAGCTCGAGGAGGGAAAGGCGCCCCTCCTCAGCTCTCATGCACTTGGTCGCCATGTTAAACATTTCCAGGGCCGTGCATAGCTCCTCGTGGATCGCGAGCTCCTCCTTCATCTGGACGTCACGGACGCCATCGGAGAACACGGAGATGATTGCTTCGTCCGTCACCTTGGGGATCTTGAGGCGGACGCTATTGAAGCACTGGATGTACTTCTGCAGGGTTTCCCCTAGTTGCTGCTTGATGCGCCACAAGTCACCTGCGGCCGGCGGGCGGTCGCGAGTGCCCTGGAAGTTGGCGACGAAGTGCTCACGCATCTCGCCCCAGGAGAGATCAATCCCGCGGGAAGGTTCAGGAGCCACGAGTGCATGCCATCCTTGAGGGCCATAGGAAACCTATTCGCCATGACCTTCTTGTCGCCGTTGGCCGCCTCGATGCTTAGATCATAGAGCTGTAGGAACTCTGCGGGGTCGGGGGTGCCGTCGTAGCGCGGAGGCAGGTCCGGCTTGAACTTGCCGGGCCAGACGACACTACGCAGCTCGGGAGTGAAGGCACAACAACCTGTTGTGGTCACCGGAGCCCGTCGTGGAGGCGGAGCCTTGTCTTGATACCCACGCGCCGCTGCGGCAGGCAGCAGCGTGGTCTTGGCGCTGCGGTGTTGGGAGCGCAGGAGCGTTTTCTTACGGCTGAGGGACTTCTTGGCAGCTTCCTTCTTCGTGCACGGGCGCCCGACATGGCGGGTCACGCCGTGGGACCGCGCGTCTTGGTGCGAGGGTAGCGTCTTGATGCGGAGGTGGTGGAGGCGCTCCGGGAGCGACGTGGCCCGATATTGGAGGTGGTCGAGGTAGCGAAAGGGACGGTGCGGGAGAGCCCTAAGCGACGCTGATGAGCTCGGCGATGCGGTCGAGCCAGTCGTCATAGAGGTCGTCGACTGGACGGTAACGCAGGAGCTCGCGTGCCATGAGCAGCGTAGCCTGCGCGTCCGTGGGCGCGCGACGAGCGTGGGACGACGAGCCGGCCGGAATCAGCGACGGGGTGGCGGTGCGTCCGTCCCGCCGCACTGAAGGGTGCAGCGATGAAGCTTGCTGCTCATTCCCTGCTGGGCAGGTGGCGGCGTTGGCAGCAGGTGATGGAGAACACGGCGAGGCCCACCGACGGGAGCCGTCTGAGCGAAGCGGGCGGCGAGGGCGGTGCGGCGCTCGGTACGAGCTCGGCGAGCGTCAGCCATGGATCAGGCGGAGCAGCGGAGCGCAGATCGAAAAAAGAAAGCCTTCAGCGCACCCCTACCTGGCGCGCCAAATGTTGGATTATGGGCTCCGGCAAACCCTTGAGGTTCAAACACTGGGGTGCGCACAAGGATCTCTCTCTCTCTAGCTCGCTCTCACAACGATCTCAAGGCCTAACGCGCCGAACCCAAAGAACAAGTGACACAAAGGTTTACACTAGTTCGGGCCACCGTTGTGGTGTAATACCCTACTCCAGTGTGGTGTGGTGGATTGCCTTGTAGGCTGAGGACGAACAAGTACAAGGGAATAACAACCTCCTAAGGAGAGGTGTTCTTGAGCTCGGGGAGCTTATGAGCTAGCCTTGGTGGAATGGATCCGGTCCAAGATCCGATCCCCACTACGGTGGTGGCTAGTCCTATTTATAGAGGCCCGGGTCCTCTTCCCAAATATTAGGCGGGAAGGGATCCCACAACGGCCAATTTGAAGGGGGACAACTAGTACAAGTTATCCTGACAAAAGGTGGTCTTCGCTTGCCAAAGACTCTGGTGGTGACGCCGTCGTGGGCTCCGTGATGACCTCCGTCCTGCTGTCATGCTGGTCTCGGTCTTGTTGCACCAATATGGAAACATTTGCCTGATGCCTCAGGACTCCTCGCCTGGCTTGCCCCTTTAGCACCAAAGAGGCAACCAGTACATTGTGCCTGCTGGCGCCCGCCTGGCCTTGGTCGTCATGGCTCACGTTACGCGAACCTCACAAGGTGCCCCTTGCATAGATATCTCCGCTCCTTGGGAGCCAGCCTAGGGAGGCCACCCTGAGGAGGTCTTGCGTCGTCCGCCTCACGAAGCTTGGCCCCTCACGAGGGTCTTGATTGGTTGTTGATGAAGATGGGCCGTACCAGGCCGCTGGTGGGGCCACGCCCTGGGCCGCAGGCAGGCAAGTCTGGGTACCCCCATTCCCAGGACGTGACATGATCATGTTTTGCTTGTGAGAGGAGTTTAGTCAATGGGTCTGCCACATTCAGAGCCGTATGTATTTTGCAAATTTTGTATGTCTACAATGCTCTGCATGGAGCTACTTTAGCTAATTGCTCCCACTTTCAATATGTATCCAGATTGAGACTTAGAGTCATCCGGATTGCATCGACGTAACTCTTTACGACAAACTCTTTATCACCTCCATAACCGAGAAATATTTCCTTAGTCCTCTTAGGTAACTAAGGATAACTCTGACCGCTGTCCGTCATCCACTCCCGGATCACTATCGTACCACCTTGCCAAACTCATGGCAAGGTACACAATAGGTTTGGTACACAACATAGCATACTTTATAGAACCTATGGCTGAGGCATAGGGAATGACTTTCATTCTCTTTCTATTTTCTGCCGTGGTCGGCTTTTGAGTCTTACTTAACTTCACACCCTGCAACATAGGCAAGAACTCCTTCTTTGACTGTTCCATTTTGAACTACTTCAAAATCTTGTCAAGGTATGTACTTATTGAAAAATGTTATCAAGCGTCTTGATCTATCTCTATAGATCTTGATGCCCAATATGTAAGCAGCTTCATCGAGGTTTTTCATTAAAAAACTCTTATTCAAGTATCCTTTTTTGCTATCCAGAAATTCTATATCATTTCCAATCAACAATATGTCATCCACATATAATATCAGCAATGCTACAGAGCTCCCACTCACTTGCTTGTAAATACATGCTTCACCATAAGTCTGTATAAAACCATATGCTTTGATCTCCTTATCAAAGCGTATATTCAACTCCGAGATGCTTGCACCAGTCCATAGATGGATCGCCACTGCACCACAACACCTGATTAGGGGCAATTAACTGCCGAGACAAATACCTATATAATGGCAAACCAACTGCCGGGGATCTCATAACTGCCGGCACAAGTACTTGCAGACAGAATAACTGTCGGTAGAAGTTGAGAAACAATGACAAACATACTGCCGGCGTTGATATCCACCATTTAGGTCACTCTATCTGCCGGCAGAACTAAACCTTGGCCCATTATCTGCCGGGAGGCGTTAATGGCGCGAGAACTTCATAATTGGGCCCAAAGGCGCGCTAGCACGGAGAGGGCACGAGAGCCCAAATACTTCGCTCCAGAGACTTAGCGGCCGCCTCAGATCTAGCCCAAATCACCATCTGCTCCAACCCTAGCCGCCGCCAACACGAGACGACGCTGAGCACCTACCACTGCCCGACCCCAGTCGCCCCCGACCACCCATCGCAGCAGCCATCCTCTCGGATCACCGCCGCCGCCGAGCACCCTCCTCCGTCGCCGTCGAGTACCCTCCTCCGCAGATCTCGTCCGCCCTCCGCCCATCCCCAGCGTCGCCCAGATGTCGCCTCTCCTTCCATGCTTTCTCCCCGGGCAGCATCGTCTCTCCTAGGATTTGCGCCACCGACCATCCTGGTCACCCCCTCCCATGCATGCTCACCTCGACGTCATCTTGTCCAGCCTTTCGTCCGACCTCCCCCTCTTGTACTTCGAGCGCGAGTATGGTCCTGGTGCTTCCCGTTCTCTTGTATTCTTTACTTCTCTTTCAATTTTCCAATGATTTGTAACACACATAGCACATCTGCCAAATCTTCTTCCTCTGCTTTGAAGAAAATAGCAGAGCATTCTGATGGAAGAACGTATCTGGGACAGTCAGCCTCAGCCAGTGCAGACCATAGCTCTAGGAATAGTTGCTGCTTTGTTTTACTGGTAAACACTTGTTACAAAGTGCTATTTTCAGCTGTAAACATTCAGCCTACACTATGTACTGCTTGTTTTACTAATAATTGCTGCCTGGTATCTTATCTGATCTGAAACATATGGTCATTTTAGTAATAGCAACATCAAAGTAGAAATTGGGTTGGGCAAGTTCATGATTCTGGCCCAACTTTTGTTAGATGTGTAAATTGAAAAATGTTTGTCAACTATGATTATTTTGTTTCAAATAACAACACGTAAAAACCTTGTTTTGTTTGCATGTTATGGTTTAGGAGGTTGAACAGAATATTAAGACGCATAATAAGTACCTGTCTTATTTGCTCATGAAAATGTTTGATCTTAACATAGGAACATGATCTGACCCCATGCGTATGTTAGCAGTCTGGTTTTCATGCCTTTTGTGAATGCAAAGTGGCACTTGATGCATAGCTAGTGTCAAAAAACCTTCATAATTTGGACAACTAATTCTCGTGGATTATCTATCTGTTTGTTTGAAACTGCTGTGCATTGCCAACATATTTCTTCCACCAATTTTGCAGTTGGATTCTGGCTGGATTCCTTTCTTTCCAAGTTTAATTGTGTCATTCTTGTAATTCTTTAGCGTGCTATGCAGAATGAACCATCTTTTGGTGGTGCTTGAGTCATGGGCATAGATGCATCTAACCAAATAATGCTTGCTTCTGGGAAGGCACCTGGTGTAGGTGGAGAACATGTTCTAAGAAAGGTATAGTACATTTAAATCTCGCTCTTTGCCAAATCTCCTGATACTGAAGTTGTCAAGGATATATGTATCTGGTCCATACATAACAATCTATCACTGATAACAGCGGCTCCAAAAAGATTTTCCGCTTCTTCTATGGGACCTTGCATGTTGGATGACGAGGGCAATCAAAGCAGGTATGTGACACAGGGATAGTTGAAAAGCGGCAACACCTGATTTGATTCTGATAGTGTTTTCTGTTGATCAACCCAGTCTACTGGGAGTCCTTTGCTAGGTTTTCTCCAATCAAAAAGGCTGAGGAGGAGTAGCTAAATAGCACTAGACTTTATCTAGTGAAAAGGCTGAGGAGGAGAAGCAGCTAAGCAATAGTTCGCTTTCCCTAGTTGAAAAGGTTGAGCTGAACTAGACTTTTCAAGCTTTAGTGCATTGAGCTGGCAGCAGCAAGCTTCTAGGTAGCTACCTCACGTTCACGTACAGCTGCAATAGGCTGTTTGTAATCCCCTATAAAAGGAGCCGTGCTCCTCCATTGTAAAGCAGGGCCATTTCATTTCTATCCAGCCAAAAAAATTCTATCCAGCCAAGCCTCAAGTGTAGTACTACTAGAGTAGCACACAACTTCTACTGTGTGAGTTCCTCTGTTCTTGTGTGTTGCCGCAGCAAGTGTGCAGCTGGCTGCTATTTAGTCCTCTGCTAGATTGTACAAGACAGAGAGCTAGTTCTCGCCAGTAGTTTTGGGCTAACATTTTCTTCAGGTGGCATCCTTCAAGGACCATCCTTATTAGTTACTTACATCAATTTTGTTGACTATGGATTATGGATCATCATCAGACGGCCATGCACATGCATAGAACTCACATCTTTTCTAGCTAGCTAGTTGCTACTCCCTCTGTCCCATATTGTAAGATGTTTTTTGACACTACACTAGTGTCAAAAAACTGTCTTTCATTATGGGACGGAGGGAGTAGTTGTTACTGTTTGCAAGCGTAAGAATTGAGAACGGCACTGAATAGCCATGCTCAAGGCTTTTTAGGTTACCAGAGAGGACGCTCCTCTACGGGGAATCTCCAGCGACGACTGTTATACACTGACTGGATTGTTGTTATACACTGCCTGAATAGCCTTGTTTTCCTATTGCTACACACTGCCTGAACTGTTAAAGGCCTTGATTGACTTTCATTGATTGCTATAAGAATGACAAACTGTCCAGAAGCAGGACTAGTCGTTTTCTTTGATTATAATAATCAACAATTGGTAAGTTTGTCTAGCTTAATTGTTTCTGAATTTTACACAACATGTCAGGTAGATATATGGTGGAAAGGTGAAAGGCACATGTACACATAATTTGTTGTATCAGTGGCTGGCTGTGCAAGCTCACGTGATTTAGTTTAAAATACTGTCGTAAATATTGCATGTGCGATACGTCTCATGATTTTGCAAATACTGTATAATATTATGGTTTTCACAAACTCTGGTCTTTTGCAGCTAGAGGTATAAAAAACGTAGTTTTCGAATACTACAATTTTACATATACTATGCACCCAAACAGAGCCTGAGCAGTTTGGAGCCCTTGACATCCTTTTTAGAAATTGAGCAGGACTATTGATGTCTGGATAGAAGGCCTGGAAAAATGCTTGGCCTGGAGCCTCCTTGCAAAGTGCCTGGACTATGATTGGTTTGATGTCCTAAAGAAATGTCTATTGACTTGTGCTATTTGCATTAGAACACTTGTCCTTATGTGATATAAAGATTGCATTTATATTGTGCTGTCTTGTGCTTCCATTACTAGTTGCATGCTCATGATATAGCAGGTTTATCGTTCTATGAGAGCTCCATTTGAGTTTCCGGTCTGTTGCAGGTTTTCCAAAGGCACACAAGTTGATGGAGGTTTGCAAGATCTACATACAAGCGGTTGACAGTTTGGAAGTTCTACAACGGCTGAAGGTTTGGAAGACATACAATTAAGTTGGTGTAGTGATAATGTAGTGCACCTAGTTTGTTGAACCTGGAGACATTGGCAAGTTCTGCTTATTTTGGTAAACAAGCCACTGGATGCTCATTTTGGTTGTGTGGCACATCTAGAAACATACGTACTTTTTTGTGCCAACACAAGTCCTTATGTATGGCTGTTTCCTATATGTATGTATCCAGAAACATATGTATCTGGCATGTTATGTTTATATTGAAGGAAGTTTAAGGTTTTGATGAGGCCTATATGTAACTTCGATTGAAGTGTATGTCTAAGTTGTGAGATCTACCTGATTGCCAAAATGGATTCTTAATTAGGTATATGCTGCATACGTAAAACAATTTTTGCTAGTTAAACACAATGATTTGGCATTCTATCTGCCGGGTTAACATGCTTGTACTGGCAGTAACATTGTCGGTAACTGTATTTCCTTTGGCACAACTAGTCTGCCGGGAGAAAGCAAACTGCCGGCGGATATATAGGCTAGGGCAGATAAACTGCCGGGAATAATTTAACTGCCGGGAGAACAAATACCCGGCAGCCGTTCTCGTGGCAGTTCTATCTGCTGGGAGAACTACTATCCTGGCAGTTTTTCTGCCCTCTTAAGAGCTTTCTCCCGGCAGATTGCATGCCATTACATTGGTGTTGTGGTGTAGTGCGCTGGAGTTTGCACACTTTGTTAGCACCTTTAGGATCGAAAAAACCTTTTTGGTTGCATCATATACAACTCTTCTTTAAGAAATCCATTAAGGAATGCAGTTTTTACATCCATTTGCCGGATTTCAAAAATGCGGCAATTGCTAACATGATTTGGACAGACTTAAGCATCGCTACGAGTGAGAAAATCTCATCGTAGTCAACACCTTGAACTTGTCGAAAACCTTTTGCGACAAGTTGAGCTTTGTAGATAGTAACAGTACCATCAGTGTTCGTCTTCCTCTTGAAGATCCATTTATTCTCAATGGCTTGCCGATCATCGGGCAAGTCCACCAAAGTCCATACTTTCTTCTCATACATGGATCCTATGTTAGATTTCATGGCCTCAAGCCATCTATCGTAATCTAGGCTCACCACAGCTTCTTCATAGTTCGTATGTTTGCCATGTCTAATAACATGACTTACAGGCCAGGATTACCGTACCACTCTGGTGCGGAACATGTTTTGGTTGACCTACGAAGTCCAGTAGTAACTTGATCTGAAGTTTCATGATCATCCTCATTAGCTTCCTCTCTAGTTGGTGTAGACATCACGGGAACGAGTTTCTCAGATGTGCTACTTTCCAATTCGAGAGAAGGTACAATTACCTCATCAAGTTCTACTTTCCTCCCACTCACTTCTTTCGAGAGAAACTCCTTCTCTAGAAAGGATCCATTCTTAGCAACAAAGATCTTGCCTTCAGATCTGTGGTAGAAGGTGTACCCAATAGTTTGTTTTGGGTATCCTATGAAGACGCACTTCTCCGATTTGGGTTCGAGCTTATCAGGCTGAAGCTTTTTCACATAAGCATTGCAACCCCAAACTTCATGAAACGACAGCTTAGGTTTCTTGCGAAACCATAGTTCATACGGCGTCGTCTCAACGGATTTAGACGGTGCACTATTTAACGTGAATGCAGCTGTCTCTAATGCATAACCCCAAAACGATAGTGGTAAATCGGTAAGAGACTTCATAGATCACACCATATCTAATAAAGTACGGTTACAACGTTTGGACACACCAATACGCTGTGGTGTTCCAGGTGGCGTGAGTTGTGAATCTATTCCACATTGTTCTAAATGAAGGCCAAACTCGTAACTCAAATATTTGCCTCCGTGATCAGATCGCAGAAAATTTATATTCTTGTTACGATGATTCTCCACTTCACTCTGAAATTCTTTAAACTTTTCAAATGTTTTAGACTTGTGTTTCATCAAGTAGATATACCCATATCTGCTCAAATCATCTGTGAAGGTTAGAAAATAACGATACCCGCCGCGAG
Source organism: Aegilops longissima (assembly GCA_021605205.1). Taxonomy (NCBI): domain Eukaryota; kingdom Viridiplantae; phylum Streptophyta; class Magnoliopsida; order Poales; family Poaceae; genus Aegilops; species Aegilops longissima. The sequence goes on along the minus strand of CM038682.1, from coordinate 461,894,998 downwards.
CTTCAACACTCATCGGAGCGCATACATCGGTATGTATTATTTCCAATAATTCATTAGCTCGCTCCATTGTTTCGGAGAACGGGGTTTTATTCATCTTGCCCATGAGGCATGGTTCGCAAGTATCAAATGATTCATAATCAAGTGATCGAAAGTCCATCTACATGGAGTTTCTTCATGCGCTTTACACCAATATGACCAAAACGGCAGTGCCACAAGTATGTTGCACTACCATTATCAACTTTGCATCTTTTGGTATCAATATTATGAATATGTGTATCACTATGATCGATATTCAATAAACCATATACATTTTGTGTATGACCATAGAAGGTTTTATTCATGTAAACAGAACAACAATTATTCTCTGATTTAAATGAATTACTTTATTGCAATAAACATGATCCAATCATATTCATGCTCAACGCAAACACCAAATATGTAGCGACCTGACCCAAAATCGGTCAAGCCTCTGTGTCTGTACCATCCCAAGATCATGCTGGCACACACAGTACATTGATGAAATAATCAAAGTTCAATCACACCTGAATTTATTACACGATTCTCATATCGAGTCTTTATTACAATAGAATAAATTCGGCCGAAGGCCAACTCATGAGAATAAACTAAATAAGCTGCGGAAGCGTAGAAGAGTAGCGAGTCCATCCGACTCCAAAGGGCAATCGCCAAGCGTGGATCGTAGCCTCACTCCTGATCGGAATACTCCTCTGCAACATAAGACGTTGCAGCCGTGTAGGTCAGCATTTTGAATATGCCGGCAAGTCATGAAGAGAGAATAACAATAAAAAAATTACTAACACTATATGCAATTTGGCTGTGGGGCTCTAAGTTTCATTGTTTTGCGAAAAGCCAGTTTTTCCCTACAACAGTGCACTTGCTTGCAAATACTACAACATTGTTGGTAATTATTGAGATGGTTCCGCCAACCAATGTCTCATCCGCAAATTATTAAATAATTCCCCTCAATTAATTTATTAATTTCAGTGTTGAGATTTCCGAATACTTCCAAGTTCCAGAGGCTCAAATTGTCCGTAACCGGGGACACGGCTAATCGATTAGATCTTTTCTCTGCAGAGGTTTGTGCACTTTACACGCAAGAATCGCTCCTCCTTTTAAGTCTTCGCACTTCATGGTGTTTGAAGACGGACGAACGTAAACAGGTCTTCCAAGAGTTCCTCCGCCACCGCCGTACCCATCCAATCCTACCATTCTTCTACATCTCGTAGCACCGCCCAGCCAGAGTCACAACTAGGGTTGACCAAGCCGAGCCCATAATGGCTTGCGGCTGCACAGTAAACTTCCGTCAATGGGTATACATCCGCCTCTTCGTGGCTGGGTGAAGCTTTCCGCAAGATGTCATGGCACTTCTCCATGCATCCCGGCCAACCACTAGGTTCTCCAGGGTGCCCGTCAACCGTCCTCCACCCAGTAGTGAGTTTTGAAGTCCATCTTGAGCTTGAAGTTCATGGGGTTGTCTTTATCTTGACTCTCACATCTCCCTTATGAATTCACTCAACCAACCCCGTCTACGAGCATAGCAAAATAAACTACTTCATCCCGGGCAATGCAACAAGGGGAATTGGGTTCATCCTACCTCATGATACTACTCAAGAACATAACTTCAAATTTCTCCTACTGCATGCATGGTGGGGAGGTATAACTCTAATGCAAATAAAAATCATAGGTATAGTAAAAGAAATATGATCAATGACTTGCCTTGCTGACGATCTTCGAAAGCTAGGGACTCGTGGTAGCAAGCTTCGCACTCCGGAAATTCTACCGAGGCAAACAACAATCATAATAAGCATACAACATATGATCACTTAACATAACATCATTCTAACATAACACATAAAGCAATTGAACCAAAACCCAAAGAAAAACTCAAAGAAATCCAACTCAAAGTTTTCACCATATCCAACAACAATCAAGAAATAGTTTTGCACTACAAATTTTTTCTTAACGGAACCTAAGCATGGGTTTTTGCTAATTAACAGAAAAGAATTCATCATGCAACTAGGAGCAAAAAGAATCTCATTAAAATTATTATAGAACTCCTATTAGGCCTAAAACAATTCTAGCAAGGAAAAATAAAATAAAAATTTTATTTATTGTAAATAAAAGTTCATGCTCTAAAGTTACAGAAACTAATCTAGAATAAACTATCACATAGGAAAAATAAAATTATTTGCTATTTGAAACAATAGGAAAACAGTAGCTCGTTAAATAAATAGGAATAACATGATTCTGATTAAAACTATTTTTTTATTAATTCTAAAATTGCCCAAACAAATACCTACGGTTAGGTAAGGTCAAAACAAAGTTGTGACAAAAGAATCACTAAAAATAATATTACTAACTCATTTTATAGAAGAATTACTATTCTGTCTAAATCTAAAATAAAATAATTTTAAATAATTTTAACATGACTAATTATATTTTCTTCAGAAACTACAATAAATTTGCAAACCAACAAAAAAAGAATCACTTAAAAATATTAAGTAGATTAAAAGATATGAATTTTTCAAAACTGAAACTATTCTGTTAAAAACAGAAACGAAAAATAAAATTAAAAGAAAAATCGGGCGCTAATGGGCCTACCTAACGCATCGGCGTTAAATAACTAAACTACGCACGCGGAATAAAACCGAGTCGGCCCGGTCTAATCTAACCTAAGTAAAACCGGAATAAACCGGAACTAAACCGGTTTATTTGAAATAAACCTACCGCTTCGGGAGGGATCTAATATAACGCGTTGGATCTAGATCTAACGGCGGCGGGGTGCTCCGGCGACTTACCGAGGGTCGACGGCGATGGCGGCTCGGGCGGCGACGGCTCCGGTGGCTCCGGTGGTCGGGGACGACGGCGGAGGCCTCCGGCGAGTGCGGCGTGGCGAGGGGGTTCGGTTGGTGGAGTCGGGCGAGGTCGAGGTGGTCGGGGTGGCTTAACGGGCTAATGGCGCGGCGGCGGCCGGGTCTCCCATGACGAATCACGGAGAGGGAGGGTTAGGCGAGGGGCGAGGGAGAGATTTATATAGGGGGGGCATGACTTGGACGAGGGGGTAGACCGGGCGAGAAGATCGGGAGAATCCCGGATCTTGCGGGATCCGGCGAGCGCCGGCGCGGGGTATTGCTTGGGCGAGGGAAGACGACGGGGTGGGGCCCGGGTTGTGAGAGAGAGAGAGAGAGGAGTCGCGGGCGACCGGCGGTTGCTTGGTGCGGTGCTCGGTCGGCTCGGGCGTGGGCAGCTCGGCCGCTATTGGGCTGGCTGGTGGGCTGCGCTGGTGGGCCACCTCGGTATTGGCTGGGCAGTGGCTCGGCTAAGCGCTGGGTCCTTTCTTATTATTTTTTTTGAATTTTTAGAGAGAGAGAGAAATATATAAATATAAATATTTTATATAGGACATATATATATCAAAATGATCAGGGGAATATTCCCTATAATTTGAACATTTTCCAGGGCAAAATTCAAACTTTATAAAAAATCATTTTTCTCAAATTCCAAATAAAACTCAAATTTGAATTCAAACTTTTTGGCAATGTTTCCTTCTGACATTTTTGGAGTGTCATGTTTACTCCTCTCATACTTTGTCTCAAGTATTGTCAGGCATTGGTTTGAAATAAATTTCAACTGCCAAACTTTGAATTCAAATTCCAACAACTCCAAAACTTCTGAAACTTCAAATGCCACTCAAATTCGGACAATATGCATAGATTCTTAGCTAATATTGTAAAACATTCCAAATAACAAATTTGGGATGTTACAAACCTACCCACCTTAAGATGAATCTCGCCCTCGAGATTCGGGTTGGCTAGCAAATAGGTGCGGGTGGTCTCGAAGGAGGTCTTCTTCTCGCTCCCAGGTGGCTTCCTCCTCGGAGTGATGACTCCACAGCACCTTGCAAAACTTGATGATCTTGCTGCGGGTGACTCTGTTCGCAGTCTCGAGAATTCGGACGGGTTTCTCCTTATAAGTCGATCATTGTCGAGCTGTATGGCCTCTAGGGGCACCGTGTCTCTCAACGGAATATCGGCCATGTCGGCATGGCATTTCTTCAAACCGAGAAACATGGAAGACATCATGAACTCCCGACAATCCTTCCGCAATTCCAACTTGTAGGCAACTTCTCCACGACGCTCGAGGATTTTGTAGGGGCCAATGAATCGGGTGCTAACTTTCCTTTAACACCGAACCTCTTGATTCCACGGCGGGGACACACGAAGATATGCTCGGTCTCCCGCTTCGTATGTTACTTCCTTGCGTTCTCGTCGGCATAACTCTTCTGTCTCGATGAGCTACCTTGAGTCTATCTCAAATCAGCTTGACCTTCTTCGAATCTCGATAAGATCGGAACCAAAAGTTCGATCTCCAACACCATCCCACAAAGAATGGTGTTCTCGCATCTCCTTCCGTATAGAGCTTCGAAGGGGCCATCTTCGATCGGTCTCGATAACTGTTATTGTACGAGAACTCCGCGTGGGGCAAATTATCATCCCAGCTAGACCCATAGTCTAGCGCACAAGCTCTCAACATGTCCTCCGTGATCTGGTTGACTATCTCGGTCTGTCCATCATCCGTGGATGAAAAGCTGTCTCAACTCCAGCCTCGCACTCCAAAGTTTCATGCAACTGATTCCAAAACTTTGAGGTAAATTGTGTTCCTCTATCGACACGATACTCCTCGGAACTACATGCGGACATACGATCCTGGTCATGTATATCTTGGCTAACTTAGCACTGGTATAGGTAGTCTTCACGGAATGAAATGGGCTACCTTGGTCAATCGATCAACCACTACCCGGATGGAATCATAACCTGAACGGGTCCCGGTAATCCTGTGATAAAATCCATTCCAAGTTTTTCCCATTTCCACTCGGGAATCGGCAAAGGTTGAAGTAACCTGCTGGCTTCGATGTTCCGCCTTTACTCGCCGGCAAACATCGCATACTGCTACGTACTCGGCAATATCCTTCTTCATACCTGTCCACCAGAAACTTTCCTTCAAATCCAGATACATCTTGGTGTTACCGGGGTGAATCGAGTACGGCGAATCATGAGCCTCCTGAAGAATTAGCTTCCTGAGTTCGGGATCATTGGGTACATAAATACGATCCTCGAACCATATAGCTCCATGTTCATCCTTACGAAATCCTTTAGCTTTTCCTTCTTTCATCTTTTTCTTTATCTCATCAATTTCCTTGTCCGACTTCTGGGTTTCACGAATTCTTTCGGCCAAAGTGGACTGAACTTCCAGAGTTGCAACATATCCTCTCGGAACTATCTCCAGTCGGAGATCTCTGAGGTCATCGACTAACTCCTGGGGTAATCCTCCTGCTATAAGAGTATTCACATAACTCTTACGGCTCAAGGCATCTGCTACAACATTAGCCTTTCCTGGGTGGTAATGCAATTTCATGTCATAGTCCTTGATTAGCTCTAGCCATCTCCTCTACCTGAGGTTCAACTCTTTCTGCGTGAAAATATACTTCAAGCTCTTATGATCTGTGTAAACATCACAACGGTTTCCGATAAGGAAATGTCTCCAGGTCTTGAGTGCATGCACTACGGCTGCTAACTCCAAATCATGTGTGGCATAATTCATCTCGTGTGGTCGTAGCTGTCTGGAGGTATAAGCTACAACTTTTCCTTCCTGCATGAGTACTCCTCCGAGTCCCTGACGAGAAGCGTCACAATATACCTGGTAATCCTTGTGTATGTCCGCAAAATCAGATCTTGGGCTGTGACCAAACGCTTTCTTCAATTCCTGAAACGGCTTCATAATCGCCGGTCCAAATGTACTTGGCATCCTTCTTCAATAGCTCAGTCATGGGCTTGGCAATCTTCGAGAAGTTCTCAATAAACCTCCGATAATATCCTGCGAGTCCGAGAAAACTGCGGATCTCCTTGATCGAGGTGGGCGATCGCCAATCGGTGATCGATTCAACCTTGGAGGGTCAACTGCTATTCCTTCTCCTGAAATAACATGTCCGAGGAATCCAACTTCCTTCAGCCAAAATTCACATTTATGAACTTGGCATACAACCGATGTTCTCAAGTTTCTCCGTAACTAGACGCAAATGTTCCTTATGCTCTTCCTCGCTCTTGGAGAAAATCAGATATCATCGATGAACACCACGACAAACTTGTCCAGATATTCCATAAATACCTTGTTCATCAAATTCATGAAGTATGCAGGGCATTAGTCAATCCGAATGACATGACGGTATACTCATATAAACCATACCTGGTGGTGAATGCTGTTTTGGGTATATCCTTTTCACGGATCTTCAACTGACGATACCCTGATCGAAGATCGATCTTGGAGAATACCTTGGCTCCAACTAGCTGATCAAATAGATCATTAATCATCGGCAGAGGGTACTTGTTCTTGATGGTCACGTCGTTCAACGAACGATAATCCACAACCATTCTCAGGGTTCCATCCTTCTTCTCTACCAAAAGAACTGGGGCTCCCCAAGGTGATGAGCTTGGCCGAATATATCCCTTCTCCAATAGCTCATTAATTTGGTTCTTGATCTCTTTCAAATCATTCGGGAGCATCCGATAGGGTCTCTTGGATATTGGGGTTGTGCCGGGTAATAACTCAATCAGAAATTCAATGTCTCTGTCCGGTGGCATTCCTGGTAATTCCTCCGGAAATACATCGGGAAAATCTTGCACTACTGGTACTTCCTCCTGAACAACTCCCATGAGGGAATGCACCTGATTCTTCATCGGGATACGTCTGGATACATACTTGATCCTCTTCTGCTCCGGGGTGGTGAGCAGAATCGACTTGTGGGCACAGTCTATGTTTCCTTCAAACCTTGTCAACCAATCCATGCCTAGGATCACATCCAAGGTCTGGGTTTCCAATACTATGAGGTCTGCGGGAAATTTATGATTTCGATGTTGAGGGTTGCATGACAGCCTAAGCTCGCCATCATTTCTCCTCCTGCGGGCCGACGCGAAGGGGGGGCTTCTAAGGGTTTTAGTGGGCAACCCGTACTTTTCCACAACTACCCTTGATATGAATGAATGCGTTGCACCGTAATCAAAGAGTACCAATATCGGATGTGAATTTAATAAAATTACCAACCATAGTGTCCGGCTGATCATAGACGCCCTCCACGCCAATGTGGTTCACCCGAGCACGAGGAAAAGGGTTGGGCTTCTTTGCTGAGCTTCCATTACCGCTTCCATTCCTCTGCTTGGCCTCCGGGCGGTCGGTGGCATAGTGCCCTGTTTTACGGCACTTGAAACAGTGATGTGACTCGAGATCTTTCGAGCCAGGCAGGGCGATCTTTGGTTGCCATTGCCGTTTCCATTGCCATTTCCATTGCCTGACTTGTTGTCCTAGTTGCGGTTGTTCCCATTTCCTCCATGGTTATGTCCTCCATGGTTATGATGGGTATGCCCTCCCGAGTATGGGGCATAACGGGGCTTCTGCTGAGCTCGAGTTGTACTTCCCCGCCATACTTCCGCTTGCGGCTATCAATCTGCTGCTGCTTGCCTTCAAGTATGGTGGCCTTGTCTACCAGTTCACGGTAGTTGGTGAAGGTAGCCACCATAAGCTGCATTCCCAGCTCGTCATTGAGTCCTCAAGAAACTTTTCCTGCTTTATGCATCTGTGGCCACATCATCCGGGCATAGCGAGCTAGCTTGCTGAACTCATCCACGCATCGCCCCACAAGACGGTTCCCTGGCGTAAGTTGCGGAACTCACGCTTCTTCAGACTCATGGCTCCAGCTGAAACATGAGCGGTGCGAAAAGCTTGCTGGAATTGATCCCACGTGATGGTGGCGATGGGATAAGTGGCGGTGTAGTTCTCCCACCAAGAGGCTGCAGGTCCATCAAGTTGATGTGCGGCAAAGCGCACCTTCTCTGCCTCTGTGCATCCAGCAGTGGCTAACTCCCTTCCGACCTTGCGGAGCCAATCATCGACAACAATCGGCTCAGTGCTGAGAACACTGGCGGATTCAGCCTTAGGAATCGGGTCAAGTTGTCAACAGGGGGTGGTGGCGGTGGATTGTTGTTGTTGTTGTTGTTGTTCTGGTTCTGGATGAGCATATGCATGAGGGCATTCTGCTGCTGGATCAGCTGGGTGAGCTCCGGCGGAAAGTTGAGACCGGGGTCACGTCTCGGAGGCATCTGGTGTTTTGGAGTGGATGCGAAAATTAGAATAGAACAATGGTCTAATGAGAAAATATCACTACCCATATGAATGCACAATCATAATCACACCAATCATTTATTCAATCACTCAAACATGGTTCAATCTCGATTACAAATATCTCACGACTAATCGAAAATAACGGTCTAACTGATCGACGAAAATAAAATAACATGGCGGTCGACTAAATGTCTTCATCAATAATCCTTGCGTCCTCTGGTGCGATGTCCTCCGGTGTGGTGTCCTCTGACGCGGCGCCTCCTCTTGCGGCTTTCTTCAGTGGAGCTCCCTTCATAATCCTGGTCATTGCTCACGAGAGGTCCGCCATCTCCACTCGGAAAAAGGTCTTCTCCCAAGTCCATCTTTTCTTCTAATGCGGCAACATCCATCTTCAGCTTGTCGACTCTCTCCATGAAATCCGCGATTTCTTCCTCATGGTCAAGGAAGTCTGCGTGTGCCTTCTCCTCCGGTTCCAGCCACGGAACAACAGCCTCTGTGTACCTTCGAGTTACGGGCGATGTCCGATCTCCCGCTTCTGAGGAGACACTCCAAGTCTTGGACATATGAGAGAATGGAGTCGCCCTCACGGTGCGGATGATATCTCCGCTCCTCGCTCTGCGAGAAATCATGGCGAGATCTGATGGGTCGAGCTCGCCTTGTACTCTTCTCGGAGATGTCCAAGTGCACGATAAATCGCCATGTCTCTTCCGAGGATCCAGCTTGAAATCGGTAAACTCAAAGTCAATAGGCTCAATGTCCTCCGAAGGTCCTCCTCGAATGTGCACCTCAATCTCAGAGCGGTATCCGCTCGGAAGTGCATTGGTAGGCTTCCGGTGATTGAGGGCAGAGCAATCTTCAGTTTCTTCACGATCTGGACCAGCTTCTTGCCGAAGGGCATCGCCTCATCTGGTGGCAAAACTCGTAGCGTAACTGGGGTGAACTCGGCGCCATCTAGAATGTTGAAAATCGGAGAGAAGTCGAAATGAACAGGGAGAATTACGGAATGATAAGGACATAAAATAAATAGTCTATTCCTATGGCTTTCCGATCCTAGGGTTACGCCCTATGGTCATCGTGTGCTCAATACCATCTCAGAGCGACCGACCCAAAATCGGTCAAGCCTCTCGTGTATCTGCATACCATCCCAAGATCATGCTTTGCACACAAAGACATTGATGAAATAATCAAAGTTCAATCACACCTGAATTTATTACACGATTCTCATATCGAGTCTTTATTACAATAGAATAAATTCGGCCAAAGGCCAACTCATGAGAAATAAACTAAATAAGCTGCGGAAGCGTAGAAGAGTAGCGAGTCCATCCGACTCCAAAGGGCAATCGCCAAGCGTGGATCGTAGCCTCACTCCTGATCGGAATACTCCTCTGCAACATAAGACGTTGCAGCCGTGTAGGTCAGCATTTTGAATATGCCGGCAAGTCATGAAGAGAGAATAACAATAAAAAAATTACTAACACTATATGCAATTTGGCTGTGGGGCTCTAAGTTTCATTGTTTTGCGAAAAGCCAGTTTTTCCCTACAACAGTGCACTTGCTTGCAAATACTACAACATTTGTTGGTAATTATTGAGATGGTTCTGCCAACCAATGTCTCATCCCCAAATTATTAAATAATTCCCCTCAATTAATTTATTAATTTCAGTGTTGAGATTTCTGAATACTTCCAAGTTCCAGAGGCTCAAATTGTCCGTAACCGGGGACACGGCTAATCGATTAGATCTTTTCTCTGCAGAGGTTTGTGCACTTTACCCGCAAGAATCGTTCCCTCCTTTTAAGTCTTCGCACTTCATGGTGTTTGAAGACGGGACGAACGAAACAGGGTCTTCCGAAGAGTTCCTCTGGCTACTGCCGATACCCATCCAATCCTACCATTCTTCTACATCTTGTAGCACCGTCCAGCCAGAGTCACAACTAGGGTTGACCAAGCCAGAGCCCATAATGGCTTGCGGATGCACAGGTAAGCTTCCGGTCAATGGGTATACATCCGTCTCTTCGTGGCTGGGTGAAGCTTTCCGCAAGATGCCATGGCACTTCTCCATGCATCCCGCCAACCACTGGTTCTCCAGGTGCCCACAACCGCCCTCCACCCAAGAGTGAGTTTTGAAGTCCATCTTGAGCTTGAAGTTCATGGGGTTGTCTTCATCTTGACTCTCACATCTCCCTTATGAATTCACTCAACCAACCCCGTCTACGAGCATAGCAAAATAAACTACTTCGTCCCGGGCAATGCAACAAGGGGAATTGGGTTCATCCTACCTCATGATACTACTCAAGAACATAACTTTAAATTTCTCCTACTGCATGCATGGTGGGGAGGTATAACTCTAATGCAAATAAAAATCATAGGTATAGTAAAAGAAATATGATCAATGACTTGCCTTGCTGACGATATTCGAAAGCTAGGGACTCATGGTAGCAAGCTTCGCACTCCGGAAATTCTACCGAGGCAAACAACAATCATAATAAGCATACAATATATGATCACTTAACATAACATCATTCTAACATAACACATAAAGCAATTGAACCAAAACCCAAAGAAAAACTCAAAGAAATCCAACTCAAAGTTTTCACCATATCCAACAACAATCAAGAAATAGTTTTGCACTACAAAATTTTTCTTAACGGAACCTAAGCATGGGTTTTTGCTAATTAACAGAAAAGAATTCATCATGCAACTAGAAGCAAAAAGAATCTCATTAAAATCTATTATAAAACTCCTATTAGGCCTAAAACAATTCTAGCAAGGAAAAATAAAATAAAAATTTTATTTATTGTAAATAAAAGTTCATGCTCTAAAGTTACGAAACTAATCTAGAATAAACTACCACATAGGAAAAATAAAATTATTTGCTATTTGAAACAATAGGAAAACAGTAGCTAGTTAAATAAATAGGAATAACATGATTCTGATTAAAACTATTTTTTATTAATTCTAAAATTGCCCAAACGAATACCTACGGTTAGGTAAGGTCAAAACAAAGTTGTGACAAAAAGAATCACTAAAAAATAATATTCCTAACTCATTTTATAGCAGAATTACTATTCTGTCTAAATCTAAAATAAAATAATTTTAACATGACTAATTATATTTTCTACAGAAACTAAAATAAATTTTCAAACCAACAAAAAAAGAATCACTTAAAAATATTAAGTAGATTAAAAGATATGAATTTTTCAAAACTGAAACTATTCTGTTAAAAACAGAAACGAAAAATAAAATTAAAAGAAAAATCGGGCGCTAATGGGCCTATCTAACGCATCGGCGTTAAATAACTAAACTACGCACGCGGAATAAAACCGAGTCGGCCCGGTCTAATCTAACCTAAGTAAAACCGGAATAAACCGGAACTAAACCGGTTTATTTGAAATAAACCTACCGCTTCAGGGGGGGATCTAATCTAACGCATTGGATCTAGATCTAACGGCGGCGGGGTGCTCCGGCGACTTACCGAGGGTCGACGGCGACGGGGGCTCGGGCGGCGATGGCTCCGGTGGCTCCGGTGGTCGGGACGACGCGAGGCCTCCCATGAAAAGGCGTGGCGAGGGGTTCGGTTGGTGGAGTCAGGCGAGGTTGAGGTGGTCGGGGTGGCTGGAACGGGCTAATGGCGGCGGGCGGCGGTCTCTCCGCTGATTTAATCATGGGCGAGGGGAGGGGTTAGGCGAGGGGGCGAGGGGAGAAACGGGCGAGGGAGAGGTTTATATAGGGGCACGACTTGGACGAGGGGTAGACCGGCGAGAAGATCGGAGAATCCGTATCTTGGGATCCGGCGAGCGGCGGCGCGGGGCGTTGCTTGGGCGAGGGGAAGACGACGGGGTGGGGCCCGGGTGTCGGCGAGAGAGAGAGAGAGGGGAGTCGGGCGGGCGACCGGTGCGAAGCCGTTTCGGTGCGGTGCTCGGTCGGCTCGGGTGGGCAGCTCGGCCGCTAGCTGGCTCGGTGGTGGGCTGCGCCTGGTGGGCCACCTCGGCGCTGGCTGGGCCAGGTGGCCTGGCTGACGCCTGGGTCCTTTCTTATTATTATTTTTGAATTTTTAGAGAGAGAGAGAAATATATAAATATAAATATTTTATATAGGACATATATATATCAAAATGATCAGGGGAATATTCCCTATAATTTGAACATTTTTCCAGGGGCAAAATTCAAACTTTATAAAAAATCATTTTTCTCAATTCCAAATAAAACTCAAATTTGAATTCAAACTTTTTGGCAATGTTTCCTTCTGACATTTTTGGAGTGTCATGTTTACTCCTCTCATACTTTGTCTCAAGTATTGTCAGGCATTGGTTTGAAATAAATTTCAACTGCCAAACTTTGAATTCAAATTCCAACAACTCCAAAACTTCTGAAACTTCAAATGCCACTCAAATTCAGACAATATGCATAGATGCTTAGCTAATATTGTAAACATTCCAAATAAGAAATTTGGGATGTTACAAAATAACATTTATTTAGGTTCAACACAAATCCTGAAGGTCGAGGGAGTATGCGATGGTGATCTTATCAACCTTGGAATCACTTCTAACACACATCGCCGCCTCGCCCTTAACTAGTCTCTGTTCATTTTACAACTCATGTTTCTAGTTACTCATCTTAGCAACTGAAACCGGTACCAAATACCCAGGGGCTGCTATGAAAACTAGTAAGGTACACATAAATAACATGTATATCAAATATACCTTTGTTCACTTTGCCATCCTTCTTATCCGCCAAGTATTTGGGGCAGTTCCGCTTCCAGTGACCATTTCCTTTGTAGTAGAAGCACTTAGTTTCAGGCTCGGGTCCAGCTTTAGGCTTCTTCATGGGAGTGGAAACTTGCTTGCCATTCTTTTTGAATTTCCCTCTCTTTCCCTTTACCTTTTTCTTGAAACTAGTGGTCTTATTAACCATCAATATTTGATGCTCTTTCTTGATTTCTACCTTAGCCGATTTCAACATCGCGAAGAGCTCGGGAATCGTTTTCGTCATCCCTTGCATATTATAGTTTATTACGAAGTTCTAGTAGCCTGGTGATAGTGAATAGAGAACTCTGTCAATCACTATCTTATCTAGAAGATTAACTCCCACTTGATTCAAACGATTGTAGTGCCTAGACATTCTGAGCACATGCTCACTAGCTGAGCTGTTCTCCTCCATCTTGTTGGCAAAGTACTTGTCAGAGGTTTCATACCTCTCGACACGGGCATGAGTTTGAAATACCAATTTCATCTCTTGGAACATATCATATGCTCCATGGAGTTCAAAATGTTTTTTAAGTCCCGGTTCTAAGCCGTAAAGCATGGCACACTAAACTATTAAGTAGTCATCATATCGAGCTTACCAAACATTCATAACGTCTGCATCTGCTCCTCCAATAGGTCTTTCACCTAGTGGTGAATCAAGGACATAATTCTTCTATGTAGCAGCGAGGATAATCCTCAGATCATGGACCCGGTCTGCATCATGGCTACTATCATCTTTCAACTTAGTTTTCTCTAGGAACATATCAAAATATATATAGGAGCTATATCGCGAGCTATTGATCTACAACATAGATATGAAAAACTATCAAGACAAAGTTCATGATAAATTAAGTTCAATTAATCGAATTACTTAAGAACTGTCAGATTTAGGGTTCCAGCAAAACCCTCAAGGTTCGAACACTGGGGTGCGCGCGAAGATCTCCCCCTACCTAATCATGCCCTCACCCTCACCGCGATCTCTAAGGCTAAACTTGACGAACTCGCAACACAAGGGACAAAAGATTTATACTGGTTCGGGCAACCGTTGTGGTGTAATACCCTATTCCGGTGTGGTGGTGGTGGATTGCCTCGTGGGCTGATGATGAACAGTACAAGGGAAGAACAACATCCTGAGGAGAGGTGTTCTTGTGCTTGGCGAACTTGTGTGGGTGAGGATTGCTCAAGATGAGTTGTCTTCCCTATGGTGGTGGTTAGTCCTATTTATAGAGGCCCGGGTCCTCTTCCCAAATATTGAGCGGGGAGGGATCCCACAACGGCCAAGTTTGAAGGGGGACAGCTAGTACAGCTTATCCTGGCAAAAGTGGTCTTCGCCTGCCAAAGCCTCTGGTGGTGACGCTGTCTTGGGCTCCACGGTGACCTCCATCCTGCCGTCTTGCTGGTCTTGGCCTTGTTGCACCGATATGGAAACCTTTGCCTGATGCCTCGGGACTCCTCGTCTGCGCTTGCCCCTTTAGCACCAAAGAGTAAACAAGGACACTGCGTGCGCGGGCGCCCACCTGGTCGCGATCGTCATGGCTTGCATCACGGGAACCTCGCGAGGTTTGCCTTGGCTTGGACTCTCCGCCCGTCACGCCCAATATGCGACCCTATCCGAGAGTGACTCGAAGGTCCCACCAAAGATAGACACGTATACTGGAAAGCTATTGCAAGGTGGATATCATTACATCATACCATTACATAATAGTTGGGGATACATACATAAGGCACAAACGCCCAAGAATACATCAACATACATGAGAACAACATCCGACTACGGATGAAACATAAACAAAAACTCAAACAATATCCACCCTGCTAGCCCACGCTGCCGACCAGGAACCTAACCCAAAATCGACGAAGAAGAAGAAGAACTCCAACACAAGTAAACATCGCTCTCGCGTCATGAGCATCGCATAACCTGTACCTGCAACTGTTGTTGAAGTAAACTGTGAGGCACGAGGACTCAGCAATCCCATTACCATGGGTATCAAGACTAGCAAAGCTTATGGGTAAGGAAGGGGTAAAGTGGTGAGGTTGCAGCAGCGGCTAAGCAACGTATGGTGGCTAACTTACAAAACAAGAGCGAGAAGAGGAGCTTAACAAGCGGTCGTCAACTAGTAATGATCAAGAAGTGATCCTGACCTCCTACTCACATCAAACATAACCCAAAAAACCCATGTTCTCCTCTCGAACAACCCCGAAAAGAGACAATCACGGTTATGCATGCGGTTGGTGTATTTTAGAAAAGTTTACTTCAAGTTTACTACAACCGGATATTAACAAATTCCCATCTGCCACATAACTGCGGGGACGACTTTTGAAAGTTCAAACCCTGCAGGGGTGTCCCAACTTAGCCTGTTATAAGCTCTCATGATCAACGAAGGATATTCCTTCTCCCGGGAAGACCCGATCAGTCTCAGAATCCCGGTTACAAGACATTTCGACAATGGTGAAACTAAACCAGCAAAGCCTCCCGGCGTGTCGACACCCTGATAGAAGCCGCACGTATCTCGTCTTAGGACACAACCGGATAAGCAGTCCGTACAACTAAAACCAGGCCTCGAGTTTCCCCTAGGTGGCGCTGCAAGGGGCTGTAGTTCGTACCAACACTTAGAGAGGCACTGGCCCGGTGGGGGGGGGGGTTAAAATAAAGATGACCCTCGGGTTAATTACTCCCAAGGGAAAAGTAATGGGTTGTTAGGAAAATGTAGAACCAAGGTTGGGCCTTGCTAGAGGAGTTTCATTCAACGCGAATTGTCATGGGGTTCCCATATACCCAACCGCGTAAGGGACGCAAAATCCGGGAACATAATACCGATATGATGGAAACTAGGGCGGCAAGATTGGAACAAAACACCAGGTATAAGGCCGAGCCTTCCACCCTTTACCAAGTATATAGATGCATTAATAATATAAGAGATATTGTGATATCCCAACATAAACATAATCTAACATGGAGCAATCTTCATCTTCACCTGCAATTAGCAACGCTATAAGAGGAGCTGAGCAATGCGGTAACATAGCCAAACAATGGTTTGCTAGGAAGGGTGACAAAGGTTAGAGGTTCATGGCAATTTGGGGGGGGCTTGATAAGCAAAGCGGTAGGTAACGCGGCATAGCGATAGCAACGAGGCAACTAGCATAGCAATGATAGTAATGAGATCCAAGGTGACGGTCATCTTGCCTGAAATCCCGCTAGGAAGAAGAACAAGTCCATGAAGAAGATGAAGCCACGAAGACGAACCAAGCGTAGTTGAACGAATCCTCACGAACGCAACGAAACAGGAACTATCGAGGAGAAGCACATCCGGAAAGAAGCAAACAACATGGTAAACACTCAAGACATGAACAAGACATGATGCACATCCCAGTATGATGCAAGACAAGTCTATAAGAAGCTACTCATGGCAAGAGATGATGCATACAAGAGCAACATATCAAAACAAGTTTAAATGAGGCCGGATACAACATATAAAAATTCCGGAAAGACCTCATATGCAAATTTAGTACTTGGTACTGTTCTGAACAAAACATTAGGTTGAAGTGGTTAAACAGCAAGTTAAAGAGCACCAAGACAA
The DNA here is from genome assembly GCA_021605205.1 of Aegilops longissima. Lineage (NCBI taxonomy): Eukaryota > Viridiplantae > Streptophyta > Magnoliopsida > Poales > Poaceae > Aegilops > Aegilops longissima. Next base: position 461,878,488 of record CM038682.1, on the reverse strand, counting down.
TCTACATGAAATTCTAGACAAGTTACATATGAAGTTCATTAGATTCGGAGCTACAGCCTAGAAGATATGAGAATCACAAGATAACATGGCATTGAAGCAAAATGCATTCAAACATGAAGCAAACACACTCCAAATATGGATGCAACAAGGTAACATGAAACTACATGCAAACCTAAACAAGTTTCATATAGAGCACACTCAAAACGGAGCAACGGTTCAACGCATACACATGAAACAAGTTTAAAGAACAAGCTGTCCAAAACTACAACTAGGCATTTTGCAAGCATCAAAACGGCATGCTACATCACCCCAAAATGAAAACAAATGGCATGGGAGTGATGTACAGGTAAAGCATAACAAAACATGGACACTGAGCTATCTCCAGAAATCAATAGAACATGCTCAAAAGGACATGGCAATATTGCAAGTAATAACAGTTCACAGACTTGGTAGAAATTCACTAGACATAGTAGAAATAACATCAGGTTGCAATGTTTAGAGCTATCAAACAACATGTTACGACAGGCTATCTTGGGAAACAAGAGCATGGAATGCTAATACTGAAGACAAAGAACAAAACTACCTTACCAAACTTATTCCAAAGATCAACAGAAATGATGGTAGCATCCAAGGAAACATGGCAAATGATATGACAGATTCAGACAGTGAAAATAACAGTACATGGCAGGAACCAAAACACGTAGGCATGTTGGTGAGCTTGTACAGCTTACTAAAGAGAATTTCATGGCATGGGAAGATAATAAACTGTAATAATACATTTTCATGAAGCTAACCATGGCAAGAGCAAGTCCATAGGGTACATAGAACACTAGGTATTCACACGGCAAAACTGAACTTAATGTTAACAGGCTGATAGCAACATTATTTAGCAGGTTTGGAGCATGATAACAACAAGCTACAGCAGGATATAAATGTAAAACAAGGCATGGATGGATTGATCATAACATGTATAACAAAATATTCTTGGTGAACATCTCCAGATTATACATAGAACTCATGGTAGCAGCAGGTTTACATGGCATCAAAACATAACAGTTTCAGACTTAGCAGAAATGACCTAGTCACAGAAATCAGCAACATCACGGAGGCTACTTTGCAAGCTTGTAACAATCAACACATGGCATATCATGAAGAGTGGACTGCACCACAGCAAACATGGCATCTTGTATCTCATAAAACATGTAGACAAAAAGCTCAAAAGAAAATCACACCAAAAAATATAAGAAGACAAAAGAGCAAGTTCTATTAAACTACAACAGACAACATCACATAGCAGTCTTGCAGCGACGATTTGCGCACAAATATGGACCCAAACAAGCATGACCCAATGGAACAAAATGAAAATCATCTCATGTTGACCATTCTGACATATCACACGCACAGAACAGAGCAGCAAACACGAAGTTATGGCATGTCAAAATAGGCACCAGAATGCAAAAAAATTAGGGACTTGGGCGAAAAATACCCTCTGAAAAGTTGGACAAAGGGGATCGGGATGGAGCGGTCCAGGCGCGGGCGTGTTTGGTTCGGGTGCCTGGTGTATTTAATCCAACTCGACGGGATCCGGCGACGAGGCGGCCGACGACGGCGAATCCGGCAAGCGGCGGCGTGGTCCGAGGGCGGGAATAGCGGAGGACATCCGGCGGGCACCGGCGTGGGCGTGGCGGCGGATCCCGGTCTGGCGGCGCCAGATCCACAAGAGGCGGGCTAGGCGACGAAAGGGAGAGGAGCTCGGGGCAGGTCGCGGCCCTCTGCGGCAGCGACAGTGAACTCCGGCGCGGCTGTGGAGTGGGACGCCAGCGCTGGAGAGGAGAAGCAGGCGCGGGCGGCGGGAGGCAGGCGGCTTGCTCCGGTGATGGCGCGGGCCGAGCGTGGCGGCGCGGGCGAGATCCGCGACGGCAGCGGAGACGAGGAACGGGCGGCGCGGCGAACCGGGCCGGAGGGCCGGCTTGCTCACGGGCTCGCACGTGGTGTGGAGGCTGGCGGCGGCGCGTGGCGCGACACGCTTGGACGGGCGGCGGCTGGACGCGTCCGGTGCGGGGTTAGACATGTCCGGCGCGGCGCGGAGGGGAAGATTTAGGGTTTCATCCGCAAAATCGGGGGATGGGGACTAATTTATATGTAGAGGGAGCTAGGAGAGTCCAAATGGGGAGTGGTTTTCGCCCACACGATCACGATCCAACGACCGAGAGCATGGAGGGGGTTTGGATGGGCTCATGGGCTATGGTGAAGAGGTGCTGGGCTGCAAAGAGAGAGGGGTTTCGGGCGACGCGGTTAACCGTTCGGGCGTCAAACGAACTCCGAATGCGACGAAAATTGACAGGCAGTCTACCTACACTAAAACAACACCGCACGCCAAGTTTCGTCCCATTCCGAGAACATTTTTCGGCCACTTATAAAAATAATTTTTGGACGTGCCGCGGGCGCGTGCGAGTGTGTCGGATCGCGAAACGGACAATGGGGAAAAGGACCGGAAGCAAGTTTTGAAAAACACGATGATGCAATTCAGATGATGACATGGAAAAATGCAACACGCAAGCAGATGACATGGCAACGACGGTGAATAACTGGCGGACACCTGGCGCATCGGATCCGGGGCGTTACAACTCTCCTCCACTAACAAGAGATCTCATCCCGAGATCTTAGGAGACGGAAGGGTAAAAGGATGAGGTGAAAAAGAAATACAAGAGAGAAGATGAACTGGGTCACGAGCACTCGGGAAGAAGAGCGGCACGACGACTAAGACGAGAACCAAAAGCTCAAGGAACAAGATAAGAACATAATAAGACTTAAAGAATTTAGGCAGCACTCCGGCTAAACATGGAAAGAATTGAACATGGACTTGACAATATGAAATGATACTTGACGAGAGGGACAACACAATGCCTCCGGAAGAATTGAAAGAGTTGAATGAAAAGAACGAGGAAGAAGATGGCAACTTCTACCGCGAACAACATTGAGAGCAACCTTAGAAGGAAGGATTGAACGGAGTTTTCAACAACAAAAGATTAAGCTTGTTGTGGACTTATGGCTAAAATCTCAAAATTATGAGGTGATAACAGACCACAAACGGAAATGGTTAAATAGCTGAGAAGAACGAAGAAATGCAAAACTCCACTTCACAAGAATTTGGAGAGAAGCAAGAAGAAGAATACTTGAACTCCTTCAACAAGAATCTTGATGAACACTTGAAGAATGAATTAAATCATGACGAGCCACCGTGAAGAACTCCGGTAACAAATGGATGACGAGATACCATTAACAGATGAAAACTAATAAGATTAAAGCCTTGTGATGATTCAGATGGAACTTCGAGACAGGATCACCGAGAAACTTGGAACTCCGGAAAACAAAAGAACGACTCAGGACCGAGAGACATCATGAAAAATCTCCGAAGGAAGGAATTGGTCCAGTTGATGAAAGAATAATAAGAATTATGTTATGCTTGTTCTCCACCAATTAAATTGATGAGAAACAATGGATTTGCATACTACTTATTCGCGTTGGAAAATATTAAGGGGGATATAGCACAAAATTTGGGAAAATCTTCATGATCCACCGGTATGATTGGGAATAACAAATTAATTGATATGATAAGAACGAAAAAGGAATCTCTCAAAGAACCACCGTAAGAATTCAAACTTGAATGATGAAAAGGAATGAATCACCGGGAAGAATTAGAAAAACACGAAGACACTTGAGGGAATTTGATACCACAGAATGAAGAGGTCTCGAACTGATTACGGATTACTTGAACAAAGCACTAGAAGAATATTGAGACGAACGAAGGGGCACGGATATAGAATAATTGAAGAACGAATTCAAAAACTTAGAACGAAGAAATATTCCGAAAAGATGGCTTCCGGATGATCAAAACAGAAAAAAAAAACTCCTGAAATACTCCGGATGGATGAAAAGAATTGCACAATTTGAAATAATTTGAGAGGATAACATCTAGCTAGCACCGCAAATCTCCGGTAGAACGGACAAGATTTAGAGGAAAAACTCTTCTTCGGTCTTCATATAAAGAGAATGACGACGAGAAACACCTTGCAGAATTTGTTGAAACACTCCTGAAGAATGAAAAGAGGACAGATTGACCTGAACATGTTAGAATTTGAAAACGATCTTGGAGAGTGCATCTGACTGATGGAAGAATCCATACTTACGTCAAACTTTGAAAGAAAGGATTTGAGAAAAGCTCCGGAAAATTAGATGAGTCAGGTAAGATCCTGGGAAAAGACCTGTGGGTTAGGGCCCATTGAAAAGAAACACCGTTGGAAAGGATTGTCGAATGAGAAATGATGCACCGGAACAACTGAAAGATTTGAATGAGGTGACAACCTCGAATTAATTGAGCGCAAACACGAATCCTCTGAGATGTCTTCAGCACTCCGGAAGGATAAAATGGCGAGAGGCGGAAGATCCAGGGGAAATATTTGAGCTACGGAGAGAATATGACCAACAACGAATAACTTGAATTGAATCTCCCGGAAAAGAAAAGGAGACGAACAACGATTAACATGATAAGAATTCACCGGTTGACAATTGAGGAAAGACTGAAGATACTCTGCACGAATGAAATAGCTACTCGAATAGAGGCTCAGACTCTCGGAATATAGAGGGTGGGAGGGCGGGAAAAACACATGCAACTAGAATGACGAACTTTCGAATAACTTGAAGAGAAAAACACCGGTTGAAATGATTTAGGGAAGAATGCAAAGACTTCGCACAAGTAGAATGGATACTCGATTACAAACTCCGGTTCCAAGAAGAAAAGGGGTGGGCTGGTGAAAAAAAACAAGGACAACTCCGGACAGGGAAACAACATCGAAAGAGAAAGAACTGACGACTGATCTTGCAAAAGATGACGAGGATCGAAACCACTCGAAGAGAAGTGCGCCGGATTGAAAAGAGGATAGACAACGAACGAAAACTAACCGTGTGATCCTAAAGAAAAATTTGAAGGGGAAGAGAAGTAAGTCGAAACACCTACGTCAAGATTTCTCACCAGAGCGACGAAGGGGGCTGAGGAGTGAAAAGAAGTCCTACTCTCCGATATAACTAGACTCCAAAAAGTTTTTTTTTCTAGACTTGACAACGGCCCAACTACACGATCAATCAAGGGGGCTCCTATGGTCAGTCGAGGCTCTGATACCAACTTGTCACACCCAATATGCGACCGTATCCGAGAGTGACTCGAAGGTCCCACCAAGGATAGACACGCATATTGGAAACGCTATTGCAATGTGGATATCATTACATCATACCATTACATAATAGTTGAGGATACATACATAAGGCACAAACGCCCAAGAATACATCAACATACATGAGAACAACATCCAACTATGGATGAAACATAAACAACAACTCAAACAATATCCACCCTACTAGCCCAGGCTGCCGACCAGGAACCTAACCCAAGATCGACAAAGAAGAAGAAGAACTCCAACACAAGTAAACATAGCTCTCGCGTCATGAGCATCGCATAACCTGTACCTGCAACTGTTGTTGAAGTAAATTGTGAGCCACGAGGACTCAGCAATCCCATTACCATGAGTATCAAGACTAGCGAAGCTTATGGGTAAGGAAGGGGTAAAGTGGTGAGGTTGCAGCAGCGGCTAAGCAACGTCTGGTGGCTAACTTACAAAACAAGAGCGAGAAGAGGAGCTTAGCAAGCGGTCATCAAATAGTAATGATCAAGAAGTGATCCTGAACTCCTACGTACGTCAAACATAAACCCAAAAACCCGTGTTCTCCTCTCGAACAACCGCGAAAAGAGACAATCACAGTTCAAACCCTGCAGGGGTGTCCCAACTTAGCCTGTTATAAGCTCTCACGATCAACGAAGGATATTCCTTCTCCCAGGAAGACCCGACCAGTCTCGGAATCCCGGTTACAAGACATTTTGACAATGGTGAAACTAAACCAGCAAAGCCTCCCGGCGTGTCGACACCCTGATAGATGCCGCACGTATCTCGTCTCAGGACACAACCGGATGAGCAGTCCGTACAACTAAAACCAGGCCTCGAGCTTCCCCAAGGTGGTGATGCAAGGGGTTATAGTTCGGACCAACACTTAAAGAAGCACTGGACCCGGGGGGGGGGGGGGGGTTAAAATAAAGATGACCCTCGGGTTAATTACTCTCAAGGGAAAAGTAATGGGTTGTTAGGCAAATGTGGAACCAAGGTTGGCCTTGCTGGAGGAGTTTCATTCAACGCGAACTGTCAAGGGGTTCCCACATACCCAACCGCGTAAGGGACGCAAAATCCGGGAACATAATACCGATATGACGGAAACTAGGGCGACAAGAGTGGAACAAAACACCAGGCATAAGGCCGAGCCTTCCACCCTTTACCAAGTATATAGATGCATTAATAATATAAGAAATATTGTGATATCCCAACATAAACATAATCCAACATGGAGCAATCTTCATCTTCACCTGCAATTAGTAATGCTATAAGAGGGGTTGAGCAAATACGGTAACATAGCCAAACAACGGTTTGCTTGGAAGGGTGACAAAGGTTAGAGGTTCATGGCAATTGGGGGGGGGGGGGGGCTTGATAAGCAGGCGGTAGGTAACGCGGCATAGCGATAGCAACGAGGCAACTAGCATAGCAATGATAGTAATGAGATCCAAGGTGACGATTATCTTGCCTGAAATCCCGCTAGGAAGAAGAACGAGTCCATGAAGAAGATGAAGCCACGAAGACAAACCAAGCATAGTCGAAGGAATCCTCACGAACGCAATGAAACAGGAACTATCGAGGAGAAGCACATCCGATAAGAAGCAAACAACACGGTAAACACTCAAGACATGAACAAGACATGATGCACATCCCAGTATGATGCAAGACAAGTCTATAAGAAGCTACTCATGGCAAGAGATGATGCATACAAGAGCAACACATCAAAACAAGTTTAAAGGAGGCCGGATACAACATATAACAATTCCGGAAAGACCTCATATGCAAATTTAGTATTTGGTACTGTTCTGAACAAAACATTAGGTTGAAGTGGTTTAAAAGCAAGTTAAAGAGCACCAAGACAATCTACACGAAATTCTAGGCAAGTTACATATGAAGTTCATTAGATTCGGAGCACCAAGAAAAATGCATTCAAACATTAAGCAAACACACTCCAAACATGGATTCAACAAGGTAACATGAAACTACATGCAAACCTAAACAAGTTTCATATAGAGCACACTCAAAATGGAGCAACGGTTCAACACATACACATGAAACAAGTTTAAAGAACATGCTGTCCAAAACAGCAACTAGGCATCCTCCAAGCTTCAAAACGGCATGCTACATCACCCCAAAATGAAAACAAATGGCATGGGATTGATGTACAGGTAAAGCATAACAAAACATGGACACTGTGCTATCTCCATAAATCACTAGAACATGCTCAAAAGGACATGAAAATATTGTAAATAATAAGAGTTCACAGACAGCAGAAATTCACTAGACATGGTAGAAATAACATCAGGTTGTTTTGAGCCACCAAACAACATGTTACAGCAGGCTATCTTGGAAAACTAGAGCATGGCATGCTAATAATAAAGTCAAAGAACAAAACTCCCTTACTGAACTTATTCCAAAGATCAACAAAAATGATGGTAGCATCCAAGGAAACATGGCAAATGATATGACAGATTCAGACTGAAAATAAAGGTACATGGCAGGAACAACAACAAGTAGGTATGTTGGTGAGCTTATACAGGTCAATACAAAGCATTTCATGGCATGGGAAGATAATCAACAGTAAGAAGACATGTTCGTGAAGCTAACCATGGCAAGATCAAGTCCATAGGGTACATAGAACACTAGTTATTCACATGGCAAAACTGAACTTAATGTTAAGAGGCCGACAGCAACATTATTTAGCAGGTTTGGAGCATGATAACAACAAGCTACAGCAGGATATAAATGCAAAACAAGGCATGGATGGATTCATCAGAACATGTATAACAAAACATTCTTGGTGAACATCTCCAGATTATGCATAGAACTCATGGTAGCAGCAGGTTTACATAGCATCAAAACATAACAATTTCAGACTGCAGAAATGACCTAGTCACAAAAATCAGCACCACGGAGGCTACTTTGCAAGCTTGTAACAATCAACACATGGCATATCATGAAGAGTGGGTTGCACCACAACAAACATGACATCTTGTAGCTCATAAAACATGTAGACATAAAGCTCAAAAGAAAATCACACCAAAAAGATATAAAAAGACAAAAGAGCAAGTTCTATTAAACTATAGCATGCAACATCACATAGCAGTCTTGTAGCGACGATTTGGGCACAAAGTTGGACTCAAAAAAGCATGACCCAATGGAACAAAATGAATAGCATCTCATGATGACATTTTGAAATATTACATGCACAAAACAGAGCAGCACACATGAAGTTATGGCATGTCAAATGTAGCGACCCGACCCGAATGGATCAAGTCTCTGTGCTTAAGTGTCATCCATGGATCGGTATGCTGACACACACAGTACTCGAGGATTTATAACAGAGGTAAATCACATGTATAAAGTAACATAAATACTATTACCTCAATCCAAATAGCGGAAGTAACAAGGTTGTGGATTCCCATCAACACCAACGGCAAAGTTGAGTGTAGAAATCGTAACCCTAACGTATCACTTACTCGTCGTAAGATCCTGCAACATGAGACGTTGCAGCCACAAAGGGTCAGTACATTGAATGTATTGGCAAATTCATACCATAGGATAATGATGAATAAGGCTATCACTACATGCATATTTTGGCTGGTGGAAAAGCTCTATGGTTATAATGTTTTTGCAAAAAACCAATTTTTCCCTACTGCAAAGGAATAAATTTTATTTAACTATCATGGTGGTTGTTAAACATTGAGAATGGTTGACAACATTATCAATCCCAATTAATTATCATCATTAAAACCCAACAAAATTAATTAAAGTAACATGATGAGATCAACAGGATAATCCAAGAACTAGATACTCAAGACGTCCATAACCGGGGACACGGCTAATCATGATTAGTTTGTACACTCTGCAGAGGTTGCGCACTTTTCCCCACATGAATCGATCTCCTTCGTTGGTTTTCTCGCACTACATGGTGTTTGAGAAACGAATGACCGAGACATTGTCTTTCAGAAGCGCTAGCACCTTACGATGGGTAGACCGGTACACCTACTTTCCCCTACATCTGCTAGTCTACCATTGTAAGAGTTCGCACGACTTAATCAGCTATGCTAGAGCCCATAATAGCATGTGGCTGCACACGAAAGTTTCTAGTATGAATAATCTCATGATCCCTTTGAGCCTGGGTGGCGTTCCATAAAAAAAACAGGCAATCCTGGTCTACCCAGGTGCCTCGACAGGCAATCCTGGAATACCCAGGTGCCTCAGTCCACCCAGATGTGTGTTTAAGTTTCCACCTTAAGTAAACCATTAATTAACAATCTCACAACTGTCATGAATACTCTCAAAACCCAATCCACGTCTACGAGCATAGCATAGAAATATAAGCAACGTAATAGTAACTCCCAAGGTTTGAATGCAGGGCAATAGGTTCCTACCTCATCAACTACTTCCTGATACCCACATGTTATCAATCCTAATCATGCAATGTTTGAGGGTTGAAACTAATGCATAAAAACTGGGTATGAAAAGGGATATGATCAAAGTGTGAACTTGCCTGCAATGTTGATGAAGATGATACGCACTCAAGACTCTTGATAGTTCTACTCGTCACACTCCGGTCAATCTATCGTAAGCAAGCAATAGTAACCACACATAAGCAATCACTAAAAAGATTGGAAAGAACGAAGAAAACAAATTTGAAAAACATCAGAACCAAGCAAATAACTCTTGCAACATAAAACAATTTCTACCAGTACCAAAATTATGTGAATTTGGCCTTATGAGAAAGTTTAGGTCAAGAGCTTCGATTTGCAAAAAGAATCAACTAAATCAGAGTTACGAGACTCAAGTTATGCTCAAACGAAGTTCAAATTCAAATATGATCTAGTTCAAATTTTAAATTTTCAAAAACATGTTTGAGTTCGATTAGTGGATAGAGGGGATCATAACGAAGAAGTGGACGTTGATTTCGTTGGATTTGGACTAACGAGCAAAAAGTTATGAGTGTTTGAAGAACATGGGCTAAACTGTAAAATAAAACAACTACAACTAGGTCCCTGGCGTAAATAAACAGAAAGCGAAAAGACTAAATAACGAACGCTCGTTTATGAGATCCAAACAGTCGACGTTTGCTGTTTAATAAAACCTAAAAAAACAGATCTAGTGTAGGGTTTTTTTTAAAGAACGAACTTAAAATAAAACCGGATCGGACGGCGGTTTTATACCGGTCGACAGCGGTTTTCGTCAAAGAACCGGTGACGGCGGTTACTCCGGCGAAACGGGACGGTGGCGGCGTCTCGGGTCCGGCCGGAGCAGCGGCCCCGGTCGTCCAGGAGGGCGGCGAAGGGGCCGGGGAGGGGCGGCGTAGCGAGGTGAGGAGGATGGCGGCGTCGGCGGTGGTCCGCGGCGACGGACGGAGCGGGCGGCGGCGGCGGATCTCGCCGTCGGGCAGCCATGAAGGCCAAGGGGGAAGTGCGGTGGCGACGCTGGCGAGGAGGAGAGGAGGCAGGGGGGCTGGCCTTTTAAAGGGGGGGGGCGATGGCGTGGGAAGGGGCGGCGGCAGGCGGGCGGCGCCGACTCGGAGGAGTCCTGGCCGGGACGACGGGCGAGGCGGCGCTGAGCTGGGCCTTGGCCTGGCTTCGGCTGGGCCGGCCCAGTGGGCAGAGAGAAAGTTTTTTTAAAACATTTTGCAGACAGCAAAAAAAACTATACAAAATAAAAACATACTATGGGCATATAATATATCAAAATTTTCAGAAAATTATTTCCTACAAGCTGAACATTTTTCTAGAGTCAAATAAAATACACACAAATTCAAATAAAGCAAAGAGTGCTTCTGCTCTAATAAAATCCAACAAAAATCATTTTAAAAATACCAAAATGAATTCAAATTTATTTCTCTCAATTTTCTATTGTAGTGAATCATGTTACCCTATTTTCCTTATATTTTATTTTTTTGGAGAAAAATAATTTGAATAAAACTCAAATAACTCCTAATTGAAAATAAATTCAAAAGAACTTTGAATTTAATTCTTTGAAACTCCCAAGTCATATGTCATATGTTTTGAAGAAGTGATTTTATCTTCGCTCGTGAAAATCATTGAGTTGCATAAAGTTCCTGGGTTGGAAATAGTTTCCAAATGAAATTCAAATATTTTCAACACCCCTTGTCATTTAAATAAATGGAAGAAGTCATGTCATCTTCTCTCCAGGGTTTTGTGGTGAAAAGAATTTGAATTCGAGGAGATCATGAAAGAAAAATGTAAGTTTGGGAATGTCCTTTTATTCCCTCTCATTTAACTTTCAAAAAGTTTCGAATTTCACTCAATTTCACACAATCAATCAAACAATCAATCAAATCTATCTATTTATTATAACATTCCAAAATTTAGAATTTTGGGATGTTACAAACCTACCACCCTTAAAAGGAATCTCGTCCTCGAGATTCGAAGAGGCTAGCAAGAAATAGGTTAGGCTTGGGGTCTTCTCAAAAATCAATCGATCATCTCCAGGGTCTCGGGTGCTACCACCCTTAGAAGCACGGTTACGGTTCCATCAGAACTCATATACTCCATCCTTGTTGCTGACAGTGTCGGTCTTCTCAGATTTTCAGTGTAATTCCTTCTCTGGCTCTTCCGTAGTGGCATAAAGTTTTTCCTCAATTCTGGTACGGTTATTCTGTGACTGGGTCTTCTTTGCTGACGGTCTGGCGCCAATACTAAACAACTATCGATATCTCATGGTGGTCAACAATTTATGGTTTCTCCTATAGGAAATGGGTCTGGGTCGAACCTCACCGTATATCGCATTTATTGGCAACAAATGCCGTGTACAAGGGAAAATACTTATACCATTCTAAGGTTCAAACAAGGTTTTGATCGTCGCCTCTACTATAGGAAGTCACTCAGATTTACCATCCCATATACCAAGGCGAATAATAAGAGTAAGTCGGTATGGTGATCAATCCATCCCGCACCCAAATCATTACCTTGTACATGGTTTAGCTTAATCTCGCATTCTAACACTCGGTCATCCTCACAAGCATTGCAGAATTTCTCTTGGCGACGAACCAAGTTCGGATAAATCCATTGATTATGCAAGCCAAACAAACATCTATCGCTCCTTAACAACTCTCGTGTTTTATGTAAACTCCTATAGAATCGCCGGTGATAAAATCGTAACTTCTTCCAGGGTTTTTCCATCAGCAAGAATGTGCTTGCTTCTTGGCAGGTCCTGGGGCCTGTGGGTTATGGCCCATCTCATCACTTGTAGTCCTTGAACTTATCCTCGGGCTTCTGATCATTATTCCTACTTCCAACTTCCTAGTATTCTTAAATCCATCCAATTGTACTGTCTTCCTTCCTTCTATTGGCACCAAACTAGGACAGGATTACTCAGACTCATCATGGAATTTCCATTGATCCATATTTCCAACATCATACCTCCTTTATATCCAATAGTAGTTCATCTCTTCATCCTCCTGGTATATCCCACATACCGAGGTAAAAACTTATACTTATGAAGTCCATACTCCACTTCGTGGAACATCATTATCCTTTCCAGGGTCAAGCGTCCTTACATGGGAATATTGGCCATCTCTGCATGGCACTTCTTGAACTGGGAAACGTGAAACACATCATGAACTCCTGACAGTCCTTCGGCTGACTCCAATTTGTTGGCCTCTCCTCCCATACGCTCCAAAACTCGGTATGGTCCTACAAATCTTGGGGCTAACTTTCCCTTAACTCCAAATCGTTTAACTCCTCGCAGAGGGGACACACGAAGACATGCTCTGTCTGCAATTTCATAGACTACCTCCTTGCATTTTTTAGTCTGCATAACTCTTCTGCCAGGACCAAGCTACCTTCAGTCTATCTCGAAGCAACTTAACATTCTCTTCTGACTCCTAGATTACATTTGGTCCAAACAACTGACGGTCTCCAACTTCATCCCACATCAACGATGTCTGGCTCCTTCTCCCATACAAAGCTTCAAAAGGGGCCATCTTCAAACTGGCTGGGTAACTGTTGTTGTATGAGAACTCCGCGTAAGGTAGATTATCATCACTACTAGATCCATAATCTAGAGCACACAATCTCAACATGTCCTCCAGAATCTGATTGACTCTCTTGATTTATCCATCTGTCTGCGGATGAAAGGCTGTACTGAACTCTAGCCTAGTACCCAAAGTCTGGTGCAACTGATTCCAAAACTTTGAGGTAAACTGTGTTCCTCTATCTAATACGATGGTCCTCGGAACTCCATGCAGACATACGATCCTGGTCAAATATATCTTGGCCAACTTCTCACTTGTATAGGTGGTTTTCACTGGGATAAAGTGAGCCACTTTGGTCAAGCGAATCAACTACTACCCAGATAGAATCATATCCCGATCAGGTTCTGGGAAATCCGGTAATGAAATCCATGCCAAGCTTATCCTGCTTCCATTCGGGTATCGGCATAGGCTGTAGTAATCCGACTGGCTTCTGATGCTCTGTCTTTACTCTCTTGCATACATCACCTACGACTACATACTCCACAATATCCTTCTTCATACCAGTCCACCAGAAACACTCCTTCAAATCCAAATACATCTTGGTGTTTCCGGGGCGAATGGAGTATGGTGAGTCATGAGCCTCCTGAAGTATTAACTCCCTGATCTTTGCATTATTGGGCACATTTACACGGTCCTCGAACCATAAGGTGTCGTGCTCATCCTTATGAAAACCTTTGGCCTTTCCTTTGCTCATCCTCTCTTTTACCTCAGCAATCTCTTTGTCGTCCTTCTGAGCTTCATGGATCTTTCTCAACAATGTAGACTGAACTTCCATTGCTGCAACAAAACCTTTGGGAACAATCTCCAACCGAAGTTCCCTGAGATCCTCGGCTAACTCCTTTGATAATCCTCCGATTATGAGGGTATTCGTCCTTGTTTTTTTTATGGTTGTGTCCTATTTCTCCACAAAGCTTGTATGCACAAGGTTTCTTCATATCCTTTCTATAAGGCCTCAATTTCTGGGACACTAGCCAAGACTTTAACAAAGTCCACTTAAATTCTTTCCAAGTGGTTATTCCTTGCCATCCAATTATGGTTTGGTACATCCTTCACCAGGTAGCAGCACCTCTTTCAAAGCACTGAAGAGCATGCTGGGTCATATACTTTCCAGCTATAGTGTTATTCTTCATATGATCTTCCATGTTCTAAATCCATCGGTCTGTCTCCAATTGACTCATCGGTCCAGAGAATATAGGCTCATCTCCATTCATCCTCTATTGGGTCCATGGGTTTGGGGTGGGATAAGAGAGATCAAGAGGGATGCACACAGTACAAACAAAAGTTTTGAAAGACAGATTTCATTGTGGCTGTCGGAAAAACATCAAACAAATGACAGCTCACAATCGTCGCATCTAACGTAGGTATGTAATAGGGGTTTGGTCTTCTAAATGTCAATAAATCTTCAAAGTCATCAAATTCTTCGATTCTTGTTCATGTCTCCGATGGCTTCTTTTGATCATGCTTGTCCTACTCAAGTTCTTTTGCCAGTTCATCTCTGGTGTCGCAAAGTCTCTCGTGGCGTCCTTTAATATTTCTGGAGTTGCATTCCAAACTTCTGGGTTTCATCAACCTCGACATAAACCATGATCCTACTGTCCTTCAGTTCCTGACGAAGCTTTGATGCCTCAAGGTTTGGCTCCTCTAGCTTGGCTACTTTCAGCTTTTGGGTCCTGTGTTCTTTACGAAACGCTTCCTTATCAAATATTGCTTCTTGTTGGTCCATCACAACTTCTTGATGTAACACTCCAGGTACTGGTGGTACACCAGCTAAGGTTAAAATTTCCTTCTTTGCCGATAGATGCTCCATCAGCCTTCTTCCATCCAATCTTTTCATGCATCTGCATGCTTAACTCAGGACGGTGACAATAGCATAAACGGGCGATAACACCATGGTTAGCCGTGTCTATGCCCATGTTACTGCCATGAGCTGTAATTCCATAATTGATCTCTCATGTATTGGGTTTCCTGACAATATTTTTGAGTTCTAATGCTCCATATTCCGGTCTTTCTCCGATACACCTTGATCTCGGGTATTGACAGCTTCCATAGTCTGCCAGGTCCAATAAAGGTAGCCTTCCTAGGTCATACAAAATCTGGAAATTCTTCATATCCCTCAAATTCTCCAAGTCTTCGGAGTCTTCACCGTTGTAGTTTCCGTCATTGTAATGCACGGTAAAAATCCTCTTTATTCCAAAGTAGTCTTAGTTGTCCGATATCTTGTACTTCTTGGAGTGGTCTCATCAGCCGAATCTTTGAGTGGTCAAAAGGGGAAAGGGATATGGTCTCACTAAAAGGGAATATTTGAATAAGCTCAGAAGAGAAGAGAGGTAAAAGATCTTTTTGAAAAAGAAAATTTTAGAGAAAATACTTCCTATGGGCTTGTCAGTTTATAGGGGTCACGTCCTACAGTCAACATGTGCTCTGATACCATCTTGTAGCGACCCGACCCGAATGGATCAAGTCTCTGTGCTTAAGTGTCATCCCTGGATCGGTATGCTGACACACACAGTACTCGAAGATTTATATCAGAGGTAAATCACATGTATAAAGTACCGTAAATACTATTACCTCAATCCAAATAGCGGAAGTAACAAGGTTTTGGATTCCCATCAACACCAACGGCAAAGTTGAGTGTAGAAATCGTAACCCTAACGTATCACTTACTCGTCGTAAGATCCTGCAACATGAGACGTTGCAGCCACAAAGGTCAGTACATTGAATGTACTGGCAAATTCATACCATAGGATAATGATGAATAAGGCTATCAATACATGCATATTTTGGCTGGTGGAAAAGCTCTCTAGTTATAATGTTTTTGCAAAAAGCCAATTTTTCCCTACTGGAAAGGAATAAATTTTATTTAACTATCATGGTGGTTGTTAAACATTGAGAATGGTTGACAGCATTCTCAATCCCAATTAATTATCATCATTAAAACCCAACAAAATTAATTAAAGTAACATGATGAGATCAACATGATAATCCAAGAACTAGATACTCAAGACGTCCATAACCGGGGACACGGCTAATCATGATTAGTTTGTACACTCGCAAAGGTTAAGACTTTTCCCCACATGACTCGATCTCCTCCGTTGGTTTTCTCGAC
The DNA here is from genome assembly GCA_021605205.1 of Aegilops longissima. Taxonomy (NCBI): domain Eukaryota; kingdom Viridiplantae; phylum Streptophyta; class Magnoliopsida; order Poales; family Poaceae; genus Aegilops; species Aegilops longissima. The sequence continues at coordinate 461,862,152 of CM038682.1, read as the reverse complement.
TACATGGTGTTTGAGAAACGAATGACCGAGACATAGTCTTTCGTAAGCGCTTAGCACCTTACGATGGGTAGACCGGTACACCTACTTTCCCCTACATCTGCTAGTCTACCACTGTAAGAGTTCGCACGACTTAATCAGCTATGCTAGAGCCCATAATAGCATGTGGCTGCACACGGAAGTTTCTAGTATGAATAATCTCATGATCCCTTTGAGCCTGGGTGGCGGTCCACAAAAAACAGGCAATCCTGGTCTACCCAGGTGCCTAGACAGGCAATCCTAGAATACCCAGGTGCCTCAATCCACCCAGATGTGTGTTTAAGTTGCCACCTTAAGTAAACCATTAATTAACAATCTCACAACTGTCATGAATACTCTCAAAACCCAATCCACGTCTACGAGCATAGAATAGCAATATAAGCAACGTAATAGTAACTCCCAAGGTTTGAATGCAGGGCAATAGGTTCCTACCTCATCAACTACTTCCCGATACCCACATGTTATCAATCCTACTCATGCAATGTTTGAGGGTTGAAACTAATGCATAAAAACTGGGTATGAAAAGGGATATGATCAAAGTGTGAACTTGCCTGCAATGTTGATCAAGATGATACGCACTCAAAACTCTTGATAGTTCTACTCGTCACACTCCGGTCAATCTATCGTAAGCAAGCAATAGTAACCACACATAAGAAATCACTAAAAAGATCGGAAAGAACGAAGAAAACAAATTCGAAAAACATCAAAACCAAGCGAATAACTCTTGCAACATAAAACAATTTCTAACAGTACCAAAATTATGTGAATTTGGCCTTATCAAAAAGTTTAGGTCAGGGGCTTCGATTTGCAAAAAGAATCAACTAAATCAGAGTTACGAGACTCAAGTTATGATCAAACGAAGTTCAAATTCAAATCTGATCTAATTCAAATTTTAAAGTTTCAAAAACATGTTTGAGTTGGATTAATGGATAGAGGGGATCATAACGAAGAAGTGGACGTTGGTTTCGTTGGATTTGGACTAACGAGCAAAAAGTTATGAGGGTTTGAAGAACAGGGGCTAAACTGTAAAATAAAACAACTACAACTAGGTCCATGGCGTAAATAAACAGAAAGCGAAAAGACTAAATAATGAACGCTCGTCTATAAGATCTAAATAGTGGATGTTTGCTGTTTAATAAAACCTAAAATAACAGATCTAGTCTAGGTTTTTTTTTTAATGAACGTACTTAAAATAAAACCGGATCGGACGGCGGTTTTATACCGGTCGGCAGCGGTTTTCGTCAAAGAACCGGCGACGGCGGTTACTCCGGTGAAACGGGACGGCGGTGGCGGCTCAGGTCGTCCAGGAGGGCGGCGAAGGGGCCGGGCAGGGGCGGCGTGGCGAGGCGAGGAGGATAGCGGCGTCGGCGGTGGTCCGCGGCGACGGGACGGAGCGGGGCGGCGGTGGCGGATCTCGCCTGAGCGGCAGCTTCCGCGAGCACGGCGGGAAGTGCGGCGGCAGCGCGAAGTGCGAGGAGGAGAGGAGGCGGGGCGGGGCTGGCCTTTTAAAGGGGCAGGTGAGGGTGATGGCATGGGGAAGGGGGCGGCAGGTGGCGGGGCGGCGCCGGACTCCGGGAGGAGTCCCGGTCGGGGACTACGGGCGAGGCGGCGCGGAGCTGGGCCTTGGCCTGGTTTCGGCTGGTCCGGCCCAGTGGGCAGAGAGAAAGTTTTTGTTAAACATTTTGCAGACAGCAAAAAAAACTATACAAAATAAAAACATACTATGGGCATATAATATATCAAAATTTTCAGAAAATTATTTCCTACAAGCTGAACATTTTTCTAGAGTCAAATAAAATACACACAAATTCAAATAAAGCAAAGAGTGCTTCTGCTCTAATAAAATCCAACAAAATCATTTTAAAAATACCAAAATGAATTCAAATTTATTTCTCTCCAATTTTCTATTGTAGGGAATCATGTTACCCTATTTTCCTTATATTTTATATTTTTGGAGAAATATAATTTGAATAAAACTCAAATAACTCCAAATTGAAAATAAATTCAAAAGAACTTTGAATTTAATTCTTTGAAACTCCCAACTCATATTTCATATGTTTTGAAGAATTCATTTTATCTTCGCTCGTGAAAATCATTGAGTTGCATAAAGTTCCTGGGTTGGAAATAGTTTCCAAATGAAATTCAAATATTTTCAACACCCCTTGTCATTTAAATAAATGGAAGAAGTCATGTCATCTTTTCTCCAGGGTTTTGTGGTGAAAAGAATTTGAATTCACGGAGATCATAAAAGCAAAATGAAAGTTTGGGAAACTCCTTTTATTCCCTCTCATTTAACTTTCAAAAAGTTTCGAATTTCACTCAATTTCACACAATCAATCAAACAATCAATCAAATCTATCTATTTATTATAACATTCCAAAATTTCGAATTTTGGGATGTTACATCAAAATAGGCACCAGAATGCAAAAAAATAGGGACTGGCAAAAAATACCCTCCGAAAAGTTGGACGAAGGGGATCGGGATGGAGCGGTCCAGGCGCGGGCGTGTTTGGTTCGGGTGCCTGGTCGATCTCATCCAACTCAACGAGATCCGACTACGAGGCATCCGGCGATGGCAAATCCGGCGAGCGGCGGCGTGGTCCGAGGGTGGGAAGGGGCGGAGGAGGTCCGGCGGGCACGGGGTGGGCGCGGCAGCGGATCCCGGTCCGGCGGCGCCAGATCTGCCGGAGGTGAGATAGGCGACGACGGGGAGAGGTGCTCGGGGCAGGTCGCGGCCCTCTGCGGAGGCGACAGTGAACTCTGGCGCGGCTGTGGAGCGGGACGCGGCGCTGGAGAGGAGAGGCGGCGCGGCAGCGGGAGGCAGGTGGCTAGGTTCAGCGATGGCGCTGGCCGAGCGGGCGGCACCGGCGGCGGGCGGGCGGCGCTGCCAGATCCGCGGACGGCGGCGGAGACGAGGAACGGGCGGCGCGGCGAACTGGCTGGAGGGCCGGCTTGGGCTCACGGGCCGCGCGGTGGAGGCTGGCGGCGGCGACGTGGTGCGACGCGGTTGGACGGGGCAGCGGCTGGACGCGTCCGACGTGGGGTTGGACATGTCCGGCGCGTCGCGGAGGGGAAGATTTAGGGTTTCATCCGCAAAATCGGGGGAGGGGGACTAATTTATAGGTAGAGGGAGCTAGGAGAGTCCAAACGGGGAGCGGTTTTCGCCCAAACGATCACGATCCAACGATCGAGAGCATGGAGGGGGTTTGGATGGGCTCATGGGCTGTGGTGAAGATGTGTTGGGATATAAAGAGAGAGGGGTTTCGGGCTACGCGGTTAACCGTTGGGGTGTCAAGCGAACTCCGAATGCTACGAAAATTGACAGGCGGTCTACCTACACTAAAACAACACCACATGCCAAGTTTCGTCCTATTCCGAGATCATTTTTTGGCCACTTATAAAAATAATTTTCGGATGTGCCGCGGGCGCGTGCGAGTGTGTCGGATCGCGAAACAGACAACTGGGAAAAGGACCGGATGCAAGTTTTGAAAAACATGATGAAGCAATTCAGATGATGACATGGAAAAATGCAACACGCAAGCAGATGACATGCCAATGACGGCAAATAACTGGCGGACACCTGGCGCATCGGATCCGGGGCGTTACACCGCCCCTCGTGAGCCAGCCTGGTGAGGCCGCTCCCGAGGAGGTCTTGTGTCGTCCGCCTAGCGAGGCTTGGCCCCTCGCGAGGGTATTGAGTATTTGCTGGTGAAGACGGGCCGTACTGGGCCGCAAGCGGAGCCACGCCGTGGGCCGCAGGCAGGCAAGTCTGGGGACCCATGTTCCCAGAACACCGACAGTAGCCCCCGGGCCCAAGGCGCGCTCGGACTTGGCTTCGAGGCGAAGCCAAAGGGCAAGTGCGGAGCGCCGCGGGCCCCAACAGCCTGCGGCCTTGGTCGACGCGTGGCGATTGAGTGGTCGTGGGCGTCTCCGCTTCCTCATGCAGCGTCGGCAACTGCCCAACTTGACGAGTCTCTGCTGCATGCAAAAAGGGTTATCATTACCTGAGATCGTGGGAGCCCCCGTCGCTCATCTCTTCTTGCTCCGCTTGCTTCTTCTTCCTCGCGCCGTTGCCAGCAGCGACTGCCATGGCGCCTGCGAAGAGGTTCTCGGCCGCGGAGAAGGGGAAGGCTCGCCAAGAGGGGCCCGGCTCTCCGGCGCCCAAGCATGGATGCGGCCGTCCCCGCAAGCACACCGCGACCCCTGCCGTGGATCCCGGCGGCCGCGTCGGGGCCTCTTCGCGTGGTGGGGGTCGCCCTGGTCGTGGCAGCCCTGTTGGTGAAGGAAGGCGTGGCATGGTCACGCGGCCTCCTCGGCTGCGCTTCCACTCGGCGGAGGTGCTGCCGGAGTTCGTCGTGTGGTCGGAGAACCCGGCCGACAACTGGCTTCGGCTCCCGCGCTTCTTCGCCGACGAGTTGCCGACCGCAGGTCCAGGCGGGCTCTGGCTGCAGGCGGACAGCTGCTGCAGCAGGGCTTCCTGGGTCACGATTGAGGTCTCCGTCGCGGGCAACATAGCCCTGGCCTATAGCTGGAAGACGTTTGCCCACGCGTGTGGCCTGGGCAGGCGGTGCGCCCTCCACTTCAAGTACGACGGCGACGCAGCCCTCTACATGAGGTTGTCTGGGGAATATGGTCACCGCACCGGGTGCTGCCCCGAGGTCAATGACGGTGACGAGGTGCTCAGCCTTGGCGATGGTCGTGACGAGGATGAAGGCGAACCTGCCCTTGGTGCCGACCACATCTTGTCTAGCTACGGTGGCTCTTCCTCCAACTACAGCTCCAGCAGCGGTGGTTATGATCAGCCGCCACGCCACCGCGCCCGCTTCGAAGGCGGCGGTGGGTCGTCTCGTTGACGCGCCCCCGTGAAGCGCAAGGAGGGGTCTGGCTGAGCTCGGGACGGCGCCAAGAGCCCGCCCTCGCGGACTGCTGTGGGGGCACGCGCCGCTTTTATTTCGTTCTTCCTTTCCATCCTACATTAAAAGAGCTCGAACGAGGGTGCCTCACAAAGAACAGGGAAAAAACGCTCATGAGGGCACCCGTCCAGCCCCCTTGCGAGGCATGCGAGGGAGAGTACGGGCCAAAACGAGGAACCGAGGGTGGAAAAAGGAGGCAAAAGGCGATGGAACAAATCCAGCAAGGAACACCAGAAAGCAAATTTCATTAAAGAGAGGCAAGCCAACTTCAGAAAGCAAATGAAAAGCCGCGTCCGGCACCTAGTATAGTCTTCTTGTCTTCTCACCAGCGCGGAGTTAAGTGATGCCACTTGGACGTGGGAGGGAGCCCCCGAGGCCCGAGGGCGGCACTCCTGAGACTCCGGGGTGTGTACAGCCCCACTCATTATTACGTGAGAGTGTCATGAGCGTGGACCTACACAGGCAATGTGCCTTCTTCACAGGCGCTGGGCCTTTCTTTGTGGATAGAACTACCGGAGGTGCTGGATGTTCCAGGCGTTCTGGATGGGGATCCCGTCCTGCGTCTCCAGGTGCGCGGCACCAGGCTTGGAGACATGGGCAATCCTAAACGGGCCCTCCCACATGGGTGAGAGCTTATGCAGCCCTTCCCTGGAGAGCACCCGCCTTAGGACGAGATCACCCACCTCGAGCGTCCTGGAGCGGAAGCTGCAGCAGTGATACCGTCGCAGCGCCTGCTGGTACCTTGCCACCCGGAGTGAGGCTTGGCAGCGACGCTCCTCCCCCAGCACGAGGTCCATCCCCCGCATGGCGTCCTGCTGCGTTTCGTCGAACGCTAGGACCCGCACGGAGCGATGCCTGACCTCGTGTGGGAGAACCGCTTCTGCTCTGTAGACGAGGAAGAACGGTGTCTCACCTTTCGGCTTGGTGGCGGTGGTGCGGATGGACCACAACACGGACTGGAGCTCGTCGTGCCAGCCCCTGCCGCAGGCCTCGAGCTTCTTCTTGAAGGTTCTGGTCTTGACGCCCCTCAAGACTTCCACGTTGGCGCGTTCGGCTTGGCCATTGCTCCTGGGGTGTGCCACGGAAGCATAGCAGATCAGCGTTCAAAGGTTAGCACAATACATTTTGAAGAGATTGCTAGTGAACTGTGAGCGTTTGTCGGTGATGATACGGTTAGGGAACCCAAACCGGCTCAAGAGACCTTTGATGAACCTGACCGCGGAGCCGGCCGGGATGGTGCGGGCGGCTTCTACCTCTGACCACTTCGTGAACTTGTCGACTACGACGTAGAGGTAGCGGTAGCCCCCAGGCGCTCGAGGGAACAGGCCCAAGATATCCAGCCCCCAGACAGCGAATGGCCATGAGTGTGGGATGGTCTGTAGGCCCTGAGCTGGCTGATGGATCTGCTTGACGTGGAGCTAATAGGACTCGCAGGACTTCACCAACTCAGTCATGTCGTTGAGTGCCGTGGCCAGTAGAATCCGCTGTGAAACACCTTGCCGACGAGGGTCCGTAACGACGAGTGGTGGCTGCAGTCCCCGCCGTGTATGTGTGCTAGTAGCTCCTTCACTTGCTCCCTGGAGATGCAACGCAGGGTAACATCATTTGGCCGCTTCCTATATAACTCACCGTCCTGGATACAGTACGCCGTAGCCTATCGGGCCACACGCTCCGCGTCCTCCTCCTTTTCCGACAGCGTCCCTTGTGTCAGGTATTCCTTGAACTCCTTGGTCCAGCACCCCTCCTGAGGCTCGAGCGCCAAGAGCAAACGTGCTCCCGAGGTCGGGCCGTAGACGGGGCTCCCGAGGCAGGTGGTTGAGGGAGCTCCTCCCGAGGTAGCGCTGTTCTTGAGAGTGGTGGTGTTGCCGATGGTTTGAAGAGCTGCTCGTCAAAGATGCTGGGCTCTTGGGGTAGGCGCTTGGATGCTCTTCTGGCGATGTCGTCGGCTTCCTTGTTGGTGCCACGGGGCACATGCTGCAACTCCAGGCCCAAGAACTGCTTCTCCATCTTGCGTACCTCCACAAGGTATGCCTCCATGTGCTCGTCCTTCGGCTCATATACCTTGTTGGAGAAGTTGACGAGGAGCTGTGAGTCGCCCTTGATGATGAGGCGCTTCACTCCTAAAGCCACCGCTGTCTTGATGCCCGCGATCGACCCCTTGTACTCAGCAATGTTGTTGGAGACCTTCTCGCCCTGCTGAAAGCAGAGCTGCACAGCGTAGTAGAGCTTGTCCTGGGTGGGCGAGATAAGCACTACTCCAGCCCCGCTGAGGGAGTCCTGGACTAGGGGGTGTCCGGATAGCCGAACTATCATCACGGCCGGACTCCAAGACTATGAAGATACAAGATTGAAGACTTCGTCCCGTGTCCGGATGGTACTTTCCTTGGCGTGGAAGGCAAGCTTGGCGATACGGATATGTAGATCTCCTACCATTGTAAACGACTCTATGTAACCCTAACCTATCCGGTGTCTATATAAACCGGAGGGTTTTAGTTCGTAGGACGAACAACAATCATACCATAGGCTAGCTTCTAGGATTTAGCCTCCTTGATCTCGTGGTAGATCTACTCTTGTACTACCCATATCATCAATATTAATCAAGCAGGAGTAGGGTATTACCTCCATCGAGAAGGCCCGAACCTGGGTAAAAACATCGTGTCCCTTGTCTGCTGTTACCATCCGCCTAGACGCACAGTTCGGGACCCCTACCGAGATCCGCCGGTTTTGACACCGACATTGGTGCTTTCATTGAGAGTTCCTCCGTGTCGCCACCGATAGGCCCGATGGCTCCTTCGATCATCAACAACGACGCGTCCAGGTGAGACTTTTCTCCCGGACAGATCTTCAGATTCGACGGCTTTGCATCAAGCGGGCCAATTCGCTGGCCATCCGAGCAGATCGAAGCTACGCCCGCCATCGGTCAGAATTGGAAGTTTGAACTATATGGCGATATCCGCGAAGACTTGATCTTCGACGGATTCGATCCGCAGCCAAGCGTGCCGCTGTCTCGATGGGCATGATCTAGCTCGCGAATAAGCAAAGCCTCGAGGTCGCACCAGCATCCGCTCCGACCCTTAATCCGGAGCTGGATTCCCCGATCGAGGACGAGTGGTTGGACACCGCCTCGGGGGCTACGATCTCTACGGCGATTGAGCCGGACTCCATCCCTGTCCTTTGCGAAGACCTCGACTCCAGGGTGCCGGACTCCTCTCCGACTCAACCTCCGCGCCCGCCAATCGAATTCGATTGGGCGCCGGTCATGGAGTTCACTGCCGCGGACATCTTTCAGCACTCGCCCTTTGGCGACATCCTGAATTCACTAAAGTCTCTCTCTTTATCCGGAGAGCCCTGGCCGGACTACGGACAGGAAGGTTGGGGTACGAACGACGAAGAAATTCAACGGCCACCCACCACACACTTTATAGCCACTGTCGATGATCTAACCGACATGCTCGACTTCGACTCCGAAGACATCGTCGGTATGGACGACGATGCCGGAGACGACCAAGACCCAGCGCCTACAGGGCACTGGAAGGCCACCTCATCATATGACATATGCATGGTGGACATCCCAAAAGATGGGAACGGCGATGGAACAACGGAGGATGACCCCTCCAAGAAGCAACCGAAGCGCCGACGTCAGCGGCGCCGCTCTAAATCCCGCCACAATAAAAACGGTGATTCCGACACGGGAGATAATAACACCCGTACAGTGCCGAAGACAACGCCCTCCAGCAGGACTCAGCGCAGGAGGAGGGAGAAGCAAGTCCGCACGACAGTGCGGCAGAAAGGGAGGTCGAGGACGATAATTATGCGCCTCCCTCCGAAGATGAGGCAAGCCTCGACGACGACGAATTTGTCATGCCTGAGGATCCCGCCAACAGAGCGCTTTCAAACGCAGGCTTATAGCCCCGCAAGCAGCCTCAAGAAAAGCAGCAACAGCTTAGAGCTGACCAAGACCTGCTAGGCGGCGGATGGATCAAGTCCTTGCAGCCAAGAGTATGAACTCGAACGCCCCTCCAAAAGCTACCCCAAACGCAGGCTGTTGCCTCGATTAGAGGAGGAAGCACCCAAGTCACCAGCGCACGACATGGCAGACCGTCCACCCCGTGGCCGCGACAGAGAAGCCTCTCGGCCCTCCGCTCAAGCCACACCCCGACGCCGCTCAATATGTACCAAGGCATGGGAAAACGCGCCGGACTTGTGAGATATATTGGAGGATAAGGCAAAAGATACAAGTTCGATATACGGATCGCGTGGGCGCCCAACGACGCGGGATGATTACCGTCGCGCCGGATACAGCAAACCCGGCCGGGCCGAACACAGTAGACAAAGCTCATATGAGCTACGTCGTGATATAGCCCAATACAGAGGCGCCCACACCCACTATGCTTCACAGATGAAGTAATGGATCATCAAATCCCTGAGGGTTTCAAACCCGTAAACATCGAATCATACGATGTACCATAGATCCTGCGGTCTGGATCAAGGACTATCTCCTCCATATCCACATGGCCTGCGGTGATGATCTACATGCCATCAAATACCTCCCACTCAAGCTTAAAGGACCAGCTCGGCATTGGCTCAACAGCTTGCCTGCAGAATCAATTGGTTGTAGGGAGGACCTGGAAGCTGCATTCCTTGATAACTTCCAGGGCACATATGTGCGACCACCAGACGCCGATGACCTTAGCCACATAATTCAGCAGCCGTAAGAATCGCCGCATAATTCTGTACATGGTTCCTAACAAAGAAAATCAAATCGTTGATCGTCCGGATGCAGAGGCCCTTGCAGCCTTCAAACATAACATCCGACGAGTGGCTTGCCCGCACCTAGGACAGAAAAGCCAAATCCATGGCAGCCCTCACAACACTCATGACCCGCTTTTGTGCGGAGAGGACAACTGGCTAGCTCGAAGCAACAACTTGGCCAAACACCCTGATAGTTCGGATACCAAAGACAGCAATGGCAGGTCGCGTCGCAAAAAGAACAAGCGCCGCATTAACAACGATAATGCTGAAGATACGGCCGTCAATGCCGGATTCAGAGGCTCTAAACCCGGTCAGCGGAAGAAGCCATTCAAAAGAAATACCCAGGGCCCATCCAACTTGGACAGAATACTCGATCGCCAGCGATACATGGCACCCCCGAAAAACCAGCCAATCACACCAACAGGGATTGTTGGGTGTTCAAGCAAGCAAGCAAGTTAAGTGCCGAACTAAATGACAAGGGGCTGCATAGCGATGACGAGGAAGAGCCCCGGCCGCCGAACAATAGAGGATGAAGGGTTTTCCCACACAAGTGCGGACGGTGAACATGATATACGCAACCCATATACCCAAAAGGGAGCGGAAGCGTGCACTAAGGGACGATATGCGATGGAGCCATCGCCCCAAAGTTCAACCCATGGTCTTCCTGCCCGATCACCTTCGATCAAGGACCACCCCACTAGCATCCGCCACGGCGGTTTTGCCGCATTGGTTCTTGACCCAATTATTGACGGATTTCACCTCACCGTAGTCCCGATGGACGACGGTAGCAGCCTGAACCTGCTTTATCGAGATACGGTCGCAAAATGGGCATAGACCCTCAAGAATTAAACCTACAAAGACGACCTTTAAAGGCGCCATACCGGTGTAGAGGCCAATTGTACGGGCTCGTTACACTCAAGTGGTCTTCGAACCCGGATAACTTCCGGCGAAGAGTTAATCTTCGACATAGTCCCGCTCATGATGGCTATCATGCATCGCCGGACGAACCGCATTTGCAAAGTTCAATGCGGTGCCGCACTACACATACCTCAAGCTCAAGATGCCAGGCCCTCGAGGAGTAATCACGGTCAATGGAAACACCAAACGCTCTCGAACGGAGGAGCACACGGCGTTCCTCGCGGGAGGAGGCAAAGCAGCCTCTCACAGCAATTCTCGAGTCCGCCACTAAGCATCCGGACACCGCCAAGCGCCCCGAGTAACCCACAACAAGACCGCTGGCACGATTCAAGCATCGCGAGTAATCTGCCCCAACCCCAGCCCTCGCGAAATTGCGAAGCCAGTACTACGCGTACATAACTACGCTCTGGAGATACCATGGGCATAAAGGGAGGGGCACGACCACGGCACGCCCGGAACGCGACTCAACCGCACCAGGGGCTCCCGATTGTGTCATTCTTTTTATGTTTTCTTTTTTCTTCCTTTTTCTTACTTTCAGGACTCCGTTTTCCCGAAGTCCTGTCCGGCACTAGAATCGGCAACTCACGATGCAACAGCCAGGGAAGCAGAAAGCCACGTCGAGTGTTCAGGTGGTCTTATTACGAGCATTATACCTATTTTACATACCATCTCGCAGCTTACCCCTGGAGGGGGACATGTTAGATAGTCCCATCCCTTGCTTATCGCACTATTTGTATCGTTCTGCTTTCATTGCAGTACCTTTTTGAATAAACAATACATAGCTTTTGCCTATTATTGCACTCTTTTCTTTATCTATATATATGTTCATTTCATGATATTACGCACCCGTACACTTTGGTACGGCCAATACACCAGGGGCTTAAGTACCCCAAAATTATGGTGTGATAAGTCCGAACACTTTCACAAGTGCGGCACCCCGAACTTATAACATTATATGAATCGGCTCCGAATCATGTCTTGGGTCAATAGTTGGGTTTGCTCGGCTCCCGTGTTTTGGTACCTTACGCCCGCTATATCGGCTAAGGTAGCACCGGAGAACCATCGCGATTGTGCCCCAGCTTGAGCTGGGTCGAGCACCTCAAAGGAGAAAGCTAAAACTGACTGTCATGATAGGGCGAGAGCCGGTCGCTGTTCGAGAGGTTTTTCGGTCCCTAAAGACTTATGCCGCTTAGAGCGAGGAACCAGAATTGTCCGCCAAGGCGTGATAGCGCCCGAACTCGGTCTTCCGAACACTAGGGGCTTCACCAAATTTAAAATTATAGAATTCTATGGCTAAGTGAGAGTGTTCAAGCATTATAAGTCCGGTTGCCTTGTTCGCTATGTTGAGCGCCTCCTAGATGGACCCAAGAATGGGAACAAGAGTGCTCAAGTTTATCCCGAACACCCCAAAGATTCGTGGCATGGGGGCTGAAGCCAACGACTTTCCATCTCTCAAATTTGATAAACGGCCGCATGTAAGGTAATATTTTAAATTAACAAGCGTTGGTTAGCGATATGAACAAGTTTTCAGCGATAGGATAACAAATGCGAGTCTATTCAAAATTACATCTTTGGAGCACTCATCCGCTATTCGGCGGGCACCCTTCAGAGGCCCTCATAGTACATTTCGGGCGTGATGCTCCTTGCCCTTCGTGGACCGTCTGTCACAAGCTTCTGCGCATCCAGCTTGCCCCAGTGCACTTTAGCACGGGCAAGGGCCCTACGGACACCTTCAATGCAGACGGAGCGCTTGATGACTTCAATCCGTGGACAGGCGTCCACCAGCCGCCGCACTAGCCCAAAGTAGCTCCCAGGCATACCTTCCAATGGCCACAGCCGAACTATGAGGCCCTTCATGGCCTGTTCGGCGACCTTGTGGATCTCGAACAGCTGCTTCAGCTGGTCGCTTAGGGGCACCGGATGTCCGGCCTCAGTATACTAAGACCAGAACACCTTCTCCGTCGAGCTCCCCTCCTTGGTGCGGTAGAACACGGAAGCATCCGATACACTACGAGGCAGATCTGGGAATGCTCCTGGAGAGCTCCGAATCCGGGTAAGTAATAGGTAATTCACTTTCACATGCTTGCTTTGCATAAAGAATGCCTTACCCGTCGCTATCTTCTTTAATGATTCAATTTCTTGGAGGGCTTTTTGGGCCTCGGTCTTAGCAGCTTTGGCACTATCAAGAGCCGAGGCGAGCTCGGACTCTCGAGTCTTCGAGTCACGCCCAAACTCTCGTGTTTTTCCACGAGAGCTTGAGCTCTTGCCGCATCTTGGCCAGCTGCTCCCCCTTTCTCGCTCGGTGCGCCCGTGGCGCTTTGTTTTCGGCCACGGACACCGCTTCCTTCAGGGTCGCCACCTCGTTCGTGGCCCCTGTACTACCCAAGTTATTCCTGTTATTTTTTGCAACCAAAACCTTTTCTATAAGGTATTTCTTTAATAAGGTATTACTTACCTTCCTTGTCCTCGAGCTGCTTCTTGGCAAGGCCGAGCTTGTTCTCGGACCGCCGAGGCTCGCTTCAATGCATCGACCTCCATGATCAAGGCGGCAGAGGTCAATAGCATAGCCTGCATTCCCATATTGACATACTTATGTTAGACTCTCACAGATATCTTTTTTTAGATCCTTAGTCCGCTTTTCTTTCCAACACCGAACTAAGCATCGAGGGCTACTGTCTATGCGGTAATATTTTACATATTCTAAACTTACCTCAAAGCCTGTTAGAAGGCTGGTACAGGCTTCGTCATCCCGCTCTTGGCGGATCGAATCGTCCGGATCACCTCACTCATAACAAAGGCGGTGTTCCTCCTCGATGGAGGCGCTGTTAAGCGCCCAAGAAGCTATCCGGTGCCTCCGGTTGGGCGGAGGACACCGGCGCCTTACCTTTCTTCGAAGGACCGCTTGCCGGACTCCGGAACCGCTGAAGGTTCCGGCATGGAGTCCGGACAAGGGTCGGGCTTAGAGCCCCTGGGGGTCTTGCCCCCCACGCGCCTGGAGTCCGGGAGGTTGCCTCGTGGTGCCTCCTGCGCCACCTCCTCTTGACCAGGCCCCCCTTGGGGCACCACCTCGGCGTCGTCCGCAGCGTGAGGCGAGGAGGCGGCCGGAAGCGAAGTACTCTCCATTTCCGACGAACCTATTGACCCGCTCGACGAAGCGGCAAACTCGCCCTTGGGCGGGCTGCATAATTGTTTGGCATTAGAGAACACTATGCGATGATAAAAAAGCCAGGGGTATCCGGACACTTACGATCTCGCCAGGGGCTTGGCCCTCGTTGGCCACTCGTCGTCGTCGTCGTCGACGTTGGTGGAGAAGTCCGGAGGAAGGGTCCTTCCTTCTTAGACCCTCGGCCTCCCGGTTAGGCGGCCTTCCTTTCCTCTCCTCCCCGCTGTGGGAGAAGCTTTTTTCCTCCTCCTCGTCCTCGGAGAAGATTCGCTTCAGAATCTGAAAGCACTGGCGTCCGGAGCTCCTTCGAGTTCCGTGGCCTCCTTCTTAGTTTTCATCTCCGCACCACATGGGGTACCGGAGCCAGCAGCCCTGCTGGTCGAAAGGCCCATTGGGTCTTCCGGCAAAGGAGCCGGACAGTTGATCTGTCCGGACGTCTTCATCCAGTCCTGTCAAAGATTAGGGAGTTTTAGATCCGACATAGAGTCAATCTATGAAAAAAGAGTCCCGTAAAGGGTAAAATAATTTACCTCCCCGGCTTGACGCTGCGAGCTGTATCCGCGATCTTCAGTAGCAGATGAGGGAGCCTCGGCGCCCTTGAATAGCACCTTCCAGGCATCTTCGTACGTCGTGTCGAAGAGCTTTTTTAGAGTCGAGTGCTGTGCCGGATCGAACTCCCACAATTTGAAGGCCCATTGTTGGCATGGGAGAATCCGGCGGATGAGCATCACCTGGATTACGTTGACAAGCCTGAGATTCTTGTCCACCAGGTTTCAGACGCATGTTTGGAGTCCGGATATCTCGTCCGAATTCCCCCACGTCAGGCCCGTCTCTTTCCATGACGAGAGCCGTGTGGGGAAGCTAGATCTGAATTCGGGGGCCGCCACCCATTTGGGGTCGCGCGGCTCAGTGATATAGAACCACCCCGATTATTCTCTATACGGTGGTATGTGGAACTTGTTTTGCAGAGCCGGACACTATCCTGGTGTTCAAAACCTTATATGAAGTATTTGTAGGAGGAACCCGCCTTGCAATGCCGAAGACAATATGCGCGCCGGACTCGTCGTCATTGAAGCCTGGTTCAGGGGCTACTAAGGGAGTCCTGGACTAGGGGGTGTCCGGATAGCCGAACTATCATCACGGCCGGACTCCAAGACTATGAAGATACAAGATTGAAGACTTCGTCCCGTGTCCGGATGGGACTTTCCTTGGCGTGGAAGGCAAGCTTGGCGATATGGATATGTAGATCTCCTACCATTGTAACCGACTCTGTGTAACCCTAACCTATCCGGTGTCTATATAAACCGGAGGGTTTTAGTCCGTAGGACGAACAACAATCATACCATAGGCTAGCTTCTAGGTTTTAGCCTCCTTGATCTCGTGGTAGATCTACTCTTGTACTACCCATATCATCAATATTAATCAAGCAGGAGTAGGGTATTACCTCCATCGAGAGGGCCCGAACCTGGGTAAAAACATCGTGTCCCTTGTCTCCTGTTACCATCCGCCTAGACGCACAGTTCGGGACCCCCTACCTGAGATCCGCCGGTTTTGACACCGACACCTGCACCCTGACGCGAGAACGCGCCATCGAAGTACATGACCCAACCGTCCGGCGCTGCACTTCCTGGTGACAGGGATTGGTCCTCGCCTGCTGCGAGCTCCGGGGCGTCGGTCCATTCCGCCACAAAATCTGCAAGCGTGGCCCCCTTGATGACCCTGGTCGTGCTGAACTCCAAGTCAAATGCTTGCCTCTTGATGTTCCATTCATTAACTCGTCCCGCATCATTGGGGCTCCTGAGCACTCTCTCCAGCGGGTAAGCTGAGACGATCTTGACGGGGTGACCCTGGAAGTAGTGGCGCGGCTTGTGCGAGGCTACAAGGAGCGCGAGCAGGAGCTTCTGGGGCATAGGGTATCGTGCCCTCACATCTCTTAGCACCGTGCTGATGAAGTAAACCGGGTGCTCAACAAGGGCGGGGGAGTTGTCAGAGTCTTCAGCTCCCGGAGGTTGAGGTGTTTCTTCGGGGTCTTAGGCTTCAGGGGCTTGACGGCCTACCGGAGCAGTCGCTGCTTTAGGAGCATCACTTTGGTGCCGCGCCTCCTCGTCTGGCCTAGCGGTTCCACTTGGCAGGCCCTTGACCTGGCGCTCTTCTCTGAGGGCCACCAGCACTGCGCTGGCGGAGTGGGGTGTGGCCGATAGGTAGAGCACCAAGGGATCGAGAGGTCGAGGTGCCACCATTACTGCTGGGCTGGTCAAGTAACTCTTGAGGTCTTGAAGTGCCAGGTCGGCCTCTGGGGTCCACTCGAACAGACCCTTCTTCTTCATCAGCTTGAAGAACGGCAAGGCGCGCTCCCCCAGCTTGGAGATGAAACGGCCCAGCGAGGTCAGGCAGCCGGCAAGCTTCTGCATCTCCTTGAGGGTCTGCGATGGGCTCATGTCTTCAATTTCCTTGACGTTCTCCCGGTTGGCCTCGATCCCCCTGTGGGACACAAGGAAACCCATCAGCTTGCCAGAAGGGACACCAAACACACACTTCTACAGGTTGAGCCGCAAGTCCACCTGGCATAGGATCGTGAAGGTCTCCTCCAGGTCCTGAATCAAAGTTCTCGCCTCCCGAGACTTCACCACAATGTCATCGACGTAGGCTTCAGCATCCCTCTCGAGCTGCCGACCCAGGGCGATGTGCATCTGCCGTTGAAAGGTTGCTCCCGTGTTGCGCAGCCCGAACGACATGCAAGTGTAGCAGTATACCCCGCACGGGGTCAGGAAGTCCGTCTTCTCGACGTCTTCTACTGCCATCTTGATCTGGTGATAGCCTGAGAACGCATCCAGGAAGCACAGTAGGTCACACTCGGCGGTGGAGTCGACGATCTGGTCGATGCGTGGAAGCGGGAACGGATCTTCGGGGCAGGGCTTGTTGAGGTTGGTGAAGTTGACACACATGCGTTCCTTTCCACCTTTATTGGGCACAACGACGGGGTTGGCCAACCACTCCGGGTACCGGACTTCGTGAATGACACCAGCCGCCTCTAGCTTGCGTGTTTCTTGGACGATGAAAGACTGTTTCTCCGCGGACTGCCACCACGCCCTTTGCTTCACAGGGCGTACATTTGGGCACACCTTCAGGTGGTGCTCAATCACTCCTCTTGGGACCCCAACCAGCTGCTTGGGCTCCCAAGCGAACACTTCCTTGTTTGCCCTCAGGAAGTCCACTAGCGCCCTTTCTTGATCCGGGGCGAGGTCGGCGCCTGTGGTAAACGTGGCGCCTGAGGCTCCGTCCTCATCGACCGGTATTTGCTTCGTCTTGGCTTGGCCTTGAGTGAATCGCTACTTCTTCTTGGTTGGCACAGCCCCCTTGGCTCTGGGTTCAGTCTTGCCGACTGAACAAGCCGGCGCCGCGGCTTTGAAGGCGAGTTTGAGGGCCTCCAAGGCTTCCTTGGTGTCTCCAGCCACGGTGAGGACGCCCTTGCTCCCTGGCATCTTCATGAGGTTGTAGGCAGGATGAGTAGCTACCATGAACCGGGCCAGCGCCGGGTACCCGAGGAGGGCGTTGTACGGAAGGTTTATGCGGGCGATGTCGAAGTCGATTAGCTCGGTGCGATAGTTGTCGCATGTGCCGAAGGTCACGGGGAGACGGATCTACCCCGGGGCGTTGGAGGAGCCGCCGCCGACCCCAGAGAAGGGCTTGCTGGGGCGGAGCCGCTCAAGCGGTACGTGGAGGAGGCTAAAAGCCTCCAAAGAGAGCATGTTGAGGCCGACGCCGGCGTCGATGAGGGTGTTGGTGATGGCCACACTGCAGATGGTGGGCGTGCAAAGCATTGGGAGCATGCCCAAACCGATGGTGGTGGCAGGGTGATCCCCCGAGTCGAAGATTAGGTCGGCCTTGGGCACCGCCCAACCTAGGGGAGCCCCCTACCGCGTGGAGGCGACGCCGATATGGCGAAAGAACGGCTTGGCGTGACGATCTGATGGCGGCGCTTGCGAGCCGCAGAGGAGGACCGCAACGACCGGGGGTGCTGGCCGCCCCCCCCCCCTCCCCCCGAAGCGCGCGCTGAAGAGGTCGCGCAGTTCCCCCCAAGAGGCCACAGAAGATTCCGGCAGATGGAGGAGCCAAGCGCGCGGCACGCCAGTGAGGGCCATGGGAAGCCAGTTTTCCATGACCTTGTCGTCACCCCCGGCCTTAAGGACGCCCTCCTCATATGCTAGCAGGAAGGCAACTGGATCTGCCGCACCGTCGTAGCGGGCCGACATCCCCGGCCTGAACTTGGGCGGCCACTGTACCCGCCTGAAGGCGGGGGTGAGGGCTCGGAGCCCCATGGTGCTGCTTGGGGCGCCCGTCGATCCAGTCGGAGAAGCGGCGCCATCCATGGGAGCTGGTCGGAGATGCGTAGCCGTCGAGGGAGCGAAGCTTCGGCGCACCCCTACCTGGCGCGCCAAATGTTGGATTTCGGGTTTCGGCAAAACCCTCAAGGTTCGAACACTGGGTTGAGCGCGAAGATCTCCCCCTACCTAATCATGCCCTCACCCTAACCGCGATCTCTAAGGCTAAACTCGATGAACTCGCAACACAAGGGACACAAGATTAATACTGGTTCGGGCCACCGTTGTGGTGTAATACCCTACTCCAGTGTGGTGGTGGTGGATTGCCTCGTGGGCTGATGATGAACAGCACAAGGGAAGAACATCCTCCTGGGGAGAGGTGTCCTTGTGCTTGGCGAACTTGTGTGGGTGAGGATTGCTCAAGATGAGTTGTCCTTCCCTATGGTGCTGGCTAGTCCTATTTATAGAGGCCCGGGTCCACTTCCCAAATATTGAGCGGGAAGGGATCCCACAACGGCCAAGTTTGAAGGGGGGCAGCTAGTACAACTTATCCTGACAAAAGTGGTCTTCGCCTGCCAAAGGCTCTGGTGGTGACGCCGTCTTGGGCTCCACGGTGACCTCCGTCCTGCCATCCTGCTGGCCTTGGTCTCGTTGCACCGATGTCTCGGGACTCCTCGCCTGCGCTTGCCCCTTTAGCACCAAAGAGGAAACAAGAACACTGCATGCGCGGGCGCCCGCCTGGTCGCGGTCGTCATGGCTTGCGTCACGGGAACCTCGCGAGGTTTGCCTTTCCTTGGTCTCTCCGCCCCTCGCGAGCCAGCCTGGTGAGGTCGCTCCCGAGGTCTTGTGTCGTCCGCCTCACGAGGCTTGGCCCCTCGCGAGGGTCTTGAGTATTTGCTGGTGAAGACGGGCCGTACTGGGCCGCGAGTGGAGCCACACCGTGGGCTACAGGCCGGCAAGTCTGGGGACCCCCGTTCCCAGAACGCCGTCCCACTTAGATAGACATCCCTCAAGTTATCTAAATGATGCGTGATACAAATCAACTAAACCATGTCCAATAATCACGTGAGATGGAGTAGTCATCAATGGTGAACATCTCTATGTTGATCATATCTACTATATGGTTCACGTTCGACCTTTCGGTGTCCAGTGTTCCGAGGCCATGTCTGTACATGCTAGGCTCGTCAAGTTTAACCCAAGTATTCCGCATGTGCAAAACTGTCTTGCAAACGTTGTATGTGAACGTAGAGCCTATCACAAGCGATCATCACGCGGTTTCTCCGCACGACAAACTGTCGCAATGGTACGTTACTCAGGGAGAACACTTAGACCTTCAAATTTTAGTAAGGGATCATCTTATAATGCTCCGTACTAAGCAAAATAAGATGCATAATTGATAAACATCACATGCAATCAAAATATGTGACATGATATGGCCATCATCATCTTGTGCCTTTGATCTCCATCTCCAAAGCACTGTCATGACCTCCATCATCACCGGCTTGACACCTTGATCTCCATCGTAGCATCGTGGTCGTCTCACCAACTATTGCTTCTACAACTATCACTAATGCATAGTGATAAAATAAAGCAATTACATGGCATTTGCATTTCATACAATAAAGTGACAACCATAAGGCTCCTGCCAGTTGCCAATAACTTTTACAAAACATGATCATCTCATACAACAACGTATATCACATCATGTCTAGACCATATCACATCACAACATGGCCTGCAAAAACAAGTTAGACGTCCTATACTTTGTTGTTGTAAGTTTTATGTGGCTGCTACGAGCTTCTAGCAAGAACTATTCTTACATACGCATCAAAACCACAACGGTGATTTATCTAGTTTGCTATTTTAACCTTCAACAAGGAACGGCCGCAGTCAAATTCGATTCAACTAAAGTAGGAGAAACAGTCACCTGCCAGCTACCTTTATGCAAAACTAGTTGCATGTCTGTCGGTGGAACCGGTCTCATGAACATGGTCACGTAAGGTTGGTCCGCGCCACTTCATCCAACAATACCGCCGAATCAAAATAAGACATTGGTTGTAAGCAGTATGACGATCACCGCCCACAACTCTTTGTGTTCCACTCGTGCATATCATCTACGCATAGACCTGGCTCGGATACCACTATTGGGAAACGTAGCATGCAATTTCTAAAATTTCCTACGCTCATGCAAGATCTATCTAGGAGATGCATAGCAACGAGAGGGGAAGAGTGTGTCCACGTACCCTCGTAGACAGAAAGCGGAAGCATTTGTTAACGCGGTTGATGTAGTCGAACTTCTTCCCGTTCTGACCGATCAAGCACCGAACATACGGCACCTCAGTGTTCTGCACACGTTCAGCTTATGACGTCCCTCTAACTCTTGATCCAGCAAAGTGTCGAGGGAGTAGATGAGTTCCGTCAGCATGACGGCATGGTAACGGTGATAGTGAAGTGATCCGTGCAGGGCTTAGCCTAAGCACTACGAAGATATGACCGGAGGCGTAAACTGTGGAGGGGGCGCCGCATACGGCTAACAATTATTGTTGTGTGTTCTAGCGGTACCCCTCATATATATATATATATATATATATATATATATATATATATATATATATATATATATATATATATATATATATATATATATAGTAACGCTAAACTAAGCGTGAGTGTAGAATAGCTTATTCTACACCCCTAGTAATGCTCCGTACAAAAAATAGTAACGTAGCATACAAAATATAGTAATTTTTTTGACGATATAGGAAATTAAAAACTTGGATAGTAAAAAAAATATTTCAGAATTACTATATATATATATATAGTTGGAGGGGAGGAGAGGCAGCCAAGGGGGCGCCCCAAGTAGGAGGAATCCTACTTAGGCGCTTCCCAATTCGGCCTCCCCCCTTACCATATCCACCGGAGGGGAAGGAAAGCGGTGGGAGGAGGGAAGGAAGGGGGAGGCCGAATCCCTCCCCTTCCTTCTCTCTTCTCCCCTTTCCTTTCCCTCATGTGCGGCCCATATGGGGGGCGCAGCAGCCCCTACTGGCTGCTGCATTTCCGCTCTTTGCCCATTAGGCCCATATAGTTTGTCGGGGGATGCCCGAACCCCTTCCGGTGATCCGGTACGTACCTGGTACCCCCAGAACACTTCTGGTGTCCGAATAGTATTGTCCTATATATGAATCTTTACCTCTCGACCATTTCGAGACTCCTCGTGATATCTATGATCTCATCTGGAACTCTGAACAACATTCGGTCACCAAATCACATAACTCGTATAATACAAAATCGTCATCGAACGTTAAGCGTGCAGACCCTACAGGTTGAGAACTATGTAGACATGACCGAGACACCTCTCCGGCCAATAACCAACAGCGGAACCTAGATGCTCATATTGGATCCTCCATAGTCTACGAAGATCTTTATCGGTCGTACCGTAATGACAACATACGTTATTTCCTTTGTCATGGGTATGTTACTTGCCTGAGATTTGATCGTCGGTATCTTCATACCTAGTTCAATCTCGTTACCGGCAAGTCTCTTTACTCGTTCCGTAATACATCATCCTGTAACTAACTCATTAGTCACATTGCTTGCAAGGCTTATTATGATGTGTATTACCGAGAGGGCCCAGATATACCTCTTCGATATTCGGAGTGACAAATCCTAATCTCAATCTATGCCAACCCAAAAAACACCTTCGGAGAAACCTGTAGAGAATCTTTACAATCACCCAGTTATGTTGTGACGTTTGATAGCACACAAGGCATTCCTCCGGTATCCGGGAGTTGCATAATCGCATAGTCGAAGGAATATGTATTTGACATGAAGAAAGCAATAGCAATAAAACTGAATGATCAATATGCTAAGCTAACGGTTGGGTCTTGTCCATCACATCATTCTCCTAATGATGTGATCCCGTTCATCAAATGACAACACATATCTATGGTTAGGAAACTTAACCATCTTTGATTAACGAGCTAGTTTAGTAGAGGCTTACTAGGGACACAGTGTTTTGTCTATGTATCCACACATGTATGAAGTTTCTGGTTAATGCAATTCTAGCATGAATAATAAACATTTATCATGATATAAGGAAATATAAAATAACAACTATATTATTGCCTCTAGGGCATGTTTCCTTCACCATCACCAAGCGTATCATGAGGGGAGACATCCCACCGCCTCTAGCTTCGGCTCCAGGTACGGGGCAGACGCCTCCACCGCCTCCTCCCCCACCCCCGGCAACGGTGCGATGCGCGACGAAGTCTACCCCAACCAGAACGTGAGCTACGTCGTCTTCACAAGCCTTAGCGACGACAAGCATAGCGAGCGCCTGCTCGGGCAGGAGGTGAACACCGTCGTCCCGGCCGTGCCAGAATATATGCACTGGTTGGAGCGTCCGATCACCTGAACCCAGGAGGACCACCCGGCCGTCATGCCGAACCCGGGCATCTACGCCCTCGTCCTCAACCCCACCATAGTTGCAGCCCGATGCACCTGCAAGTTCTCGCGAGTCCTCATTGATGGCAGCAGCAGCATCAACATCCTCTACTGCGACACCATGACCAAGCTCGACCTCGAGGCCAAGGGCCTGGAGCCATCCCGGACGGTGTTCCACAACATCGTGTCGGTCCTCTCCAGCTCCCCCATTGGCCGGATCCAGATTGACGCCCTATTCGACACGAGCGATCATTTCCGGCGCGAGCCTATCTGGTTCGAGGTGGTGGACCTGTCCAGTGCGTACCATGCGCTGCTGGGGCGGCCTGAAGGAAATATGCCCTAGAGGCAATAACAATGTTGTTATTTATATTTCCTTATATCATGATAAATGTTTATTGTTCATGCGAGAATTGAATTAACCCTTGATATATGTGTGAATACATAGACAAAACAAAGTGTCACTGGTATGCCTCTACTTGACTAGCTCGTTCATCAAAGGTGTTTAAGTTTCCTGATCATAGACATGTGTTGTCATTTGATGAACGTGATCACATCATTAGGAGGATGGTGTGATGGACAAGACCCATCCATTAGCTTAGCATAATGATCATTAAGTTTTATTCCTATTGCTTTCTTCATGACTTATACATATTACTTTGACTATGAGATTATGCAACTCCCGGATACCGGAGGAACACCTTGTGTGCTATCAAATGTCACAACGTAACTGGGCGATTATAAAGATGCTCTACAGGTGTCTCCGAAGGTGTTTGTTGGGTTGGCATAGATCGAGATTAGGATTTGTCACTCCGAGTATCGGAGAGGTATCTCTGGGCCCTCTCGGCAATGCACATCATGATAGGCCTTGCAAGAAATGTGACTAATGAGTTAGTTAAGAGAAGATGCATTACAGAACGAGTAAAGAGACTTGCCAGTAACGAGATTGAACTAGGTATGAAGATATCGACGATCGAATCTCAGGCAAGTAACATACCGATGACAAAGGGAATGACGTATGTTGTCAATACGGTTTGACTGATAAAGATCATCGTAGAATATGTAGGAACCAATATGAGCATCCAGGTTCCGCTGTTGGTTATTGATCAGAGATGTGTCTCGGTCATGTCTAGATAGTTCTCGAACCCGTAGGGTCCGCACGCTTAATGTTCGATTTGAATTATGAGTTATGTATTTTGGTGACCGAAGATTGTTCGGAGTCCCGGATGAGATCACAGACATGATGAGGAGTCTCGAAATGGTCGAGAGGTAAAGATTGATATATTGGACGATGGTATTCGGACACTGGAATGGTTTCAGAGTGGTTCGGGTATTTTTTGGAGTACCGAGGGGTTACCGGAACCCCCCGGGGAAAGTATTGGGCCTCATGGGCCACAGGGGAGAGAGAGGGCAGCCCACAAGGGGGTAGCGCGCGCCCCTCCCAAGGGGAGTCCGAATAGGACAAGGGGAGGTGCTACGTCTCCAACGTATTTATATTTTTTGATTGTTCATGCTATTATATTATCCATCTTGGATGTTTTATATGCATTTCTATGCCGTTTTATATGATTTTTGGGACTAACCTATTAATCTAGAGCCTAGTGCCAGTTTTTGGTTTTTTTCCCTTGTTTTTGTGTTTTACAGAAAAGGAATACCAAACGGAGTCCAATTGACGTGCCAATTTTTGCTGATTTTTTTATGGACCAAATGAAGCCCCCGGAGTAAAAGAGTTGGGCCAGAAGAGTCCCGAGCCATCCACGAGGGTGGAGGGCGCACCCTACCCCCTGGGCGCTCCCCCTATCTCGTGGATGACTCGGAGACCCCCCTGATGTGAGACCGACGCCAAAAATTCCTATAAATACGAAAACCCCCAGAAAGAAACCTAGATCGGGAGTTCCACTGCCGCAAGCCTCTGTAGCCACCAAAAACCAATAGAGACCCTATTCTGGCACTCTGCCGAAGGGGGATCCATCACCCATGGCCATCTTGATCATCCCGGCGCTCTCCATGACGAGGAGGGAGTAGTTCACCCTTGGGGCTGAGGGTATGTACCAGTAGCTATGTGTTTGATCTCTCTCTCTCTCTCTCATGTTCCTGATATGGAACGATCTTGATGTAACGCGAGCTTTGCTACTATAGTTGGATCTTATGATGTTTCTCCCCCTCTATCTCCTTGTGACGAATTGAGTTTTCCCTTTGAAGTTATCTTATCGGATTTCTTTAAGGATTTGAGAACACTTGATGTATGTCTTGCATGGGATACCCGTGGTGACAATGGGGTATTCTATTGATTCACTTGATGTATGCTTTGGTGATCAACTTGCGGGTTCCGTGACCTTGGGAATCTATGCATAGGGGTTGGCACACGTTTTCGTCTTGACTCTCCGGTAGAAACTTTGGGGTACTCTTTGAAGTTCTTTGTGTTGGTTGAATAGATGATCTAAGATTGTGTGATGCATATCGTATAATCATACCCGCAGATACTTGAAGTTACATTGGAGTATCTATGTGACATTAGGGTATTGGTTGATTTGTGTCTTAAGGTGTTATTTTACTATGAACTCTAGGGCTGTTTGTGCAACTTGTAGGAACAACCCAATGGATTGATCCGAAAGAATAACTTTGAGGTGGTTTCATACCCTACAATAATCTCTTCGTTTGTTCTCCGCTATTAGTGACTTTGGAGTGAATCTTTGTTGCATGTTGAGTGATTGTTATATGATCTAGTTATGTTATCATTGTTGAGAGAACTTGCACTAGTGAAAGTATGAACCCTAGGCCTTGTTTCGAAGCATTGCAATACCATTTGTGCTCACTTTTATCATTAGTTACCTTGCTGTTTTCATATTTTCAGATTACAAAAACCTATATCTACCATCCATATTGCACTTGTATCACCATCTCTTCGCCGAACTAGTGCACCTATACAATTAACCATTATATAGGGTGTGTTGGGGAAACAAGAGACTCTTTGTTATTTGGTTGCAGGGTTTGCTTGAGAGAGACCATCTTCATCCTACGCCTCCCACGGATTGATAAACCTTAGGTCATCCACTTGAGGGAAATTTGCTACTCTCCTACAAACCTCTGCACTTGGAGGCCCAACAACGTCTATAAGAAGAAGGTTGTGTAGTAGACATCAAGCTCTCTTATGCCGTTGTTGCTGGGGAGGTGAGTGCTTGAAGGTATATCTTTAGATCTTGCAATCGAATCTTTTAGTTTCTTGTTTTATCACTATTTTAGTTTATAAAAGAAAACTACAAAAAATGGAATTGAGGGTGCCTCATATGCTTCATCTTTTTAATATCTTTTGTGAAAATGATGGAAAGGAAAATTGTGCTCAAGTGTTAGAAGAAGAATGCATTAAAATGTTTGGCACTAAATATTTGAATGATGAGCATGATTGCAATGTTGTTAGTATGAATTCCTTGAATATCCATTATGCTAATGATATGCAAAGCCACAAGCTTGGGGATGCTATGTTTGACGAAGATGATATTTTTTGTCCCCCAAGTTTTGATGAGTAAATTTATTATGATGATAGCATGCCTCCTATTTATGATGATTATATTGATGAAAGTAGGTTTGGAAGAGTGTCAACTTTAGGAAGTAATGATCCCACTATTTTGGAGGGTGTTGAATCTTATTGTGATAATTATGAAAGTGGATTTGGAGAGGTCATGACTTTATTTAGTGATGAATCCACTATTTCGGAAGAGGTTCCAATTGATTATGAGAACAAAGTATTATCTATTATGATTATTGTGATGACATGTATGCTATAAAGAATAATGATAACCATGAAACTTGTCAGCATGATTTTAGTTTTCAATTGGATTATGCCTCACATGATAGTTATTTTGTTGAGCTTGCTCCCACTACTATTCATGAGAAGAAATTTGCTTATGTGGAGAGTAATAAAAATTCTATGCTTGTAGATCTTGAAAATAATGCTTTATGTGATGGTTATATTGTTGAATTCATTCATGATGCTACTGAAAATTATTATGAAGGAGGAATATATGCTTGTAGGAATTGCAATAATATCAAGTTTCCTCTCTATGTGCTTAAAATCTTGAAGTTATGCTTGTTTTGCTTCCCTATGCTAGTTGATTCTTGTTGCCATAAATTGTTTGCTCACAAAATCCCTATGCATAGGAAGTGGGTTAGACTTAAATGTGCTAGTCATATTCTTCATGATGCTCTCTTTATGTTTCAATTATTATCTTTTATGTGAGCATCCTTGAAATCATCATGCCTAGCTAGGGGCGTTAAACATTAGCGCTTGTTGGGAGGCAACCCAATTTTATTTTTGTTCTTTAACTTTTGCTCCTGTTTAGTAAATAATCTATCTAGCCTATGGTTAGATGTGGTTTTATGTTTTAGTTAGTGTTTATGCCAAGCAGAACCTTTGGGAAGACTTGGGTGAAAGTTAATGTGATATTGCTGCAAAAAACAGAAACTTTGCACTCACTGGATTAGCTGTCATTTTTTTACAGAAGAGTTCTTTTAAGTTGATTCTTTTTGTACAAGATTTATAGACAAATTCCTCACATCCACCAATTTATTTCGGAATTTTTGGAGATATAGAAGTATTCGAGAGTACAAATTACTACAGACTGTTCTGTTTTTGACAGATTCTGTTTTCTATGTGTTGTTTGCTTATTTTGATGAATCTATGAGTAGTATCAGAGAGTATGAACCATAGAGAAGTTGGAATACACTAGATATTTCACCAATGTGAATTTAGAATGAGTTCACAACACTACCAAAAGTGGTGATTTATTTTCTTATACTAACGGAGCTTACGAGTTTTCTGTTGAGTTTTGTGTTGTGAAGTTTTCAAGTTTTGGGTAAAGATTCGATGGACTATGGAACAAGGAGTGGCAAGAGCCTAAGCTTGTGGATGCCCAAGGCACCCCAAGGCAATATTCAAGGACAACCAAGAGCCTAAGCTTGGGGATGCCCCGGATGGCATCCCCTCTTTCGTCTTCGTTCATCGGTAACTTTACTTGGAGCTATATATTCATTCACCACGTGATATGTGTTTTGCTTGGAGCGTCATTTTTTTATTTTTTTTATTGCTGTTTGAATAATATCCCAAGATCTGAAATTCTTAAATGTTAGAGAGTTTTCATATAGTTACATAATTATTCATTCAACTACTCATTGATCTTCACTTATATCTTTCAGAGTAGTTTGTTGTTTGCTCTAGTGCTTCACTTATATCTTTTTAGAGCACGACAATGGTTTTATTTTGAAGAAATAGATGAACTCTCATGCTTCACTTATATTATTTTGGGAGTCTTTTATAACAGCATGGTAATTTGCTTAGGTTATGAATTTAGTCCTAATATGATGGGCATCCAAGAGGGACATAATAAAAACTTTCATATAAAGTGCATTGAATACTATGAGAAATTTGATTCCTTATGATTGTTTTGAGATATGAAGATGGTGATATTAGAGTCATGCTAGTTGAGTAGTTGTGAATTTGAGAGATACTTGTGTTAAAGTTTGTGATCCCCGTAGCATGCACGTATGGTGAACCATTATGTGATGAAGTCGAAGCATGATTTAATTTTTGATTATGTTCCTTTGTGTGGAGGTTGGGATCGCGCATTGGTTAACTCCTACCAACCCTTCCCCTAGGAGCATGTGTGTGGTACTTTGTTTTGATGATTAATAGATTTTTGCAATAAGTATGTGAGTTCTTTATGACTAATGTTGAGTCCATGGATTATACACACTCTCACCCTTCCACCATTGTGAGCCTCTCTTGTGCCGCACAACTTTCGCCGATACCATACACCCACCATACCTTCCTCAAAACAGCCACCATACCTACCTATTATGGCATGTTCCATAGCCATTCCGAGATATATTGCCATGCAACTTTCCACCGTTCTGTTTATTATGACACGCTTCATCATTGTCATATTGCTTTGCATGATCATGCAGTTGACATCGTATTTGTGGCAAAGCCACCTTTCATAATTCTTTCATACATGTCACTCTTGATTCATTGCACATCCCGGTACACCGCCAAAGGCATTCATATAGAGTCATATTTTGTTCTAAGTATCGACTTGTAATTCTTGAGTTGTAAGTAAATAAAAGTGTGATGATCTTCATTATTATAGCATTGTCCCAGTGAGTAAAGGATGATGGAGACTATGATTCCCCCACAAGTCGGGATGTGTATCATCCCAAATTTTCAATTTGGAATGTTATACATTAGGCCATCATTGCATATCCTATTTTATTGCATTTTGGCTTGATCCAAGAAATTCTACGCAACTCAAGGACCCACGGAGAGAGTTGGGAATTTTGTTATTTTCATATTTGAGTTTTCTCGAATTTTGAAAAGAGGATCGTTTGATTTTAATTATTTTCTCTTAGAATATTTCTTTTATGAAAATAAAAGAGAGAGGATAAAATGACTTATTCAAAATAAAGAAATATTGGAGATTTAATATTAAAATTAAATAAGAATTATATTCGGAGTTTTATTGCTATTTTATTTGAATTAGGAAAGATATGCGTTTTTCAAAATTGCATTAGAGTCCCAAATAAATGTTCACCTTGTCCGGTATATTTTTAGAGGACGACGAAAATATATTTCAGGATTTTTGGAGTACGTTTAGTATTTCTTTTATTCATTTTTCTGCGCGGAATTATTTTAAAAAAGGTCAACAGACTTACCAGGCCGTGTCTGACCTGGACACTCCGCCCGGGCGGCTTTATAAGCCGAGGCCGCGACCCCGCCGAGGCCCAAGTTGCCAGCCCGCCAAACCCCTGGCCCGCCAGCCCGCCGCCACCGCCCAGCTGCCCAGGCCTTGAGACCACGCACGAACCACGCCACGCCGCCACCCACCCCACCGCCGTCGCGGAGTTCGCCGCTGTTCGGTTTTTTTCCATTAAAAACCCTAGAGGTAATATCACCAGAAGTCACAGAAATTGCTCTGAATGTTTAGTTTGGTGCTAGAACTTTCAAAATACGGGTTTGTGGTCATCCAACTTGCGTTCTCGTGCAAATACGGTCACTTCGCCCGTATCCGGCACTTAAGTGGCATGCCAACATGACTATGGCCCACTGTTAGTGACAGGAGCAAGTGTGTGCATGTTTTTTTAGAAACACCTCTGCTCTATATTTAGTTGTGCAGCAGCACGTGTGCGTCCCACTTGACAGTCTGTTAGATGAATAAAGGCCAGCGGACTGTCGCTGCCGCTGCGTTGTGTTTTTCCGTGTAGTCTAATTCGTCCAATTTCACGTCGTCATGTACAAACATGCACTGTGCCATCCACCGCACCGAGCACATTTTCATGTTTATGAAGAGATACATCATCTTTTATTTTATAGAGAAAGCAGGGTTTTCCATGTTGATTCCGATGGTCTCCACCACTAAACTTTTGCAATTTAGCTGATATTTACAGTGCAGTACCTACCAATTATACATATTTTTAGTGCAATTTCAAAATCCGTTTCAATAAATTTGAGCGAAAAAAATCTGCTCACCCTCGAGTAGTCGTCATTGCATTATTTGTTTGAATTCAAATAATTTAAATTGTAAAAATCTAGATAAAAAATATGGGCCATTTGCTAGCTATATATTTTTTTATCTAGATTTTTACATTTTAAATTATGGACCAGGTTCGAATCTTGTGTAGGTTATATTTTTGCCAAAATACATATTCGTTACAAAAATAATCAAAATGACCTACCACAGCAGTATAAAATTGCCTTCTTTGCGATATACAAAATTGGCTAATTGCCTCATGATTTGAACTCTAGGCCTAGATGTGTGAAGGAAACTGACCTACCGCTACAGTACAAAATTGGATTTTAATTTTAAGTGGTCCAAGTCCACTTTGAAATAGGAATTCAAACCAACCAAAATCTTTTGAGAGGAATGGAAATAAATTCACTCACTCTCTGAATTCGTTTATATAACTCGATATTAGAGGAAGCTTATTGCTGACATCTGTGGCGTCTTTGTATACGGTTGTCCCGGCCGAAATAAGGAATTTATTTGTCAGTTGACCAATATAATAGGATATGCATCTCTGTATTAGACATCAAAGGACGTTCATTTGTGGTGGTTAGCACGCGCGCCGGGAATTGAAGAGGACAGAGGCAATTATAGTAGTACTTATTACGTGTGAACCATTTATACAAATGTAATTGTGTGAATCATTTGAACAAGCTAAGGGTGTTTTTGCAAAAAAAAGGACATCATACCTAGCACCTCCGCCACTAACCGGCGCTGACGGTGGATAGATGCACACGTGGCACGCCAAGCAAGCAGCGGATATGCCGGCGTACATGCTTTGTGACCGTATTTGCACGAGATTGCAAGTTAGGTGACCATAAAACCATATTTTTAAAGTTTTAGCACCAAACTGAACGTCCAGAGCAAGTTATATGACTCCCGATGATATTACCTCTTTTTATTAGATCGTGGTCTTTTCGGTTTAGTTATTTAGCGGATGTTCGTTCGTACGTTCGTTTTAACGAACGGTTTTCGCTCGTTAACCGCAGATAGCGAACATTCGTTCGTTAGCCTATTCGTCAATTTTTCTTTTTCTCTGATTTTTCGTGATTATTTTTTGTTAATCAAGTTTTTGCCACTGTAAAATTTGACTTTAGTCCATATTAGTAATTGAAGTTTGTTTCTTTCGCAGTTTGAGTTTCGTTGCTTCGTTTGATTTGATTCTTTTTGTAAACCGGAGTTCTTAAGTTGAAATTTCTGGTTAGAACTTCTTATTTGAGTTTTACCCGTGCATATTTGCTTGATTGCTTATTATATGCTTGTTTGTTTGCGATAGAGTACCCGGAGTGCGAAGCGTGCTACTACGAGTCTCTAGGTTTCATGGATCATCAGGAAGGCAAGTAATACTTTGATCATACCTCTTTACTACCCAGTTTTATTGCAGTAGATCAATCCTCAAACAATTGCATGGTTAGGATCTGATTAAATTGTGGGTTTGGGAAGTAGAGAGGTAGTACCTATTCACCTGTTTATTATCAAACCTATGGGAGTTACTGCTACGTTGCTTATACTGCTATGCTATGCTCGTAGACGTTGTTTGGGTTTGAGTGTATTCATGGCAGATGTGAGATTTGTTAATTAATGGTTAAATTAAGGTGGCAACTTTAATACGCATCTGGGTGGATCGAGGCACCTGGGGAAACCAGTGTTGCCTGTGTTTTTTTTGAAATCCCGGGGTACCGTGTGATTCTCCTATGGACTACCACCCAGGCTCAAAGGGATCATAAGATTATTCATGCTAGAAACTTTCGTGTGCAGCCACATGCCATTATGGGCTCTGGCATAGTTGAGTAAGTTGTGTGAAACCTTTCCATTATGGGCTAGCATATGTAGGCGATTATAGGTGTATAGGCCTATCTATCGGTTAAGGGGACCTCTTCGGAAATACTGTGTCTCAGTCATCCGTTTCTCAAACATTATGTAGTGTTGGAAATCCAACGGAGGAAATCGAGTCTTGTGGGGAAAAGTGCACAAACCTCTGCAGAGTGTACAAACTAATCATGGTTAGCCGTGTCCCCGGTTATGGACATCTTGAGTATCTAGTTGTTGGATTATCATGTGGATCTCATCACTCTTAATATAATTTGATTGGGTTTAATGATGATAATTAATTGGGATTGAGTTGGGTGAACCTTCTCAATGTTTAACAACCACCATGATAGTTAAATAAAATTTTTTCCTTTGTTGTAGGAAAAAATTGGCTTTCCGCAAAATATATTAACCATACAGCCTCCACCAGCCATATATGCATGTAGTGATAGCATTATTCTGTTCATTACTCTTTTGTGTTGCCTTGCCAGCATATTCCATGTGCTGACCGGTTTCAGGCTGCAACGTATCATGTTGCAGACCTTACAGACGACGAGTAAGGAGCCATAGGTCGTTGTCTTTCACTCAGTGATGCCGTTGGAGTTGATGGACTCACTTTATCTTCCAAGCCTTCCACTGTTATCGTATTAGATGGCCTTAAGCCATATTTATTGTAATAAGTTCTCTTTTGAGACATTCGATGTAATAAGTGTGTGATTGCTACTCTGTTATGAATCCTCAAGTACTGTGCATGTCAGCATTACCGATCCCGGGATGACACTGATGCACAGAGGTCAGACTGTTTGAGGTCTGGTCGCTACAAGATGCTACATCGATTGCACCAGTAAGTCGATTTTGCTCACCACCCTAGAAGGAAGAAGGATCAAGTATGTATCCCGGCATGTGCCGAGTAGGACTCAAGTAAATTTCTTATCAGGAGTTGTACAGGAGGAAGTGCCAGTGGTGAAGGATTTCTCGGATGTATTTCCAGAAGAGTTGCCAGGCATGCCACCAGATAGAGACATTGAGTTTTTTATTGAACCTTTGCCAGGCACAGGGCCAATATCTAAGAGACTGTACAGAATGCCCGCAAAGGATTTGGAGGAAATTAAGAAGCAGATTAAGCAATTACTGGATAAAGGTTATATTCGCCCAAGTTCGTCACCTTGGGGATCACCAGTGCTTCTAGTGGAGAAGAAGGATGGACCGTTAAGGATGGTTGTTGATTATCGAGGATTGAATGAGGTGACGATCAAGAACAAGTACACACTGCCGATGATCAATGATTTGTTTGACCAGCTGCAAGGAGCTAAGGTATTTTCCAAGATCGATCTGCGATCAGGGTACCACCAGCTGAAGATTCGAGAGCAGGATATACCTAAGACAGCTTTTACCACGAAGTACGGGCTATATGAGTATACCATTATATCATTTGGCCTGACTAACACACCTGCCTATTTTATGAACATGATGAACAAGGTGTTTATGGAGTTTTTGATAAGTTCGTTGTGGTGTTCATTGATGATATTCAGGTCTACTCGAAGAATGAAGAGGAGCATAAAGAGCATTTGCGTTTGGTACTTGGGAAGCTCAGAGAACATCAACTATACGCCAAGTTCAGCAAGTGTGAGTTTTGGTTGAAGGAAGTTGGATTCCCTGGACATGTTATATACGGAGAAGGAATAGCGGTAGACCCCACCAAAGTTGTCACTTTGACAAATTGGGAGGCACCCACGTCAGTTGGAGAGATCCGGAGTTTTCTTGGACTCGCAGGATACTACTGGAGGTTCATTGAGAATTTCTCGAAGATTGCAAAGCCTATGACGGAGTTGCTAAAAAGGACACCAAGTTCAAATGGACTGAGGAATGTGAGGCAAGTTTTCAGGAGTTGAAGAAATGCTTGGTTACATCACCAGTATTGATTCTGCCAGATCAACGCAAGGATTATGAGGTGTATTGCGACGGTTCTCGTCGAGGACTTGGAGCCGTACTTATACAGGAGGGAAGAGTTGTTTCACATGCCTCCCGACAGCTTAAACCCCATCAATTGAATTACACTACCCATGATTTGGAGTTAGCAGCCGTAGTGGATGCATTGAAGACTTGGAGACATTTTCTCATCGGAAACCATTGTGAGGTATACACGGATCACAAGAGTTTGAAGTATATCTTCACGCAGAAGGAGTTGAATCTCAGGCAGAGGAGATGGTTGGAACTCATTAAGGATTATGATATGAAGTTGCATTATCATCCCGGAAAGGCTAACGTAGTAGCCGATGCGTTGAGCCGCAAGAGTCATGTCAATACACTCATGACCGGAGAGTTACCCAAGGAGTTAGCAGAGGATCTTCGCGAGCTATGTTTGGAGATAGTTCCGAGAGGCTATGTAGCAGCATTGGAGATTCAATCTACTTTGATGGATAAGATCAGATAAGCTCAGAAGACGGACAAGGAGATAGCTGAGATAAAGGAAAGGCTAAGGATTTCGTGAGGATGAGCATGATACCTTATGGTTTGAGGACCGTGTATATGTGCCAAATGATCAGGAGATCAGGAAGCTGATTTTGCAGGAGGCCCATGATTCGCCATATTCGATTCACCCAGGAAATACCAAGATGTATCTGGATTTGAAAGATAGCTTCTGGTGGACTGGAATGAAGAAGGATATTGCAGAGTATGTAGAAGTTTGTGATGTATGTAAGAGAGTGAAGGCAGAGCATCAGAAGCCAGCAGGATTGCTACAACCATTGCCGATACCCAAATGGAAGTGGGACAAGCTAGGAATGGATTTTATCACGAGATTGCCCAGGACTCGTTCAGGCTATGACTCGATATGGGTTATAGTCGATCGTTTGACGAAAGTAGCTCATTTCATCCTAGTGAAGACCACTTACACCAGTGTTAAGTTGGCGTAGATATACATGACCAGGATCGTATGTTTGCATGGAGTTCCGAGGACCATTGTATCAGATAGAGGAACCCAGTTTACCTCAAAGTTTTGGATTCAGTTGCATGAAACTTTGGGAACCAGGCTAGAGTTCAGTACAACCTTTCACCCGCAGACAGATGGACAGACTGAGAGAGTCAATCAGATTTTGGAGGACATGTTGAGAGCTTGTGCGCTAGATTATGGATCTAGTTGGGACGATAATTTGCCTTACGCAGAGTTCTCTTACAACAACAGCTATCAAGCCAGTTTGATGATGGACCATTTCGAAGCATTGTATGGAGGAGGTGCAGGACACCGTTGTTGTGGGATGAAGTTGGAGACCGACAGTTGTTTGGACTATATTTGATTAAAGAGTCTGAAGAGAAGGTTAAGATGATTCACGATAGCCTCAAGATAGCCCAGTCTAGGCAGAAGAGCTATGCGAATTCTAAACGCAAGGAGACATTTTATGAAGTTGGAGACAGAGTTTATCTTCGTGTATCACCACTTCGAGGAGTGAAGCGCTTTGGAGTTAAGGGAAAGTTAGCACCACATTTCGTGGGACCATACAAAGTTTTGGAACATATGGGAGAAGTTGCTTACAAGTTGGAATTGCCCGAAGGATTGTCAGGAGTTCACAATGTGTTCCACGTTTCTCACTTGAAGAAGTGGCACGCAGAGATGGCTGATATCCCTCTGATAGATACAGTGCCACAGGAAGCGATACAGTTGGATAGTGATTTGACCTACGAGGAGAAGCCAGTCAATATTCTTGAGTTTGCCAGCCGAGTTACACGCAGCAAAGTGATCAAGTTTTGCAAGGTTTAGTGGAGCCACCATACCGAAGATGAAGCCACCTGGGAACGAGAGGAAGACCTACGGAAGGATTACCCTCACCTATTTTCTAGCCAACCCGAATCTCGAGGGCGAGATTCATCTTAAGGGGGGTAGGTTTGTAACATCCCAAATTTTTAATTTGGAATGTTATACATTAGGTCATCATTGCATATCATATTTTATTGCATTTTGGCTTGATCCTAGAAATTCTACGCAACTCATGGAACCACGGAGAGAGTTGGGAATTTTGTTATTTTCATATTTGAGTTTTCTCGAATTCTGAAAAGAGGATCATTTGATTTTAATTATTTTCTCTTCGAATGTTTCTTTTATGAAAATTAAAGAGAGAGGATAAAATGACTTCCTCAAAATAAAGAAATATTGGAGATTTAATATTAAAATCAAATAAGAATTCTTTTCGGAGTTTTATTGCTATTTTATTTGAATTAGGAAAAATATGCGTTTTTCAAAATTGCATTGGAGTCCAAAATATATGTTCACCTTGTCCGGTAGATTTTTAGAGGACGGGGAAAATTTATTTCAGGATTTTTGGAGTCCGATTAGTATTTCTTTTATTCGTTTTTCTGCGTGGAATTATTTTAAAAAAAGTCAACCGGCTTACCGGGCCGTGTCTGACCTGGACGCTGCGGCCGGGTGGCTTTATAAGCCGAGGCCGCGACCCCGCCGAGGCCCAAGTCGCCACCCGCCAAACCCTAGCCCGCCAGCCCGCCCGCCAGCAGCACCGCTGCCGACCCTGCTTGCCCGCCCGCCGCCCGAGTCGCCAGCGCCCAACCGCCCGCCTACCGACCGCGAACCACGCCGCCGCCACCGCCACCCGCCACATCGCCGGAGTTCGCCACGGTTTTCTTTGCCGGTTCGGTTTTTTTTCTGTAAAAACCCTAGATTCATTTTTTTATTAGATCGTTTTTTTCGGTTTAGTTATTTAGCGGACGTTTGTCCATACTTTTACTTTAACGAACGGTTTTCGCTCGTTAACCGCAGACAGCGAACGTTCGTTCGTTAGCCTGTTCGTCAGTTTATCTTTTTCTCGGATTTTTCGTGATTATTTTCGATCGTGATTTCTGATCCGATTTTCGTTTTAGTTTATCTTTTCGCTCGTTTATCAGAATCAGGAGATTCAAGCGCCTAGAGTTTCGTCTCGAAGCCCTCTTTCTGTTTAATCAACTTAATCAAGTTTTTGCCACTGTAAAATTTGACTTTAGTCCAGATTAGTAATCGAAGTTTGTTTCTTTTTGTAAACCGGAGTTCTTAAGTTGCACTTTTTGGTTAGATCTTCGTATTTGAGTTTTACCAGTGCATCTTTGCTTGATTGCTTATTATATGCTTGTTTGTTTGCGATAGAGTACCCGGAGTGCGAAGCGTGCTACTACGAGTCTCTAGGTTTCACGGATCGTCATCAAGGCAAGTAACACTTTGATCATACCTCTTTACTACCCAGTTTTATTGCATTAGATCAATCCTCAAACAATTGCATGGTAATGATCTGATTAAATTGTGGGTTTGGGAAGTAGATGTGGTAGTACCTATTCACCTGTTTATTATCAAACCTATGGGAGTTACTTCTACGTTGCTTATACTACTATGCTATGCTCGTAGACGTGGTTTGGATTTGAGTGTATTCATGACAGATGTGAGTTTTGTTAATTAATGGTTAACTTAAGGTGGCAACTTTAATACACATCTGGGTGGATTGAGGCACCTGGGGAACCCAGTGTTGCCTGTGTTTTTTGGAAATCCCGGGGTACCGTGTGGTTCTCCTATAGACTGCCACCCAGGCTCAAAGGGATCATAAGATTATTCGTGCTATAAACTTCTGTGTGCAGCCACATGCCATTATGGGCTCTGGCATAGTTGAGTAAGTTGTGGGATACCTTTCCATGATGGGCTAGCAGATGTAGGGGATTATAGGTGTACATGCCTATCTATCGGTTAAGGGGACCCCTTTGGAAAAACTGTGTCTCGGTCATCCGTTTCTCAAACATTATGTAGTGCGGGAAATACAACGGAGGAGATCGAGTCTTGTGGGGAAAAGTGCACAAACCTCCGCAGAATGTACAAACTAATCATGGTTAGCCGTGTCCCCGGTTATGGACATCTTGAGTATCTAGTTCTTGGATTATCATGTGGATCTCATCACTCTTAATATAATTTGATTGGGTTTAATGATGATAATTAATTGGGATTGAGTTGGGTGAACCTTCTCAATGTTTAACAACCACCATGATAGTTAAATAAAATTTATTCCTTTGTTGTAGGGAAAAATTGGCTTTCCGCAAAACATATTAACCATACAGCCTCCACCAGCCATATATGCATGTAGTGATAGCATTATTCTATTCATTACTCTTTTGTGTTGCCTTGCCAGCATATTCCATGTGCTGAGCCGTTTCGGGCTGCAACGTATCATGTTGCAGACTTTACAGATGACAAGTAAGGAGCCATAGGTCATTGTCTTTCACTCAGTGATGCCGTTGGAGTTGATGGACTCACTTTATCTTCTAAGCCTTCCGCTGTTATCGTATTAGATGGCCTTAAGCCATATTTATTGTAATAAGTTCTCTTTTGAGACATTCGATGTAATAAGTGTGTGATTGCTACTCATTATAAATCCTCAAATCTGTGCGTGTCAAGATTCTCGATCCAGGATGACGCTGATGCACAGAGATCAGACTGTTTGAGGTCTGGTCGCTACAGGATGAGACTCCGGACGAAAAATAAAATAAAAAAAAGAGGCAAAAAAAGAGAAGGCCCAAAAAAAGAGAGAAAAAGAGAGAAGGGGCAATGCTACTATCCTTTTACCACACTTGTGCTTCAAAGTAGCACCATGATCTTCATGATAGAGAGTCTCCTATGTTGTCACTTTCATATACTAGTGGGAATTTTTCATTATAGAACTTGGCTTGTATATTCCAATGATGGGCTTCCTCAAAATGCCCTAGGTCTTCATGAGCAAGCGAGTTGGATGCACACCCACTTAGTTCCTTTTTGAGCTTTCATACACTTATAGCTCTAGTGCATCCGTTGCATGGCAATCTCTACTCACTCACATTGATATCTATTGATGGGCATCTCCATAGCTCGTTGATACGCCTAGTTGATGTGAGAGTGTCTTCTCCTTTTTGTCTTCTCCACAACCACCATTCCATTCCACCTATAGTGATATGTCCATGGCTCACGCTCATGTATTGCGTGAAGATTGAAAAAGTTTGAGAACATCAAAAGTATGAAACAATTGCTTGGCTTGTCACTGGGGTTGTGCATGATTTAAATATTTTGTGTGATGAAGATAGAGCATAGCCAGACTATATGATTTTGTAGGGATAGCTTGCTTTGGCCATGTTATTTTGAGAAGACGTGATTGCTTTGTTAGTATGTTTAAAATATTGTTGTTTTCTTGTCAATATTAAACTTTTGTTTTGAATCTTATGGATCTGAATATTCTTGCCACAATAAAGAAGATTACATTCATAAATATGTTAGGTAGCATTCCACATCAAAAATTCTGTTTTTATTATTTAACTACTCGAGGACGAGGAGTAATTAAGTTGGGGATGCTTGATACGTCTCCAACGTATCTATAATTTTTTATTGTTCCATGCTATTATATTATCCATCTTGGATGTTTTATATGCATTTATATGCTGTTTTATATGATTTTTAGGACTAACCTATTAACCTAGAGCTGAATGCCAGTTTCTGTTTTTTCCTTGTTTTTGAGTTTTACGGAAATGGAATACCAAACGGAGTCCAATTGACGTGCCAATTTTTGATGATTTTTTATGGACCAAATGAAGCCCCGGGAGTAAAAGAGTTGGGCCAGAAGAGGCCCGAGCCATCCCCGAGGATGGAGGGTGTGCCCTACCCCCTTGGTGCGCCCCCCTATCTCGCAGATGACTCGGAGCCCCCCCCCCCCCTGACATGAGACCGACGCCAAAAATTCCTATAAATACAGAAACCCCTAGAAAGAAACCTAGATCGGGAATTCCGCAGCCGCAAGCCTTTGTAGCCACCAAATACGAATCGGGACCCTGTTCCGGCACCCTGCCGGAGGGGGGATCCATCACCGGTGGCCAGCTTCATCATCCCGACGCTCTCCATGACGAGGAGGGAGTAGTTCACCCTCGGGGCTGAGGGTATGTACCAGTAGCTATGTGTTTGATCTCTCTCTCTCTCTCTCTCTCTCTCTCTCTCGTGTTCTTGATGTGGCACGATCTTGATGTAACGCGAGCTTTGCTACTATAGTTGGATCTTATGATGTTTCTCCCCCTCTATCTCCTTGTGATGAATTGAGTTTTCCCTTTAAAGTTATCTTATTGGATTGAGTCTTTAAGGATTAGAGAACACTTGATGTATGTCTTGCGTGGGGTACCCGTGGTGACAATGGGGTATTCTATTGATTACTTGCTGTATGTTTTGGTGATCAACTTGCGGGTTCCGTGACCTTGGGAATCTATGCATCGGGGTTGGCACACGTTTTCATCTTGACTCTCTGGTAGAAACTTTTGGGCACTCTTTGAAGTTCTTGTGTTGGTTGAATAGATGAATCTAAGATTGTGTGATGCATATCGTATAATCATACCCGCGGATACTTGAGGTGACATTAGTTTTTTGGTTGATTTGTGTCTTAAGGTATTATTTTACTACGAACTCTAGGGCTGTTTGTGACACTTATAGGAATAGCCCAATGGATTGATCAGAAAGAATAACTTTGAGGTGGTTTCGTACCCAACAATAATCTCTTAATTTGTTCTCCACTATTAGTGACTTTGAAGTGACTCTTTGTTGCATGTTGAGGGATTGTTATATAATCTAATTATGTTATCATTGTTGAGAGAACTTGCACTGGTGAAAGTATGAACCCTAGGCCTTGTTTCAAAGCATTGCAATACCATTTGTGCTCACTTTTATCATTAGTTACCTTGCTGTTTTTATATTTTCATATTACAAAAACCTATATCTACCATCCATATTGCACTTGTATCACCATCTCTTTGCCGAACTAGTGCACCTATACAATTTACCATTGTATTGTGTGTGTTGGGGACACAAGAGACTCTTTGTTATTTTGTTTCAGGGTTGCTTGAGAGAGACCATCTTCATCCTATGCCTCCCACAGATTGATAAACCTTAGGTCATCCACTTGAGGGAAATTTGCTACTGTCCTACAAACCTCTGCACTTGGAGGCCCAACAACGTCTACAAGAAGAAGGTTGTGTAGTAGACATCAGGAGGGGGCGCGGCCCCCTTTCCTTCTCCCTCTCCTCTCCTTCCCCCTTTCCCCCTTCCTAAGAACGAGGGGGGGGGGGCGAATACTACTTGGAGTCCTAGTCGGCCCCCCCATGGCACGCCCCTTGGGTCGGCCTCTTCCCTCTCCTCCTTTATATACGGGGGCAGGGGGCACCCCATAGCACATCAATTGTTCTCTTAGCCTTGTGCGATGCCCCCTCCACAGTTTACTCCTCTGGTCATAGCGTCATAGTTCTTAGGCGAAGCCCTGCGCAGATCACATCACCATCACCGTCACCACACCGTCGTGCTGACGAAACTCTTCTCGACACTTTGCTGGATCAAGAGTTCGAGGGAGGTCATCGAGCTGAACGTGTGCTGAATTCGGAGGTGATGTACGTTCAGTACTTGATCGGTTGGATCACGAAGACGTTCGACTACATCAACTGCGTTAAACTAACGCTTCCGCTTTCGGTCTACGAGGGTATGTGGACACACTCTCCCCTTCTCGTTGCTATGCATATCCTAGATAGTTCTTGCGTGATCGTAGGAATTTTTTTTAAATTGCATGCTGCGTTACCCAACAGTGGCATCCGAGCCAGGTCTATGCGTAGATGATATGCACGAGTAGAACACAAAGAGTTGTGGGTGATAATAGTCATACTGCTTACCACCAATGTCTTATTTTGATTTGGTGGTATTGTTGGATGAAGTGGCCCGGACCAACCATACATGACCACGTTCATGAGACCGGTTCCACCGACAGACATGCAACTTGTTTTGCATAAAGGTGGCTGGCGGGTGTTTGTTTCTCCAACTTTAGTTGAATCGAATTTGACTACGGCCGGTCCTTGTTGAAGGTTAAAACAACACACTTGACGAAAAATCGTTGTGGTTTTGATGCGTAGGTAAGAACGGTTCTTACTAGAAGCCCATAGCAGCCACGTAAAACTTGCAACAACAAAGTAGAGGACGTCTAACTTGTTTTTGCAGGGCATGTTGTGATGTGATATGGTCAAGACATGATGTGATATAAGTTATTGTATGACATGACCATGTTTGTATAAGTTATCGGCAACTGGCAGAAGCCTTACGGTTGTCGCTTTATTGTATGAAATGCAATCGCCATGTAATTGCTTTACTTTATCACTATGCAGAAGTGATAGTTGTAGAAGCAATAGTTGGAGAGACGACAACGATGCTACAATGGAGGTCAAGGTGTTAATCCGGTGACGATGGAGATCATGACTGTGCTTTGGAGTTGGAGATCAAAGGCACAAGATGATGATGGCCATATCATGTCA
This sequence comes from Aegilops longissima, assembly GCA_021605205.1. Classification (NCBI taxonomy): domain Eukaryota; kingdom Viridiplantae; phylum Streptophyta; class Magnoliopsida; order Poales; family Poaceae; genus Aegilops; species Aegilops longissima. Next base: position 461,819,930 of record CM038682.1, on the reverse strand, counting down.
CATATTTTGATTGCCATGTGATGTTTATCTTTTATGCATCTTATTTTTAGCATTGTAAGATGATCCCTCACTAAATTTCAGGGTATAAGTGTTCTCCCTGTGTACGCACCGCTGCGATAGTTCGTCGTGCCGAGACACCACATGATGATCGGGTGTGATAAGCTCTACGTTCACATACAACGGGTGCAAGACAGTTTTGCACGTGTAGAATACTCAGGTTAAACTTGACGAGCCTAGCATGTACAGACATGGCCTCGGAACACTGAGACCTAAAGGTCGAACGTGAATCATATAGTAGATAAGATCAACATAGAGATGTTCACCATTGAAAACTACTCCATCTCACATGATGATCAGAAACGGTTTAGTTGATATGGATCACGTGATCATTTAGATGACTCAAGGGATGTCTATCTAAGTGGGAGTTCTTTAGTAATATGATTAATTGAACTTAAATTTATCATGAACTTAGCCCTGATAGTTTTTGCATATCTATGTTGTTGTAGATCAATGGCCCGTGCTACTGTTCCCTTGAATTTTAATGTGTTCCTAGAGAAAGCTAAGTTGAAAGATGATGGTAGCAACTACACGGACTGGGTCCGTAACTTGAGGATTATCCTCATTGCTGCACAGAAAAATTACGTCCTTGAAGCACTGCTAGGTGCAAGGCCTACTGCAGGAGCAACTCCGGACGTTATGAACGTCTGGCAAGCTCAATCTTATGATTACTCGATAGTTCAGTGTGCCATGCTTTACGGCTTAGAATCGGGACTTCAAAGACGTTTTGAACGTCATGGAGCATATGAGATGTTCCAGGAGTTGAAGTTAATATTTCGAGCAAATGCCTGAGTTGAGAGATATGAAGTCTCCAACAAGTTCTATAGCTGCAAGATGGAGGTGAACAGTTCTTTCAGTGAGCACATATTTAGAATGTATGTGTACCATAACCACTTGACTCAGCTGGGAGTTAATCTTCCGGATGATAGTGTCATTGACAGAGTTCTTCAATCACTGCCACCAAGCTATAAAGGCTTCATGATGAACTATAATATGCAAGGGATGGAAAAGAAAATTCTCGAGCTCTTCGCAATGCTTAAGGCTGCGGTGGTAGAAATCAAGAAGGAGCATCAAGTGTTGATGGTTTACAAGACCGCTAGTTTCAAGAAAAAAAGGCAAAGATAAGAAGGGGAACTTCAAGAAGAATAGAAAGCAAGTTGCTGCTCCCAGGAAGAAGCCCAAATCTGGACCTATGTCTGAAACTGAGTGCTTCTACTGCAAAGGGACTGGTCACTAGAAGCGGAACTGCCCCAAGTATTTGGCGGATAAGAAGGATGGGAAAGTGAAAGGTATATTTGATATACATGTTATTGACGTGTGCCTTACTAATGCTCATAGTAGCGCTTGGGTATTTGATACTAGTTTTGTTGCTCATATTTGCAACTCGAAACATGGGCTACAGACTAAACGAAGATTGTCTAAGGACGAGGTGACGATGCACGTCAAAAATGGTTCCAAGGTCGATGTGATCGCCGTCGGCATGCTACCTCGACATCTACCTTCGGGATTAGTTTTAGACCTAAATAATTGTTATTTGGTGCCATCGTTGAGCATGAACATTATATTTGGATCTTGTTTGATGCAAGACGGATATTCATTTAAATCAGAGAATAATGGTTGTTCTATTTATATGAGTAATATCTTTTATGGTCATGCACCCTTGATGAGTGGTCTATTTTTGTTGTATCTCGGTCGCGGTGATACACATATTCATAATATTGATGCTAAAACATGCAAAGTTAATAATGATAGTGCAACATATTTGTGGCACTGCCGTTTAGATCATATTGGTGTAAAGCGCATGAAGAAACTCCATGCTGATGGGCTTTTGGAATCACTTGATTATGAATCACTTAATGCTTGCGAACCATGCCTCATGGGCAAGATGACTAAGGCTCCATTCTATGAAACAATGGAGCGACCACTGACTTACTGGAAATAATACATATTGATGTATGCTTTGTCTGATGAGTGTTGAGGCTCGCGGCGGGTATCGTTATTTTCTGACCTTCACAGATGATTTGAGCAGATAAGGGTATATCTACTTAATGAAACACAAGTCTGAAACATTTGAATAGTTCAACGAATTTCAGAGTGAAGTGGAAAATCATCGTAACAAGAAAATAAAGTTTCTACGATTTGATCGCGGAGGCAAATATTTGAGTTACGAGTTTGGTCTTCATTTGAAACAATGTGGAATAGTTTCACAACTCACGCCACCAGGAACACCACAACGTAATGGTGTGTCCGAATGTTGTAACCATACTTTATTAGATATGGTGCGATCTATGATGTCTCTTACCGATGTACCACTATCGTTTTGGGGTTATGCTATAGATATGGCTGCATTCACGTTAAATAGGGCACCATCTAAATCCGTTGAGATGACACCATATGAACTGTGGTTTGGCAAGAAACCTAACCTATTGTTTCTTAACGTTTGGGGTTGCGATGCTCATGTGAAAAAGCTTCAGCCTGATAACCTCGAACCCAAATCACAGAAGTGCGTCTTCATAGGATACCCAAAAGAAAATATTGGGTACACCTTCTATCACATATCCAAAGGCAAGATATTTATTGCTAAGAATGCATCCTTTCTAGAGAAGTTGTTTCTCTTGAAAGAAGTGAGTGGGAGGAAAGTAGAACTTGATGAGGTAGTTGTACCTTCTCTCGTATTGGAAAGTGGTTCATCACATAAATCAGTTCTAGTGATGCCTACACCAATTAGTGAGGAAGCTAATGATGATCATGAAACTTCAGATCAAGTTACTACCGAACCTCGTATGTCAAACAGAGTACATTCCGCACCAGAGTGGTACGGTAATCCTGTTCTGGAAGTCATATTAGTAGACCATGATGAACCTACGAACTATGAGGAAGCGATGATTAGCCCAGATTCCGTGAAATTGCTTGCGGCCATGAAATCTGAGATGGGATCCATGTATGATAACAAAGTATGGACTTTTGTTGACTTGCCCGATGATCGTCAAGCCATAGCAAATAAATGGATCTTCAATAAGAAACTGACGCTGATGGTAATGTTACTATCTACAAAGCTTGACTTGTTGCGAAAGGTTTTCGACAAGTTCAATGAGTTGACTATGATGAGACCTTCTCACCCGTAGCGATGCTTAAGTCTGTCCGAATCATGTTAGCAATTGCCACAATTTATGATTATGAAATTTGGCAAATGGATGTCAGAACTGCATTCCTTAATGGATTTCTTAAAGAAGAGTTGTATATGATGCAACCAGAAGGTTTTATCGATCCTAAAGGTGCTAACGAAGTGTGCAAGCTCCAGCGATCCATTTATGGACTGGTGCAAGCCTCTCGGAGTTGGAGTATATGCTTTGATAGTGTGATCAAAGCATATGGTTTGATACAGACTTTTGGAGAAGCCTGTATTTGCAAGAAAGTGAGTGGGAGCTCTGTAGCATTTCTAATATTATAGGTGGATGACATATTGTTGATTGGAAATGATATAGAATATCTAGATAGCATAAAGGATACTTGAATAAGAATTTTTCAATGCAAGACCTTAGTGAAGCTGCTTATATATTGGGCATCAAGATCTATAGAGACAGATCAAGACGCTTAATTGGACTTTCACAAAGCACATACCTTGATAAAGTTTTGAAGAAGTTCAAAATGGATCAGTCAAAGAAAGGGTTCTTGCCTGTGTTACAAGGTGTGAAGTTGAGTCAGACTCAATGCCCAACCACTGCAGAAGATAGAGAGAATGAAAGTCATCCCCTATGCTTTAGCCATAGGTTCTATCATGTACGCAATGTTGTGTACCAGACCTGATGTGTGCCTTGATATAAGTTTAGCGGGGATGTACCAAAGTAATCCAGGAGTGGATCACTAGACAGCGGTCAAGAACATCCTGAAATACCTGAAAAGGACTAAGGATATATTTCTCGTTTATGTAGGTGACAAAGAGCTTGTCATAAACGGTTACGTCAATGCTAGCTTTGACACTAATCTGGATGACTCTAAGTCACAAACCGGATATGTATTTATATTGAATGGTGGAGCTGTCAGTTGGTGCAGTTCCAAGAAGAGCATCGTGGCGGGATCGACGTGTGAAGCGGAGTACATAGCTGCTTCAGAAGTAGCAAATGAAGGAGTCTGGATGAAGGAGTTCATATCCGATCTAGGTGTAATACCTAGTGCATCGGGTCCAATGAAAATCTTTTGTGACAATACTGGAGCAATTGCCTTAGCGAAGGAATCCAGATTTCACAAGAGAACCAAACACATCAAGAGACACTCCAAGTCCATCCGCGATCAAGTCAGGGAGGGAGACATAGAGATTTGCAAAATACATAGGGATCTGAATGTTGCAGACCCGTTGACTAAGCCTCTTCGACGAGCAAAACATGATCAGCACCAAAACTCCATGGGTGTTAGAATCATTACAATGTAATCTAGATTATTGACTCTAGTGCAAGTGGGAGACTGAAGGAAATATGCCCTAGAGGCAATAATAAAGTTGTTATTTATATTTCCTTATATCATGATAAATGTTTAAAATTCATGCTAGAATTGTATTAACCGGAAACTTGATACATGTGTGAATACATAGACAAAACAAAGTGTCCCTGGTATGCCTCTACTTGACTAGCTTGTTAATCAAAGATGGTTAAGTTTCCTTACCATAGACATGTGTTGTCATTTGATGAACGGGATCACATCATTAGGAGAATGGTGTGATGGACAAGACCCATCCGTTAGCTTATCATAATGATCGTTAAGTTTTATTGCTATTGCTTTCTTCATGACTTATACATATTCCTTTGACTATGAGATTATGCAACTCCCGAATACCGAAGGACCACCTTGTGTGCTATCAAACGTCACAACATAACTGGGTGATTATAAAGATGCTCTAATGGTGTCTCCAAAGGTATTTGTTGGGTTGGCATAGATCGAGATTAGGATTTGTCACTCCGAGTATCGGAGAGGTATCTCTGGGCCCTCTCGGTAATGCACATCATGATAAGCCTTGCAAGCAATGTGACTAATGAGTTAGTTACAGGATGATGCATTATGGAACGAGTAAAGAGGCTTGCTAGTAACGAGATTGAACTAGGTATGAAGATACCGACGATCGAATCTCGGGCAAGTAACGTACCGATGACAAAGGGAATGACGTATGTTGTCATTGCGGTTCGACCGATAAAGATCTTTGTAGAATATGTAGGAACAAATATGAGCATCAAGGTTCCGCTGTTTGTTATTGATCGGAGATGTGTATCGGTCATGTCTACATAGTTCTCGAACCCGTAGGGTCTGCACGCTTAATGTTCGATGACGATTTGTATTATGAGTTATGTGTTTTGGTGACCGAAGATTGTTCAGTGTCCCGGATGAGATCACAGACATACGAGGAATCTCAAAATGATCGAGAGGTAAAGATTGATATATTGGACGATGCTATTCGGACACCGGAATGGTTTTGGAGTGGTTCGGGTATTTTTCGAAGTACCGAGGGGTTACCGGAACCCCCCGGGGAAAGTATTGGGCCTCATGGGCCATAGGGGAAAGACAGGGCAGCCCACAAGGGGGTGGCGCGCCCCCCTCCCAAGGGGAGTCCGAATAGGACAAGGGGAGGGGGCATAGCCCCCCTTCCTTCTCCGTCTCCTCTCCTTCCCCCTTTCCCCCTCCGTAAGAAGGAAGGGGGGAGCCAATAGGACTTGGAGTCCTAGTCGGTTCCCCCCGTGGCGCGCCCCTTGTCGGTGTCAAAACCGGCAGATCTCGGGTAGGGGGTCCCGAACTTTGCGTCTAAGGATCGATGGATACAGGAGGAAGGGGACACGATGTTTTACCCAGGTTCGGGCCCTCTTGATGGAGGTAATACCCTACTTCCTGCTTGATTGACTTTGATGAGTACAGGGGTTACAAGAGTTGATCTACCTCGAGATCATAATGGCTAAAGCCTGGTCTTCTAGCCTATATGCTTATGGTCACCTCTACGGACTAAACCCTCTAGTTTATATAGACACCGGAGGGGGCTAGGGTTATACAGAGTCGGATTACAGAGAAAGGAATCTTCACATCCAACGCCAAGCTTTCCATCCACGCAAAGGAGAGTCCCATCCAGACATGGGGGAAAATCTCCTATCTTGTATCTTCGCGGCCCATTAGTCTGGCCCATGTTGCACAGCCCAGACGCCCAAGGACCCCCTAATCCAGGACTCCCTCAGTAGCCCCTGAACTAGGCTTCAATGAAGATGTGTCCGGCGCAGAGGTTGTCTTCGGCATTGCAAGGCGGGTTCCTCCTCTGAATACTCCAAGGTAGTCCTCCAAACAAGATTTCTATATCCGGCTCTGTATAACAGGTTAACCTTCCAACCATAAAATAATAATACTTAAAATATATCCATCGACAGCTTTTTCTGGCAAAACGTCATGTTTCGCTCTGCTATCATCTCAAACCGTTTTTGGGCCTCCCGCCTTGCGCAACTCCCATTAACACGTCTTGTCAAGGCAGAGATCGTGTCCCTTATTGTGAGATTCTGATCAACACGAGTTTTGGTAACCTAACCGTGATGTTTGCACGGCCCCTTGGGAACAGGCGAGTTTTAAGGCTCGAGGGAGGGGGACGCTTGATATTCGTAGTCCATATAAGTGGATAGAATCCAACTCTTCCGCCCCACGCCTCACTCTCTCTCTGCCTCTCCATCCTCAAGCTCCAGCGCCAAGTTCCAAGGTTTTCTCCCCTCTGCAACTCCTCTGACCATGGCCGACTCTCAATGCAAGTGGATGGCCTCCTCCTCACGTAGGAGAACATCAAGGAGCTGCGGGAAGAGCGGTATCTAACTGCGGAAATCAAGCACATGCTTCCTGATTCGGTGCAGATCATCCCTACTCCGGAGCCCGGTGAGAGGGTGGTGTTCATCCCCCACTTATTCCGTGGACTCAAATTCGCCCTACACTCTTTCGTGAGGGGTCTCATGTTCTACTACGGGCTGGATTTTCAGGATCTGGCACCAAATTCGTTCCTCGACATCTCAGCGTTTATCGTCGTGTGTGAGGCCTTCCTCCGCGTCCCTCCACACTTCGGCTTATGCCTCAAGATTTTTAATGTGAAGCCGAAGGTGGTCGATGGGAAATACGAGGACAATGGCGGCGCCATGGTAAGCAAGCTCCCCAAAGTCAATTGGCCAAAGGGAGTCTTTGTGGAACCGTCAAGATATGGCAATAGGAATGGTTCTATATCACAAAACCCAGGCTCCAAGTGGGCAGCCGCTCCAGCCTTTAGATCCGGAGCCCCGCTGAGGCTCACATCCTGGACCGACAAGGGTCTGGACTGGGGATCGGTCCCTGAGGTGCTTGTGCTGCAGAAACGCATCCAGAGCATGATAGCGAAGGACATTACCCTCGCTGATGTAATCCAAGTGATGCTGATCCGCCGAGCACTTCCCTGCCAGTGGCGGTCCCTCAAGATGTGGGAGTTCAATCCGGAAGGGCCGTGGACCCTACAACGGTTCTACGGCACAACGCATAAAAGGATCTGGAAGCTGCTTTTTAAGAAGCAGAAAACATGGCGAAAGTCATCAGACGTCACCGGCCTCGACTGCAACCATCCGGCCTCTAAGGTAAATTCTAAAACCTCCGAACATAATATGTTCGTCGATACAAAGGAGAAGTATTGAGTACTCCATCCCCAAACAAGTCTGGATCAAGAAGGCGGAGCAGATCCGGTGTCCGACTCCGCTCCCCGAAGACCCAGCGAATCCTCTACTAATGAGGATGCTGGTCCCGACGCCATACCAGGCGCCGGTAAAGAAGGACAAGAAGAAGAAGATGAAGAAAGAGGAGGGCACTTTGAACGCGGTGTCCATGAGGGCGATGACAACGAGGAGGAGGAGAAAGAAGAAGATCCTCCCCACAAGGGCAAGAAGAGGGCGGCCTCCGAAGACCTGGAGGCCGAAGCATCCAAGCGGGACAAAATTACCCTCCCCGATGACTCGGACTAAGACGCCGAGGCCATCCCGAAGCATTGTCGCCGAACCAAGCCCCAAGCCGACTCGTAAGTAGTCCAGGATTTTTCACACTCATCCAATCTCCATGAACTGTGATGATAACTCTAAGTTCTATCTTTTAGTCCGGCCCGCAATCTCCCCCAGCTATCCTCATCCTCCGGGGATCTGCCACCAGAGATGATGGAGAGCGAGTCACATCCACTAGCTTCCCCGCCGCCTAGGGTGGATGACCCCGAGGTGTCATCCCATAGGCCCTCCCCGAGCCTTGAAGAGACACAGGGGGCAACTTAACGCCGCCTGAGGGCAACACCTCGACTACCGAAGGACTGTGCGGTATGGCCCCCATGGAGACCGGTAACGGGGGCCCCGGTCAATCCGACCCCCAGCCGCATACTACTCCAGAGACCCACAAGGCTCCGGAGTCCAATGAGCGACCCCCTACGGGAGAGGAGGAAGCGGCGACCTCTGCTAATCCGGAGGCGCCGAATACCATGGCGGACACACTACAAAGTGCATCCTTCCTGGATGAGCACCGCCTCCTGATGGGTACGGTGGCTGAGAAGATTCAGTCCGCCAAGAGCGGGTTGAATGAAGCCTTTTCAGTTAGCGGTGACTGCCCAGTCAGAGGAAGTTTCCGAACTCAAATGGAAACTAGAGCAAGCCGATGAGGACCTAGTCCTTGTTAACACGCGGCTCGACCAGGCGCAAGGTATAAGATACATCTGACTGTATGCCTGCTTATGTCCGTGTTTTGTGGAAATTCAAGAGCTTCAATGTGCGTGTTTGTACAGATGGTGCCGTCGCGGTGGAGACCCTCAGGGGTGAGCTTGCCCAAGCCAAGGAGCAAGCAAGGGTAAGCAAGGCGGTGGCTGATAAAGCAGCTGCGGACTTTACGACCGAACAGGCCACTTGGTGCCGTTTTGAGGAACGGGTGACCGAGGTGGAGCAGAAGCTCAAGGACACCGCTGCCAAGTGCAAATCCTTAGAAGAGGAAAATAAGGCAAAGGGGACCAAACTCGCCAAGGCCCTTCAAGACATTTTGGATGCGCGGTCTGAATCCCTCGCAGCGCGCGAGGAATCCGTCAAGCCGGACAGATTGCGGCTGGTAAGCCCTTTCTTTTATAGGATAAATTTGGGATCGGAGGTATGCCTTGCTTAATCGACTATGGAGTTCTCCAGACGCATATGCGGATCTGCCAAAGAGTGTTGTGGACGCCGCACAATTCTTCCAGGCCCAGGAGGGGTACCTGACGGAGAAGCTCTTCTGGTCGCAGTTTGCGGGGCAGGAGCGTCCCGCACTGCTAAATGACCAGATGGCACAATGGGCGGAACTTGATAAGATGTCCAGCGCGGCCATGGAGGACGTTGTAGTTCGGTTGTGGTCGACCGAAGCCAGTCCGAACAGCTACTGTGGCCTTGTGCGTTGCCTCGTCGATGCGCTGCCCCGAATCGACACTGTAAAGAGGTGGTTCTGCATAGAAGGAGCGAGAATCGCATTCGCCCGTGTCAAGGTGCACTGGGCGAAGATGAAGGCCGAAAAGGTGGAAACTGAGGGTCTGCCCAAAAGCAAAGACCACCGCACACCGGAGCGCTATTTTGAGGACGTACTAAAAAGTGCCCACCTTGTAGAAGGCCAATGCTCTAAGGATGTAGTGTTCGAGTGAACGAGTCCGAACTACCCTGGAGTTTGTATTATGAACTAAGGCTTTTGTAATATATTCATGCCTTTATGAAGAGTTTTATCCTTCTGTGTGGCCATTTTTATATCTGAGAGTTCCCAGTCGTTGGCTTCAACCCCCATGTAGATACTATTAGGGTGTTCGGAATTGCACATGACTACACTTAACCCAACGTCTTGGTCCATGAAGGAGGTGTCAGTGCGGTGAACCAGGCAATCAGACTATGCGGTTTTATTGCTCTCACTTAGCCATAGGAGTTTGACGATGGGTCTACAAAGTAGCCCCTGGTTTGTACGCGGCTATCCTAATGCGGGTGCATTGCATATGTGACCGAAAAACGGTCCTTCGTGTAGTACGGAAAAAATCGCTAAAGATTTTAATAAGTCGCCGAGTGGCTGACCAGCTCTCGCCGCATCATGACAGTCAGTTTTCGGCTTTCTCTACTAAGGTGCTTAACCGGATGAACCAGAAACACAATCGCAGTAGTTCTCCCTTTACTACCCCAGCCGATCAGACGAAACGTAAGGTAGCAAACACAGAAGCCGGGCAACCCAACTATTGACCAAAGACATAATTCGGAGCCGATGCATATAATGCCGTGCTTGGGATGCCGAATTGTGCTATAAAGTTGTTCGGACTTTTTGTTTGGCAACACATGTGTTGCTATATAGAGCCCCTGGCAATTTGTGCCGAGGTGTGTGCGTGAGACAACTGAAGAGATGGAATAAAGTCTATAAGTAAAGACGATACCAAAGAAGAATTATATTCAGTGGAATCTGATCGATACGTCAAAATGTAATCTTACAGAGGGTAGCATAATCACCAAGGCCATTTTACATGCCAGGGGTCTAAGGCTAAAGGGAAAAGCTCTATACAGGTTCTTGAGTGAAATTATGGTCTACAAAATTCCTTGCACCTTCCTTCCGCACGTCTGCGCCGCTTTCGCCTGAGTAAGAAAGATTCCTTGAGAGGAATGGTCTTTGACTATTTGTACGAAACCGGGCTCGGAGAGAGTCCTTGTGAGTCCGTAGGATGAGTAGGTTTTAATTCACCCATGGTAAAAGATAAGAAATAAGTAAAACAGAGGGGAAGGCCATATCGGGTCGAACCGTACTATAGGCATGTCCGTATTTTGCCTCTGCCGATGCTCAAGGTACTTTGAGTGTGTAATTGTGCACGCGCGGTACGAATTTTGCTAATGTATGTGGCGGTCGACGAAGGCGAAACTGCTAATGCAGCCCTGGGATTGCCGGGCTGCCGGCATGCAGAACTGACTGTTCTTGCGTAATAAAGTCCGGCGGCTTAATAGCCGATGAGCTGTGCGGCTTGACAGGGCCGCTTTGTACTTAGGCGGCGATGGCCACAGTATGCTCCTCGGTACGGAGGGAGCGTTCCATGTTTCCGTTGATTGTAATGATGCCATGTGGACCGTGCATCTTAAGCTTTAGATAGGCATAGTGCGGGACCGCATTAAAGTGGGCGCAAGTGGTTCGTGCGAGCAGTATAGCCACTGCGGAATGGGACGATATCGAAGATCAAGTCTTTGCTTTGGAAGTTGTCCGGCGAACCAAAGACGACTTCCAGCGTGATTAAGCCCGTGCAACAGGTCTCTACACCAGGTATTACTCCTTTAAAGGTAGTTTTAGTGGGCTTGATTCTTGATGGATCGATGCCCATTTTGCGGATAGTGTCTTGATAAAGTAGATTGGGACTGCTACCTCTGTCCATGAGGACTCGCGTGGGATGGAATCCGTCGATGATTGGTTCGAGGACCAGAGTTGCCGAACCTCCATGACGGATACTGGTTGGGTGGCCCTTTCGATTGAAGGTGATCGGGCAAGCCAACCAATTTTGGGGCGACCGGCTCTATGGCGCAGACATCCCGTAATGCGCGCTTGTGCTCCCTCTTAGGGATATGTGTGACATATATCATATTCACTGTTTTTACCTTGGGGGAAAATTGCTTCTGCCCCCGTGTGTTCGGTTGACGAGGCTCTTGGTCATCGTAGCCGCTGGGCGACCCTTTCCCATTGTGTTCGGTGTTGAGTTTGCTGGCCTGTTTAAGGACCCAACAATTTCTGTTGGTATGATTGGCGGGTTTATCAGGAGTGCCATGAATCTGGCAAGGCCGATCAAGTATTCTATCTAAGCTGGATGGGCCATTTCTGTTTGCCTTGAATGGCTTCTTCCGTTGATCAGGGTTTAGAGCCATTGAATCCGGCGTTGACCACCTATTTTGGGTTCCTTCATTATTGTTTCGACGCTTGTTCTTGTCGCGTCTTAGCTTGCCATTGCCGTCCCTGGATTCGGAGGTGCCAGGGTCGCTGGTGCTATTGCTTCTACGAGCAAGCCAACTATCTTCTCCCGCGCAAAAGCGGATCATAAGTGTGGTAAGGGCTGCCATGGACCTCGGCTTTTCTTAGCTGAGGTGTCGGGCGAGCCACTCATCACAGACGCTATGTTTGAAGGCCACGAGGGCTTCGGCATCTGGACAATCCACAATCTGGTTCTTTTTTGATTAAGAACCTGGTCCAGAGATGCTGGGCTGATTCTCTGGGTTGCTGGATTATGTGACTAAGATCATCGTCGTCTGGGGGCCAAACATAGGTACCTTGGAAGTTGTCTCTGGATGCGTCCTCCAAGTCTTCCCAGCTACCAATAGAGTTTTCTGGTTGGCTGTTCAGCCAGTGCTGTGATGGCCCCTTGAGTTTTAGGGGGAGGTACTTGATGGCATGTAGATCATCACCGCGTGCCATGTGAATGTGGAGAAGAAAATCTTCAATCCATACTACGGGATATGTTGTGCCATTGTATGATTTGATGTTCACGAGTTTAAACCCTTCTGAGAACTGGTGCTCCATTAACTCATCGGTGAAGCATAGGGGGTGAGCGGCGGCTCTGTATTGGGGAACGTCTCGGCGCAGTTCGGATGAGGTCCGTATGCGGTTTTCGGGTAACTCTTTGCTGGGCATTCGAGGCCGTATTCTTCGGCTGCCAGGACGTTAGTCCATCTGTCATTGAGCAGATCTTGGTCAGCTTGAAGCTGCTACTGCTTCTTCTTTAGGCTTCTTGCAGTTGCTATTAGCCGGCGTTTAAAGCGCTCTTGTTTGAGGGATTCCTCTGGCACGATAAAATCTTTGTCGCCGAGGCTCACGTCGTCCTAGGAGAGTGGTAGATAGTTACTATCCTCCGAGTCTTTGTTCCCTGCTTGCTCGTCAGGGTCAACTTGCCCATCCTCCCAATCATCCTGTTCAGATGTTGGTTCAATGGGGTCTTCTTGGTCTTCGGTGTTCTCCGGAGTATTATTGTCTCCAATGCCGGTATTGCTGTGTTTTCCGCGACGCGATTTAGAGCGGCGCCGCTGATGTCGACGCTTTGGTGGTAACTCAGGAGGATCTTCCTCGACTGGATCCTTCTCATCATCGCCATCGCCTTCTTTAGGTGTGTCCACCATGTACACGTGTTATGAGGAAGTGGTCGTCCAGTGTCCGGTGAATGGCGGGTTTTGGGCCTGCTCCTCTCCGGCATCGACGTCCATACCGTCGATGTCTTCGGAGGCATAATCGAGCATGTCGGTTAGATCCTCGACAGTGGCTATGAAGTGGCTGGTGGGTGGGAAGTAAAATTCCCTATTTTCAGCCCCTAGTCCGGGCTGGGCGCAATTCGGAAGCGGTTCCTCTGTGATGGCGAGGGAGCGCATTAAGTCCAAAGCCTCCTTCAAGAGTGAGGCCTGGACGGGGACAGAAGTTCCCTGGCCAAGCTCGCATGACGCCGACTTCGCAGGCCCGGAGCTAGTGTCCAGAGGAGAGTCCAGCTTTGTGACAACTGCCGGTGACACTATTCTCTCCGGTTCTCCGGTGTTGGGCTCTATAGCCATAGAGAGTCCGGCGGGCTCTAGACTCCCGTCTTCGGACCTGATGATGTGCTCCGAATCTAAAGCCGGGGTGGTGGTTGGGGCTGCGAACCCTTGGAAGATCAAGTCTCCTCGGATGTCAGCGACATAGTTCAGATTTCCAAAACTGATCTGGTGACCAGGGGCGTAGCTGTCGATCTGCTCTAGGAGGCCAACCGAGTTGGCACGCAGTGTGAAGCCGCCGAGTATAAAGATCTGGCCGGGGAGAAAAATCTCCCTCCTGGTAGCATTGTTGCAGATGATCGATCGAGCCATCGAGCCCTTTGATAACGGCACAGTAGAACACTCAATGAAAGCACCAATGTCGGTGTCAAAACCGGCAGATCTCGGGTAGGGGGTCCCGAACTGTGCGTCTAAGGATCGATGGATACAGGAGGCAGGGGACACGATGTCTTACCCAGGTTCGGGCCTCTTGATGGAGGTAATACCCTACTTCCTGCTTGATTGACTTTGACGAGTACAGGGATTACAAGAGTCGATCTACCTCGAGATCGTAATGGCTAAACCCTAGACGTCTAGCCTGTATGATTATGATCACCTCTATGGACTAAACCCTCCAGTTTATATAGACACCGGAGGCGGCTAGGGTTATACAAAGTCGGTTTACAGAGAAAGGAGTCTTCACATCCGAACGCCAAGCTTGCCATCCACGCAAAGACGAAGAATAAGTCCGGCAACCGCCGCGTCTTGCGAAGCCAATCGATGTGGTCCTCGTGGACGTTGGAGCCATCCCACGAGCTAGATAGCGCCATGGGAGAAAGAGGAAGCGAGAGAGGCGCGGCGGCGGAGAGCACAACCACGCTGCGGAGGAGCCGCGGTGGACCAACGGGGTTGACGGCGGAACGACGCGACGGTGAGGGTGCTGCGGCGGCGGAAGAAAGGAGAAGGAGGTAGAAGGAAGGGTGGAGCGAGGGCGAGTGTGCGAGAGTGTCACGCCCAATATGCGACCCTATCCAAAAGGAACTCGACGGTCCCACCAAGGATAGACCCGCATATTGAGACGCTTTTGCAAGGTGGATATCATTACATCAACATTACATAATAGTGGGGATACATACATAAGGCACAAATGCCACAAGAATACATCAACATCATATACAAGATCAACATCCGACTGCGGATGAAAACATAAACAGAAACTCAAACAATATCCACCTCGCTAGCCCAGATGCCGACTGAACCTATCCCCGATCGAAGAAGCGTAAGAAGAACTCCAACACAAGCAAAGATCGCTCTCGCGTCAAGATCATCGCAAAACCTGTACCTGCAACTGGTGGTGTAGTAATCAGGAGCCACGAGGACTCAGCAATCCCATTACCATGGGTATCAAGACTAGCAAAGCTTAAAGGGAAAGGAAGGGGTAAAGTGGTGAGGCTGCAGCAGCGACTAAGCATATATGGTGGCTAACATACGCAAATGAGAGCGAGAAGAGAAACAAAGGAACGGTCGTCAACTAGTAATGATCAAGAAGTGATCCTGAACTCCTACTTACGCCGACATAACCCGAAACCGTGTCCTCCTCTCGATCAACCCCAAAAGAGACACTCACGGTTACGCACACGGTTGGTGTATTTTAGAAGAGTTTACTTCAAGTTTACTACAACCGGATATTAACAAATTCCCATCTGCCACATAACCGCGGCACGGCTCTCGAAAGTTTATACCTGCAGGGTGTCCCAACTTAGCCCATGATAAGCTCTCGCGATCAACGAAGGATATTCCTTCTCCCCGGGAAGACCCGATCAATCTCGGAATCCCGGCTACAAGACATTTCACAGAAATAAAACAAGACCAGGCCTCTCGGCGTTCCGACACCCTGATAGTAGCCGCGCGTATCTCGTCTCAGGCCACGACCGGATGAGCAGTACGTATGGCAACCGACGATACCCCAAGTTGCCTCGGGGCGGCACCGCAAGTGGCTCTAGTTTGGACCAACACTTAGACAAGCATTGGCCCGGGGGGCTAAATAAAGATGACCCTTGGGATGCGTGACTCCCAAGGGAAAAAGGTAATAGGTCAGGCAAATGGTAAAACCAATGTTGGGCCTTGCCGAAAAGTCTTATTCAAAGCGAACTGTCAAGGGGGTCCCACAAATCACCCGACCGCGTTAGGGACGCAAAATCCGGGACATAATACCGATATGACGGAAACTAGGGCGGCAAGAGTGGAACAAAACACCAGGCATAAGGCCGAGCCTTCCACCCTTTACCAAATATATAGATGCATTAATTAAATAAGATATATTGTGATATCCCAACAAGTAAACATGTTCCAACAAGGAACAACATCTCCATGTTCCAACAAGGAACAAACTTCATCTTCACCTGCAACTAACAACGCTATAAGAGGGGCTGAGCAAAGCGGTAACATAGCCAAACAACGGTTTGCTGGGAAGGGTGACAACGAGTTAGAGGTTCATGGCAATTTGGGATGGCTTGAGGAACAAGTGATAGGTAGCGCACCATAGCGATAGAACGATACAACTAGCATAGCAATGATAGTAATGAGATCCAGGTAGCGGTCATTTTGCCTGAAATCCCGCAAGGAAGAAGAACGAGTCCATGAAGAAGATGAACGGATGAAGCCAACCAAGCGTGAGACGAACGGATCCTCACGATCGCAACGAAACAGGAACTAACAAGAAGAAGCACACAACATGTGTAAACACACCACACATAGACAAGACATGATGCACAAACAAGCATGATGCATGACAATACTACATGAAGCTACTCATGGCAAGAGATGATGCAAACAAGAACAACACATCAAAGCAAGTTTAAATGAGGCCGGGACCAACATATAACCATTCCGGTAAGTCCTCATATGCAAATTTCGAAATTGGTCCAGATCTGAATAAACCTTATGTTCAAGTTGTTAAACAGCAAGTTAAAATGCACCATGATGATCTACACGAAATTCTAGTCAAGTTACATATAAAGTTCATTTAATTCGGAGCTACGGCCTAGAAGATATGAGCAAAACAAGATAAGCATGGCATTGATGCAAAATGCATACAAACATCAAGCAAACACCTCAAAACAAGGATGCAACATGATAATATGAAACTACATGCAAAAACAAGCAAGTTTCATATAGAGCACATTCAAAACGGAGCAACGGTTCAACACATACACCCTATACAAGTTTAAAGGACAAGCTGTCCAAAACAGCAACTAGGCATATTGCAAGCATCAAAACAACAAGCTACAGAATCTCAACATGATAACAAAAAGGCATGGGCATGATGTAAAGGTAAAGCATTACAAAACATGAACACTGAACTATCTCCAGAAATCACTAGAACATGCTCAAAATGACATGGCAAGATTGCAAATAATAACAGCTTCAGGCATTGGCAGAAATAACATCAGGTTGCAATGTTTAGAGCTATCAAACAACATGTTACAGGAACTTAACATGGAAAACAAAGGCATGGCATGAATCTACTCAAAGCATATAACAAAAGTCCCTTAGTGACCATAAGCCAAAAGGGATCAGAAAATATGATGGCACCCATGTAAACATGGCAAGTTATATTACAGATTTAAACATGGCAGGAACAACAATAAGTAGGCATGTTGATGAGCTTGAACCACTCACCACAGAGCAATACATGGCATGGCAAGGCAACTCACAGTAAGAAGACATGGAATAGAAGCTATACATGGCAAGAACAACATCATAGCATACACGGATCAACTACAACAACCTTGGCAAAATTGCATAACATGTAAACAATCTGCCAGGAACATTTTATAGCAAAAGTAGAGCTCGATTGAGTCAAGCTATGGCACTCCATAATTTCAAAAAAGGGCATGGATGGATAGCGCAAGTCATGTAGAACAAAACATCCTTACTGAAGTATCTCAAAATATGCATGGATCTCTCTGTAGCATCAAGTCAACATGGCATAAAAATATCAGCAAAACAGGGCTGAAATCAGCAACATCAGGAAGCCTAGTTTGCATGCTTGTGCTAGTCACCACATAGATCACAAAAATACATGGCATACACCCCTGGAAAGATGGCATGGCATATTACAAAACACATGTAGGACTCAAGTTCATAGGGTGCACACATCAATCATGGCAAAAATGACAAAAGTGCATGTTCTGTTAAGAAACAGAAACTAACATCACGTAGCACTCTTCTAACAGCATTTCAGGCATCAAGATGAGCTCAAATGAAAATTATACCATGATATGAAATGATCTACTCTTCGGGACGAACAATTTGACATATTATACGCACAAAACAGAGCTATATGTAGAGAGTTATGATGCGATGAAAATGCAATAAAATATGCAACAATTTCGGGGACTTAGCCAAAATCACCTCGGGGAAAACGGGATGGAGGAGACCCAGGACGGAGAGATCCGGGGACGGGGCTGGCGCGTTTGGATCACGGGACGGGTGGATCTCATCCACCCGCCCGGATCTGACCGGGGACGGACTCGGCGGGCGGCGGCGGCCGGCCGGGCGACGCGGGCGCCGCCGTCGGAGGCAAGGGGCCGCCGACGAGGGAAGGGCGGCCCGAGGCGAGGGCGCTGGGCGGCGCTGGCCGGGGAGGCGCCGGGCGGCGTCCGCGAGAGGAGGCGGCGAGCAGGGCGACCGAGGCCGACGAGGCCGGATCGGCGAGGCTATGGCGGCGGAGAGCTTTGCGGGCGGCCGGCGAGCAACAACAATGGGCGGGCGGGATCCGGCGGAGGCGGCGACCAGCGCGGCGACGGATCCCGGCGGCGGGCGAGGTCGCCGGCGCGGAGGCGAGGCGAGGAGGCGGCGAGCAGGCGGCGGGCGCGGGAGGCGCGGGCGGGCGGCGCGCAGCCGGCATGGCGCTGGGCGGCGGCGCGCCTGCCCGGCCCAAGGGCCTGCCTGGCCCCTGGGCAGCGGCGGCGGGGAGGACGGAGGCGCCCATGTGGCAGGGGGTGGTTGGCTGGAGGCGGCGGCGCAGGCTTTGTCCGGCGCGGCGGACATGTCCGGTGCGGCGCGGAGGGGATTTTTAGGGTTTCGAGGGAATTCATCCGCGAAAATGGAGGGGGAGGCACTTATTTATAGGTAGAGGGAGCTAGGAGAGTCCAAATGAGGTGCGGTTTTCGGCCACGCGATCGTGATCGAACGACCGAGAGCATGGAGGGGTGTTTGCTGGGTTTTGGGCCACTTAGGAAGGGGTGTTGGGCTGCAACTCAAAGAGGGCTTTGCGGTTACCCGGTTAACCGTTGGAGTATCAAACGACCTCCAAATGATCCGAACTTGACAGCGGTTCACGGTGCTATACCAAGGCCGCTTGACAAACCTCGGTCCATTCCGAGACCGTTTAACACCCGCACACCAAAAGAGGTAAAAGGGGGTGTCGGGAGACATAGGAGTGCCGGATTGCAAAACGGACAACGGGGAAAATGCTCGGATGCATGAGACGAACACGTATGCAAAATGAAATGCACATGATGACATGATAAAAATGCAGATGATGACATGGCAAAGTGCAACACGCAAGCACATGACATGGAAAAGACGACGAACAACTGGCAGACACCTGGCGCATCGAATCCGGGGCGTTACAACACTCCTCCACTAACAAGAGATCTCGTCCCGAGATCTTAGGACCGAGACGGAAGGGAAAAGGAATGAGGTGAAACAAGAACTCAAGATAAGAAGCAAAGAATCGAGAGCACTCAAGAAGAAGAGAGGAACACCGAGAATGATGAGAATTGAAAGCTCATGGAATCAGATAGACTATGAAAGCACTCGTTCTAACCGGAGTGGTTAGAATGAGAAAAGAAACGGATAACACTGTAACGATTTAGGCAGCACTCCGGTTGAAAATGGAAGGAAAAGAACATGAACTTCACAAGATGGGATGACACTTGACTTGGTGAACAACACAATGCCTCCGGAAGAAATGAAAGAATTGAATGAAAAGAACTTAGAAGGAAGGATTGAACGGAGTTGTTGAAAAAATCAACAACGAAAGAATAACCTTGTTGTGGTATTATGGAAACCATCTCAAAATTTATGAGCTGATAACCGACCACAAGCGGAAAAGATTGAATAGCTGAGAAGAACGAAGAAATGCAAAACTCCACTTCAAAAGAATACGAAGACTTAATTGCACTTCGAGATGCAAGAAGAAAAGATACTTGAACTCCGCCAACAAAATCTTGATGAACTCTTGAAGAAATGAATTAAATCATGAAGAACCACCATGAAAAACTCCGGTAACAAAAGGATGATGAGATAGAATGAAGGAAGAAAGAATAAGATGAGCCTTGCGATGATTTAGATGGAGGTTCCGATGAAATGGCTGAGGAAATTTGAACTCCGGAAAAGAAAAGATGAAAACACTTGGGACTAGAATTTATTCCTCAAGAACAAACTCCGAAGGAAAAGATTAATCACTTGGATGAAATAAGAATAAGATTTATTGTATGGTTATCCTTCATCAAATTAAACTGATGATAAACAATGGATTTGGCATACTACTTATTCTTCTTGAAAATGATTAAAGGGGTATGGCACAAAACTTGAGAAAGTCTTCATGAACCACCGGTAGAATTGGAAAGAACGAATGGATTAATATGATAATCAAAGAAAATAATCTTGAACGAACCACCGCAAGAATTCGAAAATGACTGACGAAAGAGAGAATGAAGCACCGGGAAGAATTAGAGAAGCACGGAGATACTTGAGGGAATTAAAATGTAAGAGAACAAAGAGATCGCGAACTGATTAAAGAGAAAAAACACCGGAAGAATATGAAGAACGAACGAAAAGGCAAGAATATAGAATAATTGAGAGAGCGAAGCTGAAGAATTAGAACGAAGAAATCTTCCGAAAAGATGGCCTCCGGATGATCGAGACGGAAAGCAACTCCTGAAATACTCCGGATGGATGAAAAGAATTGCACGACTGGAAACAATTAGATAGGATAACATCGAGCTATCACCATGAATATCCGGGAGAACGGACAAGATTTAGAGGGAAAAACTCTTCTTCTATCTTGAAATGACGACGAGGAACACCACCAAAATAACTGAGGTACTCCGGGAGAATGAAAAGCGAAGAGGTTGAGACAACAATGAAATGAATTTGAAAGAGATCTTGGAAAAGCGTCTGACTGATGAAATTCATTCTTACGTCACACTTGAAAAGAATTGGGGATAGCTCCGGGGAAATTAAAAGAAGCAGGTAAGATCCTGGGAAAAGACCTGTGGGTTAGGGCCCACTAAAAGAAAGCACCGTTGGAAAGGGATGTTGAACAGATAGATGATGCACCGGAAGAACTGAAATATTTGACTGAGGTGACAACCTCAAATTAATTGGAACACAGACGAATCTCCTGAGATGTCTTCGGAACCCCGGAATGATTAACTGGCGAGAGGAGAACGAGCAAAGGGAGATATTTGAGCCGAGGGAAAGAATACGGTCGACAACGAAAAACTTGAATGGAATCCACCGGAGAAGAAAGAGAGATGAAGAATGTCAAACGAGACGAGAATTCACCGGTTGAAATGATTGATGGAAGACTGTAGGGTTCCGCATGAATGAAATTGATGCTCGAAACAGACTCAGACTCCGGGAAGAAAAAGGGTGGGAGGGCTGGAAAACACAGAGGCAACTTGGAAGGGGAACCGACGAACAACTTGAAGAGAAAACATCGGTTGAAATCATTGAGGAAAGAAAGGCAAAGACTTCGCACAAGTAGGATGGATACTCGATTACGGACTCCGGTTCCGAGGGGAAAAAGGGAGGGCGGGCGGGAAAAACAAGGACAACTTCGGACAAGGAAAAACAACGACGTCAGAGGAAGAACTGAGGATTGAACTTGCAAAACAAAGAGGGTCGAATCACCATGACGAGAAATGCACCGGATAAAAAGAGCTGAGGAACAACTCAAGAAACTATCCACGTGATCCTAAAGAAAAAATTTGAAGGGGAAGAGGAGTAATTCAAAACACCTACGCCAAGATTCCTCACCAGAGCGATTTAAGGGCAGAGGAGTAAAAGAATTCCTAGTCTCTCGATATAACTAGACTCAAAATAGTTTTCTAGACTCAACATCGCCAAACTACACGATCAATCAAGGGGCTCCTAGGGTCGGTCGAGGCTCTGATACCAACTTGTCACGCCCAATATGCGACCCTATCCAAAAGGAACTCGACGGTCCCACCAAGGATAGACCCGCATATTGAGACGCTTTTGCAAGGTGGATATCATTACATCAACATTACATAATAGTGGGGATACATACATAAGGCACAAATGCCACAAGAATACATCAACATAATATACAAGATCAACATCTGACTGCAGATGAAAACATAAACAGAAACTCAAACAATATCCACCCTGCTAGCCCAGGATGCCGACCTGGAACCTATCCCCTGATCGAAGAAGCAGAAGAAGAACTCCAACACAAGCAAAGATCGCTCTCGCGTCAGTATCATCGCAAAAACCTGTACCTGCAACTGGTGGTGTAGTAATCTGTGAGCCACGAGGACTCAGCAATCCCATTACCATGGGTATCAAGACTAGCAAAGCTTAAAGGGAAAGGAAGGGGTAAAGTGGTGAGGCTGCAGCAGCGACTAAGCATATATGGTGGCTAACATACGCAAATGAGAGCGAGAAGAGAAACAAAGGAACGGTCGTCAACTAGTAATGATCAAGAAGTGATCCTGAACTCCTACTTACGTCAGACATAACCCAGAAACCGTGTCCTCCTCTCGATCAACCCCGAAAATACACACTCACGGTTACGCACACGGTTGGTATATTTTAGAAGAGTTTACTTCGAGTTTACTACAACCGGATATTAACAAATTCCCATCTGCCACATAACCGCGGGCACGGCTCTCGTAAGTTTATACCCTGCAGGGGTGTCCCAACTTACCCCATGATAAGCTCTCGCGATCAACGAAGGATATTCCTTCTCCCCGGGAAGACCCGATCAATCTCGGAATCCCGGCTACAAGACATTTCACAGCAATAAAACAAGACCAGCAAAGCCTCCGGCGTCCGACACCCGATAGTAGCCGCACAGATCTCGCCTCGAGCCCACGACCGGATGAGCAAGACGTCTAACAACCGACGATACCCCAAGTTGCCTTGGGGCGGCACCGCAGTGGTTCTAGTTTGGACCAACACTTAGACAAGCATTGGCCCGGGGCTAATAAAGATGACCCTTGGGATGCGTGACTCCCAAGGAAAAAGGTAATAGGTCGGCAAATGGTAAAACCAATGTTGGGCCTTGCTTTGAAAAGTCTTATTCAAAGCGAACTGTCAAGGGGTCCCATAAATCACCCGACCGCGTTAGGGACGCAAAATCCGGGACATAATACCGATATGACGGAAACTAGGGCGGCAAGAGTGGAACAAAACACCAGCATAAGGCCGAGCCTTCCACCCTTTACCAAATATATAGATGCATTAATTAAATAAGATATATTGTGATATCCCAACAAGTAAACATGTTCCAACAAGGAACAACATCTCCATGTTCCAACAAGGAACAAACTTCATCTTCACCTGCAACTAACAACGCTATAAGAGGGGCTGAGCAAAGCGGTAACATAGCCAAACAACGGTTTGCTGGGAAGGGTGACAACGAGTTAGAGGTTCATGGCAGTTTGGGATGGCTTGAGGAACAAGTGATAGGTAGCGCACCATAGCGATAGAACGATACAACTAGCATAGCAATGATAGTAATGAGATCCAGGGTAGCGGTCATTTTGCCTGAAATCCCGCAAGGAAGAAGAACGAGTCCATGAAGAAGATGAACGGATGAAGCCGAACCAAGCGTAGACGAACGGATCCTCACGATCGCAACGAAACAGGAACTAACAAGAAGAAGCACACAACATGTGTAAACACACCACACATAGAAAAGACATGATGCACAAACAAGCATGATGCATGACAATACTACATGAAGCTACTCATGGCAAGAGATGATGCAAACAAGAACAACACATCAAAGCAAGTTTAAATGAGGCCGGGACCAACATATAACCATTCCGGTAAGTCCTCATATGCAAATTTCGAAATTGGTCCAGATCTGAATAAACCTTATGTTCAAGTTGTTAAACAGCAAGTTAAAATGCACCATGATTATCTACACGAAATTCTAGTCAAGTTACATATAAAGTTCATTTAATTCGGAGCTACGGCCTAGAAGATATGAGCAAAACAAGATAAGCATGGCATTGATGCAAAATGCATACAAACATCAAGCAAACACCTCAAAACAAGGATGCAACATGATAATATGAAACTACATGCAAAAACAAGCAAGTTTCATATAGAGCACACTCAAAACGGAGCAACGGTTCAACACATACACCCTATACAAGTTTAAAGGACAAGCTGTCCAAAATAGCAACTAGGCATATTGCAAGCATCAAAACAACAAGCTACATAATCTCAACATGATAACAAAAAGGCATGGGCATGATGTAAAGGTAAAGCATTACAAAACATGAACAATGAACTATCTCCAGAAATCACTAGAACATGCTCAAAATGACATGGCAAGATTGCAAATAATAACAGCCAGTGCATTGGCGTAAATAACATCAAAGTTGCAATGTTTAGAGCTATCAAACAACATGTTACAGGAACTTAACATGGCAAACAAAGGCATGGCATCAATCTACTCAAAGCATATAACAAAAGTCCCTTAGTGACCATAAGCCAAAAGGGATCAGAAAATATGATGGCACCCATGTAAACATGGCAAGTTATATTACAGATTTAAACATGGCAGGAACAACAATAAGTAGGCATGTTGATGAGCTTGAACCACTCACCACAGAGCAATACATGGCATGGCAAGGCAACTCACAGTAATAAGACATGTCATAGAAGCTATACATGGCAAGAACAACATCATAGCATACACGGATCAACTACAACAACCTTGGCAAAATTGAATAACATGTAAACAATCTGCCAGGAACATTTTATAGCAAAAGTAGAGCTCGATTGACTCAAGCTATGGCACTCCATAATTGCAAACAAGGGCATGGATGGATATAGCAAGTCATGTAGAACAAAACATCCTTACTGAAGTATCTCAAAATATGCATGGATCTCTCCGTAGCATCAAGTCAACATGGCATAAAAATATCAGCAAAACAGGGCTGAAATCAGCAACATCAGGAAGCCTAGTTTACATGCTTGTGCTAGTCACCACATAGATCACAAAAATACATGGCATACACCCCTGGAAAGATGGCATGGCATATTACAAAACACATGTAGGACTCAAGTTCATAGGGTGCACACATCAATCATGGCAAAAATGACAAAAGTGCATGTTCTGTTAAGAAACAGAAACTAACATCACATAGCACTCTTCTAACAGCATTTCAGGCATATGAAATGATCTACTCTTCGAGGCGAACAATTTGACATATTATACGCACAAAACGGAGCTATATGCAGAGAGTTATGATGCGATGAATATGCAATAAAATATGCAACAATTTCGGGGACTTAGCCAAAATCACCTCGGGGAAAACGGGATGGAGGAGACCCGGACGGAGAGATCCGGGACGGGCTGGCGTTTTGATCACGGGACGGTGGATCTCATCCACCTCCCGGATCTGACCGGGGACGGACTCGGGCGCGGCGGCGGCTTCGCCGGGCGGGCGCGGCCGCCGCCAGCGGAGGCAAGGCCGCCGACGAGGGAAGGGCGGCGCTGGAGGCGAGGGGCTAGCGGCGGCGCCGCTGGCGGGAGGCGCCAGGCGGCGTCCGCGAGAGGAGGCGGCGAGCAGGGCGGCCGGTGGCCGACGAGGCCGGATCGGGCGAGGCTATGGCGGCGGAGAGCTTTGCGCGGGCGGCCGGGCGGCAACAATGGCGGCGGGGATCCGCGAGGCGGCGACCAGCGCGGGCGGCGGGATCCCGGCGGTAGGCGAGGTCGCCGCGCCGGAGGCGGGCGGCGGCGAGCAGGCAGCGGGCGCTGGGAGGCGCGGCCGGGCGGCGCGGGCCGGGTTTCACGGCGCGCGGCGGCGGCGGCGGCCGGTTGGGCGGGCTTGCCTGGCCCCGTGGCCGCGGGCGGCGGGGAGGACGGAGGCGCCCACGTGGCAGGCGGCGGTTGGCTGGAGGCGGCGGCGCGGGCTTTGTCCTGCGCGGCGGACATGTCCGGTGCGGCGCGGAGGGGATTTTTAGGGTTTCGAGGGAATTCATCCGCGAAAATGGAGGGGGAGGCACTTATTTATAGGTAGAGGGAGCTAGGAGAGTCCAAATGAGGTGCGGTTTTCGGCCACGCGATCGTGATCGAACGAACGAGAGCATGGAGGGGTGTTTGATGGGTTTTGGGCCACTTAGGAAGGGGTGTTGGGCTGCAACTCAAAGAGGGCTTTGCGGTTACCCGGTTAACCGTTGGAGTATCAAACGACCTCCAAATGATCCGAAACTTGACAGGCGGTCTACCGGTGCTATACCAAGGCCGCTTGACAAACCTCGGTCCATTCCGAGACCGTTTAACGCCCGCACACCAAAAGAGGTAAAAGGGGGCGCCGGGAGACATAGGAGTGCCGGATTGCAAAACGGACAACGGGGAAAATGCTCGGATGCATGAGACGAACACGTATGCAAAATGAAATGCACATGATGACATGATAAAAATGCAGATGATGACATGGCAAAGTGCAACACGCAAGCACATGACATGGCAAAGACGATTTAATAACTGGCGTACACCGGCGATCGAATCCGGGGCGCATAGAGGCGTTGCAGCCCCCTCCTCCCCCTACTTATAGGCTCGTGCGGCGGAGCCAAGGAGGCGAGGCGTGGGGGAAAGTGGGATCAACCGCGCCCCTCCCCCCACGTCCCTCGATTATTGTGCCCTAAAGGCGTGCTGAAACCGCCGCGGGAAGGTGAGCGGTCCGTTCGGGCCGCAGAGGATCCGCACATGGGCCGAGGCCTAGGTATGGTGGGCCCCAGCCTGCGGCGACGTCCCGTCGCGCGCGTGGGCTGGCAGGCCTTTCTGGCCACGTGGTGCGCAGGGTGGCGCGCGGTCAACGCGCGATTCGGCTCGCATTCTCACCTTCTGGCTACGGAACTTCCCGACGACGGCACACCCGCTCAAGGCCGCTTCCATCTGCCGGCTTCAGGATAGGAAGCTGATCGAGCTTCTCGTCCCCCTTTCAGCCTCGAAGCTCAATCAGCTTCGGGGACTACTGTCAGAGTAAATGAACACGGGTAGCCTAGCCGGCTCCCCCCTGGGACTTCTGAAAAAAATTACAAGCCAATCAAGTCATCCAACATCCAAGACGCAGGGCCGCCTTCCCCCGGCCGACTGACCCTCAGGCCGGCTGTCAGGAGGTGGCCCGGCCCCAAAACCTACAAGGAGAAGGCCACGAGAGGGCCGGCTCCCAAGGAGCCGGCCACCAGTGGGCCGACTCTGCGGAGCCGGCCACGAGAAGGCCGACTCCAAGAAGCCGGCCCCCCAGCAAGCGGCCAAGGCCGCACCCTCAGAATCTGCACCCAATAACGATGATGACATGTGGCCTGGCTACAGTGAAGCCTGCCACCGCCGCATCCCGGAGCGCGCATGGCCATAGTGCGCCGTACGGGCGGCCATCACCCGTCCGGCGTGGCACTGTTACCATGCTGACCATGACGTCACCCACGACCGGCTGTCAGTACGACTCGTAGGCGGCGGGCCCTCCGGTCAGAGAGATGCTCGAAGGCGGCTCGGCCTCCCCCAGTCGGCCTGTGATATGGCCAGATCTCCATAGCCGGCTTGTTCCCTCCCTCGAAGGAAGCGCCTCATTAAGGAGACAAGACGAGGTGAGACTACAGTGATCGCCGCCAAGACGGCGGCACTGTAGCCATGCTTACCCCGACAAAGCTCTTGTCATCAGGATTGAGGCAACAGTAACCAGCCCCCGACAAGGTCCTCAGCGGTGGGGCCAACTTGTCGACCAAGAAGACAAGAGTCAAGGGACCCACCACGGCGGCGGGCCCAGGCCGCCACAGAGAAGCCAAGCAGCATAGACACTGACGGCTAGGGTCCGCGCCCAGTCGGATTACCATTGTACCCCTGGGGGGTAGGCCTATATAAACCCCCCCAGGGCACCCATGCAAAGGGATGATCTCTTAGAGTTTTAGACACCACATAGAGGGAAGAGGAGAGCTAGCCGTGCCCTTCAGAGCAGCAGTGATCATGCGGAGACCCCGCAGAGCAGCAGTAGGGGTGTTATCTCCACGGAGAGCCCCGGAGCTAGGTAAGATTCGCCGGCGTGCATGTCTTCGCCTCATCCCGTTTCCAGGCACCGGCGACGTCTTATTGGCTACCACAATGATAAGCCACCTGTTGGCATATGTCGCACCCACCACCCGACATTTGAGCGCACAGTGGGGCCAGGTGCACTGTCGTCCGGAGACCTGTTCTGGACGGGAACCTTCTTCCTCCCCAGCGAGCGTCGCCAGTCCGGCACGCCCGATGGCGCTTGCCCCGACGCGTTGCAAGGCGTCGCTGACTCTTGCGCGGCGAGCTGCCTCGCCAATCTCCTTGGCGAGGCTCGCATCTCCGACGAGCCCGCCTCCGACGCGGGCACAGGTTGCCCTGAGAGCCATCTCGTTAGCCTCCTTGACCAATTCCACGTCTCCGGCGAGCCTGCTATGGATTTGGAGTCGGTCGGCTCCACCGACCCGATGCTTGTCAACTCCGACACGACATCACTCGACACTTTCCCCACCAACGTCGTGATCTTCAACGACCCGCTCCCCCAAGCCGACAGCTGTGGCAGAGCCGTCACCGAGGTGCTGGTCATCAGTCACGGCGGCCCCTCTGGCGAGAACGCCCACGACGCCCTGCAAGCAGCGCTGCATGACCTGCCCGCCCCTCTCCCGACCGACTCCGACGCCGAGGCGCTGGAGGCGCGCCGCCTCGCCCTCCACGCGGAGGGCCAGAGGATAGCTTCCATGAGACACCTCACTGAGGCTCACCAGCGCGAAGTCGATTGCGCCGCCTTTGGCATGCCACCCCCTGACGGGTCGAGCTGAATCGTCGTCATCTAGAAACGCGGCGCAGTCATCGCCGACATGCTGGGAGTGGACCACCCAGTCTACGCCACGCCCCTCGAGAACCTACGCGCCGCCCAGGCGGCCGTAGAAGAGCTGAACGGGCTAGGGCCCGACGAGCTCCCCTATATGGCTAGACGCATCCAGCAACTGATTGGTGCGGCCGCAGAGCGACATGAAGACGGCGCCCGCACCGAAAGCCCTCCCCCGCGCCGAGAGCACGGCGCGACGTCACGCACGCTGACCGCGGGCAACACCCGCGCACGGCGAGAGAAGGAGCCGGCTGCCAGCCACAGCCGAACCCGGATCTCCATCGAGCGCGACGCAGAAGGCCGTCCTCGAGCCGTGGAGCGGCGAGGCAACCCGCCCCCTCCTCCGCCACGTGGGGAAAGATATCCCACCCCGCCACCTGTCACGCATCCGACTCTCAGCGGCCGACTAGGCCGCCGCGAAGGAGTCGGGCGAACGACGCCCTTTCGATCGACCGCCTTAGCGCGATCCACGGCATTGAAGAAGAAGACGATGTCGGTCCGCTTTGCTTCGCCCCGCATCCGCGACGAGCCCTTCCCTAAAGGGTTCTCGCTCCCAAGAGACACGCCCAAGTACAACGGCTTTGTGAAGCCGAAGGATTTGCTGATTGACTACTCCACCACAGTCAGCATAGCGAACGGCAACAGGCGCGTTGCCGTGAAATACGTGCCCCTCATGCTTCAGGGCACGGCGCGAACCTGGCTCAACAGCCTCAAGCCGTATAACATCAACAGTTGGCTAGACTTCACAGAAGCCTTCATCCGCAACTTCACCAGCACCTACAAGCGGGCTCCCAAGCCCAGACAGCTCTCCTTGTGCGTACAAGGACCCACAGAGTCGACTCGCGACTACCTCACGCGTTGGGCCGATCTCCGCAATTCCTGCGAGGGGGTACACGAGGTTCAAGCCATAGAGTACTTCACCGCCGGGTGCCGAGAAGGCACCCTCCTCAAGCACAAGCTTCTCTGCGACGAGCCGACTACCCTCGACGAGCTACTAGTCATAGCGGACAAGTACGCCACCGCCGACTCCTCGATGAAAATCGAGCTTCGGGTGGACGCCTCAGGGAAGGTACTCAACCCGGCTCCCAAAACGTCGGCTGGCGACTTCAGCCGACGCCCGTACCAAAACGACAACAAGCGCAAGGGCCCAATGCCGCCTCCAACCAGACGGCAGGTGGCCACCGTCGAAGACGAACAACCTGAGGGGCGGCCCGCGCCCAAGAAGCCGAACGGCGGCAGGCCGTCTTGGCAGCCGGCTTTCTCCTACGAGCAAGCCCTCGACGCCCCTTGCAAGTTCCACAGCGGCGCGAAGCCGTCCAACCATACGACCCGGAAATGCCACTGGCTCACCCGAATCACCAAAGGCGAAGGGCTGGTGCCACCTCCGCCAGCTGGACAGCCGCCTCTGGCTCCTCAACAGCCGGCCGTTTGCCCAGCAGTCGGGGCCGTCCAAGACGAGTTCCCCAACGAGCATGCCGCCTACATCGTCTTTACGAGCCAGCCTGAAGACCGGCGCAGCAGGCGCCGGCAGCACCAAGAAGTCAATGCGGTCGCCTCCAACAACCCCGAGTACATGCACTGGACAGAAAAGCCTATTAGCTGGAGCCGGCCCGACCACCCAGAGGTGATGCCGTCCCCGGGCTCTTATGCATTGGTTCTGGAAGCAACCCTAGCAACAGACAGGCTTGCTGCCCGATTCTCCCGCGTACTGATAGACGGCGGGAGCAGCATCAACATCCTGTACTGCGACACCATGGAAAAGCTAAACGTCAAGACCAAACACCTCATGCCAAGCCGGACCGTGTTCCATGGCATTGTACCCGGCATGTCCTGCTCAGCAATCGGCAAGATCAAGATAGATGTTCTCTTCAGAGACAAGGACCATTTCCGCCGAGAAGCGATCTGGTTTGAAGTGGTGGACCTTGAGAGCCCCTATCATGCACTGCTTGGCCGACCTGCTCTGGCCAAGTTCATGGCTGTACCCCACTATGCCTACCTCAAGATGAAAATGCCAAGTACCAAGGGCATCTCCACCATAGCCGGCGATTACAAGAAATCCTCCGAGTGCGCTGCAGCCAGCAGCCGGCTGGCCGAGTCCCTTGTGATCGCTGAAGAGAAGAAGATATTGGACCGAGTCGTGGCCATGGCCGGCAAGCAGCCAGCCCTGTCCCCCGACCCCAAGGAATGTGATGCCCAAGGTTCTTTCCAGCCGGCCAAGGAAACGAAGAAGATACCTCTGGACCCAGAGCATCCAGAAAGGTTTGCCGTCATTGGGGCAAACCTGGACAGCAAATAGGAAGGCTAGCTCGTCGATTTCCTCCGTGATAATCGGGACATCTTTGCATGGTCCCCCAAGGACATGTCGGGTGTTCCGAAGGGATTCGCCGAGCACAAGCTACACGTCCGAGCGGACACAAAACCAGTCAAGCAGCCCCTCCGCCGGCTGTCGGAGGAGAAGAGAAGGATTGTGGGAGAAGAGATAGCTCGGCTCCTGGCGGCCGGCTTCATAATGGAGGTGTTCTTTCCGGAGTGGCTTGCCAACCCAGTCCTCGTGCTGTAGAAGAATAACAAGTGGCGCATGTGTATAGACTACACAAGCCTCAACAAAGCATGCCCCAAAGATCCCTTCGCCCTGCCAAGGATTGATCAAGTGATAGAATCCACAGCCGGATGCGAGCTATTGAGTTTCTTGGATGCTTACTCAGGCTACCACCAGATAAAGTTGGATCCAGCTGACCGCCTGAAGACCGCCTTCATCACGCCATTCGGAGCTTTCTGTTACCTGACTATGACATTCGGCTTGAGAAATGCCGGTGCCACTTTTCAGCGTTGCATGCAGAAATGCCTCCTCAAGCAACTCGACAGAAATGCCCACGTCTACGTAGACGATATCGTGGTGAAGACGGAGAAGCGCGGCACCTTGCTGGAAGACCTCAAAGAGACATTTGAGAACCTGCGCTGGTTTCAGATCAAGCTCAACCCCGAGAAATGCGTGTTCGGAGTACCAGCCGGCCAGCTTCTAGGATTCCTGGTCTCCGAACGCGGCATTGAATGCAACCCAGTAAAGATCAAAGCCATTGAGAGAATGGAGATTCCCACCAAGCTGTGAGACGTCCAGAAGTTTACCGGGTGCCTGGCCTCCCTGAACCGCTTTATCAGCCGGCTTGGAGAAAAGGCTCTCCCCCTCTACCGACTCATGAAGAAAACCACTCACTTCGAGTGGAACGACCAAGTCGACCAAGCTTTCCATGAGCTAAAGAAGATGCTGGCCATGCCGCCTGTCTTGGCGGCGCCGAATGAGAAAGAGCCCATGCTCCTTTATATTGCCGCCACCAGCCGGGTGGTCAGCACCGTCATCGTGGTCCAGCGCCCTGAAGAAGGCCGAGCTCAGCCAGTCCAGAGACCGGTGTATTACTTAAGTGAAGTGATGTCCACCTCGAAGCAGAACTAGCCGCACTACCAGAAGCTGTGCTATGGCATGTACTTCGCCACCAAGAAGTTGAAGCCCTACTTCCAAGAGCACCCCATCACGGTCGTATGCACGGCCCCGCTCACCGAGATCATAGGCAGCCGGGACGCGTCCGGCCGGGTGGCTAAATGGGCCATTGAGCTGGCCCCTTACACGATCTTCTACCAGCCGTGCACCGCCATCAAGTCCCAGGCATTGGCCGACTTCCTCGCCGACCGGGCCGAGACTCAATACCGCCGCCGCCCCGACTCCACTCATTGGTGGATGCACCCGATGGGTCCAAGATGCGCACCGGCTTGGGAGCCGGCATCATCCTCACCTCTCCCAAAGGCGATAGACTCAGATACACATTGCAAATCCACTTTGCCGCCTCCAACAATGTGGTCGAGTATCAGGCGCTCATACACGGGCTCCGGCTAGCCAAAGAGCTCGGCATCCGCCGAATCCTGTGCTATGGCGACTCGGATTTGGTGGTCCAGCAGTCATCTGGTGACTGGGATGCCAAGGACGCAAACATGGCAAGCTACCGCTTCCTCGTTCAGCAAATCAGCGGGTATTTTGAAGGATGCGAGTTCCTCCACGTGCCATGGGCCGACAACGAGCAAGCAGATGCCCTGGCACGAATAGGCTCCACTCGACAAGCTATACCAACCGGCGTCTCTCTCCAACGCCTCCTCAAGCCGTCTATCAAGCCATGTCCAGAATGCAATTCCATCTTCGTGCCGCTAACCCCGACAAAGACGGATCCGGCTTGGGGAACCAAGCAAGCGGCCCGGGGACTTCGATAGGCGGCTCGGGGACTGCCATAGTCGCACCCGGCCCGAGGACTTCAGAACCCGGCCCGGGGACTATGGTAGTCGGCCCGGGGATTGCATCAACACCACAGGCGGTGGCCAACTCCAGCTCTTCACCACCCAGCCCACCCGCCCTGGTTACAGTAGCCGTGTTGGCTATAGAAGAAGTCACAGCTCCATCATGGGCTCAGCCCATCCTCAACTTCCTGGTAAACAGAGAACTGTCGGCTGACAAGATCGCGGCAAGACAAGTCCAACACCGAGCCGGGGCATATACAATTGCTAACAGAGAGCTCGTCAGACGCAGTGTCACTAGAATCTTCCAGCGCTGCATCGAGCCAGAGAAGGGCATAGCAATCCTCAAGGACATTCACCAAGGTGAATGCAGCCACTACGCAGCCTCAAGATCACTCGTTGCCAAAGCTTTCCGCCATGGATTCTTTTGGCCGACTGCTTTGGACGACGCCAAGGAGTTGGTCAAACATTGCAAAGGGTGCCAAGTCTTCCGCTCTAAGCAACACCTGCCGGCTTCGGCACTCAAGACCATTCCCCTCACCTGGCCTTTTGCCGTCTGGGGACTGGACATGGTGGACCCGTTCAAGACGGCGCGCGGCGGCATGACACACCTGCTCGTCGCCGTGGAAAATTTACCAAGTGGATCGAAGCAAAGCCGATTAAGAAGCTGAATGGGCCGACTGCCATAACATTCATCGCAGATATTACAACTCGGTACGGCGTGCCACACAGCATCATCACCGACAACGACACGAATTTTGCCAAGGGAGCATTGGCATGTTTCTGCGCGACACAGGGCATCCGACTGGACCTAGCGTCCGTTGCCCACCCGCAGTCAAACGGCCAAGTTGAGCGAGCAAATGGCCTCATCCTTTCCGGCATCAAGCCCCAACTGGTCATGCCACTGGAGCGTTCGGCCGGCTATTGGCTCGACGAGCTGCCGGCCGTCCTCTGGAGTCTGCGCACTACCCCGAACAAGTCAACCGGCTTCACCCCTTTCTTCCTTGTATATGGTGCCGAGGTTGTCATCCCAACTGACATCGAGTTCAACTCGCCTCGGGTGACCATGTACACGGAAGCAGAGGCCAAAGAAGCACGAGAGGACGGCGTCGACCTACTGGAAGAAAGCCGGCTGTTAGCCCTCAGCCGGTGCGCCATCTACCAACAGGGTTTGCGCCGCTACCACAGCCAGAAGGTCAAGCCAAGATCCTTTCAAGAGGGTGACCTTGTGCTCCGGCTGATCCAGCGAACAGCTGGCCAGCACAAGCTCTCGGCCCCTTGGGAAGGCCCCTTCGTCATCAGCATAGCATTGGGAAACGACTCCTACTACATGATCGACGCACAGAAGCCGAAGGCACGAAAGAGAGATGATTCCGGCAGGAGTCGGAACGACCATGGAACGCCAACCTCCTCCGAAGATTTTACATTTAAAATGCAGTATGTATCACGCTAACTTTTGTACTAAGTACGAGACAATAGGCCCCCCGAGGAGCACTCGGGGACTGCCACCTTTTATCTATGAATGACGAGTATCATGCTTATGATTTTGTCGTTACATTCTTACTCCTCGTCCGGCACCGGGTTTGACTAGTCGGCCCGGGGACTGGCCACCTTGAGTTATATTCAACTTCCACCTGCAGTCAGACAAGTAGTGTGCTGGCACCCAATCCCTCTCTTGTCGAAAGTTGCAGCTTGAAAAACCGACTGTCCGGCTGGCAAGAGTCAAAGGCAGGAAAGGATGCCCACACGAAAAACGTCTAAGGACTAACGAACTCGTATAACAAAAGCCGGCTTCCTCCCGTCACCGATCGGCTACCAGAGTAGCCGGCCGGCCGGCTTCCCATTTCACCTTGCCACAATCCAAGAAAGCTCAAGTACTTGTCTTCCCGCAAATGGCCAAGTTCCTCCCCAACCACAGACTGCAGAGCAGCTGTTCGGCTGGGAAGGCGGCGATCAAGGTAAGGCAGCAAAGGAAACAGCCTAAGGATAAAAAGCAAATTCGAATGGAAGCCAAACACATGCATCATTATATTTACACAAAAGCCTTCGAAAGGCCGGCATTCAACATAGTTTGAATACACCCCAAGTGGGTGGAACTGCGCAAGTTTAATAAAAAAAGTTGTTCAAAGAGTAACAACAGGAAAGCAAGAGCGGCAGATCAGGCCAGGGGAGCGATAGGCGAGTCGGGCAGGTCGGCGGAGGCGGCAGTGCTGGCTGGAGGAGTGGCCGGCTGGCGGGTCTCGGCTTGATCATCACCCCTGGCAGGCGGCACGCTCGCGCGCGCCTCATTGCTTGAGGCACGATCAGGCTGAAGCTGGCTGGTCGCTTCGCCATCGGGCACGACGTCTGCGCCGCCCTCCCCTTCTTCGTCTTCGCCTTCGTCGCTGGAAGCGATCTCCTCCGCCGAGTCCTCACCTTACGTTGGGTTCAGCCCGAACCACTCCTCCGGTTGGGCGACGCCGTTATCATTCACCTCAGGAGCGAAAATGCTGGTGTCGGTATATTCGGTGATAGCCGACGCGCACTGGACGATAGCCGGCCGCACCGCCACCAGCTCCCCGTCGGCCTCCTGCCTCCAGGTGCTCAGCTGGCCCAAGCTCAACCCAGGATACCAGGCTCGTACGAACTCCAGCGCCCGCCTGGTGCCGGACCGAGCAGCGGAAGCCTTCTAGGCCTCAAAGCGGCCAACCGCAACCTCCAGCCAGTCGGCAGTCCGACTGGGGCTACGGGGAATCGCCTCGCCAGGCCAGAGGGCGGTCAGAACCTGCGCCCCGGCAAGCTGAAGACGGCGGAGCATGCGGTGAGCCGGCTGCAGCCGGGCCTGGATCGCCAAAAGCTGTTCCTCAAGCGTCCGGCTGGCATCTGGCGCGATATCAAACCCTGCTTGCCGGAGTGCCTCGTGATGGGCCTCAATGGCTTGGCTGGCGGCGACGGAGTAACCGGGAAAGTAATCTGCGCGAAGAACAAAGAAACAACACAAAAACCAGAAGATAAACAAGAGGGCAAGGGGCAAGCAAAGGGGTGAAAACGAAGGCGGCTTACCATCGATCAGATCCTCAACCCGTCCATAGCCCTCGCTCAGCGCTTGCCTCGCTTCAGCCAGCCTGCCGCCTCGGTCTCCAACTCGGCCTTAAGGGCGGCCTCGCTATCCTGCGCCTTCTTCAGGGCCGCCTTATGGCTCTCCTCCTAGTCGGCCAGTCTCTTAGCCAGGCGGTCGCGTTCCTAGGCCAAGACGCTGCACTCAGCCTCCTTGGCGCGAAGGGCGGTCTGGGCCCCTGTAACACCCCGGACGTAACTTTCCATATTTGCAACTCCAACTCTTGCCATTTTCGGCATTGTGATATGATATTCCCTCCGTGGTTGGGTTTTTCTTCTTTTTGCATTTTGTCCATGTCATGCATTTCATATCATGTCATCATGTGCATCTCATTTGCATACGTGTTCGCCTCATGATTCCGAGCATTTTTCCCGTTGTCCGCTTTTGCAATCCGCACTCCTATGTCCCCGACGTCCATTTTACGTTTTTCCGTGAGCGGTACTAAACTTTCTCGGAATGGACCGAGGTTTGTCAAGTGGCCTTGGTATACCACCGTAGACCACCGTCAAGTTTCGGTCATTTGGAGCTCGTTTGGTACTCCAACGGTTAACCGCACTCTCGCAAAGGCCTCTTTTGAGTTGCAGCCCAACACCCCTTCAAAATAGTCCAATAACCCATCTAAGTCACTTCCATGCTCTCCGTCGTTCGATCACGATCGTGTGGGCAAAAACTACACCTCATTTGGACTCTCCTAGCTCCCTCTATGCCTATTTAAACAACCCCCCATTCCAAATCGCGGTTCAACCCTAGCCTTCCCCTACGTCGCGCCCGCCGGACACGTCCGCCGCCGCCGGACGAAGTCGCCGCCCCCAAGAGCCATCGGCGTCGCGCCACGTGGCGCCCACTTCTTCGCGCCGCGCCTGCCCGCCCACGGCCGCCCGCCCGGCCGCCCTGGCCCGACCAGCGCCTCGCCTTCTCCAGCGTCCGCGCCCGCGCCGCCGCCGCCACCGCCGACTCGCCCTCCACCGCGCCCGGCGCCTCCCAAGGCGCCGCCCGGCGTCCGCCGCCGCCCACCGCGGCCACCGGCCACCACCGCGGCCGCCACGCCACTGCCACGCCGGTCCCGTCTCCGCCGCCGCGCCCCTCCTCCGGCGGCCCCGCCCGGCGAGCTCATGAGCCGCGCCTCCCGCCGCCTCGATTGAGATCCCGATCCGGATCTCGGGTTGACTTTCTTCCCCTAAATTTCGTCTAAGTTTTAATCCGTGATAATTGTGGCATTTTCAACGCATCATAACTTTGCATCTGTAGCTCCGTTTTCAGCGTGTAATATGTCAAAATGTTCGCCTCGAAGAGTAGATCATTTCATCTCATTGCATCATTTTCATTTGAGCTCATCTTGATGCCCGAAATGCTGTTGGAAGAAGGCTATGTGATGTTAGTTTCGCTTTCTTAACAGTAACTTGCACTTTTGTTATTTTTGCTATGATTGATGTGTGCACCCTATGAATTTGAGTCCTACATGTGTTTTGTAATATGCCATGCCATCTTTCCAGGGTGTATGCCATGTATTTTTGTGATCTATGTGGTGACTAGCACAAGCATGCAAAGTAGGCTTCCGATGTTGCTGTTTTCATTTCTGTTTTCTTGATATTTTGATGCCATGTTAACTTGATGCTACCGAGAGATCCATGCATATTTTGAGATACTTCAGTAAGGATGTTTTGAACATATGGTTATGCTCTATCCATCCATGCCTTTGTTTTCAATTATGGAGTGCCTTAGCTTGAGTCAATAGATCTCTACTTTTGCTATAAAATGTTTCCTGGCAGATTGTTTACACGTTATTCAATTTTGCCAAGGTTGTTGTGGTTGATCCGTGTATGCTATGATGTTATTCTTGCCATGTATGTCTTCTATGCCATGTCATCTTGATGTATGTATGCTTAGTTTATCATATTAGGCTCTGTAGTGAGTGCTTTGAGCTTGTAAACATGCCTACTTGTTATCTGTTTTTGACATGCCCTGTTGCTGAATCTGTTAACGAAACTTGCGATATTGACATGGGTGTTACTATATTTTCTGATCCTTTTTGGCTTATGGTCAGTAAGGGACTTTTGTTCTATTCTTTGAGTAGATTCATGTCATGCCATGTTTTGCTATTATAAGTTCCTGTAGCATGTGGTTTTCTTGCTCTGAACTTTGCTACCGATGCTGTTTTTGCCATGTTCAGAATTTCACTAAGTCTGTGAAGTTGATATGTTTTGCACTTTTGCCATGCTTGTTTGAACCTGTTATGATGTGAACTAGCCGTAGCTCAGTGTTCATCTTTTGTCAAGCATCTTGAGTAGATCACTTCCATATGCTTTGTTGGTACGTTTGGGTGCAGTAGCTTAATTTCTTGTTGCTTGCTAAGTGGCATCATCTTTGTTAATGGCAGATTTGTGCCATTCTTGTTTTGCTTGTCATTTGCAAACCGTGCATCCGATTCCGGTGATCTTTATATCGATTTCAACCAAATCATCTCATGTTTCCAGTGGCATACTTGGTTTGCCAAGTTGATGCCTGGTTCATCATTTTCCTTCCGGAGCGCGCATACGCATTGCATATCACATCTCGCATATCATGTCATGTTTTGCATCATGTTGCTTGTGCATTGCACCGTGATTTATTGTGGTTCCTTTGTTTGTGTTCTTGCTTTGGGTAGAGCCGGGAGAGACGAGTTTGTGAACGAGGAACCTGTTGAGAACGCTTACGAGGATCAAGCTTTCGACAACTCTGAGAACATTGCAGGCAAGATGACCATACCCTCGAAATCACTTCTATCTTTGCTAAGCTAGATGCTCGCTCTTTTGCTATGCCTATGCTACGATGCCTATCACTTGCTTATCATGCCACCCATATTGCCATGTCAGCCCCTAACCATCCTTTCCTAGCAAACCGTTGATTGGCTATGTTACCGCTTTGCTCAGCCCTCTTATAGCGTTGTTAGTTGCGGTGAAGATGAAGTTTGTTCCTTGTTGGAACATGGAGATGTTGTTCCTTGTTGGAACATGTTTACTTGTTGGGATATCACAATATATCTGCTATAATTAATGCATCTATATACTTGGTAAAGGGTGGAAGGCTCGGCCTTATGCCCAGTGTTTTGTTCCACTCTTGCCACCCTAGTTTCCGTCATACCGTGTTATGTTCCTTGATTTCGCGTTCCTTACACGGTTGGGTGATTTATGGGACCCCTTGACAGTTCGCTTTGAATAAGACTCGTCCAAAGAAGGCCCAACTTTGGTTTTACCATTTGCCACCTAAGCCTTTTTCCCCCGGGTTTTCGCGAGCCCGAGGGTCATCTTTATTTTAACCCCCCCGGACCAGTGCTCCTTCGAGTGCTGGCCCAAACTAGAGTGCTTTGCAGCGCCCCTCAAGGAAACTTGAGGTCTGGTTTTAGTTGTACGGACTGCTCATCCGGTGTGCCCTGAGAACGAGATATGTGCAGCTCCTATCGGGATTTGTCGGCACATTCGGGCGGCTTTGCTGGTCTTGTTTTATTGCTGTCGAAATGTCTTGTAGTCCGGGATTCCGAGATTGATCGGGTCTTCCCGGTAGAAGGAATATCCTTCGTTGACCGTGAGAGCTTATAATGGGCTAAGTTGGGACACCCTGCAGGTATTATCTTTCAAAGCCGTGCCCGCATGTTATGAGGCAGATGGGAATTTGTTAATGTCCGTTGTAGAAAACCCGGTTGACCTCAATTAAAATACACATCAACGCGTGTGTAACCGTGATGGTCTCTTCTCGGCGGAGTCCGGGAAGTGAACACGGTGTTGGAGTTATGTTTGACGAAGTAGTTCAGATCACTTCTTGATCGCTACTAGCTTCACGACCGTGCTTTGCTTCTCTTCTCGCTCTCTTTGCGAATGTAGCCACCATATATGCTAGTCGCTTGCTGCAGCTCCACCTCACAACTCTGTCCTTCCTATAAGCTTAAATAGTCTTGATCTCGCTGGTGTGAGATTGCTGAGTCCCGTGACTCACAGATTCTACCAAAACAGTTGCAGTGCCGACGATGCGGTCAGGTGACGCAACCGAGCTCAAGTGGGAGTTCGACGAGGAACGTGGTCGTTACTATGTGTCTTTTCCCGATGATCGTAGTGGAGCCCAGTTGGGACGATCGGGATCTGTGTAGCATTTGGGGTATCTTCTTTTATTTTGGTTCCGTAGTCGGACCTTGAGTGTAATCTGAATGATGGATGTTTATTTATGTATTGTGTGAAGTGGCGACTGTAAGCCAACTATGTATCTCTTTCCCTTATGTATTACATGGGTTGTGTGAAGATTACCTCACTTGCGACATTGCTTTCAATGCGGTTATGCCTCTAAGTCGTGCTTCGACACGTGGGAGATATAGCCGCATCGAGGGCGTTACAAGTTGGTAATCAGAGCCTTCCCCGACTTAGGAGCCCCCTACTTGATTGTTTGCTGGCGTTGTTGAGTCTAGAACGGAAAATGTTTTGAGTCTTAGGATTATATATATCGGAGAGTAGGATTCTTTTTACTCCCCAGTCCCTTCGTCGCTCTGGTGAGGTCTCCTGACGTAGAAGTTTTGACTCTCCTCTCCTCAAATTTCACTAAAAAAAATTTTAGGATCACGCGGGTATCTTGGAATCGTTCCGATGGTTTTGTGATGAGAACATTGTTCTTGGTGCCTCGACATTTAGGGGTTGTGGCGGTGTCCCGGGAGTTGAGCTCCGAGGTGTTGTCGTCACAATTTTATCGTTGCAGTCTCGAATACCTAAGTTTTGCCGACATCGAAATCTCTTTGTACAGTTGTTGGTGAGATAACCCGATAACCCAATCTTCGGGCGAGCTCGAGTATTGCCATGACTCGTATAACGGATTTTTTCAAGGTCGAGGTACACGATTTCGAGGATTTCTTGGTTATGTGTTGGCGGATGGATACAATTGGATCTAGGTATTGTTAGTTTGGGTGATATATTTTGTGTCCCTGTATCCCCAACACCAGATTGCATAACCGTAAAGTTTCGGGAGTTTATAGGTGGGATTCAAGTAGCTCCTAGCATTTCTTCCCGCAGATATTTGGTTCGTGATTGGGTAATCCTTACCACTTATTTGTTCCAGTCTTACCTTGTTTTTTTTTCATCAACCTTTAATCAAGTGGCTTCTCACATTAATGGACGTGTGATGTTAACTTTGGAATTCATTCGTTCATCCTTGTTCGAATGTTTATTGTGAAGACTATATGTTGCAATTTCTATCCGTTGATTCTACTTGTCTATCTGTCTATCAAGTGCTAACGGATGTCACCCTCTTCAGATGGCTCCGCCAACGCCGTAATCCGGAGCGAAATGATGGGAATCACGAACCTCCACCTCCACCTCCGCCTCCGGAGGCTCCGGCAAGCTATCATGGCAGCCACCAATGCCAATGCTCGATGATTTTGCAGCTCTTGCAAGAGCGCACTCAAGGGCAAGGCAGTCAAGGAAATCAAGGTCAAGGCAACAACCAGCCGCACTTTGCTACTCTCGGTCAGTTCCTCGCTAATCAGCGAAGTCTTTCGGTTTACGTGTCGAGGCCACGACGCCGACGATTGGCTTGTGGACATCTGCAAACATTTTGAATGTAGCAATGTCGGACCTGAGGACTTTGTCAAGTTTGCATCGCTTCAACTCAAGGACCAAGCTGCTTGAGTGGTACCAGAATACAAAGATTCCAGAGGAGGTCGTGTCATTACAGGATGAGTTCCGCTGAGATTTCAGAGCTCACCACATTCCGAAAAGTGTTGTTGAGAGCAAGCGTGAGGAGTTCCGCAATCTCAAGCAAGGCAACATGTCTGTGTATCAATACAATATCCATTTCCAGAAACTCGCTCGCTTTGCTAAGCAAGACGTCCCTGATGAAAAGAGTATGATCTATCAATTCAGAGGTGGTCCCAGAGAAGATCTGCAATTAGCTCTTGTGCTTTTTGAGCCAGAAAAGTATGATGAATTCTACAACATGGCACTGAAGCAAGAAGCTGCCCAGCTCAAATGTGAGGCTTCTAAGAAGAGAATCAGGGATGCAGTTCAGTCTACTTCTTCCTCTCAAGTGGCAGCTAAGCAGCAGAAGTTCTACCTTCCTCCTCCTCCGTTCCGTCAGCCTTATCAGCAAAAGAACTCAGGTGGTCGTGGATCTTCCCACCCACCCAACCCAGAGCTATCGTAACAAGTCTAATTCTCAAGCTCCAAGGTCAAATGCTCCTTACCACCGTCCGCTCTCGAGGTGACTTGCAACAAATGTCGCAGAAAGGTCACTATGCGAACAAGTGCTTCAACCAGGGCGCCTTCCGCCTCCTCCTCCGTGAAATCTTCCAGCAATGCAGTGGTCAAGCATAATCCAAAGCATGCCAAGGTGAACATGATGAATGCAGCTCAAGCGGAGGAATCTTCTGATGTGATAATGGGTAATCTCTCAGTTAATGACATTCCTGCAAATTTCTTATTTGATACTGGTGCATCGCATTGTTTCATCTCAAGACCATTTGCATCTAAACATGAGTTGGGTTATCAAGAATTGCCTAGTTCCTTATCAATTGTGTCCCCGGGTAAGCAAATGACAGCTAATAATTATGTCCCGGATGTTTCTATCAAGATGGGCGACTATAGATTTCTGGCTAAACCAATTGTCCTTGGTGACTCGGATATTGATCTTATTCTTGGGATGGATGGCTTTATCAAAGACAAAGCTCAGCTTGATTGTGCTGCCGTGGAAATTCAATTGACTCACTCTTCTAATGATGTGATCATCTATGCCGCTCGTGATGAAACCATTCGGTTGTTTTCTCTCAATGAGAAGGGCGAATTGGATGCTATCTCTCGATTCCATCGTTTGTGAGTACCAAGATGTCTTTCCGAAGAGCTTCCAGAATGCCTCCTCATCGGCCGCTTGAGTTCGTTATCGATCTTGAGCCCGCATCGAACCCGTTTGCAAGCGTCCATACAAGCTTGGACCTGATGAGCTGAAGGAATTGAAGAAGCAGCTCGATGAACAAGAGCGTCTGGTTTGATCGGACCGAGTTCATCTCCTTGGGGTTGTGGTGTTCTTTTGTCCGAAGAAGGATGGCACGGACCGACTTTGCGTCGATTACCGTCCATTGAATAAGAAGACTATCAAGAACAAGTATCCACTTCCCAACATCAATGAGCTTTTCGAGCAACTCAAAGGTGCTAAAGTGTTCTCCAAGCTTGACCTTCAGATGGGTTATCATCAGATTCGCATTCGTGAACA
Source organism: Aegilops longissima (assembly GCA_021605205.1). NCBI lineage: Eukaryota > Viridiplantae > Streptophyta > Magnoliopsida > Poales > Poaceae > Aegilops > Aegilops longissima. Next base: position 461,776,635 of record CM038682.1, on the reverse strand, counting down.
AGATATTCCCAAGACAGACATTCGTAACAAGCTTTGGTTCTTATGAATATACTTGTCATGTCTTTCGCCTTGTCAATGCTCCTCCAACATTCTCTCGGATGATGAACTTCATCTTCAACCCCTACACCAATGAATTGCCTTGGTCTATCTTGATGATATTTTGGTCTTCTCCAAGAATAAGAAGGATCATGCCAAACATTTGCGATTGGTGCTAGACAAGCTCAGAGAGTATCAATTCTATGCGAAGTTCTCCAAATGTGAATTTTGGCTTGATGAAGTGCTTTACCTTGGTCATATCATCTCCGCCAAGGGCATCGCTGTTAATCCCGAGAAGGTGTCCGCAGTTGTGAATTGGGAACCTCCTCAGAATGTCAAGCAGCTTCGCAGTTTTCTTGGTCTTGCAAGCTATTGCCGAAGATTCATTGAGAACTTCTCCAAGATTGCAAAGCCTCTTTCCAACCACCTCCAGAAGCATGTGAAGTATGTCTGGTCTCCTGAGTGTGATGTTGCTTTCAATACTCTCAAAGAGAAACTCATCACAGCTCCTGTCTTGACTCCTCCTGATGAATCCAAGCCATTCGAAGTTTTCTGTGATGCTTCTCTTCAAGGTCTCGGTGCTGTATTAATGCAAGAGAAGAGAGTTGTGGCTTATACCTCTTGTCAGCTGAAGCCCAACGAAAAGAACTACCCCACTCACGATCTTGAGTTGGCGGCAGTTGTCCATGCATTGATAACATGGAGACATCTCTTGTTGGGAAGGAAAGTGGACATTTTCACCGATCACAAGAGTCTCAAGTATATCTTCACTCAACCCAACCTCAACCTCAGGCAAACTCGATGGGTCGAAATGATTCAAGAGTACAACCCAAGTATTGAATATACTCCGGGCAAGGCCAATGTCATTGCAGATGCTTTGAGCAGGAAGGCTTATTGCAATAGTTTAATCCTCAAGCCCTTCCAACCGGATCTCTGTGAAGCTTTCCATAAGCTGAATCTTCAAGTTGTTCCTCAAGGCTTTCTTGCCAACCTCATAGTCTCTCCTACTTTGGAAGATCAGATTCGTGAGGCTCAACTTCGGATACCATGGTGAAAAAGGTGAAACGTGGTATCGACAAGGGCATTTCAAGTACAAGTGCTTCCACATTGATGACAAAGATACTCTTTTCTTTGAGGACCGGATTGTGGTTCCTAAGGGTGATCTGAGAAAGTCATTATGAACGAGGCACACAATTCGCTTCTATCCATTCATCCTGGAAGTACGAAGATGTACCATGACCTCAAGCAGTCATATTGGTGGACTCGAATGAAGCGAGAAATTGCTCAATTCGTGAATGAGTGTGATGTCTGCAGAAGAGTGAAAGCAGAACACCAACGACCAGCTGGTCTCCTCCAACCTCTTGCTATTCCAGAATGGAAGTTTGATCATATTGAAATGGACTTCGTGACTGGTTTTCCAAAGTCCAAGCGTGGAAATGATGCTATCTTCGTTGTCATTGACAAGCTTACTAAAGTGGCTCATTTTCTTCCTATCAAAGAATCCATCACAGCAGCTCAGTTGGCAGAGCTATACACCTCGAGGATTGTCTCCTTGCACGGCATTCCACAAGTGATCTCTTCTGACTGTGGCAGCATCTTTACCTCCAAGTTTTGGGATTCTTTCCGAAGGCCATGGGCACCAACATTCGCTTCAAAGACAACTTTCCATCCTCAAACAAGTGGCCAAGTTGAGCGAGTCAATCAAATCCTTGAAGATATGCTCAGGGCTTGTGTCATTTCCTTCGGTATGAAGTGGGAAGATTGTCTTCCATATGCCGAGTTCTCCTACAACAACAGTTTCCAAGCGAGTTCGGGCAAGGCCCCATTCGAAATTCTCTATGGCAGAAAGTGCCGTACTCCTCTCAATTGGTCCGAGACAGGTGAACGCCAACTTCTTGGCAACGACTTGATCACAGAAGCCGAAGAAATGTGCAAAGTCATTCGTGAAAATCTCAAAGCCGCGCAATGGCGCCAGAAGATCTATTATGATGATAAGCACCGTGATGTGGCTTTTGAAATCGGAGACCATGTCTACCTCCGCGTCTCTCCAATGAAAGGCACTCGTCGCTTCGGTATCAAAGGGAAGCTTGCCCCTAGATACGTGGGTCCTTTCAAGATCATTGGCAAAAGAGGCGATCTCGCCTATCAACTTGAGCTTCCGTCCAACTTCGCGAACATGCACGATGTGTTTCACGTGTCACAGCTTCGCAAGTGCTTCAAGACTCCTGAACGCACTATCAACTTCGAAGAAATTGACCTTCAAGAAGATCTCTCTTATCATGAGCACCCCGTTGCTATTCTTGAAGAAACCGAGCGCAAGACTCGCAACAAGTCAATCAAATTCCTGAAAGTGAAGTGGTCACACCATTCCGACCAGAAGCCACACAGGGCGCGAGGATCACCTCCGTTCGAATATCCGGAGTTCTTTCAGTCCTAGATCTCGGGCGAGATCCTCTTGTAGTGGTGGAGTGTTGTAACACCCGGATGTAACTTTCCATATTTGTAACTCCAACTCTTGCCATTTTCGGCATTGTGATATGATATTCCCTCCGTGGTTGGGTTTTTCTTCTTTTGCATTTTGTCCATGTCATGCATTTCATATCATGTCATCATGTGCATCTCATTTGCATACGTGTTCGCCTCATGATTCCGAGCATTTTCCCGTTGTCCGCTTTTGCAATCCGGCACTCCTATGTCCCCGGCATCCCCTTTTACGTTTTTTCGTGAGCGGTACTAAACTTTCTCGGAATGGACCGAGGTTTGTCAAGTGGCCTTGGTATACCACCGTAGACCACCGTCAAGTTTCGGGTCATTTGGAGCTCGTTAGGTACTCCAACGGTTAACCGCACTCTCGCAAAGGCCTCTTTTGAGTTGCAGCCCAACACCCCTTCAAAATAGTCCAATAACCCATCTAAGTCACTTCCATGCTCTCCGTCGTTCGATCACGATCGTGTGGGCGAAAACTACACCTCATTTGGACTCTCCTAGCTCCCTCTATGCCTATTTAAACAACCCCCCATTCCAAATCGCGGTACAACCCTAGCCTTCCCCTACCTCGCGCCCGCCGGACACGTCCGCCGCCGCCGGACGAAGTCGCCGCCGCCCCCGCAGCCATCAAGGTCGCCCACGTGGCACCCAGCTTGTCGCGCAGGCTTCTGCCCGCCCGCCCACGCCGTTGCCGGCCCGGCCGCACTGGCCCGCCTCTGCCTCTCCTCTCTCCATACCGCCGGCCCGCGCCGCCTCCGCCACGCCGACCTCGCCCTCCACGCGCTTCGCGCTTGGCCTCCCGCCCAGCGCCGCCCGGCGTCGGCGCCGCCATCCACCACATCACCCACCCGCCACCACTGCCGCCCACCGCCGCCTGCCGCTGTCCGTCTCCGACCGGCGGCGCCCCTCCTCCGGCCGGCCCGCCCGGCGAGCTCAGCGAGCAGCGCCTCCGCCGCCTCGGATCTGAGATCCCGATCCGGATATCTGGGTTGACTTTCTTCCCCTAAATTTCGTCTAAGTTTTTAATCGGTGATAATTTGTGGCATTTTCAACGCATCATAACTTTGCATCGTAGCTCCGTTTAAATGCGTGTAATATGTCAAAATGTTCGCCTAGAAGAGTAGATCATTTCATCTCATTGCATCATTTTCATTTGAGCTCATCTTGATGCCCGAAATGCTGTTGGAAGAAGGCTATGTGATGTTAGTTTCGCTTTCTTAATGTAACTTGCACTTTTGTTATTTTTGCTATGATTGATGTGTGCATCCTATGAATTTGAGTCCTACATGTGTTTTTTAATATGCCATGCCATCTTTCCAGGGGTGTATGCCATGTATTTTTGTGATCTATGTGGTGACTAGCACAAGCATGCAAAGTAGGCTTCCTGATGTTGCTGTTTTCACTGCTTTGCTTGATATTTTGATGCCATGTTAACTTGATGCTACCGAGAGATCCATGCATATTTTGAGATACTTCAGTAAGGATGTTTTGAACATATGGTTATGCTCTATCCATCCATGCCTTTGTTTGCAATTATGGAGTGCCATAGCTTGAGTCAATCGAGCTCTACTTTTGCTATAAAATGTTTCTGGCAGATTGTTTACATGTTATTCAATTTTGCCAAGGTTGTTGTGGTTGATCCGTATGCTATGATGTTGTTCTTGCCATGTATGTCTTCTATGCCATGTCATCTTGATTTATGTATGCTTAGTTTATCATATTAGGCTCTGTAGTGAGTGCTTTGAGCTTGTAAACATGCCTGCTTGTTATCTGTTTTTGACATGCCCTGTTGCTGAATCTGTTAACGAAACTTGCGATATTGACATGGGTGTTACTATATTTTTTGATCCTTTTTGGCTTATGGTCAGTAAGGGACTTTTGTTCTATTCTTTGAGTAGATTCATGTCATGCCATGTTTTGCTATTATAAGTTCCTGTAGCATGTGGTTTTCTTGCTCTGAACTTTGCTACCTGATGCCGTTTTTGCCATGTTCTGTAATTTCACTAAGTCTGTGAAGCTGATATGTTTTGCACTTTTGCCATGAGTGTTTGAACCTGTTATGATGTGAACTAGCCGTAGCTCAGTGTTCATCTTTTGTCTAGCATCTTGAGTAGATCACTTCCATGTGCTTTGTTGGTACGTTTGTGTGCAGTAGCTTAATTTCTTGTTGCTTGCTAAGTGGCATCATGCTGTTAATGGCAGATTTGTGCCATTCTTGTTTTGCTTGTCATTTGCAAACCGTGCATCCGATTCCGGTGATCTTTATATCGATTTCAACCGAAATCATCTCATCTTTCCAGCGGCATACTTGGTTTGCCAAGTTGATGCCTGGTTCATCATTTTCCTTCCGGAGCGCGCATACGCATTGCATATCACATCTCGCATATCATGTCATGTTTTGCATCATGTTGCTTGTGCATTGCACCGTGATTTATTGTGGTTCCTTTGTTTGTGTTCTTGCTTTGGGTAGAGCCGGGAGACGAGTTCGTGAACGAGGAACCTGTTGAGAACGCTTACGAGGATCAAGCTTTCGACAACTCTGAGAACATTGCAGGCAAGATGACCATACCCTCGAAATCACTTCTATCTTTGCTATGCTAGATGCTCGCTCTTTTGCTATGCCTATGCTACGATGCCTATCACTTGCTTATCATGCCACCCATATTGCCATGTCAGCCCCTAACCATCCTTTCCTAGCAAACCGTTGATTGGCTATGTTACCGCTTTGCTCAGCCCCTCTTATAGCGTTGTTAGTTGCGGTGAAGATGAAGTTTGTTCCTTGTTGAACATGGAGATGTTGTTCCTTGTTGGAACATGTTTACTTGTTGGGGATATCACAATATATCTGCTATAATTAATGCATCTATATACTTGGTAAAGGGTGGAAGGCTCGGCCTTATGCCCGTGTTTTGTTCCACTTGCCACCCTAGTTTCCGTCATACCGGTGTTATGTTCCTTGATTTCGCGTTCCTTACGGTTGGGTGATTTATGGGACCCCTTGACAGTTCGCTTTGAATAAGACTCGTCCAAAGAAGGCCCAACTTTGGTTTTACCATTTGCCACCTAAGCCTTTTTCCCGGGTTTTCGCGAGCCCGAGGGTCATCTTTATTTTAACCCCGGACCAGTGCTCCTTCGAGTGCTGGCCCAAACTAGAGTGCTTTGCGGCGCCCCTCAAGGAAACTTGAGGTCTGGTTTTAGTTGTACGGACTGCTCATCCGGTGTGCCACGAGAACGAGATATGTGCAGCTCCTATCGGGATTTGTCGGCACATTCGGGCGGCTTTGCTGGTCTTGTTTTATTGCTGTCGAAATGTCTTGTAGTCCGGGATTTCGAGATTGATCGGTCTTCCCGTAGAAGGAATATCCTTCGCTGACCGTGAGAGCTTATAATGGGCTAAGTTGGGACACCCTGCAGGTATTATCTTTCAAAGCCGTGCCCGCGGTTATGAGGCAGATGGGAATTTGTTAATGTCCGTTGTAGAAAACCCGGTTGACCTCAATTAAAATACACATCAACCGCGTGTGTAACCGTGATGGTCTCTTCTCGGCGGAGTCCGGGAAGTGAACACGGTGTTGGAGTTATGTTTGACGTAAGTAGTTCAGGATCACTTCTTGATCGCTACTAGCTTCACGGCCGTGCTTTGCTTCTCTTCTCGCTCTCTTTTGCGAATGTAGCCACCATATATGCTAGTCGCTTGCTGCAGCTCCACCTCACAACTCTGTCCTTCCTATAAGCTTAAATAGTCTTGATCTCGCGGGTGTGAGATTGCTGAGTCCCCGTGACTCACAGATTCTACCAAAACAGTTGCAGTGCCGACGATGCGGTCAGGTGACGAACCGAGCTCAAGTGGGAGTTCGACGAGGAACGTGGTCGTTACTTGTGTCTTTTCCTGATGATCAGTAGTGGAGCCAGTTTGGGACGATCGGGGATCTGTGTAGCATTTGGGGTATCTTCTTTTATTTTGGTTCCATAGTCGGACCTTGAGTGTGATCTGAATGATGGATGTTTATCTATGTATTATGTGAAGTGGCGACTGTAAGCCAACTATGTATCTCTTTCCCTTATGTATTACATGGGTTGTGTGAAGATTACCTCACTTGCGACATTGCTTTCAATGCGGTTATGCCTCTAAGTCGTGCTTCGACACGTGGGAGATATAGCCGCATCGGGGGCGTTACAGCCCCGTCTAGCTGCTCCCTCAAGTCAGCATTAGCCTCTGCAAGCATGGAGAAAAAGGAACAAGCAATAAGGAAGAAGTCGTTGGGAAGATCCGACCCGACTGCCAGCAATCGGCCGAATCTCGGGACTACACCCAGCAGGTACTGTTGCGCCCCACATGTGATAAAAGAAACAAAGCACTCACTCCGGCTATTAGTCAGGTCGGCGGCCTTTTGGCTCAGCTCCCGGGCCTGGGAGTTGAAGCCATCCGCGCGGAGATTGTGATATTCCTGAAAATCAGATGGAGTGCGAATAAGAATAAGATTGCCGCCAAGGCCTGCTAAAAGTTCCAAGCCGCCTGCTCAGCAGCCAACTCGAAACTCGGGGACTACACCCAGTGGGTGCTCTGACGCGCCCCCACGGAAGAAATCAAGAAAGAAGTCGACCAAGGTCAGAACACTCACCCGGATGACCGCTCGTGTGGCAAGAAACTCCTGGCTGTACCGTTATAGCGAAGCGGCCTGGGTCTGAAGCCGGCGTCGGACCTCCTGCGCCGCCACGTTCAGCTTGGTCGTTCCACCGCTGGGCGTCCACTCGGACGTGCTGGCGCTGGCCGCCTCCAGGTCCTGAGCCGTCGAGCTGGCGCCCGCATCCCTCTGCGGCTCCGGCGCCGAGGAAGCCTCTCTCGCACGCCGGTGAGGCGGCGACTGCACCACAAGATCCGCCCCCGCCACCGATTCGGCCCCAGTCGACTGCTCAGGCGCCGCAGCAGGTCGGCCGCCTTCGCCTGTTCCAGTCGGAGCCGACTGTGGCGCCTCCCCCAGGATGGTCATGTCATCCTCCCTCCTCTCCGTCACCGTCCGGTCACGGTCGGCTTCCTCCAACGGGGGCACGGGGATGTTGGGAGCCATGGCGCGAAGAGGAACAACGAGCCGTGGAGGCTGATTGTGCAGAGCCTCCGCCTCCCTCTCATGACCGCGCCTCCGCCGGGCCTTGGCTGCAAGGCCGGCTTGCGCCTCGGCCGACTTCTCTGTCGCCTCCTGGATGGCCCTCCGCTCTTCCGCTTCCCGCTCCTCCCGCGCCTCCCGCGCGTTCCGCTCCGTTGCCTCCATGAGGTCGGCGCGGGGATCCACGCGGCGGGAACTCAAAGACCCTCCCGTTGGTCCGACTATGGAGGCGGCATCAACCCGTTCGAGGGAAAGCGGCACCCTTTCCGGCAAATCAAGAAGAAGGTTCAGAAGAGCCTCAACCAAAGAAGACAACCAGAAAGCAGGAGACGTTCAACACTTACGCCGAAACCGCCTGTGGCTGCTTCACCACCTTGCGGAAGTGGTCTGCTTTCGCGGCCGCCTCGTCCCGCTTGGTCGCCGCCGTGGAGCCCTTTGGTTTTTTCGGCCGGCTACCGAAGAGACCCGGCCCAGCCAGACGTTTTTGCGCGCCACCCCGAGCAGCTGGCGCGGCAGAAGCTACCGCGCCTTGGCGATCGGCCACCGGCTGGCGGCGTGGGATGGCCTCGGCTTCATCATCGTCCGACCAGTCCCTGAAGCCGGCCGTGAGCTCGGGGCCGCCTGCCTCTCCGCCTATGGCGTCGTCCATGGCGGCCGCCCCCAGATCTGGGTCGTCGAGGTCGTCCACTGTACGGTCGGCCATGAACTGGAACTCCGGCCCTGCGGCCCCGGCCGCCGGTCAAAGAAGGGGGTTCTTCTCAAGGACTAACCGACTAGTCAAAAGTCGGCCGTCACGAACCCGACAACAAAAGAAGCAGAAAGGAAGGAAAAATCACCATAGGCGGGGGATCAGCCCGAGAATACAGTGCCTTGCCATACTGCCACTCAGTTTGCAGTAGGAGATGTAATTCACCATGTAAGACACCTCGTCACGAGGCATCTCCCTGGTGCTCAGCCGGCATGGGTCGGCGGCCGCTCATCTGCAGATCATGTGCGGCCGGCCTTGGAGCGGGAGCACCCGACGCTCCATGAGGGCGGCGACCAGGTCAGCCCCGACCAAGCCCTCCGATTGGATCATCACCCGGAGCCGGGTGACGGCGGCGTTCCCAGCCAGGCAGAGCGACCGGGCTCGGTAGGACCAAGACGGCTGCCTCCCAGCCGGCGGGCCGGCTACGTAGGCCCGCAGATTGATGAAGTCGCCTTGCGAGGCGACGTTCTTCACGTAGAAGTATGATTGCTGCCAGAGCTTCACCGACTGGATCAGCGGGATAGGCGGAAAGGGGTTGTTGTCGGCTATCCTCCGCATGGCGATGAAGGCGCCACAGGGAGCGGGCACACCCGCGGAGACGGTGCCAAGCTTGCACTGGAAGAACTCCCCAAAGAGCTCAAGGGTGGGGAGGACGCCAAGAAAGCCCTCGCACAGGGTAACGAAGGCCGACAACAGCATCACCGTGTTGGGGCTGAGATGATGCAGCTGGAGGTGGTAGAACTCGAGGAAGGAGCGGAAGAACCCGCTCGCCGGCAGGCCGAGGCCGCGCAGGCAGTGCGAGCGGAAGATGACCTGCTCACCCTCCTCCGGCGCCGGCGAAACCTCCGCCTCCGGCGCGAGGTGGGTCTTCACGTAGCCCTCGCCCGGCAACTGCCGTGTCTTGCGAAGCCAATCGATGTGGTCCTTGTGGACGTTGGAGCCATCCCACGATCTAGATAGCGCCATGGGAGAAAGAGGAAGCGAGAGAGGCGCGGCGGCCGAGAGCACAGCCACGCTGTAGAGGAGCCGCGGCGGACCAAGGGGGTTGATGGCGGAACGGCGCGGTGGTGAGGGCGCTGCGGCGGCGGAAGAAAGGAGAAGGAGGTAGAAGGAAGGGTGGAGCGAGGGCGAGCGTGCAAGCGTCTGCCGCTCCCCCTCCTCCCCCTAGTTATAGGCTCATGCGGCGGAGCTGAGGAGGCGAGGCGTGGGGGAACGTGGGATCAACCGCGGCCCCTCCCCCCATGTCCCGTGATTATTGCGCCCTAAAGGCGTGCTGAAACTGCCGCGGGAAGGCGAGCGGTCCGTTCGGGCTGCAGAGGATCCGCACATGGGCCGAGGCCTAGGTATGGTGGGCCCCAGCCTGCGGCGACGTCCCGTCGCGCGCGTGGGCTGGTAGGCCTTTCTGGCCACGTGGCGCGCAGGGTGGCGCACAGGGTGGCGCGCGGTCAACGCGCGATTCTGCTCGCGTTCTCACCTTCTAGCTACGGAACTTCCCGACGACGGCACACCCGCTCAAGGCCGGCTCCTAGCTGCCGGCTCTTCAGGATAGGAAGCCGATCGAGCTTCTCGTCCTCCTTTCAGCCTCGAAGCTCAATCAGCTTCGGGGACTACTGTCGGAGTAAATGACCACGGGTAGCCTAGCCGGCTCCCCCTGGGACTTCTGAAAAAATTACAAGCCAATCAAGTCATCCAACATCCAAGACGCAGGGCCGCCTTCCCCCGGCCGGCTGACCCTCAGGCCGGCTGTTAGGAGGCGGCCCGACCCCAAAACCTACAAGGAGAAGGCCACGAGAGGGCGAGCTCCCAAGGAGCCGGCCACCAGAGGACCGACTCCGCGGAGCCGGCCACGAGAAGGCCGACTCCAAGAAGCCGGCCCCCCCAGCAAGCGGCCAAGGCCACACCCTCATAATCTGCACCCAATAACGATGATGAGACGGGGCGTGGCTACAGTGAAGCCTGCCACCCCCGCATCCCGGAGCGCGCATGGCCACAGTGCGCCGTACGGGGCGGCCATCACCCGTCCGGCGCGGCACTGTTACCATGCTGACCATGACGTCACCCACGACCGGCTGTCAGTATGACCCGCAAGCGGCGGGCCCCTCCGGTCAGGAGAGATTCTCGAAGGCGTCTCGGCCTCCCCCAGTCGGCCTGAGATATGGCGAGCTCCCCATAGACGGCTTGTTCCCTCCCTCGAAGGAAGCACCTCATTAAGGAGACAAGACGAGGTGAGACTACAGTGATCGCCTCCAAGACGGCGGCACTATAGCCATGCTTACCCCGACAAAGCCCTCGTCATCAGGATTGGGGCAACAAGAACCAGCCCCGACAAGGTCCTCAGCGGTGGGGCCAGCTTGTCGACCAAGAAACTGGTAGTCAAGGGACCCACCAATGTCGGCGGGCCCAGCTGCCAAGCAGAGAAGCCGGGCGAAGGAGACACCGACGCCTAGGGCCCGCTACCAGCCAGACATTATTGTACCCCTGGGGGGTAGGCCTATATAAACCCCCCAGGGCACCCATGCAAAGGGATGATCTCTTAGAGTTTTAGACACCACATAGAGGGAAGAGGAGAGCTAGCCGTGCCCTTCTTCTTCCTCTCACCGAACAGCTCAAGGAGCCTCTTGTAGCCACTTGTCCATCTAGTGATCATGCGGAGACCCCGCAGAGCAGCAGTAGGGGTGTTATCTCCACGGAGAGCCCCGGAGCTGGGTAAGATTCGCCGGCGTGCATGTCTTCACCTCATCCCGTTTCCAGGCACCGACGACGTATTATTGGCTCCCACAATGATAAGCCACCCGTTGGCATATGTCGCACCCACCACCCGACATCCTACGCGGATCACATCACCATCACCGTCACCACGCCGTCGTGCTGAGGAAACACTCCCTCGACACTTTGCTGGATCAAGAGTTCAAGGGACGTCATCGAGCTGAACGTGTGCTGAACTCAGAGGTGCCGTACGTTTGGTACGTGGTCGGTTGGATCGTGAAGACGTTCGACTACATCAACCGCGTTGAACTAACGCTTTCGCTTTCGGTCTACGAGAGTACGTGGACACACTCTCCCCTTCTCGTTGCTATGCATCTCCTAGATCGATCTTGCGTGATCACAGGAATTTTTATGAAATTGCATGCTTCGTTACCGAACACGGCCTGCGCTCGCCAAGTTCATGGTGGTTCCCCACTATGTCTAAGGAGCTTTGGCCAAGGAGCCGGCTAGCGAGGCCTTGCTCCAGCCATCCAAAGAGACCAAGAAGGTCAAGCTGAACCCGGAAGACCCCAACTGCAGCAAGTACGTCATCGTGGGCACGCGCCTTGACAGCAAATAGGAAGGCGAGCTCGTCGACTTCCTCCGTGAGAATCGGGATATCTTCGCATGGACCCCAAAGGACATGCCAGGAATTCTGAGGAAGTACGCTGAGCACAAACTGCACATCCGCAAGGACGTCAAGCCTGTTCGTCAACCCTTACGTCGCTTTTCAGAAGAGAAGAGAAGAACCATCGGTGAAGAGGTTGACAAGCTACTCGTGCCCGGCTTCATCATGGTAGTGTTTGACCCCGAGTAGATGGCCAACCCAGTTGTCGTCCTGAAGAAGAACAACACCTGGCGCATGTGCATAGACTACACCAGCCTGAACAAGGCCTGCCCCAAGGATCTTTTCGCTCTCTCGCGGATAGATCAAGTCATGGACTCCACCGCCGGCTGCGAGCTCCTGTCCATCCTGTATGCTTACTCCGGCTTTCATCAGATCAAGATAGACCCGGCCGATGCCCTTAATACGTCCTTCATCACGCCCTTCGAGGCATACTGCTACATCACCATGTCGTTCGGCTTGAACAATGTCGACGCCACCTTCCAGCACTGCATGCAGAAATGCCTGCTGAAGCAACTCGGCTGCAACATTCACGTCTACGTTGACCACATCGTGGTGAGCACCAAGCAGCACCTCACGCTCCTTGATGACCTGAATGAGACCTTTGCCAATCTGCATGAGTACCAGATCAAGCTCAACCCAGAGAAGTGCGTCTTCGGCGTGCCGGCCGGGAAGCTGGTTAGTTTCCTCATGTCGGAGCACGGCATGAGGCAAACCAGGAGAAGATCAAGGCCATCGAGCGCATGCACAAGCCAACCCGGCTGCGCGATGTCTTGAAGTTCACCGGCTTCTTGGCCTCGATCAGCCAGTTTTTCAGCCGGCTGGGTGAGAGGGCCTTGCCCCTATATCAGCTGATGAAGAAGACGTCGCCGTTCGAGTGGAACGACCAGGCGGATGAAGCGTTCCGGGATCTCAAGCGCATGCTCTCCACCGCACCCGTCCTGGCCGCGCCGGCTGATAAGGAGACGTTGTTGCTATACGTGCCGCCACCTTGCGGTCGGTCAGTATGGTGCTGGTGATCGAGCGACTGGAGAAGGGCAAGATTTCAGTCCGTCCAGCGCCCGGTCTACTACCTGAGCGAAGTGCTTCCCACCTCCAAGCATAACTACCCGCATTACTAGCAGATTTGCTACAGCGTGTACTTTACTGCCAAGAAGCTGAAGTAGTACTTTCAAGAGCACGTCATCACCATGGTCAGAACGGCCCCCATCGGCGAGATCATGGGCTACTGGGATGCCTCTAGCCGGGTTGGCAAGTGGGCCATCGAGCTAGCCGGCCACACCATACTCTACAAGCGTGCACCATGATCAAGTCGCAGACCCTGGCCAAGTTCCTCGTCGACTGGAAGGAGACCCAGTAGCTGCCACCACCGCCGGATTCAATGCATTGGTGCATGCACTTTGACGACTCCAAGATGCACTCCGGCTTGGGAGCCGACATCGTGCTGTCTTCCCCACAGGGCGACCGGCTGCCGTACACGCTCCAGATCCACTTTGCCGCCTCCAACAATGTCGCCGAGTACGAAGCCCTTGTGCATGGCCTCCGGCTTGACAAGGAACTCGGCGTCCGGCGCATTCTATGCTATTGCGACTTGAATCTGGTGGTACAACACTGTTTCGGCGAGTGGGACGCCTGGGATGCCAACATGGCCAGCTACCGTTTTGTCAGGACCCCGATTCCAAGTCACATCGATCTAGCCGGTAACACCTCATATCACTTTGCGGCCTCACGCACGGTATTCCCACGGGTGTCGCCTTACCATGGCCCGGGACCGTTTGCGCCTTTTGGCTCACATATATGATAGTGTCGCTAGCATCCATATGACAGAGAACCCGGGCCGACATGACTAGTCGTGAACCCAAAGTGACACTAACTTAGGGGGACAGGCATACATGAATCAACATTGAGCATGTCGGTCAACAACGTGCGAATTCGGGCTGTAGCACTGGGCTATCAGGACTCCGGGAACCTGGGCTGTAGCAGGCTAGGCAGGACTCCGGATGTCACCGCGTGACATTTCCCCGAAGGGACAGACACATGAACGAAGTGAATCACATGCCGCTACCAAGTGTTCCGAGCAAGAGTGCTGGGCTAGCAAGACTCGTGAACCGGCTATAGCGGACTACTATGGCTCATGGAAGCACAAGACTACATTTCCCCATAAGAGAGGCTACCAAGGATAAACAACTAGGTTGTCGGATCCCACACATACCAAGCATTTCAATCATACACACAATATGCTCGATATGTTGAAATACAACATGGCATCACAACATAACTCTACGACTCAAGTATTTATTCATTAGGCTCCGAGGAGCGAGATATTACAAACATGGGTCTCATGACCCAACATTCAGAGCATACAAGTCAAAGCACATGCGGAAGCTTAACATGTCTGAGTACAGACATCTAGAAAGGAAAAAGGCTGAGAAGCCTGAATATCCACCAGATCCTGCCGAGGGCACAAGATCGTAGCTGAGGTATCAAGCAAAACGTCGAAGTCCACACGGAACTACTAACAAGATTGACGTCTCTATGCAAAACATAAAATAAGCAAACATGAGTACAAATGTACCCAGCAAGACTTACATCAGAACTAACTACATATGCATCAGTATCAACAAAGAGGGTGGTGGAGTTTAACTACAGCAAGCCAGCTTTGACTCGGTGGCTATCCTGAACTACGAGTGCAGGTAACTCTTTTGAGGTGGCGCACACGAGTCCACATATTCACCATATCAATAAACCACTATCTTTCCGCTCACGTCTCCCTAAAAGAAGGCCATCCATAGCACTCCCGCTTATCTTGCGCATTTTAGAGTATCCACTTTCACTTGTCTACGAACTGGACAGGCAACCCAGAAGTCCTTTACCGTGGACACGGCTATTCGAATAGATGATGTTAACCCTGCAGGGGTGTACTTCTTCACACACGCTCTCGCCACTTACCGCCATGTACATGTCATGTATCTCGGCAACCTTCAAGCGGAAGCCTGGCGAGGGTGTCGGCCACGGCCAACCTAAACACTCAAGTCTCTAGTCCAGGTTTATCGCCTATTCAGGTTCCATCTACAGGGAGTCCGGCCGAGGTTTCCACATACGGCCCCGAACGATGTGAGCAGGGTTCCCGAGACACCAAACGGGCACCCGGTACACCGTGCCATGGTGTATCTACCGCATCATAGCCCACCCCTAGGGTCAGCGCGATGCACGACCTCCAACACATATCCTACAAACACCAGAAACTAGTTGCAACTCTTGGACAGAGAACAAGGGTGGTTAAGAAGCCGAGAGAGTCAATTAAGGATCCCAATGTGTGGTAGTAACTGTTCATGGATCACAAACACAGAACTCAGTTCCTGAGGATGGTTTCAATGAGACAACCCACCATGTACTCCTACATGGCCTTTCACCGCTACCTTTACCAAATCGTGTTCACACACTTAGCTCACACACAGTAGGACATGTTCACACACCTCTAATTCATCCCTGATAAATCAGACCTGACTGAACTCTAAGCAGTAGCAGGCATGACAAACAAGCATGAATGAGTAGGCACATCAGGGCTCAAACAACTCCTACTCATGCTAGTGGGTTTCATCTATTTACTGTGTTAATGACAGGTCATGCAGAGGAAAAGGGGTTCAGCTACCGCAGCAAGTAACAGATGAATTTTTGTTGTCCTAATGCAATAAAAGAGAGCAGGAGCGAGAGAGTGGGATTGTATCGGAATGAACAAGGGGGTTTTGCTTGCCTGGCACTTCTGAAGATAGTATAGTTCTTCATCGGTGTCATCGATCTCATCGTCGGTATCACGTCTATCGAGAGGGGACAAATACCGGCAACACAGAAGGAAACACAATCAATGCAATGCACAATATGATGCATGCTCATGACATGGCAATATGCTATTATTAGAGCTAATGCAACAGAAAGTCATTTTGATTGAAGTGGAATTCAAAACTAGATCAAATTCCAACTCCAAATCTATTATCAAATTTGTCCTAATCATGTTTCATCCTAAACAGTGAGGTTAACTTTCTCAAACATGCATGAAAATGATACAGATGGATAGATTGGATTTTTCTGATCATTTTTCATATATAAATTATTTCATTTGGAGTTACGGTTGAATTACTATGAATTTTAGAAGTTTGTACTATTTTTCTGGAATTTCCTGTATAAGAATAATTCCAGTAATTGAATTAATGTGTCAGCATCGCGTCAGGGTGACGTCAGCGGTCAACAGGGCCGGTCCAGGTCAAACTGACCAGTGGGTCCCGCGTGTCAGTAGTTATTTAAACTAACTAAATTTAGTTAGTGCTAATCTAAGTTAATTAGCATAGCGGGCCCCACTTGTCATAGACTCGGGGGAAGTCAACCTGGGCCACCCAGTCTAAGGTCAACGGGGTCAAACCCACAGGCGACTCGACGCTGGCGAGGCCCGAGACGGCGGCGTGGCTCGGGAAACGCCCACAGGTGTCACACCCTGATTTTCATGGCACAACACTTAAGATGATAAATCATGAAAAATTGTGGTTTGACAAAAACTTTTGTGTGTTTTGGTCTTTGTTTGATTTGATTTTGTCTACTGTTTGCAAGTGCTCTAAAAATCAAATAAATCCTCCAACTCTTATACTCCTTCTCCCCTATCCAAAACTTCTGCCCAATTATCATGCCATGTGTGTAGGACATAAAAATAATTTCTTGTAAAAATATTTTGGCCAAAAAGTATTTTCTAAATTTAGTTTTCCAAAAACCCCTTAATTGAGGTTTGCACTGCAAGTACTTGATTTGGGGTATGGAAAATATTTCAAAGAGTATATTTGAGACCTATTAGATAAAGGAATCCCATAAACCACAAAAATATAATTTTAAAAGTTATTTTACTATTTTATTTAAAAGCTTTTTCTTAAGGCCAGAAATGGTCTTTAATAGGAAAAAATTATTTTATTGTTTTAAAAATATTTGACAAAAATCAGGGAAACTCAGTGGGCATATATTTCCCATATATAAGAGTTTCAACACATGGTCATGTTCAAAATATTGGTCAAATCCCTCAAATACCCTTTCTGGATATTTCAAGATTTTGAAATATTTACAAAGGAAATATTCTCCAAAAATTCCAAGAAAATTCTAGCATGTCACATATGACATGTTTGATGATCTGGACAAGTATCAAGTCATGGAGAATAGTATAACCCCATGAAATCCCCTCAAAACCATTTCTGTCCATTTTGAAGTTTGAGCAACTTTACATTGCCAAACATGTCCAAATGCTCTCAAATCTTGTATACATGCTGAACTAGTCTAATCATTCATCTAGACCAAATGTCACAAGTTGGAGAACAAGTTAACTTGATCAAAGTGCCCCAAAACCCTTCCTGTCCAGAACCAAATTTGAACAACTCTACATTGCCAAGTGTGTCCTTTTGATCTGAATTTTTGTGGACATGTTCAAATCCTCAAATGATGACACTACACCAAGTGGTGCATCAAGGAGAATAGATTTGCATGACTAAATATTGGTAAAGCCATTTCTGCTGATTTCTAGGGTTTACCAAAGTTACATTGGCAACTTTCTTCAAATGGACTCAAACTTGGTGGTAAACCTCAATTATGTGTGACACTTCATCCTGTTAATTCTCATGTCAAGTGGAGTTCATCTTCTTGACCAAACCACCATCAAACACCTTCTGGCAGAAATTAAAAATGTATGTTTTGTCCACTTCCACTAATCTCCATGAGCTCTTCTTTTTACCACAGCCCCTCCTAGTCCCCCTCTACCTCTGGTGTGCTTCCCTGCCCAAGAGGCAATGATGAAGGGGGGCAGGGACCCATTTTTCTTCTCTGGACAGCCTCTTTCCCCTCCCTTTCTCATCTCTCTCTCTCACTCCTGGCAAGTCCCAGAGCATCCAAAGCGTCCACCCCTCTTGTTTATTCCTCCTACATACGCCAGACACAAGTGGGCCTTGAAAGGCTGTATGAAAGGCCGCGGATGCCGGCCAAAGACGCTCTGAGCACGTCAAGATGCTCCCGACCATTGGCGCCAGATCCCCGACCACCTCGAGCCTCCCCTCTCGCCAGCCGAGGTGCCTCGACGTCCCCAACACGCCACCGTGCAGGCCCCCTCGTCTCTCCCTCTCTCTCACCTCCTGCGGTGCGTGCCCAGAGCCGCCCGGCTCGGCCAATGCCCGGCCTCGCACGCGCGAGCACCAGGGCCTCTCCCCGCTCCCTCTCTCTCTTCCTGGCGCCCTAATCCACCCCACGAGCACCGCAGACAACTCCTCGCTCGCCCCCCCTTGCCGCCCGATCCGTTTCCACGGCCACCCATGCGCCGCGTCCACGGTGAGCCGTGGCCTCGCCCTTTAGGGCCACCCCGAGCCCCCTCTGTACTCCTTTGGCCCTCTCTCCCTCCCATAGACCCTCTAGACCAACTCTTTTATCCTCTCGTGCCCTCCATCCACCACCATAGCCGGAGCCTTGCCGTCGGCCTCCGCCTAAATTCGCACCCACCATTCTTTCTCCTCCCCTCTAGACCGCACTAGAGCACCTCCACCACCACCGCGAGCCTCTCCCGTGCTTCTCCCTCTCCTTCCCATGGCCGTGCTGTCGAGTTCCATCACCACCGCCGGCCTCGCCGCTGCGGCCGATGATGTGCTCGCGTCCGGCCACCCCTGCGGTCGTGGCGCACCTCGTCGGATGCGCCGCTCTCCCCTGAGCCCGCCGGTGTGCTGGGCATCACCGGAGGTGACCGGAGCCACCGAAACGGGCGCCGGCAAGCGCTTGGCCCCGCCTCCTCTGTCTCCTTCGTCGCGCGCGGGAGGAGGGAGACGACCCTGCGGGTGGACCCCGCAGGTCAGTGACCCTGTCCGCGGGCCCCTCCGTTTAAGTTGAGGCGCACTGGGCAAATACGCCTCTGGCGTGGACCACAATGAGTATCTTGGCTGAGCCGATGGGCCGCCCAGCTAGCGCCGACGCTAAACCTCGCCAGCAGCGCCGCCACCAGCATGATTTGGCCCATGTAGGTAAATCCGTCTCCTTTTTCTTTTTCTGTAGACTTGTAAAATCCATAAACAATTCAATTGGACTCCAAATTTGATGATTCAAATTTCTAGTGAGTCTATAAATCATGATCTACCTGGTGGTGCAACATGCACATTTTTCCAAAGTCCTTTTCTTCACAAATATTTATCAAATCCTATTTTTCCTATTTCTGTGATGAACTTTAGAAAATCACAAAGAGCTCAAACTTGATCCAAATGCCATGATTAAAATTCCTAGATGCTTCTAAGTTCATAACTTAGTTTATGAACACTTTTCTTAATACTTTCTGTACCCCACAAAATAATGAGCCATTTCTTCATGTTTGTCAACTTTGCAAATCCATAGAATATTCATTTGAATTCCAAATCCAGCGAAACCAAATCCTAGATGCTTCTAAAATCATGGTTTGCTAAATGGGTGCCTCTGCTCATTTTTCAAAAATATATTTCTGTACACTTCTTGCAAATCCACAAATTCCTTGATTCCATCATATTGAAATATTCAGAGATATCCATTGATCAAATCCCATTGAAACCACTTTGGTCATGCCTCATATGACCAAAGGTATCCTAGAAAAGTCCAACTTGCAATTTTAGAGCACTTTTATTTTTGCCTTGTTGTGTTGCTTATTGTGGTTGTTTCGGCGATAGTTGACGAAGTAGACGAAATGCTCGGAGTTGGACCAGAGATATTTGAAGACCTCGAAGACCTTGTTAAAACAGGCAAGCAGCCCTTTGACCATGTCTAGGAAACCCTTTTTATGCATGTCATATAGCACCATATTGTTGTTGCAACGGAATCATGATGAGGTAGTAACCACTTGATGGTTTGCCGCCGTGCTTCCTCGTTGATACTTGCATTGTGCATGACCCTACCTTCTTATGAGGGTTATGCCGGTGGGACTAGATAGGATGCTAAAGTAGTGCTACGCAAAAAGGGACGGGAATATGCATGGTGAAGGAGACAAAGTATTTTCAAAAGACTTTTCGAAAACCCTGTCGGGTGCCACTTATGCTCGAAGGAGATGATGAGTTGGGTAGCCACTTGATGACAAAGTGGTGTACCGAGGCAAGTGTGTGTGTTGTTTTCAAAACGGGTTGGTTTAAGTTGCGACCGCTATTGCAACCTTACATGCGCAACCACTCTACCCTTATATGGGAAAGGGCATTATTGATTACCTAGGCCAATACTAGCTTGGAGCCCGCATTACTAGTGACGGGGGAGAGTTGATGCTCTCTCTCGGGACGGGATCGTGCCAGGTAGGGCGGCCACCACTGTCTTTACAGGGCACCGGATACACCGTTGTGTCCCCTCTCGGATGTTACGATCTCGAGTGAGTCTCGTATGATGTACATCGTGAGGATACGGAACAACGAGTGGACTCCTTGTTAGTGTCGTCTAGGGAAAGGTAGTGATCGGGTGCTTACCCGGGTACTTGAGGTATCGCGGGTCGTGGATGACACGGAAGTTCCTCGGATCTTGTGGGTAAAGTGTGCAACCTCTGCAGAGTGTAAAACTATTCGGATAGCCGTGTCCACAGTCAATGATAGTTGGGTAACCGCTCTTGGGCTACGTCCACATGTTTACGGACCAGTGCGTGTGTTTGGATAAGTGGGAAGATCTACTTGGGTCGAGTCAAAGGACTTGACATGATTGAGTTGGGTTGGTGCCCACTCTATTTATGTTGATATCTGTAACCTGTCCTCATGGTTACTTGAATTCTCCTGATGCATGTATTACAAGTTGTTGAACATGTCATTGCACTCAAGACTAGCTTTCTGCAAAAATTTACCTACATCATGCATTGTTGTATCTTGAACCAAAACATGGGTTTCTTGCGAGTACATTCAAAGTACTCAATTGCTTGCCACTGGTTATTTTATTGGCTAGGCATGAAAGAATAGGATATGATGAAGAATACTTCGGTGACGAACATGCGAGCTAGGACGCTTCCCAGTCAGAATGCATGTAGGGTTAAGGCAGATGGCATGGGTCCAAGTTATCGACGAAGATTTCCGCTGCAATGTTATACTCAAGACTTGACCATAATGGTCCTACTTGTGTAATACGGTATGTATGGATGTAAGCCTCTTATTATTCAGCTTTTGTGTGTTCAGTGAGCATTGATCTCTGGGATCACTGTACACGTGCATTCGGTGATCACGAATTATGAGTCGGGGTCCCCACAGAGCTGGTATCAGAGCCATCCTGACTGTAGGAAGCCTTAGTTAGCATGGTCATAAGTTAGGGTAAAACTATTTCCAAAACCACTACTAGTTTCCAAAACTATCTATACTTCTCTTCCCTTCTCAGTTTTTCAAAAACTAAGGTATACTTTCCTTATTGATCTCTTCCCCTTCAAAACCTTTGGTCGCTAGAACCCTTATGCCCCTGACCACTGGATTCCTTGTAATCCTCGTGGATAATCTAGAAGGAAGATGCCTTGCCAGACATTCACCCACATCTCCTGAATACAAGTTTGGCGACACCACAACAAGACGGCACCAACAGAAGATACATCCTCGATGAATGAGGACATGAAGACCCAGGAGATGGTGACACCCTAGACACTGCCCCAAGATGAAGCAACCTTAGCCTACGATGATTAGGGCATAGGATATGCAAGATCATGATATACATCGCTAATAGGGTAACCCTGTCACTACCGTTGTTGTATCGGCAACCACCGGTGGATGAGAACCTAGCCATTTGGTCCGCCTCACTATACTGAGCAGGAAAACGGTTCTCTTCATCCCCCGCTCTCGGTGACAATATTGTCAACAATGTGTCCGACGGGTTGGACCACTATTATGCCTTGATAATGTTATTGCATAAAGGATTGCCTACCTGGTACCATCGACGGCTTAGAAAGCAAAAGTGATCATCATGATTAAGAAGACAAGAGAAGACTAAGTCAAAGACAGCCACGAGGAGCCACCATCACCCCATCACCTCATCGGGCGAGAAGTGTTGAAGATTCTTCAGGCCAACACGGATCGTTTCATCGAACAACTACAAGAGACGTAGCAACACCTGAGGAAACTCAGAAGACTGCATGAGGCACAAGGCACGACTACTGAGTCCGAGAACCCCTAGGGTAGGATGAGTCGTGTACCCCCTATGCGCAGTCGAGTCCGCATGATGGTTCGAATAGAACCATGACTGTGTGTTGCTTGTTTTTATTTGTTTGTGTTTTGATATCAGTCACCCTTTTTGCCCTAGGGAACAAGTACGTGACTATATCACCTTACTTATCTTAATGCCTGTGTTTGGCCCTTTCGGCACCTGTTTGTTTGCACTTGCACTATAGGACCCCCTTTAGGCATTCCCCTCCTTTATGCTACCTCTCCCTCTCATCTCTCTCCTCAACTGAAGGCTAGCAAGACAAGATACACCAAGGATTCTACTTTGGCAACCAACCAGCACTAAAGACTTTTGCTACAACCTCCTCGACCAAGTGCAACCCCGTAGAGTTATATTTACCTCTCAAGACTGTAAACCCATCACTATACCCTTCGAGACTTCACGAGATACCCCAGCTCGAATCCTTAACCAATTGCTTAACCCACGGAATTACAAGTGGACCAGTTAAGCCTTTGTAACCTCACATAGCACTGGGTTCATTATGGAACTAGTGGACATAGCGAACGAGCACATTATCATCCTAAGATAGCACCAAAACTGATGATGCCACAGGAGAGACCAATTTGGGGATATAGGAACGGAGGACAAATGACTTGATGAGTTTATATCAGAGACCCTGAGGAATTGACTGAGACTTTGGTAGATCATGAGGCTTTCATGTTGGTAGATGAACTTGGTGGGATCATGATTATAGATTAGCATAGCTTCCATTATCCCTGAGTAAATTATATTTATAGGACAATTATGATCGCAAGCTGAAACTCCTGGAAGTGCAAGGATTTGACTTGATCAGATGATATTGATAGGAGATAATTGATATTACGTAAATAACTTGAGGGAGACATGTAGGATTCCTCGTTGGACATGAGATTTGGATTAAATAGGTTACCCTAGTGGAGTATGGATGCAGAGTAATTTTACATGGTTTGGAGTAAATTGGATTTAGACTGATGATCTTGATCATGATACCATGTTTCTCGGTGGACCATAACTAGGAGATTGGAATAATTATCAGAGTTTATTTAGGGATCTATATATGCTTGACCTTGGAGTTTACATGACCATGATAATGGAAATTGGTGGACTGGCTATAGCAAGGTAGACCTTTCAAGTATTTGGTGATTATAGGACATTAGAAGATCATGTGGGACACCATAGACATTGGATTTGTAGAATTAATGAATTATGTAGCTAATGGGCTTTTGGAGTTAACCTATGCGAGATGATACTTTCGGAGGTATGAGGTGATCTGTTTGGAGGACTAGATAGAACAATTGGCATCTCAGGAACTGTGCTCAAGGATGGGATGATGAACATTCACTCGCACACTAAAATCCTTGAAACCCTTACGCCCTACCAAGCCACAACATGGCCGGATCCTGACCTTGGGCTTTGGCTCTAGATCGATAAGACCTTGGCCAATACTCAACCGTGACCATCACCAATGCCTCAGCCCGCTTTACGCACCCCATAGACTTAATGGAGTGCTTGGACAAGTTAGTTGTCATCTTTCTTTGATGACATACTCGTCTACCCGAAGACGGAAGAAGAATCGTTGAGCTGGTCAAGGAACATCTGAAGACCGTCATGTCTCAGAGGAAGAACTACACCAACCACCATCTTCAAGAAGTATACTTCCGCGTCAAAGACCATGTGTATCTGCAAGCCACTCCTCTCTAAGGAACCAAGCATTTCCATGACAAGGAGACCCACACCAAGATTCATCGGCCCTCTTCGAGATCACTCCAAGAGATAACAGCCCCCTCTGAGATCACTACGAGACGAAGAGAAGACAGTTACCAGCTGGAGTTGCCACCTGAGTTACCTGATGTGCACAATGCTTTCCATGCATCACAACCCCGGAAGTGTTTCCAACTTCCTAACTTGCCCGATCTCTAAGAGGGCAATGACCACCGAGCCATCGACCCCTAGCCCAATCTAACCTACCGCGAGCTACCCATTAGCAACCTGGACCAAGTAGAACATTATATATGAAGCCACACCATCAAGTACTTCAAGGATCAAAGGAGCACCGCTCGGAAGCAGGAACAGTATGAGGACGTGAAGACCACCCCACATCAAAGTTTTTGTATCCCTTTCCGCGCCTAGTTTGGGAATCTCGGGGACGAGATTCTTGTAAGGGGGGTAGGTCTGTCACACCCTGATTTTCATGGCACAACACTTAAGATGATAAATCATGAAAAATTGTGGTTTGACAAAAACTTTTGTGTGTTTTGGTCTTTGCTTGATTTGATTTTGTCTCTTTGTTTGCAAGTGCTCTAAAAATCAAATAAATCCTCCAACTCTTATACTCCTTCTCCTTGATCCAAAACTTCTGCCCAATTATCATGCCATGTGTGTAGGACATAAAAATAATTTCTTGTAAAAATATTTTGGCCAAAAAGTATTTTCTAAATTTAGTTTTCCAAAACCCCTGAATTGAGGTTTGCACCGCAAGTACTTGATTTGGGGTATGAAAAATATTTCAAAGAGTATATTTGAGACCTATTAGATAAAGGAATCGCATAAACCACAAAAATATAATTTTAAAAGTTATTTTACTATTTTATTTAAAAGCTTTTTCTTAAGGCCAGAAATGGTCTTTAATAGGAAAAAATTATTTTATTGTTTTAAAAATATTTGACAAAAATCAGGGAAACTCAGTGGGCATATATTTCCCATATATAAGAGTTTCAACACATGGTCATGTTCAAAATATTGGTCAAATCCCTCAAATACCCTTTCTGGATATTTCAAGATTTTGAAATATTTACAAAGGAAATATTCTCCAAAAATTCCAAGAAAATTCTAGCATGTCACATATGACATGTTTGATGATCTGGACAAGTATCATGTAATGGAGAATAGTATAACCCCATGAAATCCCCTCAAAACCATTTCTGTCCATTTTGAAGTTTGAGAAACTTTACATTGCCAAACATGTCAAAATGCTCTCAAATCTTGTGTACATGCTCAACTAGTCTAACCATTCATCTAGACCAAATGGAACAAGTTGGAGAACAAGTTAACTTGATCAAAGTGCCCCAAAACCCTTCCTGCCCAGAACCAAATTTGAACAACTCTACATTGCCAAGTGTGTCCTTTTGATCTGAAGTTTTGTGGAAATGTTCAAATCGTCAAATGATGACACTACACCAAGTGGCGCATCAAGGAAAATAGATTTGCATGACTAAATCTTGGTAAAGCCATTTCTGCTGATTTCTATGGTTTACCAAAGTTACATTGGCAACTTTCTTCAAATGGACTCAAACTTGGTGGTAAACCTCAATTATGTGTGACACTTGATCCTGTTAATTCTCATGTCAAGTGGAGTTCATCTTCTTGCCCAAACCACCATCAAACACCTTCTGGCAGAAATTAAAAATGTATGTTTTGTCCACTTCCACTAATCTCCATGAGCTCTTCTTTTTACCACAGCCCCTCCTAGTCCCCCTCTACCTCTGGTGTGCTTCCCTGCCCGAGAGGCAATGATGAAGGGGGGCAAGTCCCAGATCATCCAAAGCATCCACCCCTCTTGTTTATTCCTCCTAGATACGCCAGACACAAGTGGGCCTTGAAAGTCTTGTAAAGGCCGAATGCCGGCCAAAGACGCGCTCTGGAGCACGTCAGCGTGCTCCCGACCGTTGACGCCGCGTCCCCCGACCACCTCGAGCCTCCCCTCGCGCTAGTCGAGGTGCCTCGACGTCCGCAACAGGCCACCGTGCAGGCCCCCTTGTCTCTCCCTCTCTCTCACTGTCAGGACCCCGATCCTAAGTCACATCGACCCAGCTGGTAACACATCATATCACTTTGCGGCCTCACGCACGGTATTCCCACGGGTGTCGCCTTACCATGGCCCGGGACCGTTTGCGTCTTTTGGCTCACGTATATGATAGTGTCGCTAGCATCCATATGACAAAGAACCCGGGCCGACATGGCTAGTCGTGAACCCAAAGCGGCGCTAACCCATGGGGACAGGCATACATGAATCACATCGAGCATGTCGGTCATCAACGTATGTATCCGGGCTGTAGCACTGGGCTAACAGGACTCCGGTATCCCGGGCTGTAGCAGGCTAGGCAGGACTCGAATAACACCGCGTGACATTTCCCGAAGGACAGACATAAGAACGAAGTGAAACACATGCCGCCAGATCAAGTGTCCAAGCGGTAGTCTTTGGGCTAGCAGGACTCCGTGAACCGGGCTGTAGCGGACTACTATCGCTCGAAGCACGAGACTACATTTCCCCATATGAGAGGCTGCCAAGGATAAACAACTAGTTTGTCGGATCCCACACATACCAAGCATTTCAAACATACACACAATATGCTCAATATGTGTAGATACAACATGGCATCACAACATAACTCTCGACTCAAAATATTATTCATTAGGCTCGAAGGCGAGATATTACAAACATGGGTCTCATGACCCAACACTCGAAACATACAAGTCAAAGCACAAGCGGAAGCTAAACATGTCCGAGTACGCATAACTATAAATGAAAAAGGCTGAGAAGCTCGGCTATCTACCGAGATCTGCCGAGGGCACAAGATCGTAGCTGAGGTAACAAGCTAAGCGTCAAGTCCAAGCGGAACTACTAGCGAGGCCGCGTCTCTCGCAAAACATAAAATAAGCAAGCGTGAGTACAATTGTACTCAGCAAGACTTACATCAGAACTAACTACATATGCATCATTATCAAAAGGGGTGGTGGAGTTTGACTGCAGCAAGCCAGCTTTGACTCGGTGGCTATCTGAACTACATTGCAAGTAACTCTTTTGAGGTGGCGCTACGAGTCCACATATTCACCATGGCAATACACCACTATGGACCCGCTCCGTCTCCCTACGAGAACGCCATCCATAGCACTCACGCTTATCTTGCGCATTTTAGAGTATCCACTTTCACTTGTCTATGAACTGATATAGGCAACCCGAAGTCCTTCTCCGTGGACACGGCTATTCGAATAGATCATATTAAACCTGCGGGGTGTACTTCTTCACACGCTCTCACCACTTACCGTCGTTTACACGACATGTACTCGGCAACCTTCAGCGGAAGCCCAGCGTGGGTGTCGGCCACAGCCTACCTAAACACTCAAGTCCCTAGTCCAGGTTTATCGCCTATTCGGGTTCCATCCATGAGGAGTCGGCCGAGGTTTCCCATACAGCCCGAGCGATGTGTGCAGGGTTCCCGAGATACCAAGCGGGCACTTTCGGTACACCGGCCACAGTGCCTACCGCAACACAACCCACCCCTAAGGTCAGCGTTGCGTGCGGCCCCAACATGCTACAAACACGAAACTACTTGCAACTCCCGACTATGAGCAGGGGTGGTTAAGAAGCCGAGAGGGTCCATTGGTTTCGGGCCCAATGCGTGGTAATAATCTGTATCATGGATCACAAACACAGAACTCAGTTCTCGAGGGCGGCTGCAATGAGACAACCCACCATGTACTCCTACATGGCCTCTCACCGCTACCTTTACCAAATCGTGTTCACACACTTAGCTCACACACAATAGGACATGTTCATAACAATTCCAATTCATTCCCGATGAATCGAGACCCGACTCAACTCTAAGCGATAGCAGGCATGACAAACAAGCATAAATGAGTAGGCACAACATGGGCTCAAACAACTCCTACTCATGCTAGTGGGTTTCATCTAATTCTTGTGGAATGACAGGTCATGCAAAGGATCAAGGGTTCAGCTACATGATAAGTAACACATGAGTCGTTGTTGTCCTAATGCAATAAAATAGAGCAGGAGCGAGAGAGTGGGATTATATCGGAATGAACAAGGGGTTTTGCTTGCACGGCACTTCGAAGATAATAGTTCTTCATCGGTGTCATCGAATAATCATCGTCGGTACATCGTCTCACCGAGGGACAATTACCGCAAACAAGAGAGAGCACAATCAATGCAATGCACATATATGATGCATGATCATGTTAAGGTACTGAATTCACCTAATGCAATAATAATCCAAGTTAGTTGGAGTGGAATTCAAACAAGGTTGAATTCCAACTCAAATTGCTATTTCATAAGTTACCCTAATCATGATTCATCCTATTCAGTGATGTTAACTTGTTCAAACATGCATGATCATGGCATAAACAGATTCTTCATATTTTTCTGATCATTTTTCATATATAACTTATTTCCATCCGAGTTACGGTTGAATTTATATGATTTTTAGAAGTTTAGAGTATTTTCTGAAATTTGCTGAATTAAATTAAATCTAGAAACCGAATTATGGCGTCGACTGACGTCAATGTGACGTCGGCGGTCAACTGGTCGCTGTCCAGGTCAAACTGACGCTGGGACCCACGTGTCGATGTCCTATTTAATTAACGAGAGGCTGTTAGTGCTAATTGTGTCCTAACTAAAATGTCAGTGAGGCACGGGCCCACATGTCAGTGACCCGGGGTGGTCAAACCCCCGGTCAAAAGGGTCATCGCCACCGGCGGCTTGACGCCGGCGACGTCGAACGCGGCGGAGCAAGTGCAAATGGTCATTCCGGCCACCAAAAGGGCCGGGGAGAGGACCTCTGAGGGCCGGGGGGCGCTGAAGTTCTTGGTGGGGTGGTTGGAGCTCGGGGCGGACGGTAGAGGCACCGGCGACGAGCTATGCGGCGGCCGGAGCTCGGGTAGGTGCGGGGTTGGCGCTAGGGGGCACGGTAGGCCGGAAGGGTGGGTGCTACGGGCTCCTACGGTGCAGTGAAAGCGATGGCGTGCTCGAATCGAGCCATCGTGGCTGTGTACACGCGCCCGGCGACGTCTTGATGGCGGCGGCGGGTTTGATCCACAGGGGGTGGTAGTTAGAGGGAAGAATGGGTCGGAGAAGAGGGGATCGACTCGGGAGCTCACCGTGGTTGCGAGGAGGCCGTCGGTGAGCTCGGGTGGGCACGGGCAGTGAATTTGGCGGCGGCGACCAAGGGTCGAGAGGGGAAAGATGGGGCGGCGCCTCGGGGTGCTCGGTGTCGGGGCTTGGTGAGGAGGAGGAGAGGGGCTAGGCGGAGGCCATGGGCACGTCGGCGAGGCAAGGGAGGGCGGTGGCCGTGGCTACTGGCGAGCGGTGGCGACAAGCTTCGCTCGGTCCGTGAGGAGAGAAAACGAGAGGAAGGGGAGGTTGGGAGAGAGTGAGAGAGCCGGGGCGCGTGGCTGTCGGGGGGCGTCCCAGCGTCCGGGCGAAGCGAGGCAGGGTGGAGGTGGCGCGCCTCGGCCGTGCTGTGCGTCGACACGCAGCTGCTTTCTCCTCTGGCGGGAGGAAGAAGACAGCGATGCCCTGAGGTGGGCGGGCTGGCTTCGCCAAATGGCCACTGCAGTGGTGGGCTGCACGGTGGGAGGTAAGCCAGTAAGGCTTTTACCTATTTTGTTTCCTTTTATTATTTTCGACATTTGTTTTGGTTTAGATAAAATACTAAATCAATTTATTTAATTATGCCAATTTTTGCAGGAGCTAACTATATTATTCCAGAGCTCCTCAACAAGGGGCATAATTTTTGGACAATATTTTATATATATAATAATATATATCCAAGGCAAATATTTACCGTATTAATTCCAAATGCCCAAAATAAATACTTATGAGATCCTGAAAATTATTGGTTAGGTTGTTAACTCTGTCCAATATTTTCAGAGGGCCACATGAGCATTTTCTTGGACCCTTTTGGAGCGATTTTTATTTAGGTCATTTCCAAAAGTGATTCTGAGGGTTTCACAAATCCCCATTTCAAAATTAACTGGAATTCAAACATGATGCACAATGAATGCCTTAATGCAACTAATGTCAGGCAATTCTAGGGCTGTGACAACTCACCCCCACTAAACAAGAATCTCGCCCCGAGATTCAAGACGTGAGGTAAGGGGAAAAGGGAGGTCACAACTATTACAATCTTCATGGTCCACTCGCTTTCTCGAAGATGTTGGTTCACTCCATCTTCTTGGTCTTGACGTCTTCGAGATCTTCACCCGACTCGACAACAGAAAGAAGGGAAACCTTACATGATTCGATCTTAATGAAGATCAGGTAGACATGATCAACTCACGGACTGAGATGGTGTCACATCTCGAGTTGAGACACAAAATGCATCGAGAGGGATGGAAGAACAACAACGAAGTTTGAGTGGTGGCAACAATTCCACGCTTTAGGAAGATGGTGGATGGTATCAAGGTGGCGAGGAAACATTTATCATGATCCCGTAACAGGACACCTCGAGAAAGGTGACGCAAGAACTATTCCCTTAAGTGGCAAAAAGAATTACTTTTGATCCATAGATCATTGGAACCTTTTATACCAGCCAAAGGCAATCACAACGATCGTTTGACGGAGTGCAAAGGAATAGTACACCCGGACTAGAATGGATGATGTGGACTACCTTGTTGAAGACAACGCAATGGATGATTTGCTTATCATCGAAGGTGGGGGGGGGGGGGAGACCCATGGTAAGTCTACTTTTGAAGATAAACCTAAACAAGAGTTGCTAAGAAGACAGTCTATAGCGAGATAGTACAAAGACGGTGCCAGCTGGGAACGAACTGCAACTGTTTGAAAGTTCCAACCATCATATCCGCCTGAGATTCAGATCTGGTTGGTGTTAGGATATTTCAGACTCATCATGTCTGAAGAGGAAGGGTTGCAACACAATTCGACGAGAAGACGTTGCGAGATTCTCGGGATATGAACTACGATAGCAAGCTCCAAAACATGAGCTGGTTTTGCTACAAACATGTGAACACGTTGTCCTAGACAAGCATGACCACATGGTAGTCTTATGATATAACACTACCGAGTTCGGGGGGGGAACCATGATCGAGGATATTGAAATCCTTGCATAAGGCATGCTCTTAAGAAGGAACTTCCTTTCCTTGACAAATCAATCAGTGGCTTGGTGTGCTATGGAATTCATATGGAATGAAGATGATCAGTCTATCAGACCATAGAATACTTCGCACATGCATGACGGACTTGGGATGATTCCACAGGAGACAAAACAAACCTTTCTCAAATTCATGGCGGCAACTTACATCAGATGCACATGAATTAGAGGAAGTCACTACTTTCATCCAAACATATGCTTCATGAACGAAACACGAAGAAATGCTTACACAAGTTTCCAATACTAGGTTGATGCTCAACATGACTCATGGGGGAGACAAAATGCTACTGATGGGCTCAACAGCAACTCATCGGAATTTCCATATCACTGGACTTCCACCATCATGTGAACACGTGGTAGTATTGGTCAGACCAAAGGATGTAATGGTGTATGCTCGAGGGATTAACCAAGAGTAAGACAACATTACGAATATCGTTGATTTTGATTTGACTTGACAATGGCCCATACTCAAGTCAAAGAATTGGTAGGGCAATAGGTCCAACAACTGATCACAGGGACCAATCGATGAAGATATCATCTTTCGTCAACACACTCTACACAAGAATATCCCTTTGGATCGGACTAGTTTAGGCAAGCTTTTATCTTCCAACTCTCCAAGTTATTGTCTAGCTTAACCAACTAGCTCAGGGGTATCCAACACAGATTCTTGGAGAAGGGTGGTTCACAAGAAAACCAACGTGATCACGAGCCCAACATAACAGTCAGGGAACAACCCGGTAACACTTCCAAGAAGATATTGGGAAAGTCACGAACCACCGGTATGTTACTAAGCTCGGGAACAATCTTGCTTTTCAGGGCAAGACGATATGATTGAACGAGTGAGGACTTGACACAATCCTATCTCATCAAACGAAGTGTGCACCAGAAATAAGGACTAGGTAGCACGATCAATCTTAGGATGATGGTTTAATAACCAACATGCCAAGAATGAGGATAATGTCCATTAGCTGCCGAGCAACAAGTTGCTCGGAGTTTTGATTTCACACATCACAATTCACTTGTCGGCATTCCGGTCACAACAACACGAAGACCGAGGAATGAATGATGATGGTAAGAAGTATCACTGCATCAAGAATTCCTAGGAGGTTGTGCAATTCCCATGACATTCTTGACATAAAGATGGCAACACTCCAGGTGGAACAGAATCAGAAGCTGAATTGGCATTTGATCTGCGGGATACAACTACTTTGACCCAATCCTAGAAATGGATGAGGTACTGGAGTTTGTTTCTCCTAGTCATTCCGGGATAGAATGGCTTGACGGACCACAAGGATAGGATGCACCGATGAACACAAATGCACACATACCCTTGGCTATCAATTGATAGATGAAGGTCAGAATACGACTAAAGAGGAACAACTCAAGGAACATATAATTTTCCGAGTTGTGGATGCACAGATTAGTACGTCGAGCAAGCTCAACATTTCTTCCGGGTAACCCATGCAGAAAGGTAGAATTGGCAGATTCACAATTATGAATGGAGAACTCCTCAAGAGCACTCTTATTGTGATCTTTTGGTTCAAAAGGACTTCTGCCATAACTAGTTCATGGTATTTGGAAGAAGGAGAATACCACGGACTTCGAGGACTATCGCAAGGTTACTAATATCCTAAAGGCACTAGCAAATACTAACGACATGAAGTAGGATGAATCTCGGGTTCAGCAACCCAGGAGTAGAATACCTACTACTAAATGGCATCACGGGATGCTTCCGAAAATGATGGCCAGAATCATCACACTGGGGATATAAAAGCATTGCTAAATTGCTAGGTGACCTCCTAAGCATCTAGGGTCATAATAATAGTTCCAACATATATGTCGAGGCAATGGAGTACCTCGACTGACTGGTTAGTGTGCTTATTCTGACCAAAAGGACATCGGGAACGGAAGGAAAGAACTTGCAAATGCATCAGACTATTTAGAGACCTGGGATGACTCGGACAGCATAACGGCTGTAAATGCTCAAAATGGTTTGAGACATCCTGCAGAAAATGGTGGCATAACCACTCAACAACATCATAACAAGATTCGAGATCAACGGTTATCATACGAGAGTAGTAGGAACTGAACGGGGATTAAAACCAACAATCTTACAAGTCTATGGATTAGTAACACGTCATCCTAATAGATAGATGAGAAGCCTAGTTCTTAAACCCGTAGAAGAGAAGAGGATGACTCGGATCGAGAAGGCCATGAGGTATAAGGAGTAAAAAGAGCCTTCGTTCCTTCCACAATCAATTCCCTTATATAACTAAAGCATTTCTAGACACAACTTCGACCAGTTTGGCTTGGTAATCCTCTGACGATCGGGCTCGATACCAACGCTGTCGGGACCCGATCCTAAGTCACATCGACCCAGCTGGTAACACATCATATCACTTTGCGCCTCACGCACGGTATTCCCACGGTGTCGCCTTACCATGGCCGGGACCGTTTGCGTCTTTTGGCTCACGTATATGATAGTGTCGCTAGCATCCATATGACAAAGAACCCGGCCGACATGGCTAGTCGTGAACCAAAAGGCGCTAACCCATGGGGACAGGCATACATGAATCACATCGAGCATGTCGGTCATCAGCGTATGTATCCGGGCTGTAGCACTGGCTAACAGGACTCGGTATCCCGGGCTGTAGCAGAGCTAGGCAGGACTCGAATAACACCGCGTGACATTTCCCGAAGGACGGACATAGGAACGAAGTGAAACACATGCCGCCAGTCAAGTGTCCAAGCGGTAGTCTTTGGGCTAGCAGGACTCCGGTGAACCGGGCTGTAGCGGACTACTATCGCTCGAAGCACGAGACTACATTTCCCCATATGAGAGGCTGCCAAGGATAAACAACTAGTTTGTCGGATCCCACACATACCAAGCATTTCAAACATACACACAATATGCTCAATATGTGTAGATACAACATGGCATCACAACATAACTCTCGACTCAAAATATTATTCATTAGGCTCGAAGAGCGAGATATTACAAACATGGGTCTCATGACCCAACACTCGAAACATACAAGTCAAAGCACAAGCGGAAGCTAAACATGTCGAGTACGACAACTATAAATGAAAAAGGCTGAGAAGCACGGCTATCTACCAGATCTGCCGAGGGCACAAGATCGTAGCTGAGGTAACAAGCTAAGCGTCGAAGTCCAAGCGGAACTACTAGCGAGGCCGACGTCTCTCGCAAAACATAAAATAAGCAAGCGTGAGTACAATTGTACTCAGCAAGACTTACATCGAACTAACTACATATGCATCATTATCAAAAGGGGTGGTGGAGTTTGACCGCAGCAAGCCAGCTTTGACTCGGTGGCTATCTGAACTACATTGCAAGTAACTCTTTTGAGGTGGCGCACGAGTCCACATATTCACCATGGCAATACACCACTATGGACCCGCTCCCGTCTCCCTCTGAGAACGCCATCCATAGCACTCACGCTTATCTTGCGCATTTTAGAGTATCCACTTTCACTTGTCTATGAACTGATATAGGCAACCCGAAGTCCTTCTCCGTGGACACGGCTATTCGAATAGATCATATTAAACCTGCGGGGTGTACTTCTTCACACGCTCTCACCACTTACCGTCGTTTACACGACATGTACTCGGCAACCTTCAGCGGAAGCCCAGCGTGGGTGTCGGCCACAGCCTACCTAAACACTCAAGTCCCTAGTCCGGGTTTATCGCCTATTAGGGTTCCATCCATGAGGAGTCCGGCCGAGGTTTCCCATACAGCCCGAGCGATGTGTGCGGGGTTCCCGAGATACCAAACGGGCACTTTCGGTACACCGACCCACGGTGCCTACCGCAACACAACCCACCCCTAAGGTCAGCGTTGCGTGCATGGCCCCACATGCTACAAACACGAAACTACTTGCAACTCCCGGACTATGAGCAGGGGTGGTTAAGAAGCGAGAGGGTCCATTGGTTTGGGCCCAATGCGTGGTAATAATCTGTATCATGGATCACAAACACAGAACTCAGTTCACGAGGGCGGCTGCAATGAGACAACCCACCATGTACTCCTACATGGCCTCTCACCGCTACCTTTACCAAATCGTGTTCACACACTTAGCTCACACACAATAGGACATGTTCATAACAATTCCAATTCATTCCCGATGAATCAGACCCGACTCAACTCTAAGCGATAGCAGGCATGACAAACAAGCATAAATGAGTAGGCACAACATGGGCTCAAACAACTCCTACTCATGCTAGTGGGTTTCATCTAATTCTTGTGGAATGACGAGTCATGCAAAGGATCAAGGGTTCAGCTACATGCATAAGTAACACATGAGTCGTTGTTGTCCTAATGCAATAAAATAGAGCAGGAGCGAGAGAGTGGGATTATATCGGAATGAACAAGGGGTTTTGCTTGCACAGCACTTCGAAGATAATAGTTCTTCATCGGTGTCATCGAATAATCATCGTCGGTACATCGTCTACGGGAGGGACAATTACCGCAAACAAGAGAGAGCACAATCAATGCAATGCACATATATGATGCATGATCATGTTAAGGTACTGAATTCACCTAATGCAATAATAATCCAAGTTAGTTGGAGTGGAATTCAAACAAGGTTGAATTCCAACTCAAATGCTATTTCATAAGTTACCTAATCATGATTCATCCTATTCAGTGATGTTAACTTGTTCAAACATGCATGATCATGGCATAAACAGATTCTTCATATTTTTCTGATCATTTTTCATATATAACTTATTTCCATCCGAGTTACGGTTGAATTTATATGATTTTTAGAAGTTTAGAGTATTTTCTGAAATTTGCTGAATTAAATTAAATCTAGAAACCGAATTATGGCGTCAGCCTGACATCAATGTGACGTCAGCGGTCAACTGGGTCGCTGTCCAAGTCAAACCTGACGCTGGGACCCACGTGTCAGTGTCCTATTTAATTAACAGAGGCTGTTAGTGCTAATTGTGTCCTAACTAAAATGTCAGTGAGGCACGGGCCCACATGTCAGTGACCCGGGGTGGTCAAACCCCCGGTCAAAAGGGTCATCGCCACCGGCGGCTTGACGCCGGCGACGTCGAACGCGGCGGAGCAAGTGCAAATGGTCATTCCGGCCACCAAAAGGGCCGGGGAGAGGACCTACAGGGAGCTGGGGACGCGCTGAAGTTCTTGGTGGGGTGGTTGGAGCTCGGGGCGGACGGTAGAGGCACCGGCGACGAGCTATGCGGCGGCGGAGCTCGGGTAGGTCGCGGGTTGGCGCTAGGGGCACGGTAGGCGGAAGGGTGGGTGCTACGGGCTCCCTCACGGCACAGTGAAAGCGATGGCGTGCTCGGAATCGAGCCATCGTGGCTGTGGCCACGCCGGCGTCGCGATGGCGGCGGCGGGTTTGATCACGGGGTGGTAGTTAGAGGAAGAATGGGTCGGAGAAGAGGGGATCGACTCGGGAGCTCACCGTGGTTGCGAGGAGGCCGTCGGTGAGCTCGGGTGGGCACGGGCAGTGAATTTAGCGACGGCGACCAGCGGGTCGAGAGGGGAAAGATGGGGGCGGCGCCTCGGGGTGCTCCGGTGTCGGGGGCTTGGTGAGGAGGGAGGAGAGGGGCTAGGCGGAGGCCATGGGCACGTCGGCGAGGCAAGGGAGGGCCGGTGGCCGTGGCTCTGGCGGTGG
This sequence comes from Aegilops longissima, assembly GCA_021605205.1. Classification (NCBI taxonomy): domain Eukaryota; kingdom Viridiplantae; phylum Streptophyta; class Magnoliopsida; order Poales; family Poaceae; genus Aegilops; species Aegilops longissima. The sequence continues at coordinate 461,740,150 of CM038682.1, read as the reverse complement.
TGGCGACGAGCCGCTCGGTCCGTGAGGAGAGAAAAACAGAGGAAGGGGGAGGGTTCGGGAGAGAGTGAGAGAGAGCCAGGGGGGCGCGTGGCTGTCGGGGAGGCGTCCAGGCGTCGGGGCGAAGCAGGCAGGGTGGAGGTGGCGCGCCTCGGCCGTGCGCGCGTCGACACGCAGCTGCTTCTCCTCCTGGCAGGAGGAAGAAGACAGCGATGCCCCTGGTGGGCCGGGCTGGCTTTCGCCAGTGGCCACTGCAGTGGTGGGCTGCACGGTGGGGAGGTAAGCCCAGGTAAGGCTTTTACCTATTTTGTTTCCTTTTATTATTTTCTGACATTTGTTTTGGTTTAGATAAAATACTAAATCAATTTATTTAATTATGCCAATTTTTGCAGGAGCTAACTATATTATTCCAGAGCTCCTCAACAAGGGGCATAATTTTTGGACAATATTTTATATATATAATAATATATATCCAAGGCAAATATTTACCGTATTAATTCCAAATGCCCAAAATAAATACTTATGAGATCCTGAAAATTATTGGTTAGGTTGTTAACTCTGTCCAATATTTTCAGAGGGCCACATGAGCATTTTCTTGGACCCTTTTGGAGCGATTTTTATTTAGGTCATTTCCAAAAGTGATTCTGAGGGTTTCACAAATCCCCATTTCAAAATTAACTGGAATTCAAACATGATGCACAATGAATGCCTTAATGCAACTAATGTCAGGCAATTCTAGGGCTGTGACACTCACCTCCTGCGGTGCGTGCCCAGAGCCGCCCGGCTCGGCCAATGGCTGGCCTCGCACGCGCGAGCACCAGGGCCTCGCCACGCTCCCTCTCTCTCTTCCTGGCGCCCTAATCCACCCCCACGAGCACCGCAGACAACTCCTCGCTCGCCCCCTTGCCGCCCGATCCGTTTCCACGGCCACCCGTGCGTCGCGTCCACGGTGAGTCGTGGCCTCGCCATTTAGGGCCACCCCCGAGCCCCCTCTGTACTCCTTTGGCCCTCTCTCCCTCCCATAGACCCTCTGGACCAACTCGTTTATCGTCCCGTGCCCTCCATCCACCACCATGGCCGGAGCCTTGCCGTCGGCCTCCGCCTAAATTCGCACCCACCATTCTTCCTCCTCCCCTCTAGACTGCACTAGAGCACCTCCACCACCACCGCGAGCCTCTCCCGTGCTTCTCCCTCTCCTTCCCATGGCCGTGCCGTCGAGTTCCATCACCACCGCTGGTCTCGCCGCTGCGGCCGATGATGTGCTCGCGTCCGGCCACCCCTGTGGTCGTGGCGCACCTCGCCGGATGCGCCGCTCTCCCCTGAGCCCGCCGGTGTGCTGGGCGTCACCGGAGGTGACCGAGCCACCGGGCAGGCGCCGACAGCGCTTCGGCCCGCCTCCTCTGTCTCCTTAAATGCGTGCGCGGAGGAGGGAGACAACCGCGGGTGGACCCGCAGGTCAGTGACCCGTCCATGGGCCCCTCCGTTTAAGTGGGCGCCTTGGCAAATCGCCTCGGCGTGGACCACCTGCGTATGCAGCTGAGCCGATGGGCGGCCCGATTCGCCTCGATGCTAAACCTCGCCCAGCCAGCCGCCACCGCCCAGATTTGGCCCATTTAGGTAAATCCTTCCCCTTTTTCTTTTTCTGTAGACTTGTAAAATCCATAAACAATTCAATTGGACTCCATATTTGATGATTCAAATTTCTAGTGACTCTATAAATCATGATCTACCGTTGTGTCCCCTCTCGGATGTTACGATCTCGAGTGAGTCTCGTATGATGTACATCGTGAGGATACGGAACAACGAGTGGACTCCTTGTTAGTGTCGTCTAGGGAAAGGTAGTGATCGGTGCTTACCCCGGTACTTGAGGTATCATGGTCGTGGATAACGGAAGTTCCCGGATCTTGTGGGTAAAGTGTGCAACCTCTGCAGTGTAAAACTATTCGGATAGCCGTGTCCACGGTCAAGGACAGTTAGGTAACCGCTCTTGGGCTCGTCCACATGTTTACGGACCAAAGTCGTGTGTTTGGATAAGTGGGAAGATCTACTTGGGTCGAGTCAAAGGACTTGACATGATTGAGTTGGGTTGGTGCCCACTCTATTTATGTCGATATCTGTAACCTGTCCTCATGGTTACTTGAATTCTCCTGATGCATGTCTTACAAGTTGTTGAACATGTCATTGCACTCAAGACTAGCTTTCTGCAAAAATTTACCTATATCATGCATTGTTGTATCTTGAACCAAAACATGGGTTGCTTGCGAGTACATTCAAAGTAATCATTGGCTTGCCACTGGTTATTTTATTGGCGAGCATGAAAGAACAGGATATGATGAAGAATACTTGATGGCGAACATGCGAGCTAGGGCGCTTCCCGGTCGAGAATACTGCGGGGTTAAGGCGGATGGCATGGGTCCAAGTTATCAACGAAGATTTCCGCTGCAATGTTATACTCAAGACTTGACCATAATGGTCCTACTTGTGTAATCTGGTATGTATGGATGTAAGCCTCTTGTTATTCAGCTTACGTGTGTTCGGTGAGCATTGATCTCTGGGATCACTGTACACGTGCATTCGGTGATCACGACTTATGAGTCGGGGTCCCCACAACAGGGCACGGACGAGGCCGTTCTTGGGCTCGTTGGAGAGCTCTTGCAGGCGCGCGTCGAGTGGTGGAGGAGGCCGAGCCTATGGTGGCCGAAATCGTCGCCGGCGATGACAAGCGCGGCAGCCGGTGTTCGGACATCGAGCGGAATGAGGCTACGAAGTGCTAGCGGCTGGCCAAAGGGGTTCTCTGGACTCCTGGGAGCTCCAGGAGCACAACCCTACGGCGGGTTTGAGCGGAGGAGCTCGCGAGCGAAGGCTCGCCGGCCATGGCGGTGGCCGGAGCTCGGGTGATCTTGGGGTGGTGACTAGAGGGCGGGGGCAAGCAGGGGAACAGAGGGGACACGTTCAGCAGCTCACCGCGGTTCTAATGAGACAGGCGTCAAGCTCGGGGAGGCAGGGACGACGGAGAACGACGACGAAGTCCGGCGGCAGATGCGGTAGTGATGAGCGCGGAGGCGTCGTCACAGGGCGTCAGGCGGTGTGTCCTTCGGCTTGGTGAGGCGGTGATCGACGACGGACCAGTGGGACACGACAACGGGGCTCGGCGTGGGAAGTAGCTTCTGGCGGCGGTGGCGGCTTCGGGCGGTGCGAGGAGAGAACCAGAGGAGGATGGGGATGAGGCGGTGGCGAGGGGTTCCAGGGGGTGCGGGCGACGAGAGGAACTCATCCGCGTCCAGCGGCTCGGCGGCAAGCAGGTGTCGGCGTGGCGAGCTCGGGCACGTCGGGGCTCACCTCTTTGCCTGCCTGGCGAGAGGAAGCAGGATCGGCCATGGGCCAGCCAGATCTTTGGGCGGCCCGATGGGCTGCCAGGTGGGCTGCGACAGGTGAGGCCAGGTAGATTCTCTCTCTCTCTCTCTTTTATTTGTTTTTTTGTTTTCTATTTTTCTTCCTCTATTTTGATTTAGTTTAGCAAATAAATCATTTTAATAAATTCTGTAGGTTATTATATGGCTTGCTAAAATATGTACAAAGCCACTCACAAACTTCCAGAATTATTGGAGTCATATTTAATATATATGAAATATAAGTCCAAAGCAAATAGTTATTGGATTAATTCAAATGGCCAAAATAAATATTTCTGTGACTCCAAAAAAATTGGTTTGAATTTTACCTCTTACCAATATTTCTATAGAACAACAGGAATATTTTCTTGGACTCATTTGAGAAGATTTTAAGGTTGGTTATTTTTGAACTGATTTCTGAGGGTTTCACATGTCCCCATTTCAAGTTCATTGAAATATAAACATGATGACATGGATGAAGATGCAACTAATTACAAACAAAGATCTAGGGTTGTGACAACTCACCCCCACTAAACAAGAATCTCATCCCGAGATTCAAGTTGTGAGGTAAGAAGACAGAGGGACACAAACTAACATAATCTTCATGATCCAGATGACTATCTCGAGGATGTTGATTCATTGCATCACCTTGATCTCGACGTCTTGCTTTGAGAACTACATCCAACATGACAATGAGTAGAGAGGGAGAATTTTGGAAGAATCAATCTTCCTGAGGTTCGAGCAACTTAGGATCATCTTAATGATCACAGGATCAACTCACAGAATGGGACATAGAAACATCTCTGGAGCTGAGAAGCAAAACATGCATCTGGAGGGGCGGAGGAAACAATTTGACGAGGGTTTCAGAATAGCGAGGAAGAATTGCCATGATTCCATAACGGGGCACCTTAGGGAAGGTGACTCGTAGAATTATTCCCTCAAGTGGCAAAAAGGATTACCTTTGATTCAAAGATCATTGAAGCTCTTTGAAGGAGTCCGGATGAATGACATACTCGGACTAGTATGGATGATGTGGATTACCTTGTTGAAGAAAACACAATGGATGATTTTGCTTATCATCGGAAATGGATGGGACCCATGGTAGGACCACTGTTGAAGGCGATCCTGACTAGAAATTACCGAGAAGGGTAGTCCATGGTTGGATGGCACAATGGCGGTGCAGGCTAGGGACAAAGTGCTAATGCTGGGAATGTTCCAACCATCATATCTGCCTGAGATTCAGATCAATTTGGTGTCAGGATATTCCAGACTCAACAAGTCTAGAAAGAAAAATGAAGGTTTGCAACACAAATCGACGAGATGACGTTGCGAGATTCTCGGGGAGTGAACTACGATAGAAAGCTCCAAAACATGAGCTGGTTCTGTTACATACATGTGAACACGCTGTCCCAGACAAGCATGACCACATAGTATTCTTACAACAAAACACTGCCGAGTTCTGGTTGGGAACCATCATTGTGGAGAGCGAAGCCCTTGCATAAGTCATATGATTAGCTCTTATGAAGGAACTTCTTCTCCTTGAACAAGTCAATCAGTGGCTTGGTGTGCTAGGAACACATATGGAGTGGAGGCGGCCAACCTATCAAACCATAGGGCACTTCACACGTGCATGACTAACTTGGGATGATTCCAGAGGAAGTAAAACACAATTTCTCGAATTCACGGCGGAAACTTACATCAAATGCAAGTGAATTAGAGGAAGTCACTCCTTTCATCCAAACATATACCTCATGAGCGGATCATGAAGGCAATGCTTATAAAGTTTGCAACACTAGCTTAGATGTTCAACACGAATCATGGAGGAGACAAAATGCTGCTGATGGGCTCAACAACAACTCATCGAAATTTCCATATCACTGGACTTCCACCATCATGTGAACACAGTGATAGCATTGGTCAAACCAAAAGATGTAGTGGTGTATGCTCGAGGGATCAACCACGAGTAAGACAACATTACGAACATCGTTGGTTCTGATTTGACTTGACGATAGCCCATACTCAAGTCAAAGTTTTGACAAGGCAATAGATCCAACAATTGATCCCGAGGACCAATCGATGAAGATATCATCTTTCTTCAACACACACTCAAAAGGATATCCCTTAAAATGAACTAAGTCGGACAAGCTTTTATCTTCCAACTCTCCAAGTTGTTGTTTGGCTTAACCAACTAGCTCAGGGGTATCCACCACAGATTCTTGGAGAAGGGGAGGTTTACAAGGAAACCAACTTGATCACGAACTCAACATAGCGGTCAGGTGACAACCTGGTGATACTTCCGAGAAGATATTCAGAAAATCACGAACCATCGATATGTTACTAAGCTTGGGAACAATCTTGCTTTTCAGGGCAAGACCATATGAACAAATAAGCAAGGGATTGAATAATCCTAACTCATTGATCAAAGAGTGCACCAGAAATAAGGACTAGGTAGCACGATCAATCTTAGGATGATGATTCAATAACCAACACGCTAAGAATGAGAATATTGTCCATTTACTACCAAGCAACGAGGTTGCTAGGAGTATCGATTTCACACATCACAGTTCACTTGTCGGCATTCCGATTACAACAACACGGGACCGAGGAATGAACAATGATAGCGAGAAGTATCACAACGTCAAGAATTCATGGAAGATGGTGCAATTCTCATGACAATCCTGACATAAAGGGGGTAATACTCCAAGGTAGAGCAGAATAAAAAGTTGGATTGGCATTTTGATCTGCGGAATACAACTGCTTTGACCAAATTCTAGATATGGATGAGGTACTGGAGTTTGTTTCTCCAAGTCATTCCGGATAGAATGGCTTGACGAACCACAAGAATAATAGGCATCGATAAACGAATGCACGCATACTCTTGATTATCAATTGATAGATGGAGGCCAGAAAACAACCAAAGAGGGACAACTCAAAGGAACATATAATTTTCTGAGTTGTGGATGCTTAGATTAGTATGTCGAGCGAAGCTCAACATTTCTTCCGGATAACCCATGCGGAAAGGTAGAACTGGCAGATTCACAATTATGAACGGAGAACTCCTCAAGAGTACTATAGATTGTGATCCTTCGGTTCAGCGAGGAACTTCTGCCATAAGCGGTTCATAGTATTTGGAAGAAAGAAATACCAGGGACCTCGAGGACTATCGCAAAGTTACTAATATCCTAAAGGAACTAGCAAACACTATCAACAGGAGGTAAGTAGGGTGAACCTCGGGTTCAAGAACCCAGGAATAGAATAACTACTACTAAATGGCATCACCGGATGCTTTCGAGAATAATGGCCAGAATCATCACACGGGGAACACAAAACATGGCTAGTTTACTAGGTGACTCCCTAAAACACCTAGGTTCATAATAATAGCTCCAACATATATGCCGAGGCAGCGGAGTACCTCAACACACTAATTTGTGTGATTAATCTGGCCCAAATGAACATTAGAAACGGAGAGAAGGGATTTGCAAATGCATCGGACTATATAGAAACCTGGGATGACTTGGACAGCATAATGGCTGTAAATGCTCAAAATGATTTGAGACATCCTTCAAAAATGGTGGCATGACCACTCAACATCACAATATCAAGGTTCTGAGACCAACTATGAACACACGGAAGTAGTAGAAACTGAACTGGGACTTAAAACCAACAATCTTAAAAGTCTATGGATTAGTAACACATCATCCTGATAGATAGATGAGAATCCTAGTTCTTAAACCCCATAAAAAAGAAGAGGATGACTCAGATCTGAAGGGCATAAGGTAAAGGAGTAAAAAGAGTCTTACGTTCCCTTCCACAATCAATTCCCTTATATAACTAAAGCATTTCTAGACACAACTTGACCAGTTTGGCTTGGTAATCCTCTGATGATCAGGGCTCGATACCAAAGCTGTCGGGACCACGATTCCAAGTCACATCGATCTAGCGGTAACACCTCATATCACTTTGCGGCCTCACGCGCGGTGTTCCCACAGTGTCGCCTTACCATGGCCGGGACCGTTTAGCCTTTTGGCTCACATATATGATAGTGTCGCTAGCATCCATATGACGAAGAACCGGGCCGACATGACTAGTCGTGAACCCAAAGTGACACTAACTTAGGGGACAGGCATACATGAATCAACATTGAGCATGTCGGTCAACAACGTCTGAATCGGGCTGTAGCACCTTTGGGCTATCGGGACTCAGGGAACCTGGGCTGTAGCAGGCTAGGCAGGACTCGGATGTCACCGCGTGACATTTCCCGAAGGATGTACACATGAGCGAAGTGAATCACATGCCGCCGATCAAGTGTTAGGAGCAGTAGTCTTTGGGCTAGCAAGACTCCGGTGAACCGGGCTATAGCGGACTACTATGGCTCATGGAAGCACAAGACTACATTTCCCCATAAGAGAGGCTACCAAGGATAAACAACTAGGTTGTCGGATCCCACACATACCAAGCATTTCAATCATACACACAATATGCTCGATATGTGTAAATACAACATGGCATCACAACATAACTCTATGACTCAAGTATTTATTCATTAGGCTCAGAGGAGCGAGATATTACAAACATGGGTCTCATGACCCAACATTGAAACATACAAGTCAAAGCACATGCGGAAGCTTAACATGTCCGAGTACAGACATCTACAAAGGAAAAAGGCCGAGAAGCGACTATCCACCAGATCTGCCGAGGGCACAAGATCGTGGTGAGGTATCAAGCTAAGCGTCAAGTCCACGGAACTACTAAGCGAGGCCGCGTCTCTCGCAAAACATAAAATAAGCAAGCGTGAGTACAAATGTACCCAGCAAGGCTTACATTAGAACTAACTACATATGCATCGGTATCAACAAAGGGGTGGTGGAGTTTAAGCTGCTGCAAGCCAGCTTTGACTTCGGTGGCTATCTGAACTACATTGCAGTAACTCTTTTGAGGTGGCACACACAGTCCACATATTCACCATATCAATACACCACTATGGATCCGCTCCGTCTCCCCTACGAGAAGGCCATCCATAGCACTCACGCTATCTTGCGCATTTTAGAGTATCCACTTTCACTTGTCTATGAACTGACGAGCAACCCGAAGTCCTTTACATGGACACGGCTATTTGAATAGATGATGTTAACCTGCGGGGTGTACTTCTTCACACATGCTCTAGCCACTTACCGCCATGTACCGTCATGTATCTCGGCAACCTTCAAGCGGAAGCTTTGGCGAGGTGTCGGCCACGACCTACCTAAACACTCAAGTCTCTAGTCCAGGTTTATCGCCTATTCAGGTTCCATCCATGAGGAGTCGGCCGAGGTTTCCACATATGGCCTGAACAATGTGAGCAGGGTTCCCGAGACACCAAGCAGGCGCCCGGTACACCGTGCCACGGTCTATCTACCGCATCATAGCCCACCCCTAGGTTCGATGCTACATACGGCCTCCAACACATATCCTACAAACACGGAAACTAGTTGCAACTCACGGACAGAGAACAAGGGTGGTTAAGAAGTCGAGAGAGTCAATTAAGGATCCCAATGTGTGGTAGTAACTGTTCATGGATCACAAACACAGAACTCAGTTCTGAGGGCGGTTTCAATGAGACAACCCACCATGTACTCCTACATGGCCTCTCACCGCTACCTTTACCAAATCGTGTTCACACACTTAGCTCACACACAGTAGGACATGTTCACACCTCCGATTCATCCCGATGAATCGGACTGACTCAACTTTAAGCGTAGCAGGCATAACAAACAAGCATGAATGAGTAGGCACATCAGGGCTCAAACAACTCCTACTCATGCTAGTGGGTTTCATCTATTCTTGTGGCAATGACAGGTCATGCGAGAGGAAAAGGGTTCAGCTACGCAGCAAGTAACAGATGAATCGTTGTTGTCCTAATGCAATAAAAGAGAGCAGGAGCGAGAGAGTGGGATTTTATCGGAATGAACAAGGGGGTTTTGCTTGCCTGACACTTCTGAAGATAGTATAGTTCTTCATCGGTGTCATCGATCTCATCGTCGGTATCACGTCTATCGAGAGGGGACAAATACCGGCAACACAGAAGGAAACACAATCAATGCAATGCACAATATGATGCATGCTCATGACATGGCAATATGCTATTATTAGAGCTAATGCAACATGAAGTCATTTTGATTGAAGTGGAATTCAAAACTAGATCAAATTCCAACTCCAAATCTATTATCAAATTTGTCCTAATCATGTTTCATCCTAAACAGTGAGGTTAACTTTCTCAAACATGCATGAAAATTTTACAGATGGATAGATTGGATTTTTCTGATCATTTTTCGTATATAAATTATTTCATTTGGAGTTACGGTTGAATTACTATGAATTTTAGAAGTTTGTACTATTTTTTGGAATTTCCTGTATAAGAATAATTCCAGTAATTGAATTAATGCGTCAGCATCGCGTTAGGGTGATGTCAGCGGTCAACGGGGCCGGTCCAGGTCAAACTAACCAGTGGGTCCCGTGTGTCCGTAGTTATTTAAACTAACTAAATTTAGTTAGTGCTAATCTAAGTTAATTAGCATAGCGGGCCCCACTTGTCATAGACTCGGGGGGAAGTCCACCTGGGCCACCCAGTCTAAGGTCAACGGGGTCAAACCCACCGGCGACTCGACACCGGCGAGGCCCGAGACAGCGGCGTGGCTCGGGAAACGCCCACAGGGCACGGACGAGGCCGTTCTTGGGCTCGTTGGAGAGCTCTTGCAGGCGCGCGTCGAGTGGTGGAGGAGGCCGAGCCTATGGTGGCGGAATAAATGCCAGGCGATGACAAGCGCGGCTGGTGTTCGGACAGCGAGGCTCTGAGTGCTAGCGGCTGGCCAAAGGGTTCTCGGGACTCTGGGAGCTCGAGGAGCACAACCGTCTGGCGGGTTTGGCGGAGGCTCGCGGCGCAAGATCGCCCCAGCCATGGCGGCCGAGCTCGAGTGATCTTAGGCGGCGACTAGAGGCGGGGCAAGCGAGAAACGAGAGAAGCGGTCGGCAGCTCACCGCGGTTCTAATGAGACAGGCGTCGAGCTCGGGGAGGCAGGGGCGGCGTAGAAACGATGGCGAAGTCCGGTGGCGAATCTGGCGATGATGAGCTCGGGCGTCGTCCGAGGCGTCGGCGGTGTGTCCTTCGCTTGGTGAGTAGTGATCGATGGTGGACCCGGTGGGACACGGCAGCGGGCTCGGCGTGGGCGTAGCTTCTGGCGGCGGCGGCCTTCGGGCGGTGCGAGGAGAAACAAGAGGAGGGATGGGGGCGAGGCGGTGGCGAGGGGTTCCGAGGTGCGGGGCGGACGAGAGGAACTCATCCACGCCTCCAGTGACTCGGCGGCAAGCAAGTGGCGGCGTGGCGAGCTCGAACGCGCCAGCGCTCACCTCTTTGCTGCTGGCGAGAGGAAGCGGTGGCGGCCATGGGCCAGCCTGATCTTGGGCGGCCGATGGGCTCTGACAGTGAGGCCAGGTAGATTCTCTCTCTCTCTTTTATTTGTTTTCTGTTTTATATTTTTCTTCCTCTGTTTTGATTTAGTTTAGCAACTAAATCATTTTAATAAATTCTGTAGGTTATTATATGGCTTGCTAAAATATATACAAAGCCACTCACAAACTTCCAGAATTATTGAGTCATATTTAATATATATTAAATATAAGTCCAAAGCAAATAGTTATTGGATTAATTCAAATCGCCAAAATAATTATTTCTGTGACTCCAAAAATATTGGTTTGAATTTTATCTCTTACCAATATTTCTATAGAATAACAGGAACATTTTCTTGGACTCATTTGAGAAGATTTTAAGGTTGGTTATTTTTTAACTGATTTTTGAGGGTTTCACATGTCCCCATTTCAAGTTCATTGAAATATAAACATGATGACATGGATGAAGATGCAACTAATTACAAACAAAGATCTAGGGCTGTGACACGTTTCCTGGTCCAACAACTCTCCGGCACCTTTCCACGGCTGCGAGTTCCTCCATGTCCCGCGTGCAGAAAACGAAGCCACCGACATTCTAGCCACTCATCCCGGTAGGCCATACCATACGGCGTCTCCCTCGAGCACTTGCGCAAGCCGTTCGTCAAGCCGTCTCCAAATTCCAAGTCCATCTTCATCCCGGACGACCCTGCAACGCCCCTCCCCAACATAGACCCGGGGGCTACCAGTCCAAGCTCGAGGGCTCCGTCCTCAACCCGGCACCGGGGGCTGCAGAACTTGGCTCGGGACTGTTGATCCTAACCCGATGACTACTGATTTTGGCCCGTGGGCTCCTGAACCCAACCCATGGACCGCCATGCTCAACCCGGCCGCCGTTGCCCCTAACCCGAGGGCTACCGCCTCTAGCTTGGGGGCCGCCGCCCCGGAACCCATCTTGGTGGCTGTCTTCATCGTGGTGACAGCTCCGTCATGGGCCGAGCCAATCTTAGCGTTCCTGGAGAGCGGATTATTCCCCATGGACAAGACCGAGGCCCGGCAAGTGCAACACCGGGCGTTCTCCTACAACATCATCAAAAAACGAGCTCATCAAGCGTAGCGCGACAGGCGTGTTCCAGTGCTGCATCTAGCAAGACAAGGGAATAGAGATCCTCCTCAACATACATCAGGGCAAGTGCGGGCACCATGCCGCCTCCAGGTTCCTGGTGGCCAAGGCTTTTCGCCATGGTTTCTACTGGCCGACGGCCCTCAAAGACTTCGAGTCGCTCGTCCTCAAATGCAAGGGTTGCCAACACTTCAGCAAGCGCAGCCGCCAGCCGGCTTCGGCCCTGCAAACCATCTCGATCACCTGGCCCTTTGCGGTCTGGGGCCTCGACATGGTAGGCCCCTTCAAGACCGCTCGAGGCGGCATGACACATTTGCTGGTGGTGGTCGACACGTTCACCAAGTGGATCAAGGCGCGGCCGATCAAGAAGCTAGGCGGGCCAACGTCCGTCCGGTTTGTCAAAGACATCACGGTGCGCTACGGCGTCCCACACAACATCATCACGGATAACAGCACCAACATTGCCAAGGGTGCTCTAGTGCAATACTGCTCCGCCTTCGGCATCCGGCTTGACCTGGCCTCCGTGGCTCATCCTCAATCCAACAGCCAGGTCGAGCGGGCCAATGGCCACATCCTATATGGCATCAAGCCATGGCTCATCGAGCCCCTCATCCGATCACCCGACAGCTGGCTTGATGAGCTGCGGCTGTCCTCTGGAGTCTCCAGACAATGCCAAACCGGTCGACCGGGTTCACCCCTTTCTTCCTCGTCTACAGAGCAGAAGCCATCATCACGGACGACATCGAGTTTGACTCACCGTGAGCAGCAATGTACACAGAAGCCCAGGGCAAGGAAGCCCGTGAAGACAGTGTCGACCTACTCGAAGAAGCACACCTTTTGGCCCTTAGCCGATCCACCATCTATCAGCAAGGCCTGAGGCACTACCACATCAAAAAGATCAAGCCGCTCACATTCCGTGATGGAGACCTCGTCCTCCGGCTTGTCCAGCGACAAGCCGGCCAACACAAGTTGGCCTCCCAATGGGAGGGCCCCTTCATCGTCAGCAAAGCCCTATGTGACTGCAACGCCTACTACCTCATCGACGCCCGCAAGCTGAACAAGCGCAAGAGAGATACCGCCGGCGAAGAAACAAGCCAACCTTGGAATGTAGAGCTCCTCCGCCTGTTTTACAGTTAGTTGTATGCACATATGTATAGCTGCCTTTTTTAATTCTATGAAAGACTACGGGACCCCAGAACGACACTCGGGGGCTACCTTTTCCTATCAAGCTATCGTGTTTTACACATCCTTGTGAATTTTCTTAAACCTCCACCAACAGGTTGGTACGACCAACCCAAGGGCTGGGGGGCTAGCCTGCTTGGCCACACCCGTCGTCCTCCTTAGCGCATCCCGGCATGTTCGGGTAGCGAGCCCTCCACTTCTCCCTACACCACAATCCGGCTTCGGCTGTTGGCCGGCAAGAACTACGGGCCAAAGCACCTACACACTGCGAAACACTAAGTTGGATCTGCCGAATTGGCCAACCCTGCCTCACCACACTAAGTTGCCGCATGATCGGCTGCTCGCCAGCCAGCTTTGTCGGCTGCTGCCAGCCGGCCAAGTGGGTGTTTTGCTTGGGGTCAATGTTCGAAGGGCCTAAGTACTGCATGCTCTTTCCAAGGACCGAACTCCTTGTCACAGACCGGAACTCGACTCTTGACTTCATGAGGATTGGGGAGGCCAAAGAAGGAGCAAGCAAGAAAAAAGACTTAGAGAATAAAGAGCAAAAACTTAAACACTCGCAAAAATATTTACATTGCCAAATGGGCTCAAGGCCTGAGTTCATTACATTCACCAATACACCCAAGTGGGTGGGTAGACCTACTACTTAACAAAAGTACGAGAAAGATAAGCAGGACGGCTTCAGACGGCTCCCACGTCGAGTTGCGCAACTACCGGCTCCTTCTCAGTGGCCTCCGGGTTCATCGAGGTGCCGGTATCAGCCAACCCGGCGTCGTCATCCGTATGAGGGCCAGACTCCTCGGAGCTGGCCAACGGGTCGTCAAGCGCCAAGCCGAAGTTGGCAGGCGGCACCACCCTGTAGTCTTCAGTCCGCTCTACCTGGAACTCGTCATGCAACGCAGACGAGGCCAGGTAGCTAGCCCGGGCGGTGATCCGGCCCGTCTCCGCCTACAACTAGGGTTCCGCGCCGGCTCGTTGGGCTGCTAGTTGGTCTAGGGCCAGGCCCTGATACCAGGACATGACAAACATCAGCGCGAGGTTAGCGCCGGCATGGGTGGCTGAGACGCGGCACGCGTGAAGCCTGATACGTTTCCAACGTATCTATAATTTATGAAGTATTCATGTTGTTATATTATCATTCTTGGATGTTTTACAATCATTTTATAGCAAATTTGTATCATTTTTTGGGACTAACCTATTGACCCAGTGCCAGTTGTTGTTTTTGCTTGTTTTTTACATCGCAGGAAATCAATATCAAACGGAGTCCAAACACCGTGAAACTTTTTGTGGATTTTTTATGGAACAGAAGACATCCAGTTGGCCAAAGAAGCACCTGGAGGGTGCCCCGAGGGGGCACAACCTAGGTGGGTTGTGCCCACCTCGGTGGCCTCCCGCACCCCCTCTTTGCCCTATAAATCACCACATATTCCAAAAACCCTTGGGGTAACCCTAGCTCAGAAGTTCCGCCGCTGCAAGGCTCTGTAGCCACGAGAAACCAATCTAGACCCCGTTCCGGCACTCCGCCGGAGGGGGAAATCATCACCGGTGGCCATCTTCATCATCCTGGGGGCAACTGCGATGAGGAGGGAGTAGTCCATGCTCGGGGCTGAGGGTTTGTACTAGTAGCTATGTGTTTAATCTCTATCTCCCGTGTTCTTGAGATGTCACGATCTTGATGTATCGCGGGCTTTGTTAATATAGTCGAATCATATGGTGTTTTCCCCTCTCCATCTTGTTGTGATGAATTGAGTTCTCCCTTTGAGATTTCATTTTATCGGATTGAATACTTTTATGGATTTGAGAACACTTGATGTATGTCTTGCATATGAATACTCGTGGTGACAATGGGGTATTGTATTCATTCACTTGATATATGTTTTGGCACTAAACTCGCGGATTCCCAAGGTGACATTGGGGTAATATATGCATACGGGATGATGCACGTTGTTGTCTTTGTTTATCCGATAGAAATCTTGGGGCACTCTTTGAGCTTCTTTGTGTTGGATTGAGTATTATGAATCTGAAATTATTTGGTGTTATTTTAGTATGAACCGTTGGATAGACCGGTCGGAAAGAATAGCTTCGAGGTGGTTTTGTACCCTACAAACAATTTCTTCTTATGTTCTCCGCTAAAAAGGAACTTTGGACTAATTCTTCATCGCACTTTGAGGGATGGTTATATGATCCAATTATATTAGCATTGTTGGGAGATTGCACTAGCAAAAGTACGGACCCTAGGCCTCATTTTCAAGCATTGCAATACCGTTTGTGCTCTGTTTTATCAATTGCTACCTTGATGTTTTTTATTGTTCTTATTACAAAAGTCAATATCTACTATCCATATCTCACTTGTATCACCATCTCTTCGCCGAACTAGTGCACCTACACAAATTACCATTGTATTTGGTGTGTTGGGGACACAAGAGACTTTTAATTATTTGGTTGCAGGGTTGTTTGAGAGAGACCATCTTCGTCCTACGCCTCCCATGGATTGATAAAACTTAGGTCATCGAGGGAAAATTGCTACTGTCCTACAAAACTCTGTGCTTGGAGGCCCAACACGTGTCTACAAGAATAAAGTTGCATAGTAGACATCAAGCTCTTTTATGGCGACATTGCCGGGGAGGTGAGTGCATGAATGTATATCTTTAGATCTTGCAATCGAATCTTTTAGTTTCTTGTTTTATCACTAGTTTGGTTTATAAAAGAAAACTGCAAAAAATGGAATTGAGGTTGCATCATATTATTCATCTTTATTATGTATTACGTGAGAATGATGGAAAGGAATATTGTGCTTAATTGATAGAAGAAGAATTCAATAGAATGTTTGGTATAAATGATGAGCATGATTGCAATGTTGTTAGTATGAATTCTTTGAATATACATGATGCTAATGATATGCAAAGCCATAAGCTTGGGAATGCTATGTTTGATGAAGATGATATTTTTAGTCCCCCAAGATTTGATGTGCAAATTTGTTATAATGATTGCATGCCTCCTATTTATGATGATTATAATGATGAAAGTGGATTTGAAGAGGTCATGACTATATTTAATGATGAATCCACTACTTTGGAAGAGGTTTCAATTGACTATGATAAAAAAGTACCTATCTATGATTATTATGGTGATGACATGTATGCTATATCGAATAATGGTAACCATGAAACTTGTCATCATGATTTTAATTCTCAATCTCATGATAGTTATTTTGTTGAGTTTGCTCCCATTACTATTGATGAGAATAAATTTGCTTATGTGGAGAGTAACAAAATTTCTATGCTTAGGCATCATGAAAATAGTGCTTTATGTGATAGTTATATTGTTGGATTCATTCATGATGCTACTGAAAATTATTATGAGGGAGGAACATATGCTTTTATATATCTCAATAATATCAAGTTTCCTCTCTAAGTGTTGAGTATTTTGAAGTTATACTTGTTTTGCCTTCCTATGCTAGTTGATTATTGTTCCCATAAGTTGTTTTCTCACAAAATCCCTATGCATAGGAAGTGGGTTAGACATAAATATGCTATTCATATGCTTCATGATGCTCTCTTTATGTTTCACTTCTTATCTTTTATGCGAGCATCATTGAAATCATCATGCCTAGCTAAAAGGCATAAAAGAAAAGTGCTTGTTGGGAGACAACCCAACACTTTTACCTACTATTTTTGTGTGTTCACATGATTATGCTACTGTAGTAGTCATCTTTTATTGCTTTTGTTTCAATAAAGGGCCAAGTAAAGCCTTTAGGATAGTGTGGATGATAGTTGACTTGATTCTGTGAGAAAACAGAACCTTTTGTGCCCAGTCACAGAACTGTTAAAATTCACTGGAGTGTCGAAAAATTCTGATTTTTTTACAGAAGATAGATATACAAATTCTCTATGTTGTCCAAGTTTTTTAGAATTTTTGGAGTAGCAGAAGTATGGTTATTCTGCACATCATTACAGACTGTTCTGTTTTTGATAGATTCTGTTTTCAATGCATAGTTTGCTAGTTTTCTAGTTTCTATGGCTTATATTGCTCAATATAAATTGTGGAAATGATATGATACAGTAGGCATTGTGTGGAAACAATTATGAATCTTTTCTTTGATAGTACCAAAGTGAAATGGTTTTGCTCTTTATCATACTAACCTATCTCACGAAGTTCCGTTAAGTTTTGTGTGATTGAAGTTCTCAAGTTTTGGGTGAGATGTCGATATGAGGAGAATAAGGAGTGGGAAGACCCTAAGCTTTGGGATGCCTGAGGCACCCCAAGTTAATATCCAAGCAACTAAGCTTGGGGATGCCCCGGAAGGCATGCCCTCTTTCGTCTCCAACATTATCGTAACCTTACTTGAGGCTATATTTTTATTGGTCACTTGATATGAGTTTTGCTTGGAGCATCATTTTATTTTATTTTTATTTTTTTGCTGTTAATTAGAATAATTTTTTGTATCTTTTACTTCAATAAAAATATCAAGGATATCCTTTACGATGCTTATTTTGCAAGTCTATTAGTTGCTGTTTCAAAACAGGAAGTTTATCGCTGTTGCAAAAATTCCCTAGAAAAGTTAGAATGTGATAAAATGCTGAACCTTTTTGCAAAATAAGCTATGATAAATTTTCTACAGTGTGGTAAATTTTCATAATTTTTGGAGTTAAAGAAGTATTGATACTCTTGCATTCTTTACAGGCTGTACTGTTTTGGCAGATTGCTGTTATGTTTGCATTGTTTGCACATGTTTGCTTGTTTAATGATTCTGTTTGAGGATAGGAGTATTAAATATGCAGATGAATTTAGTATGCAATGTTGAATAATAATTTTAGTGATTTGCTGTAGTAGATAATGATAAAGTTTTTGCATTGGTTTATACTAACTTATCTCACGAGTTCTTGTTGAGTTTTGTGTGGATGAAGTTTTTAAGATTTAGGGAAACCATGATATAAAAGGAATTAAGGAGACACAACGGCATCCCAAGATAATATTGTCGGATTGCGGTTCCGGCAAACCCTTGAGGTTCGAACACTGGTGGTGCGCATGAAGATCTCCCTCTCTCTCTCTCTAGCTCGCTCTCGCCACGATCCCAAGGCCTAACTCGATGAACAAAAGACACGAGGTTTATACTGGTTCGGGCCACCGATGTGGTGTAATACCCTACTCTAGTGTGGTGTGGTGGATTGCCTTGTAGGCTGAGGATGAACAAGTACAAGGGAAGAAATGCCTCCTCCGGAGAGGTGTTCCTGAGCTCGAGAAGCTTGTGAGTTGACCTTGGCAGAATTAGTCCAATCCAAGATCCCCCCCTTTTCTACGGTGGTGGCTAGTCCTATATATAGGGGCCCGGGTCCTCTTCCCAAATATTAGGTGGGAAGTGATCCCACAACGGCCGGATTTGAAGGGAGACAACTAGTACGAACTATCCTGACAAAAGTAGTCTTTGCCTTCCAAAGGCTCTGGTGGTGACGCCGTCGTGGGCTCCATGGTGACCTCCATCCTTTTGTCCTACTGGTCTTGGTCTCGTTGCACCGATATGGAAACCTTTGCCTGATGCCTCGGGACTCCTCGCGTGCGCTCGCTCCTTTAGCACCAAAGAGGAAATGAGTACTCTGCGCCCGCTAGCGCCCGCCTAGTGCCCGCCTGGCCTTGGTCGTCATGGCTCATGTTACGGGAACCTCACGAGGTGCTCCTTGCCTTGATCTCTCCGCTCCTCGCGAGCCAGCCTAGCGAGGCTACCCCTGAGGAGGTCTTGTGTCATGCGCCTCACGAGGCACGGCCCCTCGCGAGGGTCTTGAGTGTTTGCGGATGAAGATGGGTTGTACCAGGCTGTTGGGCGAGCCACGCCCTAGGCCCCAGGCAGGCAAGTCTTGGGACCCCCGTCCCAGGACGCCGACAGTAGCCCCCGGTCCCAAGGTGTGCTTGGACTTGGCTTCGAGGCAAAGCCAAAGGGCAAGTGCGGAGCGCCGTGGGTCCCAATAGCCTGTGTCCTTGATTGACGCGTGGCGATTGATAGGACGTGGGCGTCTCCACTTGCCCACGCTGCCTCGGCGACTGCCCGACTTGACGAGTACCTGCTGCATGCAAAAATATCATCATTACCTGCAGTCGTGGAGGCCGGTGGTTGGCCTCCCTCTGGCTATAAATGGGGAGAGGGGCGGAGCCCCCGTTGCTCATCTCTTCCTCCATTCCACCCGCTTCTTCTTCCTCCTTGACTCAACCGCTCGGCAGCGACACCCATGGCACCAGCGCAAAAGGTTCTCGGCCGCAGAGAAAGGGAAGGCCGACCAGGAGGGGCCCGACTCGCCACGGCCCAAGAGGGGATGCGGTCACCCACGCAAGCATGTCGCGAACCCCTCCGTGGCCCCTCACGGCCGCGGTGCCGCCCCTTCGCGCGGCGGGAGCCGCCCAGGTCACGGCAGCCACGTCAATGAAGGGGGGCGCGCGATGGTCGCACAGCCTCCCCGGCCGCGCTTCCACTCGACGGAGGTGCTGCTGGAGTTCGTCGTGTGGTCGGAGAACCCGGCTGGCACCTGACTTCAGCTCCCGCGCTCCTTTGTTAGCGAACTGCCGGCCACGAGTCCTGGCGGTCTCTGGCTGCAGGCGGATGGTTTCTGCAGCAAGGCTTCGTGGGTCACGGTGGAGGTCTCCGTCACGGGAAACGTAGCCCTGGTCCACGGTTGGCAGACGTTCGCCCGTGCGCGGTCTTGGCAGGCGGTGCACCCTCCACTTCAAGTATGACGGCGACGTTACCCTCTACGTGAGGGTATTTGGGGAAGATGGTCGCTCCGTCGGATGATGCCCTGAGGACAACGATGGCAGTGAGGTGCTCGGCCTAGGCGATGGCCTGGCGCGGATGAAGACGAACTCGCCCTCGGCGCCGGCCGCGGTTCGCCCAGCTATGGCAGCTCCTCCTCCAAAGACAGCTCTGGCAGCGGCGGCTACGATCAGCCGCCACGCCTGCTTTGAGGGCGGTGGCGGATCGTCTTGGCGCCGCGCCCCAGTAAAGCGCGAGGAGGGCTCTGGCTGAGTCCAGGAGGGCGCCGAGGGCCTACCCTCGCAAGCCGCTGCGGGTGCACGCGCCGCTTTTGTTTTGTCCTTTCCTTTCTTCCTGCATTTCAAAAAGAAACAAGTATGGGGCCCTGCAGGGGCGTGTAATGAACCATGGTTTCCAAGTCGCTATGTTATGTTTATTGTTCCTGTGTCTTGTTGTGGCACTCGTGCTTTAAGTAGGTGTAGGGGGATAACTTAGCTTGGTGCGCCCAGGGTAGTTTCACATCTCGTGGTGCGGCTCCTAGGGCCTGCTGACTCTTCCCAGTCGCTGGCTCAGGAGCTGTTGACCTCGGGAGTCGTCGTAAGGCTGCTGCAAAATTTGTTAGCTCATCCGTTGGGTGCTTATCCTTCTCTGTGCGAGGCCTCAGTTATGGGCTAGTCATGGCCTGGTGCACCACGTTGCGGTACCCATGGGGCACAGACTTAGGATAGAGGGCCAAGCACAAGCTCAACCGAGGGCGCCTTGCGAAGATTAGAGGAGCCGGAGCTTTTCGAGCGATAGAGCTTTGGTGAGGTGTGTTCGTGGTTGGGCTAGCCCAGTGTGCGCACACACCTGCCTGGCCCCCATGCAAGGCGCGCGAGGGAGAGCGTCGGGCAACTGTCGCTCTCCCAGGCGTAAGACATGGAATGAGCAAAAAGGCAGCAAAAGAAGGGAAAACCCAAGCGAGCAATTGATAGAGAACACCAGAACTTAAAATTCCATAAAAGAGGGGGGCAAAGCAGCTACAGAAAGCAAATGATCAGCTGCGTCCGGCACCTAGTCTAGTCTTCTCACCAGCGCGGAGCTAAGTGCTGCCACTAGGACGTGGGAGGGATCCCCCGAGGCCCGAGGGCGGCACTCCGGAGACTGTGGGACATATACAGCCCCACTTATTATTACGTGAGAGTGTGACGAGCGGAGACCTTCATAGGCACTGGGCCCTGCTTCATGGGTAGAACTTCCGGAGGTGCTGGATGTTCCAGGTGTTCTGGATGGGGATCCCGTCCTGCATCTCCAGGCGCACAGCAACAGACCTGGAGACGTGGGCAATCCTAAACGGGCCCTCCCACATGGGTGAGAGCTTATGCAGCCCTTCCCTGGAGAGCACCCGCCTTAGGACGAGATCGCCCACCTCAAGCGTCCTGGAGCGGAAGCTGCAACAATGATACCGTCGCAGCGCCTGCTGGTACCTTGCCGCCCGGAGCGAGGCTTGGCAGCGACGCTCCTCCCCCAGCACGAGGTCCATCCCCCGCATGGCGTCCTGCTGCGCTTTGTCGAACGCCAGGACCCGCGCGGAGCGATGCTTGACCTCACGAGGGAGGACTTCTTCTGCTTTGTAGACGAGGAAGAATGGGGTCTCGCCCGTCGGCTTGGTGGCGGTGGTGTGGATGGACCACAACACGGACTGGAGCTCGTCGTGCCAGCGCCTACCGCAAGCCTCGAGCTTCTTCTTGAAGGTCCTGGTCTTGAGGCCCCTCAAGACCTCCGCGTTGCCGCGCTCAGCCTGGCCATTGCTCCTGGGGTGTGCCACTGAAGCATAGCATATCTGCATTCCAAGGATAGCACAATATGTCTTGAAGATATTGCTAGTGAACTGCGAGCCGTTGTCGGTGATGATGCGGTTGGGGACCCCGAACCGACTCACGAGACCCTTGGTGAACTTAACCGCGGACCCAGCCAGAATGGTGCGAACGGCTTCCACCTCTGCCCATTTGGTGAACTTGTCGATGGCGACATAGAGGTAGCGGTAGCTCCCGGGCGCCTGAGGGAAGGGACCCTGGATATCCAGCCCCCAGACCGCAAATGGCCAAGAGAGTGGGATAGACTGGAGGTGTCGGTGTCAAAACCGGCGGATCTCGGGTAGGGGGTCCCGAACTGTGCATCTAGGCAGATGGTCATAGGAGACAAGGGACACGATGTTTTTACTCAGGTTCGGGCCCTCTCGATGGAGGTAATACCCTACTCCTGCTTGATTAATATTGATGATATGGGTAGTACAAGAGTAGATCTACCACGAGATCAAGGAGGCTAAACCCTAGAAGCTAGCCTATGGTATGATTGTTCTTAGTCCTCTGGACTAAAACCCTCCGGTTTATATAGACACGGATAGGTTAGGGTTACAGTCGATTACAATGGTAGGAGATCTACATATCCGTATCGCCAAGCTTGCCTTCCACGCCAAGGAAGGTCCCATCCGGACACGGGACGAAGTCTTCGATCTTGTATCTTCATAGTCTAGGAGTCCGGCCAAAGATGATAGTTCGGATATCCGGACACCCCCTAGTCCAGGACTCAGGACTCCCTCAGTAGCCCCTGAACCAGACTTCAATGACGACGAGTCCGGCGCGCATATTGTCTTCGGCATTGCAAGGCGGGTTCCTCCTCCGAATACTTCATAGAAGGTTTTGAACACAAGGATAGTGTCCGGCTCTGCAAAACAAGTTCCACATACCACCGTAGAGAGAATAATTTTTGCACAGATCTGCTGACGTATTCCGCGCCGTGACATCACACCACGGCTAGGCGTTTATTCGAATCGTTTTTTACTGTTCCACCTTAGCGCGTTTAGTGAGGCGGTTTCCTTAGAACGTCTTATCAAAGCGGAGATCGTGCCCCCTTATTCCGGGTTTCTCATCAATACGGACGTGGGTAACCCATCCGCGCCATTGATTACGGCGCTGTGAGATAAGCGAGTTTTACTAGGCTGGCGGGGGACGTATAGCTTCGTCCGTCCATATAAGGGGATAAGGATCCACCTTTTCACCTACGCCTTCTTCCTCCTTTGCTCATCCATTTCCGCGCACTCGAGCTCCAGCGCCCAAGTCCGCACATCCCACCTCAACCTTCTCCAACCATGTCCGGAGCGGGAGGCAGGTGGATGGCCTCCTCCGTCACGGAGGGGCACATCACAAAGCTGCGGGAGGCCGGATACTTGTCCAACGACATCGCGTGTCGGCTCCCCAACAAGGGGCAGCTCGTCCCTATCCCTAGGCCCCATGAGAGGGTGGTGTTCCTCACCCACTTCCTCCGCGGACTAGGTTTTCCACTTCACCCATTTGTCCGGGGGCTCATGTTCTACTACGGCCTGGATTTCCATGATCTAGCCCCAAACTTCATCCTCAATATCTCAACGTTTTTCGTCGTGTGCGAGGCTTTCCTCTGCATCCAACCCCACTTCGGTTTATGGTTGAAGACCTTTAGCGTCAAGCCGAAGATAGTGGGTGGCCGACAGGCGGAGTGCGGAGGCGCCATGGCGGGCAGGATGCCCAATGTTCTATGGCTCGAGTGCTCCTTCATGGAGACAATAAAGGGGTGGCAATCGGGGTGGTTCTACATCACCGAGCCGCGCGACCCCAAATGGGCGGCAGCCCCCGAATTCAGATCTGGCTCCCCCACATGGCATCATGGAAAGAGACAGGCCTGACGTGGGGTGATTCGGAAGAGCTGACCGGACTCCAAACCTGCGTCCGAAACCTGGTGGACAAGAAGCTCAAGCTTGTCAACGTAGTCCAGGTTATGCTCATCCGCCGGATTCTCCCGTGCAACGGGCCTTCAATTCGCGGGAGTTTGATCCGGCACAGCACCAGACCTTGAGCCGGCTCTTCGACACTACGTACGAAGATGCCTGGAAGGTGTTCTTCAAGGGCGCCGAAGCCCCCGCATCCACTACCGAAGATCGCGGATTCAGCTCGCAGCGTCAAGCCAGCGAGGTAAGTTATTTTACCCTTTATGGGACTCTTTTTTCATAGTTTGACTCTATACGGGATCTAAAACTCCCTAACCTTTGACAGGACTGGCTGAAGACGTCCGGACAGATTAGCTGTCCGACCCCTTTGCCAGAAGACCCAGCGGACGCCCGATTGACGGGACTGCTGGCTCCGGCACCTCACGTGGTGACGGAGAAGAAGGCCAAGAAGGAGGCCACGGGAACTCGAAGGAGCTCCGGCGCCAGCGTTGTCGGTCTGAAGCGAATCCTCTCCGAGAATGAGGAGGAGGAGAAAAGCCTCTCCCCGGGGAAGAGAGAGAAAGGAAGGCCGCCCCAACCGGGAGGCGGAGGAATCAAGAAGGGCAGGACCCTTCCTCCGGACTTCTCCACGAGCGTCGACAACGACGAGGAGGAGTGGCCAACAAGGGCCAAGCCCCTGGCGAGATCGTAAGTGTCCGGATTCCAGAATAACTCATGGATTTTCATTTTTCGCATAGTGTCTTCTAACGCCGAATATAACCATGTAGCCCGCCCAAGGACGATCTTGCCGCTTCGTCGAGCGGCTCCCTGGATACGTCGGATGTGAATAGCACTTCACTTACGACCGCCTCCTCTCCTTGTGACACAGATGACACCGCGGTGGAGTCCCAAAAGGGGCCCAACCAGGAGGAGGTGGTCCTGGAGGCGCCGCAAGGCGACCTCCCAGACGCTGGGCGCAAAGGGGGCAAAACCCCAGAGGGCTCTAAGTCCGGCAATGTGCCGGACTCCGTGCCGGAACCAGCAGTGGTTCCGAAGACTGGCAGGCGGCCCCTTCATAAGAAGGGCCAGACTGCGACACTGGTGACCTCCGTCCAACCGGAGGCACCGGATAACTTGTTGGAGGCGCTTAACGGCGCCTCCATCGACGAGCGGGCTGACTGAAGCCTGTACCAGCCTTCTAACAGGCTTTGAGGTAAGTTTAGAATATGTAAAAATATTACTGCATAGACAGTAGCCCACGATGCTTAGTTGGTGTTGGAAAGAAAAGCCGGACTAAGGATCTAAAAGATATCTGAGAGTCTAACATAAGTGTGTCAATATCGAATGCAGGCTCTTGCTGACCTCTGCCGCCTTGACCGCGGAGGTCAATGTATTAAAGAAGAGCCTCGGCGGTCGAGAACGAGCTCGGCCTTGCCAAGAAGCAGCTCGAGGACAAGGAAGGCAAGTAATACCTTATTAAAGAAATACCTTATAGAAAGGCTTCGGTTGCAAAAAATAACAGGAGTAACATGGGTACTGCACGGGCCACGAACGAGGTGGCGACCCTGAAGGAAGCGGTGTCCGCGGCCGAAAGCCAAGCGGCCGTGGGCGCACCGAGCGAGAGAAGGGGGAGGCGCAGCTGGCGGAGGTATGGCAAGAGCTCCAGGATCTGGTGAAAAAACACAAGGGTTTGGAGCATGACTCGAAGACCCGAGAGTCCGAGCTTGCCTCGGCTCTTGAGAGTGCCAAAGCTGCTAAGCCCGAGGCCCAAAAAGCCCTCCAGGAGATTGAGGCAATAAATAAGATAGCTGCGGGTAAGGCATTCTTTATGCAAAGCAAGCATGTGAAAGTGAATTACCTATTACTTACCCGGATTCGGAGCTCTCCAGGAGCATTCGCAGATCTGCCCGTGGTGTAATACGATGCTGCGCGTTCTACCGCGCCAAGGAGAGGAGCTCGACGGAAAAGGTGTGCTGGTCTCGGTATGCTAAGGCGGACATCCGGTGCCCTAAGCGACCAGTGAAGCAGCTGGTCGAGCTCCACAAGGTCGCCGAACAGGCCATGAAGGGCCTCATAGTTCGGTTGTGGCCATTGGAAGCCATGCACAGGAGCTACTTTGGGCTAGTCTGGCGGCTGGTGGGCCTTTGTCCATGGATTGAAGTCATCAAGCGCTCCATCTGCATTGAAGGTGCCTGTCGGGCCTTGCCGTGCTAAAGTACACTTTGGGGCAAGCTGAATGCGGAGAAGCTTGTGACAGACGGGCCACCGAAGGGCAAAGAGCATCGCACACCGAAATGTACTATGAGGCGTCTGAAGGTGCTTTCGCCTTATAGCGGATGAGTGCTCCAAAGATGTAATTTTTAATAAACTCGCATTTGTTATCCTGTCGCTGAAAACTTGTTCATATCGCTAAGCAACGCTTGTTAATTTAAAATATTACCTTCGTGCAGCCGTTTATCAAATTTGAGAGATGGCAAGTCGTTGGCTTCAGCCCCATGCCACGAGTCTTTGGGGTGTTCGGGATAAACTTGGCGCTCTTGTTCCCATTCTTGGGTCCATCGAGGAGGCGCTCAGCGAACGAACAAGACAACCAGACTTATAATGCTTGAACACTCTCACTTAGCCATAGAATTCTATAATTTTAAATTTGCAAGCCCCTAGTATTCGAAGACCGAGTTGAGGCGCTATCACGCCATGGCGGACAATGCGGTTCCTCGCTCTAAGCGGCATAAGTCTTTAGGGACCGAAAAAACCTCTCGAACAGCGACCGCTCTCTCCCTATCATGAAGGTCAGTTTAGCTTTCTCCACCGAGGTGCTCAACCCAGCTCAACAGGGCACAATCGCGGTGGTTCTCCCGTGCTACCTTAGCCGATATAGCGGAACGTAAGGTACCAAAACATGGGAGCAGGAAATCCCAACTATTGACCCAAGACATGATTGAAGCCGATGCATATAATGCTATAAGTTCGGGTGCCGCACTTGTGAAAGTGTTAGGACTTATCACACCATACTTTTGGGGTACTTAAGCCCTGGTGTATTGGACGTACCAAATTATGCAGTTGCGCAATGTCATAAATGAACATATATAATGGGAAAGAATGCAATAATAGGCAAGAACTATATATTGGTTATTAAAAGAAACGCAAATAAAAGCGAGCGATACAAGTTGTGCGATAAGCAAGGATGGGACTATTTAACATGTCCCCTCGAGGGTAAGCTGCGGGATGGTATGTAAAACAGGTATAATGCTCGTAATAGAGACCACACGGACACTCGGCGAAGTTTTCGCTTCCACTGGCTGTTGCATCGTGTATTCGTAGCGAATGCCGGACAGGGCTTCAAGATCGAGTCCTGAAAGTAAGAAAAAGAAAAATAAAAATAAAAAGAATGACACAATCGGGAGCCCCTGGTGCGGTTGAGCCGCATTCTAGGCGTGCCGTGGTCGTGCCCCTCCCCTTATGCCCATGGTATCTCTAGAGCGTAGTTATGTATGCATAGTACTGGCTTCGCAATTTCGTGAGGGCTGGGGTTGGGGCCGGATTACTACGCGTGCTTGAATCATGCCAGGCGGTCTTGTTGTAGGTTACTCCGGGCGCGCTTTACAGTGTCCGGACGTTTAGTAGCTGGACTCGAGAATTGTTGTGAGAGGCTGTTTTGCACCTCCGCCGCGAGGGCTGCCGTGTGCTCCTCCGTTCGAAGAGAGCATTCGGTGTTTCCATTGACCATGATTACTTCTCGAGGGCCTGGCATCTTGAGCTTGAGGTATGCGTAGTGCGGCACCGCATTGAACTTTGCGTCACGGTTCTTCCGAGCGATGCGTGATAGCCGCTGCGAGCGGGACTATGTCGAAGATTAACTCTTAAGCTTCGAAGTTATCTGGGGATCCGAAGACCACTTCGAGTGTAACTGAGCCTGTACAATTGGCCTCTACACCTGGTATGACACCTTTAAAGGTCGTCTTTGTGGGTTTAATCCTTGAGGGGTCTATGCCCATTTTGCGCATTGTATCCTGATAAAGCAGGTTCAGGCTGCTGCCGCCGTCCATCGGGACTCTAGTGAGGTGAAATCCGTCGATGATTGGGTCGAGAACCAATGCGGCGAAACCGCCGTGACGGATGCTAGTGGGGTGGTCCCTTCGATCAAAGGTGATCGGGCAGGAAGACCATGGGTTGAACTTCGGGGCGACTGGCTCCATCGCATATACATCCCTTAGCGCACGCTTCCGCTCCCTTTTGGGTATATGGGTTGCGTATATCATGTTCACCGTCCGCACTAGTGGCGGGAAACCCTTCTGTCCTCTATTGTTCGGCGGCCGGGGCTCTTCCTCGTCATCGCTATGCAGCCCCTTGTCATTGAGTTCGACACTTAGCTTGCCTGCTTGCTTGAACACCCAACAATCCCTGTTGGTGTGATTGGCTGGTTTTCCGGGGGTGCCATGTATCGCTGGCGATCGAGTATTCGGTCCAAGTTGGACGGGCCCTGGGTATTTCTTTTGAATGGCTTCTTCCGCTGACCAGGTTTAGAGCCTCTGAATCTGGCATTGACTGTCGTATCTTCAGTATTATCACCGTTAATGCGGCGCTTGTTCTTGTTGCGACGCGACCTGCCATTGCTGTCCTTGGTATCCGAACTACCAGGGTGTTTGGCCAAGTTGTTGCTTCGAGCTAGCCAGCTGTCCTCTCCCGCGCAAAAGCGGGTCATGAGTGTGGTGAGGGCTGCCTTGGATTTCGGCTTTTCCTGTCCTAGGTGCCGTGCTAGCCACTCGTCGCGGATGTTATGTTTGAAGGCTGCAAGGGCCTCTGCATCCGGACAGTCAACGATTTGACTTTTCTTGGTTAGGAACCGTGTCCAGAATTGTCTGGCCGATTTTTCTGGCTGCTGAATTATGTGGCTGAGGTCATCGGTGTCTGGTGGTCGCACATATGTGCCCTGGAAGTTATCAAGGAATGCGGCTTCCAGGTCCTCCCAACAACCAATTGATTCTGCTGGCAAGCTGTTGAGATTCTGCTGGCAAGCTGTTGAGCCAATACCGAGCTGGTCCTTTAAGCTTGAGTGGGAGATATTTGATGGCATGTAGATCATCATCGCGGGCCATGTGGATATGGAGGAGGTAGTCCTCGATCCAGACCGCAGGATCTGTGGTACCATCATATGATTCGATGTTTACGGGTTTGAAGCCCTCAGGGATTTGATGATCCATTACTTCATCTGTGAAGCATAGTGGGTGTGCGGCGCCTCTGTATTGGGCTATATCACGACGTAGCTCATATGAGCTTTGTCTACTGTGTTCGCACCGGCCGAAGTTGCTGTATCCGGCGTGACGGTTATCATCACGTGTCGTGTGGCGCCCACGCGATATGTAGATCGATCTTGTTTACCTTGCCTTGTCCTCCAATATGTCTCGCAGGTCTGGCGCGTTTCCCCGTGCCTTGGTACTTTTCGAGCGACGCCGGAGTGCGGCTTGAATGGAGGGTCTAGAGGCCTCTATGTCGCGACCACGGGGTGGCCGATCGGCCGCTTCATGCGCTGGTGATGTATGTTCGGGTGCTGCTTCCTCTAATTGGGGTAGCAGCCTGCGTTTGGGGTATCTCTTGGAGGGGTGTTCGAGTTCATACTCTTCGGCCGCAAGGACTTCAGTCCATTTGTCAGCTAGCAAGTCTTGGTCAGCTCTAAGCTGCTGCTTCTTTTTCTTGAGGCTGCTTGTCGTGGCCATAAGCCTGCATTTGAAACGCTCCTGTTCAGCGGGGTCCTCAGGCACGACAAATTCGTCGTCGTCGAGGCTTGCCTCATCTTCGGAGGAGGGCGCATAATTATCGTCCTGTACCTCTTTTTCTACCGCTCTGTCGTGCGGTATTGCTTCTCCCTCCTCCTGCGCCGAGTCCTGCTGGAGGGGTCGCGTCTTCTACCTTTGTCCGGTATTATTGTCTCCGTGCGGAATCACCGTTTTCTTGTGGCGGGATTTAGAACGGCGCCGCTGACATCGGCGTTTGGGTTGTTTCTTGGAGGGGTCATCCTCCACCGTTCCATCGCCATTCCCATCTTTTGGGATGTCCACCATGTATATGTCGTATGACGAGGTGGCCTTCCAATGCCCTATAGGCACTGGGTCTTGGTCGTCTCCGGCATCGTCGTCCATACCGTCGATGTCTTCGGAGTCGAAGTCGAGCATGTCGGTTAAATCATCGATAGTGGCTACAAAGTGGGTGGTGGGTGGGCGTTGAATTTCTTCGTCCTCCGCATCCCAACCTTCCTGACCGTAGTCCAGCCAGGGCTCTCCGGATAAAGAGAGAGACTTTAGTGAATTCAGGATGTCGCCAAAGGGCGAGTGCTGAAAGATGTCCGCGGCAGTGAACTCCATGACCGGCGCCCAATCGGATTCGATTGGCCGGGGCGCGGAGGGTTCGGAGTCCGGCAAGGAGTCCGGCACCTGGGAGTCACGAGCTTCGCAAAGGACAGGGATGGTGTTCGGCTCGATCGCCGTAGAGATTTCAGCCCCCGAGGCGGTGTCCAACCAACTGTCCTCGATCGGCGAATCCGGCTCCGGATTAAGGGTCGGAGCGGATGCTGATGCAGCCTCCAAGGCACTATTCGGCGGCACGCTCGGCTGTGGCTCGAATCCGTCGAAGATCAAGTCTCCGCGGACATCGGCCGTATAGTTAAACCTTCCAAATCTGACCTGATGGCCAGGGGCGTAGCTTTTGATCTGCTCCAGATGGCCAAGTGAATTGGCTGCGCAGCAAAGCCGCCCGAATCTGAAGATCTGTCCGGGAGAAAAGTCTCACCACAGGCGAGTGTCGTTATTGATGATCGAAGGAGCCATCGGGCCTATAGGTGACGACACAGAGGAACTCTCAATGAAAGCACCAATGTCGGTGTCAAAACCGGCGGATCTCGGGTAGGGGGTCCCGAACTGTGCGTCTAGGCGGATAGTAACAGGAGACAAGGGACACGATGTTTTTACCCAGGTTCGGGCCCTCTCGATGGAGGTAATACCCTACTCCTGCTTGATTAATATTGATGATATGGGTAGTACAAGAGTAGATCTACCACGAGATCAAGGAGGCTAAACCTTAGAAGCTAGCCTATGGTATGATTGTTCTTCGTCCTACGGACTAAAACCCTCCGGTTTATATAGATACCGGATAGGTTAGGGTTACACAGAGTCGGTTACAATGGTAGGAGATCTACATATCCGTATCGCCAAGCTTGCCTTCCACGCCAAGGAAAGTCCCATCCGGACACGGGACGAAGTCTTCGATCTTGTATCTTCATAGTCTAGGAGTCCGGCCAAAGATGATAGTTCGGCTATCCGGACACCCCCTAGTCCAGGACTCCCTCAGGAGGCCTTGAGCCGGCTGGTGGATCTGCTTGGCATGCAATTGGCAGGCCTCACATGACCTCACCAGTTCGGCTGCGTCGTTGAGTGCCGTGGGCCAGTAGATACCGCTGCGAAATGCCTTGCCAATCAAGGTGCGCAACGACGAGTGGTGCCCGCAGTCCCTGGCGTGTATGTCAGCTAGCAGCTCGCTCCCCTGCTTCCTGGAGATGCACCGCAAAGAAACATCATTTGGTCGCTTCCTGTAAAACTCACCGTCCTGAATGCAATACGCCGCAGCCTGTCGGGCTACATGCTCTGCGTCCTCTTCTTTCTCCTGCAGCGCTCCTTGCGCAAGGTATGCCTTGAGCTCCTCGGTCCAGCACCCCTCCTGAGGCTCGATCACCAGGAGCAGGCGCGCTCCCGAGGTCAGGCCGCAGGTGGGGGCTCCTGAGGTTGGTGGTTGGGGGAGTTCCTCCTAAGGCGACACCGGCCCCACTGGCAAAGGCGTTGCCGAAGGCTTGAAGAGTTGTTCCTCGAAGACGCCGGGCTCCTGGGGCAGGCGCCTGGATGCCCTTTCGGCAATGTCGTCGGCTTCCTTGTTGGTGCCGCGGGGCACGTGCTGCAAGTCCAGGCCCAAGAACTGCTTCTCCATTTTGCGTACCTCCGTGAGGTACGCCTCCATGTGCTCGTCCTTCGGCCCATACACCTTGTCGGAGAAGTTGACGAGGAGCTGCAATTCGCCCCTGATGGTGAGGCATTTCACCCCAAGGGCCACCGCAGCCTTAAGGCCGGCGATGAGGCCCTCATATTCTGCGATGTTGTTGGAGACCTTCTCGCCCTGCTGGAAGCAGAGCTGCACGGCGTAGTAGAGCTTGTCCTGAGTGGGCGAGATGAGCACAGCTCCAGCCCCCGTGCCCTGGCGTGCGAACGCGCCGTCGAAGTACTCGAACGGGCCCTTATTCTTCATCAGCTTGAAGAACGGCAAGGCGCGCTCCCCTAGCTTCGAGATGAAGCGCCCTAGCAAGGTTACGCAACCCGCAAGCTTCTGCATTTCCTTGAGAGTTTGTGGTGGGCTCATGTCTTCTGTTGCCTTGACCTTCACTGGGTTAGCCTCGATCCCCCTATGGGACACAAGGAAGCCCAACAGCTTGCCAGAGGGAACACCAAACATGCACTTCTCTAGGTTAAGACGCAGGTCCACCTGGCGCTGGCTTGCAAAGGTCTCTTCTAGGTCCTGAATTAGGGTTCTCGCCTCCCGAGATTTTAGTACGATGTCGTCGACGTAGGCTTCAGCGTTTCTCCCGAGATGCTGACCTAGGGCGATGTGCATCAGCCGTTGGAAGGTTCTCCCTGCGTTGCACAGCCCGAACGTCATGCAAGTGTAGCAGTACACCCCGCACGGGGTTAGGAAAGCCGTCTTCTCCATGTCCTCCACTGCCATCTTGATCTGGTGGTAGCCTGGGAACGCGTCCAGGAAACATAGTAGATCGCACTCGGCGGTGGAGTCGACAATCTGGTTGATGCGCGGAAGCGGGAATGGATCTTGGGGACAAGCCTTGTTGAGGTTGGTGATGTCGACACACATGAGCTCCTTTCGGCCCTTCTTTGGCACGACGATGGTTTTCGCCAGCCACTCATGGTATCGGACCTCGCGGATGACACCCGCTGCCTCCAGCTTGCGGGTTTCCTGGATGATGAAGGACTGCTTCTTCGTGAACTGTTGCTGCGCCTTCTGCTTCACAGGGCGCACATTGGGGCACACCCTTAAGTGATGCTCGATCACTGCCCTCGGGATCCCTACCAGCTGCTTGGGTTCCCAGGAGAATACCTCCTTGTTCGTGTGCAAGAACTTCACCAATGCCTCCTCTTGATCTGGGTCAAAGTTGGCACCTATGGTGAAGGTGGCTCTGGAGGGTTCACCTTCCTCGACCGGCACTTGCTTCATTTTGGCCCGACTTTGAGTGAACAACTGCTTCTTCTTTGCTGGCGCGGCCTCCTTAGCTCTGAGGGTGGCCTCATCTGCGGGGCGTGCTGCCACGGGGGCCTTAAAGGCAAGCTTGAGCGCCGTCAAAGCCTTCTTGGTGTCTCCCACCATGGTTAGGACGGTGTTGCTCTCGGGCATATTCATAAGGTTGTAGGCTGGATGGGTCGCCGCCATAAACTGAGCTAGGGCCGGGTACCCGAGGATGGCGTTGTATGGGAGGCCGATGATGGCGATGTCGAAGTCAATCAGCTTGGTGCGATAGTTGTCACGAGTGCCGAAGGTGACAGGAAGGCGGATCTGCCCTCCATAGAAAGGCTTGGTGGGACGGAGCCGTTCATGTGGCACATGGAGCAAGTAGAAAGCTTCCACGAAGAGCATGTTAAGGCTGGCCCCACCATCGATGAAGGTCTTGGTGACGGCAACGCTGCAGATTGTGGGCGTGCAAAGCATTGGGAGCGCGCCCGAGCCGGCACTGGTGGTGGGGTGGTCCCACGAGTCGAAGGTAAGGTCGGCCTTGGGCACCGCCCATCCTGGAGGAGCTCTTTGCTGCACAGAAGCGGCGCTGATCTGGCAGAAGAACTGCTTGGTGTGACGGTCTGAGGGCGGCACATGCGAGCCGCCGAGGAGGGCCACGACAGCGACTGGCGCCGGCCCCATGAAGCGCGTGACGAAAAGGCCGCGCGGCTCCTCCCAAGAGGGCACGGAGGATCCTGGCAGGTTGAGGAGCCAGGCGCACGGTACGCCAGGGATGACCATGTGAACCAGTTGGCCATGGCCTTATCGTCGCCCCCGGCTTCCAAAACGACCTCCTCGTACGCCAGCAGGAAGGCCGCCGGATCCGCCATGCCGTTGTAGTAGGGCGGCATCTCCGGCTTGAACTTGTGCGGCCACCGCACCAGCCGCGAGGCGGGGGCGAGGGTCCGGAGCCCCCTGGCGCCGCTGCGTGCGCCCGTTGATCCAGTCGGAGAAGCGGTGCCATCCATGGGAGCAGGTCGGAGGGGCGAGGCCGTCAGAGGAGCGGAGCTTCGGCGCACCCCCTACCTGGCGCGCCAAATGTCGGATTGCGGGTTCTGGCAAACCCTTGAGGTTCGAGCACTGCAGTGCGCACGAAGATCTCCCTCTCTCTCTAGCTCGCTCTCGCCACGATCTCAAGGCCTAAGTCAACGAACAAGAGATAGAGGTTTATACTGGTTCGGGCCACCGATGTGGTGTAATACCCTACTCCAGTATGGTGTGGTGGATTGCCTTGTAGGCTGAGGATGAACAAGTACAAGGGAAGAACTGCCTCGTCAGGAGAGGTGTTATTGAGCTCGAGGAGCTTGTGAGTTGGCCTTGACGGAATGAGTCCAATCCAACATCCCCCCTTTTTTATGGTGGTGGCTAGTCCTATTTATAGGGGCCCCGGTCCTCTTCGCAAATATTTGACGGGAAGGGATCCTACAATGGCCGGATTTGAAGGGAGACAACTAGTACGAGCTATCCTGACAAAAGTAGTCTTCGCCTGCCAAAGGCTCTAGTGGTGACGCCGTCATGGGCTCCATGGTGACCTCCGTCCTGCCGTCCTACTGGTCTTGGTCTCGTTGCACCGATATGGAAACCTTTGCCTGATGCATCGGGACTCCTCGCCTGCGCTCGCTCCCTTAGCACCAAAGAGGAAACTGGTACTCTACGCCCGCTGGCACCCGCCTGGTGCCCACCTGGCCTTGGTGGTCATGGCTCACGTCACGGGAACCTCACGAGGTGCTCCTTGCCTTGATCTCTCCGCTCCTCGCGAGCTAGCCTAGCGAGGCTGCCCCTGAGGAGGTCTTGTGTCGTGCGCCTCGCGAGGCTCGGCCCCTCGCGAGGGTCTTGAGTGTTTGCTGATGAAGATGGGCCGTACCAGGCCGCTGGGCGAGCCACACCCTGGGCCGCAGGTAGGCAAGTCTGGGGACCCCCATTCCCAGGACGCCGACAAATATTTCATGAAGTCTCAAGCATCTAAGCTTGGGGATGCCCCGGTAGGCATCCCAC
The DNA here is from genome assembly GCA_021605205.1 of Aegilops longissima. NCBI lineage: Eukaryota > Viridiplantae > Streptophyta > Magnoliopsida > Poales > Poaceae > Aegilops > Aegilops longissima. The sequence goes on along the minus strand of CM038682.1, from coordinate 461,705,267 downwards.
CTTTCTTCATCAACAATTATCGGTTAGTATCGGTTGAGCCTAAGTTTTTTGCTTCTTCACATGAGTTGTGCTATTCTTGGAATGTCATTTTGTTTTGTTTTGCTTGCTATTTTAATAAAATACTTAGATCTTAAAGTTTTAAACAAGAGAGAATCCTCAATTAGCTACCCATTTACATAACTACTCGATTGATCTTCACTTATATCTTTTTGGAGTAGCTTGTCATTTACTCTTGTTCTTCACTTATATCTTATGAGTAAATTGTTGAATAAATTGAATGTAATGAAGTTGAAATTATATGTTCATATCATGCCTAGTGGTAGCTTCACATTGGGTTTAGAAAGTGAAATCTTTTGAGGCTTGACAATCACAACATTGGTCATACAAGCAATTCATGAATGATTAGTAGAAGGAAGAGAACTTTCACATGCAAATACACTATCTTGGAAATCTTTTGTGATTGTGAGCCCCCATTAAAATATTATATGCCAAAATTGTTGACGTTGGACAAGGAAGACAACGTAATGATTTATGTTTGTTCATATTCACGTAAAAGTTATATTGTCATAAATCCTTCAACATGTGGTGCTTTCCCCCCATCTTTGATATCCAAAAATTCGGCACCAAGTAAAGATACTACTTGTGGATCCAAAAACCCTTAAACCCAAATCTTATTTTCAAGAGTTCACCATACCTACCTAAGGATTGAGGAAGATCCTTCAAGTAAGTTTTCATCGGTGCAATAAGGCAATAAAAATTGCTTCTAAAAGTGTTAGATCGTTTATTGTAAGAGAAAATTGAGCGTTGTACAAACTAGTGATGGCAAAGAATAAAAGCGACAGACTTCATAATAAAGGTTGATCTCATAAGGGGCAATATAACCTGACGTTCTCTTGCACTAAGGGGTTGAGCATACAAACAAAAAGCGCATGGCAACCTCTGCTTCCCTCTACGAAGGGCCTACCTTTTACTTTTATGTATTTACTTTCATGCAAGAGTCAAAGTTTTTCTCTCTATTTCTTTTTTATTTTTCTCTTTTGGCAAGCATCATGTGGCGAGGAAAGATCTAGGCACATATATCCAGTTGGATATGGGTAGCATGAGTTATTATTGTTGAAATCATCCTTGAGGTGAATACGTTGGAGGCAAAATTATAAGCCCCTATCTTTTATGTGTCCGGTTGAAACATTTTGCTCATGTATATGTGGTGAGTGTTAGCAAAATGATGGTTGAGTATGTCGAGCTCTTACTTAAACTCTGTTGAATAAGTTGAATTGCAATTGCTCGGTGACTAAGAACATAGGTTGTTGAGTTTCAAGAGAGTTCATTGTTTGAACCTTAACATGTGAATTGGTTGCTACTATAACATGAGAAGTTTTATAAGAAAGAATTGCTGTTATGATGCTAGGAAAAGTGATTGAAATTGTCATTCAAAAACTTGTGCACTTTGATAGCATTCACACTTCATAAATTATTTCTTTTATCATTTACCTACTCAAGGACGAATAGGAATTAAGCTTGGGGATGCCGATACGTCTCCAACGTATCTATAATTTATGAAGTATTCATGCTGTTATTTAATCATTCTTGGATGTTTTACAATCATTTTATAGCAACTTTATATCATTTTTTGGGACTAACCTATTGACCCAGTGCCCAGTGCCAGTTGCTACTTTTTGCTGGAGATATAAAGTTATATGATTGCTAACACTCACCGCATACACATGAGCAAAACGTTTCAACCGGACACATAGAAAGATAGGGGCTTATAATTTTGCCTCCAACGTATTCACCTCAAGGGTGATGTAAACAATAATAAATCATGCTACCCATATTCAACTGGACATATGTGCCTAGATCTTTCCTCACCACATGATGCCTGCGAAAAGAGAAAAATAAAAAGGAATTGAGAGAAAAACTTTGACTCTTTACATAAAAGTAAATACTGAAAAGTAAAAGGTAGGCCCTTCGCAGAGGGAAGTAGAGGTTGCCATGCGCTTTTTGTTTGTATGCTCAACCCCTTAGTGCAAACGAACGTCATGTTATATTGCCCCTTATGATAGCAACCTTTATTATGAAGTCTGTCGCTTTTATTCTTTGTCATCACAAGTTCGTACAACGCTCAATTTTCGCTTACACTAATGATCTAACACTTCTAGAATCAATTTTTTTTTATTGCCTTATTGCACCGATGACAACTTACTTGAAGAATCTTGCTCAATCCTTAGGTAGGTATGGTGGACTCTTGAAGATAAGATTTGGGTTTAAGGGTTTTTCGATGCACAAGTAGTATCTCTACATGGTGCGGATTTGGCTAGAAAGGATGGGGGGCAAGCACCACATATTGAAGGATCTATGACAATATAACTTCTGTGTGAATACGAACAAACATAAATCATTACATCGTCTTCCTTGTCCACCGTCAACAATTTTTTCATATAATATTTTGATGGGGGCTCACAATCACAAAAGATTTCCATGATAGTGTATTTGCATGTGAAAGTTCTCTTGCTTATACTAATTATTCGTGAATTGCTTGTATAACCAAAATTGTGATTTTCAAGCCTAAAAAGATTTCACTTTCTAAACCCAATGTGAGCTACAACTAGGCACGATATGATTTCAACTTCATGACATTCAATTTATTCAACAATTTACTCATAGGATATAAGTGAAGCAAAAGAGTAAATGACAAGCTACTCCAAAAAGATATAAATGAATATCATGAGCATAATATTTCTTTCTATAAAATTAATTTAAGTGAAGCAAGAGAGAATTTCTTCAAAAATACTAAAGGACGCCGTGCTAAATTTTTTTAAGTGAAGCACTAGAGCAATTCCATAGAAAAAGAGCTTCGTTGATGGGATGTGAATGCCGCTTACTTCGCCTCCGAGGCAACTATTTTAGGACTCTATTTTATTTAAAAACTTTCATATCTAAGCACTTTATTAAAACAGCAGGCAAAAAAAATGACATTCTAAGAATAGCACACATCATGTGAATAAGCAAAAACTTAGGCTCAACCGATACTAACCGATAATTGTTGAAGAAGAAAGGTGGGATGCCTACCGGGGCATCCCCAAGCTTAGATGCCTGAGACTTCTTGAAATATTATCTTGGGATGCGTTGGGCATCCCCAATATTGAGCTTTTGTGTCGCCTTAATTCCTTTTATATCACGGTTTCCCTAAATCTTAAAAACTTCATCCACACAAAACTCAACAAGAACTCGTGAGATAAGTTAGTATAAAGTAATGTGAAAACTTTATCATTCTCTACAGTAGCAAATCACTACAATTATTATTCAACATTTCATACTAAATGCCTCTGAATATTTAATACTCCTATCCTCAAAGAGAATCATTAAACAAGCAAACATATGCAAACAATGGAACATAACAACAATCTGCCAAAATAGTACAGTCTGTAAAGAATGCAAGAGTATTAATACTTATTCAACTCCAAATAGTATGAAATTCTACCACACTGTAGAAAATTTATCCGATCTTATTATGCAAAAAGTTTCAACATTTTATCACATTCTGACCTTTCTAGGGAATTTTTGCAACAACGGTAAATTTTCTGTTTTCAAACAGCAACATGTAGACTTGTAAAATAAGCATGGCAAAGGCTATCAATGCCACTTTTATTGAAATAAAAGATGTAAAACATTATTCTAAAAAACAGCAAGCAAATCCTAAAAAAATAAATTGACGCTCCAAGCAAAACACCTATCATGTGACGAATAAAAACATAGCTCCAAGTGAGGTTACCGATAATGTTGGAGACGAAAGAGGGGATGGCTTCCGGGGCATCCCAAGCTTAGTTGCTTGGATCTTCCTTGAATATTACCTTGGGGTGCCTTGGGAATCCCCAATCCTACGGTATTGTCAATCCTTATTCTTCTTATATCGATATCTCACCCAAAACTTGAAAACTTCAATCACACAAAACTTAACAGAATTTTTTGAGATAGGTTATTATGATAAAGAGCAAACCATTTCACTTTGGTACTGTTAAAAACAAGATTCATACTTGTTTACACACAATTCTGACTGTAGCATATCATTTCCACCATCTGTATTGAGCAATATAAGCCATAGAAACTAGAAAGCAAGCAAACTATGCATTGAAAACAGAATCTTTCAAAAACAGAACAGTCTGTAATGATCTGGTTAACTACCATACTTCTGATACTCCAAAAATTATAAAACAATTATAACCACGTGATCCATTTGTATATTAAACTTCTGCAAAAATAATCAACTCAAAAGCACTCTTCTGTTAGAAATGAGAATTATTTTCGTGAGCACAAAAGTTTCTGTTTTTCAGCAAGATCAAATCAACTATCACCCAACATGATCCGAAAGGCTTTACTTGGCACTTTATTGATACAAAAGCAATAAAACATGATCACTACAGTATAATAATCATGTGAACGCAAAAAAACATTAAGTAAAAGTGTTGGGTTGTCTCCCAACAAGCGCTTTTCTTTAATGCCTTTTAGCTAGGCATGATGATTTCAATGATGCTCACACGAAAGATAAGATTTGAAAGATGAAGAGAGCATCATGAAGCATATGACTAGCACATTTAAATCTAACCCACTTCCTATGCATAGGGATTTTGTGAGCAAACAACTTATGGGAACAAGAACCAACTAGCATAGGAAGGCAAAACAAGCATAACTTCAAAATTTCAACACATAGAAAGGAAACTTGATATTGTTGCAATTCTTACAAGCATAAGTTCCTCCCTCATAATAATTTTCAGTAGCATCATGAATGAATTCAACAATATAACCATCAGATGAAGCATTCTTTTCATGATACATAAGCGTAGGAATTTTCTCACTCTCCACATAAACAAATTTATTCTCATGAATAGTAGTGGGAGCAAACTCAATAAAATAATTATCATGGGACCAAAAATTAAAATCATGATGACAAGTTTCATGGATATCATTATTCAATATAGAATACATGTCACCACCATAAGCATCATAGATAGCACCTTTGTTGTCATAATCAATTACAGCCTCTTCAAAAATAGTGGATTCATCATCAAATAAAGTCATGACATCTCCGAATCCACTTTCATCAATATAATCATCATATATGAGGTGTGCAATCATCATAATAAATTTTCCCATCAAAACTTGGGGGACTAAAAATATCATCTTCATTAAACATAGCATCCCCAAGCTTGTAGCTTTGCATATCATTAGCATCATGGATATTCAAAGAATTCATACTAACAACATTGTAATCATGCTCATCATTCAAATATTTTGTGCCAAACATTTTATTGACTTCTAAAAATTGAGCACAATTTTCCGATCCATCATTTTGAAGAAAGATATTATAAAGATGATCAACAATATGATGCAAAATCAATTCCATTTTTTATGTAGTTTTCTTTTATAAACCAAACTAGTGATAAAACAAGAAACTAAAAGATTCAATTGCAAGATCTAAAGATATACCTTCAAGCACTCACCTCCCCGACAATAGCGCCAAAAAAGAGCTTGATGTGTACTATGCAACTTTATTCTTGTAGACACGTGTTGGACCTCCAAGGCAGAGTTTTGTAGGACAATAGAAATTTTCCCTCAAGTGGATGGCCTAAGGTTTATCAATCCGTGGGAGGTGTAGGATGAAGATGGTCTATCTCAAACGACCCTGCAATCAAATACAAGAACTCTCTTATGTCCCCAACACACCCAATACAAGGGCAAATTGTATAGGTGCACTAGTTCGGCGAAGAGATGGTGATAAAAGTGTAATATTGATGGTAGAAATATATTTTTATAATCTGAATAAATAAAAACAGCAAGGTTGCAAATAGTAAACAGACACAAAAACAGCAAATAGCAAATAGTAACCAGGCACAAAAACGGTGTTGCAATGCTAGAAACTGAGGCCTAGGGTCCATACTTTCTCTAGTGCAATCTATCAACAATGCTAATATAATTGTATCATATAACCATCCCTCAAATTGCGATGGAGGATCACTCCAAAGTTCCTATCTAGCGGAGAACATCAGAATAAATTGTTTGTAGGGTACGAAACCACCTCAAAGCTATTATTTCTGTTCGATCTATTCAAGAGTGCCCCAAGATTTCTACCGGAGAAACAAAGATAAGAACGTGCATCAACCCCTATGCATAGATTACACCAATGTCACCTCAGGAATCCGCGAGTTGAGTGCCAAAACATACATCAAGTGAATCAATACGATACCCCATTGTCACCACGAGTATTCAATTGCAAGACATATATCAAGTGTTCTCAAATCCATAAAAGTATTCAATCCGATAACAATGAAATCTCAAAGGGAAAAACTCAATTCATCACAACAAGATAGAGAGGGGAAAACACCATATGATCCGACTATATTAACAAAGCCCGCGATACATCAAGATTGTGACATGTCAAGAATACGAGCGAGAGAGAGAGAGAGAGAGAGAGAGAGAGAGAGAGATTAAACACATAGCTACTGGTACAAACCCTCAGCCCCGAGGGTGGACTACTCCCTCCTCATCATGGTGGCCGCCGGGATGATGAAAATGGCCACCGGTGATGATTCCTCCCCTCCGGCAGGGTGCCGGAATGGGGTCTAGATTGGTTTTCGGTGGCTACAGAGCCTTGCGGCAGCGGAACTTCTAATCTAGGTTAACCCGAAGGGTTTTGGAATATTTGTTAATTTATAGGTAAAGAGGGGGTGCGAGATGCCACCGAGGTGGGCACAACCCACTGGCGCGCCGGCCCCAGGCGCCTCGTGGGTTGTGCCTCGAGGCACCCCCTGTGCTGCTTGGCCCATGTTAGGTGTTCTGGTCCATAAAAAATCTCTAGCAAGTTTCGTGGTGTTTGAACTCCATTTGATATTAATTTCCCACGATGTAAAAAACAAGCAAAAAACAGCAACTGGCACTGGGCACTGGGTCAACAGGTTAGGCCCAAAAATGATATAAAGTTGTTATAAAATGATTGTAAAACATCGAAGAATGATAAAATAACAGCATGAATACTTCATAAATTATAGATACGTTGGAGATGTATCACGGCCTGGAGCCGGCTCTTCTCGCCAGCTAGTTGTTTGCGTTGCTGGCCGGCTTTGGCAAGCGCCAGCTGGGCCTCCGCCACCTTGGCGGCCTCTGCCTTTAGCTGCTCCACTTTGACCCCGAGTAAGCCGGCGTCGGCAACTGCTAGATCACGCTGTAGACCGGCTCTGGCCAGCCGGGTTCACAAGACCGATACCTTGTCGTGGTGCCTGCATGACAAAGATTCAAAGTAAACAAGAACACTTTAAGATCCGACCCAACTACTACGTAGTTGGCCCGAATATCGGCGGCTACACCCAGTGGGTGCGCTAGCGCACCCCCACTAAGAGCACATTGGATGTACCTTTGGCAAGGTGGAGAGCCTCCTCCTTGACGGCGAGCCGCGCCAAGACCTGCTAGTGCTTCTCCAAGAACCAGTTGTAGATGCCGACTCAGAGGGCATCCAGGTGCTGAAGAAATAAAAGCATTAGCACAAGAGACCTTTTAAGATTTGACCCAACTACTACGTAGTTGTCCCGAATATCGGGGGCTAAACCCAGTGGGTGAGCTAGCGCGCCCCCACTAAGCCGGCTACAAGAGAAAATCCAGAAGGAGAAAACTCACAAACACGGAGCGTCCCAGCTCCCGTGGCCGTTCCGTCTCAGCCTGGGCGAAGGCCTAAACCCAGTCCGCGCGCCATCGATGCCTCCTCCTGCATCAGCAACCCGATAACGGCCGTGGTGCTCGACCCGGCCCGCACCGGCTGCGACCCGGTGCTAGGGCAGCGACTGGCGCCGTTTGCGGCAGCCTGAACACCATGGCGTTCTCACCGCCCGCAGTCTCCTCGCCGGCCGGTGTCCCCTCCGATGTCCCCTGTGGCGCCCCGTCTGGCGTCGCCTGCGGCGCCCCCTCCGGGGCAGCCCCCCTTTCGTCTCCTTCCACCTCAATCCGCTCAACCACGTCGGTCCGCGGTGGGGTGTCATCGTCGATCTCCACGACCCCCCGGTCATCCACCGCCATCTCCACCCGGCCATCCGGGTCGCGCCCCTCCTCCGTCAGCGGCACGAGGACCATCTCCGCCGGCTCTAGGCCTGCCGGCATCTCCGGCCAAGCCTGCTCCGCAGTGGCTTGCCCGGTCACCCCGGCGACCCTCGCCCATGCTTGGGCCGAGGCCTCCTTCATGGCCATGATGGCCCCTGCCTCCGCCTCGAGGGCCCTGTTCCTATCCCGCCAGGCATAGCGTTATGTGTGCTCCAGGTCCAGGCCAAGATCCTCCTCGGCCGACCCCTTGGGCAGGTCGATGGCGCTGCTCCGGGACTTCCAGAACGAGAAGCCGCCTCCAGAAGCGGCATCTATCGTTGCTAGCGCCAACTCCAACGGCGACCTGGAATCAGCAAAACACTTACCCGATCGCCGTCGGGATGGCCGGTCTTGCCGGCGCTGTCGGGATGGTGCGGCGCCTCTTCTTGGGAACCGGCTTGCCGCCTGCGGTCGGGTCCGCCGTGCGCTTCGCGCCGGCTTCCTCGGCGTCACGTCCTCCTTCCTGTGCGGTCGGCGCGCGGGACGACGCGGCCTCGGCCGCTTTCTTCGGCCGCCTTGGGGGTCGATGTCTCCACCTCCTCCCCACGGCGGCGCTGCACTACCAACACACGTCAAAACCTTCACATCATCTTCCAATCAGCCTTTCAAGGGATTGGGATGCAAAAGCTTACCCATACGGCATGCCTCGCCAGCTTCGGTGGTGGCTGTCTCCGGGTTCTCGGCGAGGATCTCCGCCTCCTCCGAGCTGGCTAGCTGGGCGGCCGCTACCTGCGTCATCGTTCCGTCATACGTATGCCGGATGGCATTAACATCACCTCCCTTATCGCGTCGGGACGGAGAAGAAGATGAGACATAGCAAAGTACGAAGACCAAGGACCGACCGCCGGCGCCGGGTTCCTATGGTTGTAGGGCGCCATGCCGAACTGCCACTCCTCCTTCATCCCGGCTTTGTAGATGTCGTTTACCTGGCCAGCGACATGCTCCTGTGTCAACCACCAGGATGACATCTGATTGGTGTCCTGGAGGCCAGCCATCTAGCCGATGATATGCATCCGGCACTGCAGTGGCAGCACCCGGCATGCGATGAAGGCCGCGATGAGGTTCGTCCCAGTGAGCCCCTCGCGCGCCACCATCTCGGCAACCTGGCTGCTCATGTTCAGCACCTCCTGCACCGGGTTCTTGGGGCAGTAGGTCCAGTTGGTCTTGGCATGCAGCTTCACGTCAAGGAATGGCGGTAGGTTGATGCGGTCTGCGCCGAGGTCACGGACGTAGAAGAAAGAATTCTGCCACATATTGGCAGAATCCTCCAGGGGCATCTTGGGGCACACCCTGTGCGGCCGGGTCGAGACGACGCCGGGCCTACAAGCAGACATCACGCCCGCCTCCGGCCCCTGCTGCTTCAAGAAGAAGAAGCGGACCCAAAGATCAAAGTTGGGCTCGACACCTAGGTAGGCCACGCGTAGGGTGACGAGCCCCGAGAGCTGCAGTACCGTGTTCGCCCCCAGGTGATGCGGCTGAAGCCCGAAGAAGTCCAGAAACGAGCGGAAGGAGTCGCTCGCAAGGAGGCCGAACCCAAGCTTGAAGTGGGAGAAGAAGCCCATGCGCTCGGTCCCGACTGTGGTGCCAGCTCGCCGTCCGGCAGGCGCACGGCCACCTCCCTCGCTGTTGGCAGCCGCTGGCGGTCGCGCAAATACTGAATATCCTACACGGTGACCACCGATCGCTCTCACCAACCCTTGGGACTCGCCATCGGTGGAGTACGGCAAGAGAAGAAAGGTGTGTCGGCTAAGGCGCGGAGTAAGAGTGGCCACTGGGCGCTGCAAAGCGACGGCAGTGCTTTGCTCGTGAGCGGCATGGCGTTGCGGCGTGCGACTGATACGTCCATTTTGCGTCATGCTTTTCTATTGATATTTATTGCATTATGGGCTGTTATTACACATTATATTACAATACTTATGCCTTTTCTCTCTTATTTTACAAGGTTTACATGAAGAGGGAGAATGCCGGTAGCTGGAATTCTGGACTGGAAAAGGAGCAAATACTAGAGAACTATTCTGCACAACTCCAAAAGTCCTGAAACTTCACAGAGAATTGTTTTGGAATGTACAAAAAATATTGGGTGAAGAAAGCACCAGAGGGGGGCCACCTGCCATGCACAAGGGTGGGGGGCATGCCCTATCCCCTGGGCGCGCCCCCTGCCTTGTGGGCCACCTGGCAGGCCCCCGATGCCCATATTCTGCTGTATGGTGTGTTTTAACCTGGAAAAAAATGAGAAGGAAGCTTTCGGGACGAAGCACCGCCGTCTTGAGGCCGAACTTGGGCATAACCAATATAGGGCTCCGGCGGAGCTGTTCTGCTGGAGAAATTTCCCACCGGGATGGGGAGATCATCGCCATCGTCATCACCAATGATCCTCACATCGAGAGGGGGTCAATCTCCACCAACATCTTCACCAACACCATCTCCTCTCAAACCCTGGTTCATCTCTTGTATCCGATCTTTGTCTCAAAACCTCAGATTGGTACCGTGGGTTGCTATTAGTGTTGATTACTCCTTGTAGTTGATGCTAGTTGGTTTATTCAGTGGAAGATCATATGTTCAGATCCTTAATGATAATTAATACTCCTCTAATTATGAACATGAATATGCTTTGTGAGTAGTTAAGTTTGTTCCTAAGGACATGGGAGAAGTCTTATTATAAGTAAATATGTGAATTTGGTATTTGTTCGGTATTTTGATGAGATATGTATGTTGTCTTTCCTCTAGTGGTGTTATGTGAACGTTGACTACATGACACTTCACCATGATTTGGGCCTAGGGAAAGGCATTGGGAAGTAATAAGTAGATGATGGGTTGCTACAGTGACAGAAGCTTAAACCCTTGTTTATGGTTGCTTCGTAAGGGACTGATTTGGATCCATATGTTTCATGCTATGGTTAGATTTATCTTAATTCTTCTTTTGTAGTTGCGAATGCTTGCGAGAGGGTTAATCGTAAGCGGGAGGCTTGTCCAAGGAAGGGCAGCACCCAAGCACCGGTTCACCCACATATCAAATTATCAAAGTACGGAACACAAATCATATCAGCATGATGAAAACTAGCTTGATAGTAATTCCCATGTGTCCTCGGGAGCGCTTTGCTTTATATAAGAGTTCGTTCAGGCTTGTCCTTTGCTACAAAAAGGACTGGGCTACCTTGCTGCACCTTATTTACTTTTGTTACTTGTTCCCCGTTGACGGTGTCCTGGACTAGGGGGTACTCATCACGTCGTCTCCCGATCAGTTGGATTGGGCCGAGGACCCCCATGGCCGTATACTCATGGGCCAGTTCGGACATCTGCCGCATACATGGAAGATTCCACAAGACTTGGTGATCAGGACAAGGACTCCTCCCCACCGGCTTATTCGGCCAGGACTCTTGTTATCCTAGGCCTCTGGTGCATTATATAAACCGAGGCCAGGCTAGTCGATAGATCATATACAACAATCATAATCATAGGCTAGCTTCTATGGTTTAGCCTCTACGATCTAGTGGTAGATCAACTCTTGTAATACTCATATCATCAAGATCAATCAAGCAGGAAGTAGGGTATTACCTCCATCGAGAGGGCCCGAACCTGGGTAAACATTGTGTCCCCGGCCTTAGATGCACAGTTTGGGACCCCCTACCCGAGATCCGCCGGTTTTGACACCGACATTGGTGCTTTCATTGAGAGTTCCGCTGTGTGATCGGCAAAAGGATCAATGTCTCGACTGCAGATCAACTGCGACGTCGGCTTGTTCGTCACCGGCTCGGTTGGTCACCATAGCTGGACCGAGGACCACGCCCTACCTCCGATCGTCATGTTCGGATGAGGGCCTTCATCAACATCAACTCCTATCTCTATCAAGATCATGGAGGAATCATCCAGGGAGCCCGGGGGCTCAACATCAACATTGCCCTCGGGCGACAGTGCTGTTTTTTTGGGCAGCAAACTTGTATCCGCCGCCACCGCCTCCTCAAGTGTCGTTTTAACGATTGCTTCGGTGTAATTGTGCGGAATTTAGTCTACAACAACCCTCAAAAATTTCGTCGAGTTCCGATGGAGGAATATCTGGCAATCTGCGATATACCGGAGCCCTGTCAAATCTGGACGGGAATCTGGACGAGTTTAGGGCGTGGTGTCTAGCTTCTAGCTCGGACGTCCTTTGGAAGATCCAACCGTTGATCGGCTGCGGAATTCCTATATGTACCACCCCTCAAAATTTCAGCTCGATCCGACCGTCCAAACTTCGGGAACCTTCCGATTAGTGCATCACCTTTCGGATCTGTTTTCTGCGCGAAAACGAATCCGACCCGAGTTCGTCTTTTTTATGAACGGGATTTCGGACATCCTTTTTGAAGGAAGTTTTGTATGGGGTATTGTGTTTTGTTCCCGAACACATCCCACTATCTTTAAAATCTTTTGAACATGATCTTCACCATCATGCTGGTGTCAAACCAGTCCGACAATATTGCTCCACAGCTGCCGACCTGCGCTAGACACGCCATCACTTTGTTGAGCCGAGCTCAACTTCTTCGGACCATCATCTCGGCGAGCCAAACAGGAGTTCGGCATCGCGAATGATAAATCATCACCAACATCGCTGCCCCATGGATTACACAGAGCGAGCACGCCGGCATCGCCGCACGGTCACTTCATCAAGCCGGCATTGACCACGTCATGAGTCACGACCTGCATTGACTGGGCCGCACTGTTGCTTTTTCAAGCCAATGTCCATCACGCCGACCTACTTCGACTCATCGGCTGACATCGAGGCTTCAACACCTCGGCTGGACCGGGGGCTTCGCCATCTCTTCATCAACCTACTCCGGAGACTTCGGCGTCACCAGTCAACCGGCTTCGTCATGTTAGCTGGACCGGGGGCTTTGCCTCGGCGAGCCAACCTTTACCAGCATCGCCATGCCGTCGCTTCACCGCCCATCAGGCAATGAGAATGCGGATCGAGTCCCAATTTTTCGAGTCACCTTTCTTTGGATTGCTACAACAAATAAACCAGGTGCTATTAATCCTAGTATTTTTTGCTTGTTTGGGTTTATTTTTCCCAAGGAATTATTACTCTGGTTTGTCCATCATCTGTACACAGGTCTATCAAATGATGGCCGCATTAACGACGGTCGTGTGGTGGTTCGGTCCTTTTCCGTACATAGTCCGACGAACGCCGCATCCGAAACTCGGACCGACCTGTGAATTCAGTCTTTGCCACACCTTTACCGCATCACGCCGACGCCCTGCATCGACATTGTCTTCGACGTCAGGCCATATTTCTTTTATTACTCACTTCGCATAAATTATTTATTATGCAACTTTTTCAGTATTATTATTATCTCCGGTTTGCACTATTTTTTGTGCACAGGTAAATGATTCGGGTCGGGCAGTGTTGTCACCTCGGCGTACTGACATACCACGTCACGTCGGCTGGACCGGGGGCTTCGCCATCACTTCATTAACCCACGCCGGGGACTTCGGTGTCATACGGCCGGCCTGCTCCGTCGTCTCGGTCGGACTGGGGGTTCCACCTCTCCACATTGGTTGTCCTACATCGCCACTTCGGAGTGCCGAGCTCTCCGCTCCGCCACCTCGGGACCGGCTTGGGGGCTGGGACCTTGTCCCACATCAAGCTCGGACTGCCTCATCAATGCCAAACACATTAACCAGCTAAGTTGCTTTCATGCTAAAAACTTTCAGTTTTAAATTTTGTTCGGTTCGACCAAGCATTATACTTTCTTGGCAAAAAGTTGTTTTTGAAAAATTTCCATGTCATAACTTTGTTTGTGACACACAAATTCGAATACCCCGTTTACTTGGGGGCTTCCTTTATGAATCTTTTCCTCTTGCATATGATCATACTTGTACGGCTTCGTTCCTTGTTCGTGTATTACGCCATAATATGCACCATATTGACTTAAGCGATTTGCAAGCTGGGTTGCCTCGCTCCTGTGTTTACCCCTACGTTCCCGATTGTTCGGCTAGGGAGTAAAGGGAGCACCTCTGCGATTGTCACGATCGGGTCATCCGAGCCGGACCTCAGACTGGGTGAAGCCGAAAGCTAGTGCTCTTATTGTTTTCAATTATGTTCAGCACACAACGGAACTCATGAATACAAAAAATCTATTGCATAAGTCTCATAGTAACAATGAGCACCGAAGAAAGGTATCGGTGGGGGTACTATTTTCTTCAAAGATGCTTCTTACACTTCATCAGTAATATAGCATAAGTTCCATGAGCGCACTTTGTCCGTGACAGCCTTATGGCCTGATTGCCTGGTTATCAGAAACACCGTCGATATTCTCGACAGGTGGAGTACATAACACTTTTCGGCGCTTGACCGAAGAGGGAGAAGTCGACGGTCGGTTAAGATGCGTATAAAGTTTGGGTGAACACAGATATGATATAAGTACTTTGGTAGATACAATCATTATACATAAAATTCTTTTACCCAAGTCACTTGGGGGCTCTTAAATTTATATGAGCCGTTTTATAATAAGTGTTCTTCTTCTTAGTCGTTGCAAAGTTTTCTATTATTATTTATCACTCCTTTTTTCGACATGAGTGTGTGGTCACTAGCCGGGGAGCATAATTTCTCTCTCAAAGCCGCTGGAGTTTAGTTTGCTAAGTGGCCTAACGAGAAGTACTCCGCATTCGGGATAGGAGGTTGAAGCCGTAGGCTGACCCACTTGAGGTCTTGAGATAAGATGTGTCATGATAAAGCACGACAGAAGCACCTTTTTTTCTAAGACCAATTTTCGATTTGGCACCGAACACTTGATCTAGTTCAGGCGTCAAGTTTTTATTGAAGTTTTCGGTTTTCCAAGCCTATTGCACTTTTAGACTATTTGTGTGTTTCCAGCATTAGTCTCGTAGTGCGGAGCCGGACACCTTTAGGGATTCGGCTAAAACATTCTCGGACATTTCTGTATATGCATCGGTTTCGAATTGCATTTTTGGTCAATAGTTGGGTTGCCCGGCTCCTGTGCTTGCCTCCTACGTTCCGCTTTGTTCGGCTAGGTGCGCAATGGGAGAACCACTGCAATTGTGCTTCCAACTAGCATGGTTAAGCGCCTCAGTGGAGAAAGTCGAAAACTGACTCTCACAATAAGCGTAAACTGGTCAGCGATCTGATGACTATGTTAAATGACGAGCCGTTCATAATATTGGCCGAAGTGTTTACGGCTTGACCTCGACTGTCGCTGAACACTAACCGGAGGCTAGTAATTGGCCTTCCAACTTTAAGCTCCTATGACTAAGTGAAAGTTACAAAGCCCGCATATATGATTGCCTCGTTTCTGCTAACACAACCGCCTCCGGTCACCGAGACGTCGGCTAAGGGTTGTTTTGTTAGTGCGGAAACACCCTGCGTAGTATCTACGAAGGGGTAGAAGCCGACGATGGGCCACTTTCAACTGATAAACGGTCGCAATGGAGTCAAAATAATGATGTAAAGTACTTGGATACATAGAATCATTACACATAATCTGTGATTTTACTCTGGATATCGATCCTTAATTCGGCCACCCGTGCCCACATTAAGGCTCGGGGGCTACTGGGCTTCGTGCTCATTATTTATAAATATTAAAGGGGCACATCGATCCCCTGATCTGGTGTTGCCACCCGACCAGTGTCTCAGGGGCTACTGCATTGCCTATTCAATGCAGAAAATCCAAAGGGCTCAGTGTTCGGCTTGATCGAACTATGGGAAAGCGCGTCTTCGGACAACAATAAGTACCATCTGGACCTATCTGGCATCAAGCTAATATATCACGGCGACTTCTCACCACCCTCTCTCATGGGCCCGTCCGCTGATCTTTATTATATATTACACTGCATTTCTATTCCTAAATATGCTGCCGAGCTAGGAGTTGATCCTCAGGCCGATTTCACAAATCGACCTGTGTAAGTGCATCTAGTGCCCCTTAGTGATTTTGGTGTATTGAAGACTTATAGGTTAAGAAACTAATGTGTTTGTGAGTGTACACAGGTCTATAAGTCTATGAGGAGTTTGATATTTACAGAGAAAGTCGACCCCTAAAAATGAAGTTCTTCAACTGAAGACTTTGATATTTTGAAGACTTTCTGAAGACTTTGAAAGTGAAGAAATTGGTGTGACCTTGAAGACTTGGTATTCGTTTGAGGAACATGAAGCGTGAAGACTTTTGTTTTCATAGTTTCATTTTCTCTTTCTTGAGTCATAGGAAACACCGTCTTTGTTAAAGGGGTCGAGGAAATACTAAGGAAAAATTTCCATGTGATGCTCAACTCAAAATCCTACACCTACCAATCCCTTCGAGTGAAGCCTTTGGAAATCTCATACAGATTCAGTCAATCTCTTGATGTGAGAGCGAAGTTCTTACAGTCATTCACGAGAATTTGTTCGACCGAGGAGTTAGGAATTCGCCAAAGGATTACCTACACAAAGGAACATGATAGCCCGAGGAATTTGAAATTCAAATTTCCGACCGTTCTTTGTCTTCTTGCGCGCCACCTGTCCCAAAATATCTTATCCACCTAACGGTCATATCATTGAAGGGCATTTATGTCTTATCATGTCGGGCTGCTCCTAGGCTATAAATAGCCGCCCCTACAACCACTAGCTGGTTGGCTGTTCGAGAGAACTTGACACTTGTCATTTGAGAGCAACCCATCCTCCGAGGACTTTGAGCGAAAATCATCAAGTGAGGAAAAACCAAAACAAAACCAAACCCTACAAACCCAAAGTGATTGAGCATCATCAAGAAATTGATCCTGCGTGGATCCGACGCTTGTTACCTTTGAAGACTGTGCTTCTTCCAGACGGTTAGGCGTCATGGTCTAGAGCATCCAAGAGGAATTGTGGATCGCCGAGTGACCAAGTCTGTGAAGGTTTGGAAGTCGCCTGAAGACTTACCACGAGTGATTGGACGAGGTCTGTGTGACCTTAGTTCAAGGAGAATACGGTGAGGACTTGGTGTCTGAGCTGCGTGCTTTCGAGGATCGGGTGTCCGGACTGTGTGTCCTCGAGTTTAAATACTCAGCCGCTCAACCCAGACGTATAACCGAGACAGCAGTTGGAACTGGTCTACCAAATCATTGTCTTCACCAACCTAACTGGTTCTATTTCCTCAACCCTTTCATTTCCTCATTAATGTGTTGAGTGTTTGTTCATATCTGTGTTTGAAGACTTGATTGAAGACTTTCTCTATTTCCTCGCCCAATTTCTTGATCTGTTTGTCTTCATCTTGTGTTATCCTGTGATTACGCTTTCAGTACTCTGTGATTGTCTTCATTTCATCATGATGACTATGTGTGTATTCTGTTATGCTTACTTCGAGTACTTGTTCCGCTGCGTAGTTCTTCGCTAAGGAATTTCCTCACCGCAAATTCCTCGATGAAGAATTCATAAAATCGCCTATTCACCCCCTCTAGTCGATATAACGACTTTCAATTGGTATCGAGCAAGGTACTCCCTTGTTACGTGTGATTTTGGTTTAACCACCTGGAGTTTTAGTTATGTCGACCGCAGGTATGATCAAGGTCTCAGCAGGGTGTCCTACCTTCGATGGGACGGACTATCCCTACTGGAAGAACAAGATGCGAATGCATCTTGAAGCAATTGACAACGATCTCTTGTATGTTGTGGAAAATGGTGTTCCCTCAGTCACACCTTATCTGAATGCTGCTGATGTGAAGAGATTCAAGCAACTCGATTCTCAAGCGGAGAATATCATATGTGGCCATCTAAGCAAAGGTCAATATGGAAGAGTGAGTGCTTTGGAATCTGCCAAGCTCATCTGGGACAGGCTGTCCAAAGTAAATGAAGGTGTCTCATCTCAGCGTGACTCTCGAGTTGATGTTCTTCGGAATCTCTTCAACCGCTTCAAAAGACTCGACAACGAAAATGTGCAACAAACCTTCGATCGCCTCACTGACATCTCAAATGAGCTTCAAGCACTTGGTGCCACTGACATCACCGACCATGAGGTGGTGAAGAAATTGTTAAGATCGCTTGATTCCTCATTTGATACTCTAGCACTGATGATACAAGAACGAGCTGACTACAAGTCTCTTGATCCTGCCGATATCCTCGAAAGGCTAAATACTCACAAGTTCCAGCTTGCTGAAAAGAGAGATCTCTATGGTTCTGGCTATGGAAAAACATGTGCCCTGAAGGCCAAGGCTGTGTCCGAATCTGAGTGTGAAGACTCTGGTAGTAGCCTTGGAGATCCTTAAGAATTAGGCTAGGAGCTAGCACTACTCGTGAAGAAATTCCAGAAATTCTCAAGACGTGGTCGCTTTGGAAAATCCTCAAGAAGCAGTGATTCCTCATCTAGTGACTATAAGAGAAGACTTTGTCACAAATGCAAGAAACCTGGTCACTATATCCAAGATTGTCCTCAGTGGGAAAAGGAATTAAAGAAGAAAAAACACAAGGATTACAGTTCTGATGACGCGAAGAAGAAAAAGAAATCATCGAAATCTTCATCATCAAAATCCTCAAAGCCTTCTTCTCACAAGAAGAGCAGCTCCAAAAAGGCTCGGGCATTCATTGGCAAGGAAATGGACTCTGAAGCTGAATCTGAGGAACATGAGGAAGAGGAGGAGTCTGAAGAATCCGAATCTGGTGTGGCTAGTCTGGCTCTTGCTCTCGCTTTTGTTAGCAAGTCCATCTTCAACACTGAAGAAACTGACTCCGCCGACAAGCCTGATGAAGATAATGATGACTACGCTCCCACCTATTGCTTCATGGCAAAAGGTGCCAAGGTACTGAATTTCACCTCCTCTGAATCTAGTGAAAATGAATCTGATGAGGATCTCAAGCCCAGCTACTCTAAACTTGCTAAGATTGCTATAAAACAACAAAGGGCTTTTGAAAAGGTTCAAAACATGCTAGACAAAAGTGATGACATGTTGGGTGAAGAAATGGATCGCACTAAAGCCCCGATCGAAAATCTTGAGAGACTTGATCTAGGCTTGACAGCCTTCAAGGTCATCATAACACTCTCCTATCTGATCATGAGAAACTTTCTTATGAATTTCTTCAAAGAAAGCAAGATCTTGAGAGGCTAAGAGTGAGTTATGAAGATCTTCAGAAGGAGCGCGATTCATTACTTGCTCAACAAATCAGCGCTTCTCAAGAAGAATTTGTTCCTCCATGCTTAAAGTGCATTGAACGTGAATCTGCTAATTCTTCACCTGAATGTTCAAATGCTTCAACTGTTACAAATTCTCCACCTGCCTCTGCTATCACTAATTCCTCATCTGAGGACACTGCTAGTATCACTAACGATGGAGGGATGAAGGAATTGTACATGACAGGCATGTACAAAAGCCTCAAAGGGCATCAGACTCTTTGTGATGTGCTTAAAAAGCAGATCCTCAACAGGAACCCTAGGAAAGAGGGTATCGCCTTTGAGAGGAAACTAAATGCTAATGGAACATACTGGAAGCCTGAGCAGTATCCCAAAACCTCATGGGTTGCTGCAAAGGGACCTCTAGTTGATCCATCTACCTTATCTGGCTTTACATGCGAATTTCCTCATTCTGCTGATGAGTCATTTGACTCAAACTATAAACTGTTCAAATATCAGAATGGTGAAGTATTTGCTAGATATATTGGCACTAACTGCAGGAACGGTTCCCCTATGAAGAAAATCTGGGTTCCCAAGAAGTGCCTTGAAAGTCTTCAGGTGAATGTCCTCATGACACCACCAGTGAAGAATAGGAACCCCAGATCAAATTCTTCATATGGACCAAATTCTTCATATGGATCCAAGTCCTCATACGGACCAAATTCCTCACGTGGATCAAATTCCTCAAAAGGATCAAAGTCCACATATGATTATTATCGTGCTAACAACTCTGTTTCGCAGGGTAGAGCTAAGGGCTATGAATATGTGCATTATTCCTCAAACCAATATGTTCATATGTCCTCGAAGAATTTCTCTGCTTATTCATATGCTTACCCTAACCCCTCTTATGTGAAACGAAATGGTTTGACTTCAATGCCACCATTCTCGTATGGTGCTCGCAGAGTGATGAACTCTTTGCCACCCCTTCAGATGTGGGTGGTGAAGAAAAAGAACTAATCTCTTCTGCAGGGTCAGGTCTCCAGACGTGCCTTAACGTCTGAAGAATTTGCTGGGGGCCTGACAAAAATGCCTGAAAGGACGCAGGCTAATCATGATGAAATGAACCTTCATTTCACACATCCTCATACTGCTTATCTGTTAATACTGACTGATGAAATTCATCTGATGAAATTGATATCATATTCTTCACTGATGAAGTATATGAGATCGTAAGTTGTACTAATTCATCTGCAGGATAATCAACCCAAAGCCACTGAGTGGGTTCTCGATAGTGGATGTACAAATCACATGACTGGTGATAAGAATCTATTGATGGATGCTCCCTTATCACCGTCACATCTGAAGCATATCATCTTTGCTGACAAAGGCAAAAGTCAGGTATTGGGTCTTGGTAAGGTTGCTATCTCTAAGGACATGCACATGGACAAAGTCATGCTTGTTGAGTCCTTAGGATACAACCTCATGTCAGTCTCAATGCTTTGTGATCTTGATATGGTTGTTATCTTTGGCAAGTATCATTGTGTTGTGATTATGGAAGCTGACAATTCCAAAGTCTTCGAAGGCTTTAGGAGAGGAGACTTGTACATTGTTGACTTTTCCACAGGACCACAACCAGCCGTGTGTCTACTTACAAAAGCTTCAGAAGGCTGGCTATGGCATCGGCGACTTGGTCACGCAGGCATGAGGAATTGCACACGCTTGCAAAGAAGAAGCATGTCATTGGCATTGAGAATGTCAAATTCCTCAAGGATCACTTATGCGGAGCCTGTGAAGCTAGAAAAATGACCAAGGCCAAGCATCCAAATAAGACTATCATGACCACTACTCGTCCCTTGAATTGCTTCACATGGACCTCTTTGGTCCCAATCATTATTCAGTGTCGTTAATGATGCATCTCTATATGGCTTTGTTATTGTTGATGATTACTCTCGTTACACATGGGTACACATTGTTACTTACAAAAATCAAGTGCAGGAAGTCTTCAAACGATTTTCCTCGAGGGCTTCAACTAACTTTGGTGTGAAGATCAAGCACATCAGGAGTGACAATGGAACTGAGTTCAAGAATTCCGGTCTTAATGATTATCTTGATGAACTTGGTATTACTCATGAGTTATCTGCTCCTTATACTCCTCAGCAAAATGGCGTCGTGGAGCGCAAGAACAGAACTCTGGTTGAGATGGCTCGCACTATGCTTGATGAATACAAAACGCCTAGTCGTTTCTGGATTGAAGCAATTGACATTGCTTGCCACATCATTAACAGAGTATATCTTCACAAATTCTTCAAGAAGACTGCCTATGAACTCCTCACTGACAAAAACCTAATGTAAGTTATTTCAAAGTCTTCGGTGCTAAATGCTGGATTAGAGATCCTCATCACAACTCTAAATTTGCACCGAAAGCACATGAAGGTTTTATGCTTGGTTACGGAAAGGACTCGCACACCTACAGAGTCTTCAACATCACTCTACACAAGATTGTTGACACTGTAGATGTGCGGTTCGATGAAACTAATGGCTCGCAAAGAGAGCACCTACCTTCTATGTTAGACGAACTAGCACCTGAGGATTCTATCAGATTCAAGGCAACTGAGGATGTCATTCCTACTGAAGAAACTCCTGAAGAATTCATTCTCAGACGCGAAGAACGTCGAGTGATGCACTGAAGATAATCTTTGAAGAAAATGGTGCTTTGAGGAAAATGATCAAATTCCTCGACGACAACCAGCTCATCCTCGCGTTGCAAAAGAAGTGCAAGTGGAGAAGATCATCGATGACATTAAAGCGCCAGGTCCTCTCACACGCTCAAAAGGTTCACATTTATCTAACCTTTGTGGGCACTATGCTTTTGTCTCTATCACAGAGCCCACTAAGGTAGATGAAGCATTTCTGGAGCCGGAGTGGATTCAGGCCATGCAAGAAGAATTACATCAGTTCGAGCTCAATAATGTCTGGGAACTGATCAAACGTCCAGATCCTCGCAAGCACAATATCATTGGCACAAAGTGGATCTACCGCAACAAGCAAGATGAAAATGGTCTTGTGGTGAGGAATAAGGCACGATTAGTAGCTCAAGGCTACACGCAGGTTGAAGGAATTGATTTCGATGAAACTTTTGCACCTGTCGCTAGACTTGAGTCTATTCGCATATTACTCGCCTATGCTAACCATCACAATATCACTTTATATCAAATGGATGTGAAAAGTGCATTCCTCAATGGTAAGCTTGAGGAAGAAGTATATGTTGCTCAACCCCGGTTTTGAAGATCCAAAGAATCGACAAAGTCTTGAGACTCAATAAGGCCCTCTATGGCCTCAAGCAAGCCCCTCGGGCGTGGTATGATACATTGAAGGAATTCTTCGTGAAGAATGGCTTCACACCCGGTTCACTCGATCCTACTCTCTTTACTAAATCTTATGATGGTGAACTGTTGTGTGCCAAATATATGTTGATGATATTATCTTTGGCTATACTGACCAACGTTATAGTGATGAATTTGCCTATATGATGAGTGAAGAATATCAAATGTCTATGATGGGAGAGTTGAAATTCTTCTTAGGTCTTCAAATTCGTCAACAACACAATGGCATATTCATATCTCAGGAGAAATACCTCAAAGATGTCCTGAAGAAATTCGGCATGCAAGATTGCAAAGGCGTCAAAATTCCTATGCCCACAAATGGCCATCTATGCACTGATGAAAATGGTATTGACTTCGATCACAAGGTATAACGCTCCATGATTGGTTCTTTATTGTACTTATGTGCATCTAGGACAGATATAATGCTTAGTGTTTGCATGTGTGCCCGATTTCAAGCTACACCGAAGGAATCACACCATAAGGCTGTGAAGCATATTCTTCGATATCTAGCTCACACACCAACACTAGGATTATGGTACCCCAAGGGCTCTACTTTTGATCTCATTGGATATTACGACTCGACTATCTTTGGTGATCGTGTGGACCGCAAGTCAACATCTGGTACTTGTCATTTCCTCGGACGATCTTTGGTGCATTGGTCCTCGAAGAAAGCAGAATGCGTATCACCGTCTCTCTGCGGAAGCTGAATAGATTGCTGCTGGCTCGTGTTGTGCTCAATTTCTATGGATAAAGCAAACTCTCAAGGACTACGGCATCAACGTGAAGAATGTGCCTCTCTATTGTGACAATGAGAGTGCCATCAAGATTGCTCACAACCCAGTTCAGCACTCGAAGACAAAGCACATTCAAATTCGCCATCATTTTCTTCGTGATCATGTGTTGAAGGGCGACATCTCCATCGAGCACGTGAAGACTGAAGAACAGCTAGCTGATATCTTCACCAATCCCTTGGATGAGAAGAAATTTAGCAAGTTGCGGTGTGAGCTAAATATCTTAGAATCTTCGAACGTTCTTTGAAAAAGACACACATCCTAACACTTATGCAAAATTGATGACTTAGATGTGCAACACATGAATAAACGTTTTTCTTCAATCAATGAAGAATAACACTCTCAGTGTGAAGAAATTAATGAAGAATTTGATTCTCAGAACCCTATGACAATTGTACACGGTGTCTGAAATCATCTTTCTTATACGGTGGGTCACGCCACCACCAAAGTTGAAAATCTTCAATTTGAGTTTTTCCTTAGTTTTGAAATTCTTCAGTTTTTCAAATTCTTCAACTTTGCAAAATCTTCACCGTTTCCGTCGTCTTTCTTCATTGGCTATATATATATATATGGGTTTATGTCCTCTACAAGATTCACTTATGGCTATTTCTTCAAGTCGCTTTTTACGCTAAGTGAATGTGATCGGACCCTTCCCCTCTATGCTATACTCAACCCAATCCATTCACAAATTCTTCATGTGCGTTCTATTTTGAAACTTCGTTCAAAATCTTCACCGTGTCCTTGACAGTGAAGAAATTGCAACGGAACTTTAAAACTGATCTTATCAAACTTTTGTTTTGCCGCTCAAACCGTTTAGCATCCCACGATGCATTATTCTATTCACCCACGATCGTACACGATCTCCACTACACAATCGTGGGTGACACATGTCGTGAGAAGGAAATGGTCAGGGGCATGTTAGTCCTAAATCTTGAGGCGATCCGCTTTTCACCGTGTCTATAAATACCCCTCTCCCTTCCTCACTTCTTTTACTCTGCTCGACCTCTCTCTCCCTCGAGCTCCTCAAACCCTAAGCGCCGCCGCTTCTCCATCGTCGCCGTGAGGAAAAGCTTCATCGCCTCGACCTCGTCGCCCGACGTACTCGCGCCGACCATGAAAATCCTCACTCCGCCGCCGCGTAGCTTTCTTCCTCCACCAAGTTAGGGCGTGGAAGATCTGAACAGACGAACTTCCCAACTGTTCTTCTCAGTTAAATCGTGTTCTTCACTTTGGGTAATTAAAAGTTACTTTTATTACTCGCTTTGATTCTCAAACCTTCTTGAAAATCTTCAAAGGTGTTTATTCTTCAAATCTTCACACATATGAACACCTCCAATCTCTTGATTCGTTTCTCTAAGCAATGATTTTCTTCAAGATTCCTCAATTGTGTGGATCCTCGATCTATACAACTCTGGAACCTAAGACAAAGAACGCTTAGTGAAATTCCTCAAGGCTCATCTGGTCAAAATCCTCAAAACCTGTTCTTTTTGAAAAACCTTCTGAGAACGCATATGACCTCTCCAAATTCCTCGCAACTATACTCTGTTCACAGTACACATGTCCGCTTTGAATCCCTAGGTTCTCATCAACTTAACTCATTTGCAGCGTTCCTCGAAGAAAAACTGCCTACTTCTTCAGAAAACTCAATTGTTCAACTTCCTCAACTGAAGAACATGGCAGACGGTAAGAAGCCACAGAAAGGAGGAAAGAAACCCGAGGTTATGACTGCGTTTGAAATCCCTGAGGAAATCTATGCTGACTACTGCACACCGGATGAAGAAAACAAAAATCAACGCAAGGTGCGTATTCAGAAGATTGAACGGAGATGGGCACGGGAATGGAGGGAATACAGATATGTAACTCCTAAGTACATGAAGAAATTCTCTCTTAATCCTCCATGCCCATGAGCTCCTTTGGCACCTGGCCAAGTAGCTGATCCCACAAGCATCAAACGAGGTGAGGACTTTCCTGATGAATGGGCTAAACGCCAAGCAAAATTGGCAAAGCAAGCAAAGGAGGCAGTGAAGAAATTCAATGAGGATTCTGCCGCTGCTACTGCCACAGAGGTCTCGGTCAAACCGAGGAAATCCATGCAAAAGAAGCCTGCTCATAAGCCAAGTGCTTCATCATCTGCGCCCTCACGTCCAAGTTCCTCAACAGCACCCTCCAAGCAAATTCCTAACTCTGCTGCTACTCCACCAAAGTCCTCAATAGCTCCGTCAAAGTCTTCAGTTCCTGTGCACCTGGCTACATGTCAAAGGACTGCTGGCTTCTCAATTGCCTCAGCGTTTACGCAAGTTCTCGGCAGCTCCCATTTCTTCAATGGCCCGACTCACCAAGACCAAAGCAACAACTGGACGAGGTCCTCGGCTTAGCCCAAGGAAGAAACAGGTTGCATTCCATGTGCCTTCTGATGATGAGGCATCTGATGATGAACTTGCGGAAATCATCAGAGACCGTCAAGAAAAGGCCGCTAGAGCCAAAGGCACATTTGTGCCTCTGCTGTTGGATCCGAAGAAAATCCTCGACTATATTGATCTCTGGCACAAGGATCCCAATACCCCTATGCCTGACCTTCATCTGACACCTGGACAAATTCATATGTTGACTCACTTCATAGCTGAAGAAAAATGGAAGTTTGAGAAGGCAAGGGAAATCAAAAAGGCTCAATACAGGAAGGAGAAATACCTGAAGAAAAACGTTGTCAAGATGACACCTGAGGAGCTTCTCAAGGTCCAGACTGAAATTCAAGATCTCAGCAAAAACTTCAATTCATATTATGCTGATTGGCAAGGAGCCAAGGTCAGATTTGTGAACCTGATGAAGAAATTCACAAATGTTGCAGCCCCAGTGCAACATGAAATTCCTCGGTGAAGCCTCATTAACCGATCAAGAACATGCCAAGCACCGCTGATGACGTTTAGCTGCTGATGATAATGCTAGTTCCGGGCTGATGATCCCATTCCACCCGCCGAAGAAATTGCCGTGGCACCCACTAGTGGTGCGCTGAAGAAATCTACTCAAGACAGGCAATCGCATCGATTCGCTGAAGAAATCGAACCACATTCCTCAGCTCCTCCTGCGCCAACTCCAACTCCAATTCTTCCATCGCCTCTTATGTGAAGAAAACCAAGGCTGCGAACGAGCTGCTGTGAAGAAAAGGAAAGCATCACCGCGTCGATTCTTGACTGCGAAGAAAATGAGGCCTATGACCAGCTCATACGAAAATCCAATTGATGCTGTTCCAATTTCCTCCATACCATCAAAGGACGTTGTTCCTTTTGGAGAAGACTATGAGATCCCAATCGGATCTGATGAAGAACATCATTCTGCTGCTTCGTCAGAGCAGATCAATGAAGAAATTGAAGTGGATGCAATCCCTTCAACCCCGATCATTCCTCACCTATGCCTCGGTTCACGGTGAAGAGGCTGGTGTTGAGGAAATTGAAGATGAAGATGTGGATATTGGATGCACCACACCGGTGATAAATGATGACTTTTGGGCATGTAGACTTGAACAGTAATGTGTAGCCCCCAAGGGCCGGCTGAGTAAGATAATACTGAGCTGGGACTTTATATATACTTCTTTGTCCATTGCAGTAGGGATAAATCTGTGAGAGTCTGGGTTATGTGTGGTAGGGTTGTTCTCGTGCATTTACAACCGGGGTGCTATCTCCACTAAGAGGTAGCACTGTTTTATTTGAAGACCGTGTTTTTACTCCGCTAGATACTGCCATCACCCGCTCCAATTCAAATGGCTGATAAACAGGAAACATAGTTGAATGTACAGACATTGTATGAGAGACAGATGCAATAGATAGTGTGGAAAAAAGAGGGCACTAAATAGTTGACATGTATATTGTTTAACTAAAATTTATAGCATGACATAATTTCACATATATGATGTCTATCTAAACTGGATAGCATAGCATAACATAATTCAAAGATATGATGACTAACTAAATAGGATCGCATGAAATAATTCACATACATGTTATCTAAGTAATCAGGATCGCATGATTTAATTGACATATGTGATTTATATGCTAAGCAGAGGGCATTCACATATATGATGTCTGAACTAAGAACATGGTGTTGAATATTGTGTATATGATGTCTAAACTATGCAATGCAAGATACCATATGCATGATATGAGCAGTAGAACCATGCCAAGTTAGAGCATACACCTCGGTGGGGGAATAGGACTGGTCATCTGTCTCTGAATCCATCTCTGAGGAGCTATCGGGACCAAGCAAGAGATCTGCTTCGGCAGGTAGCACTGTCTGCTCTGAAGCCTTGTTTTCACTCAAGATTTTTCCATCACCCACTCAAATGGCTGATTCACAGGAAGAGTAGTTTAATGCATAAACATTGTCAACAAATGGAAATTTAATGAAGAAAAGGATGGGAAAGATATCATTCAAATATGTGATGCACTGTTAAACTAGGTGGCATTGCACATTTCACATATATTATAGCTAGCTAAAAGACATGAGACTGCATAATTCCTATATATGATATTGAAACTAAATAGGTGGTAGTACAGAACATGTCTAAACTAAGCACATGACATATATGATGCCGAAAGTAGGCACTGCAAGGAAACATATGCATGATATGACTAACATCATCATGCCAAGTTAGAGCAAACACCTTGGGGGTAAATAGGAGTGGTCAGCTGCATCTGAATCCGCCTCAGAATAGATATCTTCCTCTGGATTACAATCTGGAGGGGGGGTTGCCATTGAACCCACCATGGAGTGATGTCTGCATGACATTGTATTGCTGCGGAAAACTCTTCTCTTTTTCTCTACATGTTCAGCATGACTGTGTACAATATCTCACATGCATACAAAAAAAATATAGTGAGATTATGTAAGGAGAGCATGCAGAAATCTAGAGTAATGGTAACAACCAGTGGATGGATCCAAAAATAATGGTAGAAGGCTGATGATTGCTTTAATTTATTAAAAAACAGATGATGATTGCTTTACTATTTGTTTCCGACCCAAGATGAACAACATAGGCATACCCTAGGTGAACCAGATATTATACAGAGATACTATTCATTGCTGCCTCGATATGTGCCCCACAACTAATTTAGAACTCAAGTTTGAACACCAATTTGGACCTGACTTGGAGTCTAAGAGGTCAATAGGACAATAAAGTAGCAGGTAATATTAAGCAATGCATAACATAAGCAGAAACAAAAGAGTGCGACCTCTTTTGTGGACTCGTGTACTCCTCAGGTTCATCTGCTGAGTCGATGATGGTGATGCCATTGCGGTGGGTGCTGGCGACAGGGAAGGAGATCTGAGGCGGTGAAAGACGGTCAGGAGTCGTGATGTCTGGTTTGGTGGATGCTTCTATCGATGGAGCAGCTCAGGTGAGGTGGACGACATTGCGGCAGGAGCAGGACAAACCACACAAAGTTTTCTACACCTACCAGTAACTGAAGTAATTCTGTAAGGGCTCATTTGGCTTGCATGATTCTAAAAACGCATGGACAGGAGGAGAAACACCGGAATAGGATAGGAATGCACATGGGAAACAGAGCATCTGTGAACACAGGATTTCTGTCTACTTGGTTGTTTGGTTCACAGGAATTGGAGGAGTAGAGGAATGCAAAGAAACATGGCCAAAATAAAAGTGAAACCATATGAAAGCATGTACAGTTAGAGTGTTATTTTGCCACTAATGCACTTGGTCTTGTTTTCATGCATAGGATTTTGAAAAGTAGGTCTAGGTGGATGTTTTGCTCCATTCCATTCAACAAAATGCATGAATACTTGAATAGTAGAGTGCTATAGGAAAATTTCCTATTGCTATGTTGTTTCATTGAACCAAAATAGCCCTTATGGATCGACATGAATGTAGAGTAATAAGTGATGCGACAAGTGTACAACCTCTTTGCCGTAGCCGTATCGACCTCAGCATCATTAGGTTGGTCGCTGAAGAAGTTGAGGCAGAGGTGGCTGTCAGAGGTGTGGAGGAAGATCTGAGGAATCTGTAGACGGCGTCCAGGGCATTGATCTGTTGTGATGGATCGTTCCGTCATTGGAGCAGCTCCAGTGAGCCATAAGACGTCAAGGCTGAAGCAGCACAAGACAGACATCGTTAATCTCAAGTGGGATTCTAATAGCATCTCCAACAGATGATGTAAAATGCATTACCAAAAAGTGATAGATGAAAAATTTACATCACCAAAAACCGCCTGACTACAAGAGATGAGGTAAAAACTGTTGACTCTGAACTTAACTATCAAAACTGAAATTTACTGTGGAATCTAAATGTTGCTGTCAAAACTGAACGCAATGGTAGCAGAGAGGCACTTCACATGGGATAGTTTAGAGTATTAGTAGACACTGGTGACATGACTAGTTTGCAGAGAGCATAGGCAACCCTAAAACACATGGAGTGCACTGGGCAAAAAGTGCCCAAACAAGTACAAGAAGCCAGGACAAGACTCCAAGTCTGTCAATGTCATTCTAAGCAACAATGATGGGGCATGTGGGTATGGTAATCTGCTTACCGTACTTTCAGTTTGTTAGTCCACCGATTGGTGGGTTGACACTTGGGCCAATATTCATGTGTGTGCTGATGTGTCTTTGTTTTCTTGCAGCATATAAATACGAAATCCACAAGGATGCTCAGCTTGATTTTAGTGGAACTGCACAAAATGTTCAGATGGTTTGTGTCCTCCATAATACTTCATCATGCACAATACATCGAATGGTTCTCTAATCATTTGTTCTCACCTTGAGCCACCAGACTATCGGGTGACAAACTGATGACAAACCCTACCTGTTCCACAATCATAGGAATTACATATTTTGAATGGGAAAAGCTTTTAAAAGTTTAATCATTGATGTTAGCAAGAAGACATTAGTTTAATATATTGGAATTGGAAAACGTTGTCAAATTTTGCTCATTGATGTTCAGAAGACATGCATTTGATATTTTTGAGTGGGATGCCCTTTGCTGTGAGCAACGTTGATCGTTTTTTTTCCTATTCCCGTCTTCAGTTCAAAAATATTTACTCTGCTGATATGCATAGTCACATGAATGTTGACTTATGTAAGGTATTTTAAGAGTTTGTTTTGAATGTTGTCTATGCAATGCCAGGCCTTGTGAGTTGGATTGCAAAGTTGAGCTTGGAATGATGTGGCATGCCGCATCACGAGCTGTTCACCGTCCCTCCTGAGAATAATGCTTCATATTGTTTTGTATGTTGAGCTAATGCATGTGATTTGCATGTTATGAAGATCATCCTCTTCGGTTGTTTTTGTGCTTTAGAAGTTCATTGTCTTATGTTTCATACATAGCCTATACGACAACTCGGGTAGGTTAGAGGTGAAACCATATGATCTTCCGACCAACTCATCATCTTAGGACGTGATTGGATTGTCGTTTTCCAACCAAAACTGCTTGTAAATAAAACTAGATGGTCTCGGGCAAAGCGCTTGGTTGGTCGATTTCGACTAGTAAAATATACACTGGTCTCTCAAATTACACGTGTAACACGCCTGTTTTCGTTATAGACCTCGGGCCCTCGGTTTCATTACGCTTGTATTTTACGCGTTGTGTCCAATGGCGATTAAATTACACTTGTATCTTAATACAGGTGTGAAATAAACCAGAGCTCCCAAGCGCGGCCTTACCGTTTCATGCCGTCTCTGTCTCTCGAAGGTGCTCATAGGTGTCCGATGATCCTGGCTTCCTGAATGAGTAGCGGGCGCTATATTAGACCACCCGTAGGGCCTGCAAGGCCCTCTTCGTCATCCTTCGAGTTGTTGCGCTCGCTGTGGCGCTGAGCATTGTCAACATGGTCAACAAACATGAGGATTCAGGAGATCACTTTATTTTGACTGGATGACAGTAGGGACCCACTAGGGCCATAGCCGTACGTACGCAAGTGCCTCCTTATTATGTACAATTGTAATTGTTTTTGCTTCCTCCTGGTTTCCTAACATCACGGTCCCACACTATTGTCGACCTATGTAGTCAATAAACGAGAGAATTGCACAAGGAGCGGCCGACAGCTGTGACCAAGCAGCTCGAGCAGTATTTGTGTTTTTGAGGTGTGAGCACTGCAGAGTTTTTCTTGAGCGTGTTTTCATTGTTGTTCAGAGGAGAGCAGGGTATTAACTGGGCGGGCTGTGGCCCGTCTAGCCCAGGCCAGATATCCAGCCCAGATATTATTTTTTTTCAAGCTGAAAATGGCTAGCCAAGATATACTTTTTTTGACGAATACCCTGGCAAGGTCAACTTGTTATTATCCGCCCCGCTGAGCTACAAATCTTTCCTAGGAGGGATGCATTAGGCTTAACAAGAAAATGGGCTTTAAGAAATAATAAATGGGATGTAATTATAGAAACTGGGCAGTAACTATAAAAAACGCAACCAACACGTAATTAGTTTATAAAATATTATTTTTGGATTTTTAAAATTTTAATTTCATTAATTGTTGCGCGCGCAATATTTCATTATTTTTTTACATAATACAAATTTATATTCAAATTGTATTTAATCTTACTAGAAATTTCAGGATAAAAATATTTTGGATCCCATCAAAATGTGGGAAATTTTATTGAATTATGATTTGAACGGTTGGTTGAAGTTATTAATCATTGTCCTGGCTAGAAAATGGGTTGTACTTTTAACAAACTTTAGATGGGCTGTAGTAAATTCCATTAGAATTCAAAAATGTGTTGTACATTCTTACAAATCGCAAATGGGCTATAAGTTCTCTGCCACACACTTGTGGGCCTACTAAGTTGACGTGTCCCCTAAAAAAAAGTAAGTTGACGCGTATGCAAGGCTTTGTCAACTTATAGTCAACACACGGTTCTAGCAGCCAAACCAGTGAACCCTCGTACTCCTCTCTCCATGGGCATCCACTGCCGCGTCTTCCCCGGCTCTACGTCGTCCCCTTCCTAGGCCTCGCCGTCGTGCACCGCCTTGGTGCTCTCGGCGCAGCGTGGTCAATGTGGTCAATGAATGACTTCCATCGGAAGAGTACTGTACGTGGAGAGGCTGACAGCTGGGTCCACGGCCGCAACAAGGAAGTGCATCCTTATTATGCGGAAAATAATTATTCCTCCACCTGACAGCAGGGACCCACTGGACGGGCCACCGTATTTCGCGAAAAAAATTATTCACCCCTAACTGCTGGGACCCACCAGCTACATCTTCGCACGCAAGGAAGTGCATCCATATTACGGGCAAAATAAATAATTCGCCCCCTGACTGCTGGGACCCACCAGCTACATCTTCGCACGCGTACGTAGTCGGGACCCACCTGGTCGAAGCGTACGTAGCATTGTCATTCTGTCGTGACGTATGCGCACATCTTGGTCGATCGGTCTGTCTGCAGGCTGCAGCGATGAACCATGGCCGTGTAAGGAAGGGCACGTGTCGTAGTAGAGGCGCGCACGTGTCGTAGTAGAGGCGCGCATGTAGCATGTACACGTATGTACATCAGCCAGGGTGCAAGAAAGTAAGTACGGCCACATACTTACATACGGGCGGGGTCTCGAACGCCTACTCGCGCATACGTACGGCCAGGGCTCGTGTACATGGCTGGGTCGGAACAGAGAAACTACGTCGTCGTCGTGTTCATGGGGAGGCAACGGAATGCGTCGTGTTCATCGGGAGGCAACGGAACGCGTAATATTCATCGGGAGCCAACCGGCTTGTACGGAACAGCTGATGGAAATGAGACCTAGTGTACCGCAGAACGGAGGAAACGTCCTTGTGTTCAACCAGCCACGATCGAAACGGGATCCTATTCATCGTGAGGGGTCTGGTGTACCGCAAAACGGAGGAAACAGACTTCTCTTGGACCTCCTAGGGTCAAAACGGGGTCCTGTTGAATGGGAGGGGTGTGGTGTACCGCAAAACGGAGGAAACAGACTTGTGTTGGAGCACTACGGTCGAAATGGGTGTCCTGTTCATTGGGAGGGGTGTGGCGTACCGCAAAACGGGAATCCACAGGATACTGTTCATCTCCATCGTCGACTGCCTCCACGGGCTACTGTTCATCTACCGTCGACCTCCTCCAGCCTCCATGGGTTACTGCTCATCCACGGCGTCTCCCCTCCTGCCTCCACTAGCCACTGTTCATCCAGCCTCCACCGCTCCTCCACCAGCTACTGTTCAACCAGCCCTCTCCCCGGGGTCCTGTTCAACCACCCCTCCACGGGCTACTGTTCATCAAGCCCTCCACCGGCTACTGTTCAACCAGCCCTCCACGGGGTCCTGTTCATCTAGCCCTCCATGGGATCCTATTCATCCAGCCCTCCACGGGGTCCTGTTCATCCACCCCCCCCCCAACCGGCTTGATCGATCGGGGTCCTGTTCGTCCAGCGGCAACGTCCTCTAATACCACGGGGTCCTATTCATCCAACCCCCACCGGGATTTAGTCATCCAAACCTCCCCAATAACACTCACTATTCATCAAGGGAAGGAGGCAGCAGTGTTCGATCGGCTTCAGTTAGCAGCAGTGGCGAAGGAATCACTCGGGTTCGGTTAACAGCAAGGGATCGATCGCTCAGGTTCAGTAACGTAGCTAGTGCAATCGCTCGGGTTCAGTTAGAGCCCAATGCCTTGCTCGGGTTCAGTTAGAGCCCAACACCTCGGACCCATGCGCGTACCTGTATGAGAGAAACACGCATCGCTCGTCCCCTGACCACCCACCGTAACCGGGAACTCCCCGATATTTTCCTCGCCCTCGCTTCTACCATGGTTTTTTCCGTCATGGACAGCCCAAAGAATGTCATGCAGCTGTGTCTCCGGCCCTCCCAATATGAAAAGCCCATTTTTTGTCATGATTTTTTGTCATAGAAGTAGGAACCCACCACTTCTATGATGATACAGGGTTTTGTCACAATTATCATCATAGAAGTGTCATGAGCATGAC
The DNA here is from genome assembly GCA_021605205.1 of Aegilops longissima. Taxonomy (NCBI): domain Eukaryota; kingdom Viridiplantae; phylum Streptophyta; class Magnoliopsida; order Poales; family Poaceae; genus Aegilops; species Aegilops longissima. Next base: position 461,671,004 of record CM038682.1, on the reverse strand, counting down.
AGAAAAAAATTTCGTTCGGCCCAAAATGTCACTGATGTGTCTTTTTTTTGTAGTGTTAATAGCAACGATACATACGTGTCGGTTCCCCTTCTGTCACTCGGATCAAGCACTGTAAGATCGAACCCATCACAAAGCACCTCTTCCCATTGCAAGATAAATAGATCAAGTTGCCCAACAAAACCCAAATATCAGGGAAGAAATACGAGGCTATAAGCAATCATGCATATAAGAGATCAAAGAAGACTAAAATAACTTTCATGGATAAAAAGGTAGATATGATCATCAACTCAAAGTTCATCGGATCCCAACAAACACACCGCAAAAAGAGTTACATCATATGGATCTCAAAGAGACCATTGTATTGAGAATCAAAAGAGAGAGAGGAAGCCATCTAGCTACTAACTACGGACCTGTAGGTGTACAATGAATTACTCATGAATCATCGGTGAGGCACCACTGGACATGATGAACCCCTTTGCGATGATGTCTAGATTGCATCTGGTGGTTCTGGAACTTGCGGCAGCTGTAATTGATTTTCATTAACTCCCATAGGGTTTCTGGAATATTGGGGTATTTATAGATCAAAGAGGCGGTGCGGGAGGCCGCCGAGGGCGCGCCTGGGCCTCCAGGCGCGCCCTGGTGTCTTGTGCTCACCTCGGCCTCTGTCGGCATTCTGGGAATGGGGGTCCCCAGACTTGCCTGCCTGCGGCCCACAGCGTGGCTAAGCGAGTGGGCCCGTATGGCCCATCTTCATCAACAAGGCGTTCAAGACCCTCGCGAGGGGCCAAGCCTCGTGAGGCGGGCGACACAAGACCTCCTTGGGAGCGGCCTCACTAGGTTGGCTCGCGAGGGGCGGAGAGATCAAGCCAAGGCAAACCTCGCGAGGTTCTCGTGACGTGAGCCATGACGATCAAGATCAGGTAGGCGCCAGGCGGGTGCCAGCGCGCGCAGTATCCTTGTTTCCCCTTTGGTTCTAAGGAAGCGAGCGCAGGCGCGGAGTACCGAGGTGTCAGGCAAAGGTTTCCATATCAGTGCAACAAGACCAAGACCAGCAGGACGGCAAGACGGAGGTCACCAGGGAGCCTGAGGCGGCATCACCACTAGAGCCTTTTGCAGGCGAAGACCGGTTTTGTCAGGATAAGATGTACAAGCTATCCCCTTTCAAATTGGCCGTTGTTGGCTCCCTTCCCGCTCAATACTTGGGAAGAGGACTAGGGTCTATATAAGTATAACTAGCCACCACCATAGGGGGCATCTCATCTTGAGTGATCCTCATCCACACGAGCTTACCAAGCACAAGAACACCTCAACCTCAGGAGGCTATTCTTCCCCTTGTACTGTTCATCATCAGCCCAAGAGGGAATCCACCACCACCACACTGGAGTAGGGTATTACACCACAACGGTGGCCCAAACCAGTATAAACCATGTGTCCCTTGTGTTGTGAGTTCGTTGAGTTTGCCCTTGAGATCTTAGCAAGCTAGGACGTGGATCGGTAGGGGGAGAACTTCGCGCGCACCCCAGAGTTCGAACCTTAAGGATTTTGCCGGAACCCGTGATCCGACATTTGGCGCGCCAGGTAGGGGTGCGCCGTAGCTTTCCTTCCTTCGATCTGCGCTCCGTTGCCGCCGCGCTCCGCCCGCATGACAGGCGTCTTGCTCCCTGCTCTGATGGCAGGCGCTGACGACAGGGCCACGGGGCTCCGAGCCCTGGCCCCCGCCTTGCGGCAGGTGCGATGGCCGCCCAAGTTCAAGCCGGAGATGCCGCCGCGCTACGACGGCGTGGTGGACCGTCAGCTTTCCTGCTGGCATACGAAGAGGCCGTCTTCGATGCCGAAGGGGACGACAAGGTCATGGCCAATTGGCTTCCCACGGCTCTCGCTGGTGAGCCACGCGCCTAGCTGCTCAACCTCCCTGGATCCACAGTGGCGTCTTGGGAGGAGCTGCGTGGTCTCTTCACATCACGTTACGCGGCGCCGGTGCACCACACGGCCGCGGCCCTGCTAGGCGGCTCTCAAGCACCGCCTTCGGATTGCCATATCAAGCCATTCCTTCGCCAGATCGACGCTACTTCCAAGCGCTCGGGGGTTCCGCTGGGCTGGGCTGCGCCCGAAGCCGACCTCACCTTCGACTCAGAAGACCACCCCGTCACCACCGCCGGCTCGGGTACACTCCCGATGCTTTGCACACCCACCATCTGCAACGTGGCCGTCACCAAGACCCTCATCGACAGTGGCGCCGGCCTCAACGTACTCTCCGTGGAGGCCTTCAGCCTTCTTCATGTGCCGCTCGATCGGCTCAGCCTCGGCAAGCCCTTCTCAGGAGTTGGCGGCGGCGCCGCCCACTCCCTGGGGCAGATCTGTCACACCCTAGCTAGTTCTTGCATTAGAGTGTTGCATCATGTCTATTTCATTCAATAGAAACTTGAAATGGGGATGACAGAACCCCCAGCCCCCTCTGAAACCAACTAGGGTTTACTAAAAATATTTTCAATGAACCTGAAATGCCCTTCTAAATGTCTATCATTTTTTTCTTGGTTCAGAACCTTTGCCAAAAGTGGTGCACAATTTTCTAGGTCATCCTAAGGTCTCTGAATTAAATCATAAATATTTGAATTTGGACATTTAAATTCTATTAAATATTTTAAATGTCCAAATAAATCTAAACTGAAGTGTCTAGGTATTTTAGAAAAGCCCAACACTTACAGAATAAATAGAAAAAGCAAACATAAATAAAAGGGAGAGAGAGAGGATCTCACCTGGCCTCACCTGGCAGCCCACCAGCCGGCCCACCTAGTCGGCCCAGTCCAGCAGCTGCTCCAGCGAGCTGCTTGACTTGGCCAGGTAGGCAGGCACGTGCTCGACGCCGGCACCAGCGCGCGACATGCAGCTGCCCGCCGCCCTGCTTCCTCCCGTCGCCGCTCTGCTGGCCTGGACGACCTCCACGTCGCGCCCCGACCCCTCTGGACACGCCCATTCTCCCCCTGCCTCTCTCCATCACTCTCCACCGCCATGGCCGACGCTGCCGCCGCCGTTCCGTCGCCGTAACCGTAGCCATCGTCGTCACCTTGCCGCCCGACCGTGTCTACGAGCTCCGCCGCCCTCCTCTCCTTCGAGCAAGCCGAGCCCCGAGCGCTCGCTTTCCCTGAAACCTCTGCACCGACCTCGCCCGACTCCACCACCGCCGGAGATCCCCTTCGTCGTCGCCGCCGCACCAGTTCGCCCCCAACCGCGCCATCTGCTCATACGTGACCGCTGTGAGCCTAGCTACCTCCTCGCCGTGCCCCGTAGCCTCGAGTTTGACCTCCCCCGAACTCCAGCGACCGGCAAGGCCGTCGCTGGCGATGTTCCCGACCACCCTGAGCTCCACCACTGCCACCAAATGACGCGGCTCGCTCCCCGCGTCCCGTAGATGCCCTCCGCCGCCCTTTTGGTCGCCGGAGCACGAAAACGCACTCCCACCGCCGCGTCTGGCCTCGCCGGCGGCTAAACGCCGGCGGGTTCGACCCTGTTGACCCTTGACTGGGTGGGCCCAGGTTGACTCCCCCCTGAGTCTATGACAAGTGGGGCCCGCTCTGCTAATTAACTTAGATTAGCACTAACTAAATTTAGTTAGTTTAAATAACTACTGACACGCGGACTCACTGGTCAGTTTGACCTTGACCAGCTCCATTGACCACTGACGTCATCCTGACGTAATGCTGATGCAGTAAATTATTTACTGGAATTATTTTTACACAGGAAATCCAGAAAATACCACAAGCTTCAAAAAATCATAGAAATTAATCTATAGCTCCAAATGCAAAGTGTTATATATGAAAAATGATTAGAAAAATACAATATATTCATCTGTACTGGTTTCATGAATGTCTAAACAAGTTAACCTTCTGTTTGGTGTAGAACAAGATAAAACACTTAAAAGGGCCACTTATGAGTTTGAAACTTGAATCCTTGGTTCAAAATGGTTCAAACCCATCCGGTCTTAGTTGCATTAGCCCAATACACTCATTTTGCCATGTCTCATGCATGCATCATATTGTTACATATTGTTTGGTGATGATTGTGTATCGGTGCTCTCTGCAGCAGGTTCTGCCCCCAAGGAGTATCACGAATACCCCAACGAAGAACAATACCAGTGCACCGACCCATGAGGCAAGCAACCAACCATTTGATCATATCGATACAATCCCATGTTCTCGCCTCTGCTCTCTTTTACTGCATTAAGACAACGTGATTCAAATTGTTGTGTGCTGTGGTAGTTGAACCCATTTCCTCTGCATGACCTGTCATTGCCACAGTAACTAGATGAAACCCACTAGCATGTGTAGGAGTTGATTGAGCCATATGTATGTGTTGTTCCTACCTTGCTATGCCTGCTATGCTTAGAGTCGTGTCAGGTCTGGTTCATCTGGGTGATGGGCTAGAGTGAAATGATCATGTCGTTATGAGAGTGATGTGTTTAACACGATTTGGTAAAGGTATCGATGAGAGGCCATGTAGGAGTACATGGTGGGTTGTTTCATTAAAGTCGTCCTTAAGCACTGAGATCTGTATGTGTGATTTAAGATTCAGCTACTACCATACATTGGGCGCTGAAATATGACCCCGCTCGACTTCTTATCCACCCTAGTCCTCTGTCCAGGAGTTGCAAGTAGTTTCTGGTGTTTGTAGCTTACTGGAGGCCATGGACAGCGCTGACCCGCGGGGTGGGCTGTGATGCGGTAGGTACGTGGCACGGTGTACCAGATGCCCGTTAGGTATCTCAGGAACCCTGTACACATCGTTCTGCGCCGTATGTGGAAACCTCGGTCGGACTCCCTGCGGATGGAACCTAGATAGGCGATAAACCTGGACTAGAGACTTAGGTGTTTAGGTAGGTCATGGTCTAAACCCACGTCGGCTTTCGCTTGAAGTCTGCCGAGCACATGTCGTGTGCAGACGCTAAGTGGTGGAAACATGTATGAAGAAGTACACCCCTGCAGGGTTAACATCATCTATTCGAATAGCCGCGTCTGCGGTAAAGGACTACTTGGTTGCCTATACAGTTCACAGACAAGTAAATGGATACTACTAAAAGCCTCAAGATAAGTGTGAGTGCCGACGATGGCTCTTCCGTAAGATGACGAAGGTGGATCGTCGGTAGTGTATTGAAGTGGTGAGTCGTGGACTGGAGTGCGCAAAACCATTTCAAGTTGGAGTCTCGTAGGATAGCTTAGCCAAGAGTCAAAGCTGGCTTGCTGCAATAACCCCACCAACCCTTCTTGATAATATGCATGTATGTAGGATCTGATGTAAGACTTGCTGAGTACCTTTGTACTCATGTTGCTTAATTTACGTTTCTACAGAAGACGCTGCAACCCTTTCTGATGGGTTCTTCGTAGATGTCGATATCGATGAGTAGGCTGAAGCCCAGGTGGTGATCCTGAGCTCATGAGGGACCATGTAGTATAGTCAGGCTTACCCAAGCCTCTTTTATTTTACTAGTTGTCTGTACTCAGACAAGTTACTTCCGCTATTGGCTTGTATGCTTTTATGACTTGAATGTGGGTCGTGTGCCCCGTACTTGTGTGTATGATATGTATGGCTCTCTGAGCCTTTAAATAAATTACTTGTGTTGTAGAGTCATGTTGTGATGCCTTGTTGTATTTGCACATATCGAGCATATTGTGTGTATGATTGAAATGCTTGGTATGTGTGGGATCTGACTATCTAGTTGTTTATCCTTAGTAGCCACTCTTACCGGGAAATGTCTCCTAGTGCTTCCACTGAGCCATGGTAGCAGGCTACTCCTCCGGAACACTTAGGCTGGCCGGCATGTTTCCTTCTTCGTTCCTGTGTCTGTCCCTTCGGGGAAATGTCACGCAATGAGTACCGGAGTCCAGTTAGCCCGCTACAGCCCGGTTTACCAGAGTCCTGATAGCCCAGTGCTAGAGCCCGAATCCACTTGCTGATGACCGACACGCTCGATGCTAGGTCATGGATGCCTGTCCCTGTAAGTCTGTGCCACTTTGGGTTTACGACTAGCCATGTTAGCCCGGGCTCCTTATCATATGGATGCTAGCGACACTATCATATGCATGTGCCAAAAGGCGCAAACGGTCCCGGGCAAAGGTAAGGCGACACCCGTGGGAATACCGTGTGTGAGGCCGCAAAGTAATATGAGGTGTTACATGCTAGATCGATGTGGCATTTAGTCAGGGTCCTGACAGCGTTGGCATCAGAGCCGGACTGCATATCGGTTCTCCAAGCCAAACTGGTCGATGTTGAGTCTAGAAATGCTTTAGTTATATGTAGGGGAATTGATTGTGGGATGGAATGTAAGGCTCTTTTTACTCCTTTACCTCATGGCATTCTGATCTGAGTCATTCCATTCTTCCACCGGGGGTTAAGGATTAGGATCTCTTCTCTCTATCAGGTTCACGTGTTACTAATCAGTAGTACCTTATAGGTTTGATGGATACAAGCCTAGTTCAGTTCTACTACCCCATTATGTTGCTAAGATGGACCCATAACCTTTATATGATATTGTTGAGTGTCTATACAATCCTTTGCAAAATGTCTCAAAATCTTTTTTTTTGAGCATTCACAGCTGTTATGTTGTCCAATTTCTGCTAGAAATTCTAATGCCTTTGTATTATATCGTGTTTCAGATGGCTTCCTGCACTCAGAATCAAGTGGTTCGTCTGACTCGATGCCTCGATGTACCTGGCCATACTGCTATGTTGGTCCGGGTAATGACCGAGGCTGGATACCGTTGGTATCCCGAGTACACCGTCGAGGAGCAGTATAGAGACTTCAATCAAAGCCAATACCTCTGCACCGTCAGGATATTTCCTTGCTATCCTGGATCCACTGAACCCCTACATTGCTCATATGGACTTGGGGTTACCATCGAGATGTCTGTGCAAGACGCTGCATATTCGATGATGACTATTATACGGGCCAGAACCTCCTTGCTTTGGAACACTGACTTCCGCTATATGGCGATGTCACTTCCTGGGCCAGGAGGTTACTTCACAGCTATCTACACCGACTCTTCTCACGAGGATTCGCTGCTCCGCACTACCACACAGTTGCTTGAGGACAAGGACCATGAAAACCGTGCCTTGCGATTGGAGATTTTCAACTCTCGATCTGATCATTGGGCCACCTTGACCCGGTTTGCACCTGCTATGCAGGCAGGGTATATGGATATGTGGGATCTCTACCCCATGTGGTCTACTCTGCCAGATCGTATGGATTGGCGTGATGTAGGGGGCATCACTCCTCCTCGTGGGCCTCTTCTGCCACCGTTTGATGGTCCCAGGCCACACCCGAGTCCTTATGGATCGCAGGCTCCACAGGATCGGTTGTTTCCAGATGATCATGTTCAGCTTCCAGGACATGGGGGTAACTTCTATGAGGATTACTACGGAAATGCCTGAGCTGATAGTAGCACCACTAGTAATGTAACAGTTATATCGTCCATCGTCCTGCATGACTCGTGGGATATGACTTAGTGTGTACCACTTTCGGGAGGTGTAGAAAAATAATGTATAGGAGCTTGGGATGCCTCTGATGGGATGTAATCTTCCTTTCACCATAGTAGTACTCCGTTTGGTCTTGTACTAAACCTTGTATGGTGTGTATGATGATGGAATAAATGTAGCAGTTCCTGTATTCACCATGTCATACGGATGATGATCTTGTATTCCGAGTTGTTCCTTACATTCTACATTTCTATGTCAGAATCTTATCATTCTGGACTAAACCATTGTCTTGTTTCCTAGGATGGTCAACACCCGCAACAATCCTGCTCCCCCGGAGCAGGCCGAAGGCAGTAGAGCTGGGGATGCAAACCTACCTCACCCTCCTTCTCTAGCCGAGGTCATGCTGGAGGTTGAGAGAAACAAGCGGGAGACCAACCGTTTGTTGGAGCGCATCAAACAGAACATATCACATCATCAGAGGAATAACTTGGTGTCACTCAGCGACTTCATCAAGTTACATCCACCCACCTTCCACCACTCCGTCGAGCCTCTCGACGCCGACGACTGGCTTCGCATTATTACTCACAAGCTACGTTCTGCACTTGTAGCTGAGGCTGATAAGGTCACTTTTGCTGCCTATCATCTGGAAGGCCCCGCCAGTCTCTGGTGGGAGAATTATGAAGCCATGCGCCCAGCTGGCCATGTCACTACTTGGGCAGAATTTAGTGAGGCTTTCCGTGAACATCACATTCCGGAGGGTCTTATGGACCGTAAGCGTGAGGAGTTCTGCAGTTTCACCCAAGGTAGACTCTCTGTGGATGCATACAGTAGGGAGTTCGGTAACCTAGCGTGCTATGCAACTGAGGAAGTTTCCACCAATGCCAAGAAGCAGGCAAGGTTCCGCAAGGGACTTAGCCCGAGCCGCGAGATCTCCGCCGCAGAAAGTGCACCTCCTTTCAGAAGCTTGTGAACAAAGCCATCAGTGCTGAAACGGGTCAGACTGATTTCGAAGCAACATGCAAGCATGGCCTTGACATGGGTTCCTCATCCGGTGCTGGACCACAGAAGCGTCGGGTGTGGGTGCTTAACACTGCCCTGCCACCCAGGTTCACAGCGAGGCCATCCTATCAGGCGCCTCGCCCAGCGCAGCAGTATGCACCAGCTAAGCCCTATGGTGGGCCAACCAACAATGCTCCTCCACGCACCAGCTCTGTGACGTGCTTCAAGTGTGGGGAACCGGGCCACTACATGCGCGAGTGTCCCCAGACCAACCCCAACCAGTCTGGAAAAGCTATTGGCCGTGGCTAGCCAACAGGGAAGGTGTACTACGCCAAGCCGGCCACCGCTGCACGTGGCCATGTGAATTGTGTCTCGGCTGAAGAGGCTCAAGAGGATCCCAACGTCGTTCTCGGTACGCTCCTTGTTAATTGCCACCCGGCATCTGTTCTTGTCGATACTGGAGCATCTCATTCATTTATATCTGAGAGCTATGCTCGTCTACATAACACCACATTCTGTGATATGCCCACCTCCATGGTAATTCAAACCCCGAGATCCAAATGGCAAACTTCTAGAGTAAGCCATGGGAATGAAATTCAGGTTGACAGACTTGTTTTCCTTTCATCATTGATAGCTCTCAAATCTTCGGATATTAATATCATCTTGGGTATGGACTGGATGTCAGCCCATCATGCCAAGATTGATTGCTTCTCTAGGACTATTCAACTTACACATCCTTCGGGAAAGATAGTTAATGTCTTGACCCGAGTAGCCAAGCGATAGCTATATTCTCTTAATGCCAGTCCTTTGCCAGACCTCGAAGACGTTCTTGTAGTCCATGACTTTCCGGATGTCTTTCCAGAAGAGTTGCTAGGTGTTCCACCTGACAGAGATGTCGAGTTCGTGATAGATCTCATTCCAGGAACTGTCCCAATTTCTAGAAGACCCTATAAGATGGCATCACTAGAACTAGCCGAGCTTAATAAACAACTCGATGAGTCCTTGAAAAAGGGTTTCATCCGCCCTAGTTCATCTCCATGGGCTTGCCCCGTCCTCTTCGTCAGGAAGAAGGATGGTACGGATCGGATGGTTGTAGATTATCGACCCGTCAACTTGGTCACAATAAAGAACAAGTATCCGCTCCCCAGGATCAACGACCTGTATGATCAGCTCGCTGGATCCTCAGTCTTCTCTAAGATGGATTTGAGGTTGGGCTACCATCAAATTAAAATCAAGAATGGAAACATTCCCAAAACGGCCTTTGTTACTCGTTACGGCCAATACGAGTACACCGTCATGTCCTTCGGGTTAACCAACGCCCCAGCCACTTTCTCTCGGTTAATGAACTCAATCTTCATGGAGTATTTGGATAAATTTGTCGTGGTTTACCTCGATGATATACTCATATACTCGAAGAACGAGGAAGAACATGCTGAGCATCTAAGGCTAGTGTTGATGAAACTTCGAGAGCATCGCCTTTATGCCAAATTTTCTAAATGCGAATTTTGGTTGCCAGAAGTGACCTATCTAGGACATGTAATTTCTGGAAAGTGTATTACTGTCAATCCCGAGCGAGTTCAAGCCGTTCTTAATTGGACTCCACCTGAATCGGTCAAGCAAGTTCGAAGTTTCCTGGGCTTAGCGAGCTATTGTCGCCGCTTTGTCGAGAACTTCTTCAAAGTTGCTAAACCTCTAACTGAACTCCTCAAGAAAGATAAAAGGTTTGAGTGGACTCCACAATGTGAGCACAGTTTTCCGGAACTGAAGAGACGCCTGACTTCTGCTCCCGTACTGGTACCACCAGACTTCTCCAAGGACTTTGTTATCTATTGTGATGCCTCGAGACAAGGACTAGGTTATATTCTCATGCAAGATCGACACATAATTGCTTATGCTTCACAGCAATTACACCCACATGAGGAAAATTATCCTACTCATGATCTAGAGCTTGCAGCTGTAGTCCATGCACTCAAAACCTGGCGACATGACCTCCTCGGTAATCATTGCGAAATCTTCACCGATCACCAAAGTCTGAAGTATATATTCACCCAACCGGATTTGAATCTCTGGCAAAGACGTTGGGTCGAGTTGATCACATATTTCGACTTAGGGATAACTTACACCCCAGGAAAAGCCAATGTCATTGTTGATCCGCTAAGTCGTAAATCTTATTGCAACAATCTGATGTTGCAACAAAGTCAACCACTTCTCCATGAGGAATTTTGGAAGCTTAACCTTCACATCGTTCCTCAAGGATTCCTTTCCACCTTGGTGGCGAAACCTACTCTTACGGATCAAATCATCGCCGCCCAAAAGCGAGATAAAGGGATATCCCTGATCAAGGAGAACATTGCTAGCAGAGATGCTAAATGTTTCTCTACAAATGATCATGGTGTTGTGTACTTCGAGAACCGTTTAGTGGTTCCCAAGAACCAGCATCTACAGCAGCTGATCCTTAAGGAGGCTCATGAATCTCCTCTCACCATTCATCCCGGTAGCACCAAAATGTATCAGGACCTACTCCAGAGGTTCTGGTGGACTAGGATGAAGAGAGACATTGCTCAGTTTGTTGCTAATTGCGACGTCTGTCGTCGTGTAAAAGCAGAGAATCAACGGCCTGCTGGCACCCTTCAACCCCTAGCTATTCCTGAATGGAAATGGGATAAAATTGGTATGGACTTCATCACCGGTTTTCCCAAGACCAAGAGAGGGAATAATGCTATCTTCGTCGTTATCGATCGTCTTTCCAAGGTGGCTCATTTCTTACCTGTTCGCGAGAGTATAACCGCTAGCCAGCTAGCAGACTTGTATATCTCCCGAATAGTGTCTCTCCATGGTGTCCCACTGGAAATCAACTCGGATCGAGGAAGTCTCTTCACCTCTCGATTTTGGGAAAGTTTCCAAAATGCTATGGGAACCCGCCTTTCCTTTAGCACCGCCTTTCACCCTCAATCAAGTGGTCAAGTAGAACGTGTCAACCAGATTCTAGAAGACATGCTTCGAGCTTCTGTTATCTCATTCGGAATGGATTGGGAGAAATGCCTTCCATTTGCCGAATTTGCTTATAACAACAGCTATCAATCCAGCTTGGGTAAATCTCCTTTCAAAGTTTTCTATGGACGAAGGTGTCGAACGCCTCTTAACTGGTCAGAAACCGGGGAAAGACAATTATTTGGCCTGGATATGATCCAGGAAGCAGAAGAGCAAGTTCGCATCGTTCGTGAAAAGTTGAAAACAGCCCAATCTCGTCAAAACAGTCAATATGACCGAAAACATAAGGTTATGACTTTTGAGGTTGACGAGAACGCTTACCTTCGGGTTACTCCTCTGAAGGGAACCCATCGTTTCGGTATCAAAGGCAAATTGGCTCCTCGCTACATTGGACCCTTTCGCATTCTTGCCAAATGAGGAGAAGTTGCCTACCAATTGGAACTACCTCTGCATCTCTCCAGAGTCCACGATGTCTTCCACGTTTCTCAACTCAGGTGTTGCTTCTCGGATCCTATCCATGGGGTGGACCACGAAACGCTTGATCTTCAAGATAATCTCACGTATCGAGAGTATCCGTTCGTATCCTCGATCAAACCGAGCGTACCACTCGACGTCATAATATCAAGTTTCTCAAGGTTCAATGGTCGCACCATTCTGAGAAGGAAGCAACTTGGGAAAGGGAGTATCGTCTTCGACTCGAGTATCCCGCCTTCTTTCCAGAGGAACCTAAATCTCGGGACGAGATTTTTCTGAGTGGGGATGAGTTGTCACACCCTAGCTAGTTCTTCCATTAGAGTATTGCATCATGTCTATTACATTCAATAGAAACTTGAAATGGGGATGACAGAACCCCCAACCCCCCTCTAAAACCAACTAGGGTTTACTAAAAATATTTTCAATGAACCTGAAATGCCCTTCTAAAATGTCCATCATTTTTGTCTTGGTTCAGAACCTCTGCCAAAAGTGGTGCACAATTTTCTAGGTCATCCTAAGGTCTCTGAATTAAACCATAAATATTTGAATTTGGACATTTAAATTCTATTAAATATTTTAAATGTCCAAATAAATCTAAACTGAAATGTTCCATGTTGGTTATATACTAAACAGTGGGCATGAGCAGTTTGGTTATTTTTGAAAGTGTCTAGGTATTTTTAGAAAAGCCCAACACTTACAGAAAAAAATAGAAAAAGCAAACAGAAATAAAAGAGAGAGAGAGGATCTCACCTGACCTCACATGGCAGCCCACCAGCCGGCCCACCTAGTCGGCCCAGCCCAGCAGCCGCTCCAGCGAGCTGCTTGACTTGGCCAAGTAGGCAGGCAGGTGCTCGACGCCGGCACCAGCGCGCGCCACGCAGCTGCCCGCTGCCCTGCTTCCTCCCCTCGCCGCTCTGCTAGCCTGGGCGACCTCCACGTTGCGCCCGACCCCTCTGGACACGCCCATTCTCCCCTGCCTCTCTCCCTCGCTCTCCATCGCCATGGCCGACGCTGCCGCCACCGTTCCCCCTCCGTAACCGTAGCCATCATCGTCACCGCGCTGCCCGACCGTGTCTACGAGCTCCGTCTATAACGCCCTCGATGCGGCTATATCTCCCACGTGTCGAAGCACGACTTAGAGGCATAACCGCATTGAAAGCAATGTCGCAAGTGAGGTAATCTTCACACAACCCATGTAATACATAAGGGAAAGAGATACATAGTTGGCTTACAATCGCCACTTCACACAATACATGAGTAAAACATTACATCATACAGATACAATCAAGGTCCGCCACGGAACCAAAATAAAAGAAGACTACCCCACAAGCTACACAGATCCCCGATCGTCCCAAGCTGGCTCCACTCTTGATCAGCTGAAGCGAGACAACACAATGCACAAAGATCTTCATCGAGCTCCTCCTTGAGCTCAAAAGGCCACCTGCACGGTTTCATCGGCACACGCAAACTGGTTTGGAAGTATCTGTGAGTCACGGGACTCAGCAATCTCACACCCGCGAGATCAAGACTATTTAAGCTTAAAGGTAGGACAGGGTAGTGAGGTGGAGCTGCAGCAGCGACTAGCATATATGGTGGCTAACATACGCAAAAGAGAGCGAGAAGAGGAGGCAAAGCACGGTCGAACAACTATGATCAAGAAGTGATCCTGAACTCCTACTTACGTCGACATAACCCGAAACCGTGTTCTCCTCTCGATCAACCCGAAAAGAGACACTCACGGTTACGCTTACAGTTGGTGTATTTTAATTAAGATCAACCGGGTTTTCTACAACCGGACATTAACAAATTCCCATCTGCCACATAACATGCGGGCACGGCTTTGAAAGTTCAAAACCCTGCAGGGGTGTCCCAACTTAGCCCATGATAAGCTCTCGCGATCAACGAAGGATATTCCTTCTCCCCGGGAAGACCGATCAGTCTCGGAATCCCGGCTACAAGACATTTCACAGCAATAAAACAAAACCAGCAAAGCCGCCCGGATGTGCCGACAAATCTGATAGGAGCTGCACATATCTCGGTCTCGTGGCACACCGGATGAGCAAGGCGTCGGGTTGGCATAAACCCTGATTGCCCGTGGCGCCGGACATCGCTTCGGTTTGGACCAGCACTCAAAGGAGAACTGCCCGGGGCTAAAATAAAGATGACCCTCGGGCTCCGGAAACCCAAGGGAAAAAGGGCATAGGTGAGGCAAATGGTAAAACCAATGTTGGGCCTTCTGGAAAAGTCTTATTCAAAGCGAACTGTCAAGGGGTCCCATAAATCACCCGACCGCGTTAGGGACGCAAAATCCGGGAACATAATACCGATATGACGGAAACTAGGGCGGCAAGAGTGGAACAAAACACCGGGCATAAGGCCGAGCCTTCCACCCTTTACCAAGTGTATAGATGCATTAATTAAATAAGGTATCTTGTGATATCCCAACAAGTAAACATGTTCCAACAAGGAACAACATCTCCATGTTCAACAAGGAACAAACTTCATCTTCACCGCAACTAACAACGCTATAAGAGGGGCTGAGCAAAGCGGTAACATAGCCAAACAACGGTTTGCTAGGAAAGGATGGTTAGAGGTTTGACATGGCAACATGGGAGGCATGATATAGCAAGTGGTAGGCATCGTAGCATAGGCATAGCAAAAGAGCGAGCAACTAGCAAGCAAAGATAGAAGTGATTTCGAGGGTATGGTCATCTTGCCTGAAATCCATAAGGAAGAAGAACGAATCCATGAAGAAGACAAGCGGACGAAGTCGAATGAATCCTCACAACTCCGAACGAAACCGAAGCTAACGAGAGAAGCAAACCGGAAAGAAGCAAACAACATAGTAAACACACAATCATAAACATGGCATGATGCACAAACAAGTATGATGCATGTCCGGTATAATGAGGCAAGGCATGGCAAAGTGCAACAAACAATACTACAAATTAAGTGGAGCTCAATATGCAGCGAGTTGCATATTAATGGCTACCACATCAATATTTAGTTCTCTCCCGATTAGGCTACCCAACAATATTAAATGTTATTAAACATGGCAAGAGGTGAAGCATATTGAAACTACCTATCTAGGCAAGTTTAAATGAGGCCGGAAACAACGAACAACAATTCCGGAAAATCCCCATATGCAAATTATGGATTAGGTACAGATCTGACCTAAAGCATATTTTAGAGTTGTTAAACATGCAAAGCAAGTACACCATGTTAATCTATGCATTTTTCTACCCCATTTACATATATAAGTTAATTAAAATGGAGCTACGGTTATTTAGTTATGAAATAAATCATTTTAGCATGGCATTTAAGCAAATTAATGCAAACAACAATTATAAACATTTAAATGTTGTTATCATGATGCGGATGACATATACAAGTTTTATGCAATATTATGAAAACGTTATCATGAGCATGATATGAAGCATTATGTCACCGTGGTGGAAGAAAGGGGTGCCACGGCAACGAATCCGAAAATGGTGCCACGGCAACATATCGGTTCCGGTAGCTCACGGAGATACCGATGCAAAAGGAAGTGGGCGTGAGCGAGTCATGCGAGGATGGTGGGGTGTTCCCGGTTACTGGGTTCCCACGGAACGATGGCATGGCAACGAGGAGGAACAAGCGAGTGACAATTCGGACACGGTGCAAACATATCATGCATCTCATACATGCAAGGGCATCTCATCGCGGTCGTCTCGGGTTATACCTTCGAAGCGTGCGATCGGGACGGTGCTCGTTCGGTGCAAAGTAGAGGAAGTAGACGTTCTCGCGACGATAGTGGTTCACGTTTTCGCTACACGGGTCTTCGGCGACGGTCGTCGTACATGGTTTGGAGTGGTACTTGCATCTTCGGACTTGACGAATCCGAGGGCTTCGGGGTCGACGGTAGTGGTACATGTGACGTCGGGGTACTTGTTGTTACAGTTTTTGCGTCCGTAGATGTACGCGGCAATCGTAGTGGTACTTGGCAGTTCCGTGTAGTCGAACTTGACGACCCGAGGGGGTACTTGGCGCATCACCGTGTAGTTGTACATGGGTCGTGACGCGTTCGTCACTTGGTAGCGGTGCTTGGCGCGTCGTCGTGGTACTTGGCGAATCCAGGAAGCGGTAGCCGTACACGCATCGAGAGGAACACACAACCGGACACGGCAGCCACGGGTTATCAAAAGCGAGGCCATGGCGCCAAGCCCAGACGGTGGATGGCCAACGGGCGGATCTGGGCATCGGGAGCCCGTCTCCGGCGGCGTTGGCGGCGGGGAGGACGACGGCGGAGGGCGCATATGGCGGGTCGGGCGATGCAGCTTCCCTCTGCTGGTGGCGCTGCTTGCGGCCGACGACGCAAGGAAGAAGGAGGGGTCGAGGGGGTGGCCCTCGGGCGCCGCGGCGGCGAAGCGGCGACGGGAGGAAGGGCGCGGGGCTGGGAACCGCGTGGAGGCGATTTAGGGAAGATGAGGGGGATCGGGAGAGTGAGGACGAGGGTGGCGGCGCTGGTGGCGCTCCTGGCGATGTGGTCGGGAGGAGGGAGGAGAGATCGGGAGATGCTGCGGGAGAAGGGGAATCGGGCAGGAGGCGGCGGTGGTGGGGTCGAGGGAGAGCGGGGAGTGGATCGGGCTGAGCGAGCGGCGCTAGGAGGAGGACGAGGGGAGATGGGGTCCTGGCGCCTAGGGTTAGAGGGGGCCGGCTGGGCCATGGGCCTCAAGGGATTTGGTGGGCCGGCCTGGGTGGAGGAGAAAGGCCAGGGGCCGGCTGGGCTCTCCCTCTCTCTTCTATATTTAAACTCTTAAAACAGAGAAAAGAACGGAAAGGGAAGAAAAGAAAAAGATTAGAGAAAGAGTTTGACCTGGGGATTATTTTCCCGAGCTCGCAAAAATGTGAGGAATTTAACAAAAATGATCCAAGGATTTTTGGTGGAACTCCGGAAAATGATAGAATAATAATGGCAAGGTTTGGAGACCAAACTTGAAGTAGAAAGGGCATGGGATTTTTGCAAGTGTGTTATGGTGAATTCCAAATTAATGGAATAAATTATAATAGCTCCATAACTATTAGGAGGATATGTTATAAAGAGAAAACACCATGTGAATTCCCTCGATTTAAATGGATCGAAAAATCCATACAATTTATTTAGAAGAGTTTTTAAAAAAAAATTAATGATATGATGGCATGATAACATGATGCAATGCAAAAACAAAACAAACCACACGACAAAACTCGGAAACCCTGGAAGGCAACTGAAGGTCCGGTCTTGGGGCGTCACACCGTCGCCCTCCTCTCCTTTGAGCAAGACGAGCCCCGAGCGCTCGCTTGCCCCGAAGCCTCTGCACCGACCTCGCCCGACTCCGCCACCGCCGGAGATCCCCTTCGCCGTCGCCGCCGCACCAGTTCGCCCCCAACCGCGCTGTCTACTCCTACATCGCCGTGAGCCCAGCTACCTCCTCCCCCTTCCTTTTCTCGCTCTCGAGCATCGTAGTGACTACACGAAGCTTCACCGCACGCGCCGCCGCCGAGCTCGTCGCCGACGTGACTCTGGCCACCCACAGGCCACACCACCGTGTCCAACACACTCACCGCACTTGCAGGAGCCCAACACACCACTCCACGCGCCTCGCCGTGCCCCGTAGCCTCGGGTTCTACCTCGCCCGAACTTCGGCGACTGCCAAGGCTGTCGTCAGCGATGTTCCCGGCCACCCCGAGCTCCACCACTGCCACCAAACGACGCGGCTCGCTCCCCGCGTCCCGTAGACGCCCTCCGCCGCCCTTTTGGTCGCCGGAGCACGAAAACGCACTCCCACCGCCGTGTCTAGCCTCGCCGGCAGCTAAACGCCGGCGGGTTTGACCCCGTTGACCCTTGACTGGGTGGGCCCAGGTTGACTCCCCCCTGAGTCTATGACAAGTGGGGCCCGCTCTCCTAATTAACTTAGATTAGCACTAACTAAATCCAGTTAGTTTAAATAACTACTGACACGCGGGGCCCACTGGTCAGTTTGACTTGGACCAGCTCCGTTGACCACTGACGTCACCCTGACGTAATGTTGACGCAGTAAATTATTTACTGGAATTTTTTTACATAGGAAATTCTAGAAAATACCACAAACTTCAAAAAATCATAGAAATTAATCTATAGCTCCAAATGCAAAGTGTTATATATGAAAAATGATCAGAAAAATCCAATCTATTCATCTATAATCGTTTCATGCATGTCTAAACAAGTTAACCTGCTGTTTGTTGCAGAACAAGATAAAACACTTAAAAGGGCCACTTATGAGTTTGAAACTTGAATCCTTGGTTCAAAATGGTTCAAACCCATCTGGTCTTAGTTGCATTAGCCCAATACACTCATTTTGCCATGTCTCATGCATGCATCATATTGTTGCATATTGTTTGGTGATGATTGTGTATCGTGCTCTCTGCGGCAGGTTCTGCCCCCGAGGAGTATCACGAATAGCCCAACGAAGAACAATACCAGTGCACCGACCCATCAGGCAAGCAACCAACCATTTGATCATATTGATACAATCCCATGTTCTCGCCTCTGCTCTCTTTTACTGCATTAAGACAACGCGATTCAAACTGTTGTGTGTTGCGGTAGTTCCATTTCCTCTGCATGGCCTGTCATTGCCACAGTAACTAGATGAAACCCACTAGCATGTGTAGGAGTTGATTGAGCCATGTGTATGTGTTGTTCCTACTTTGCTATGCCTGCTATGCTTAGAGTCATGTCAGGTCTGGTTCATCTGGGTGATGGGCTAGAGTGAAATGATCATGTCGGTATGAGAGTAATGTGTTGAACACGATATGGTAAAGGTATCGATGAGAGGCCATGTAGGCTTACATCCTGGGTTGTTTCATTGAAGCCGTCCTTAAGAACTGAGATCTGTATGTGTGATTTAAGATTTAGCTACTACCATACATTGGGCCCTGAAATATGACCCCGCTCGACTTCTTATCCACCCTAGTCCTCTGTCCAGGAGTTTCAAGTAGTTTCTGGTGTTTGTAGCTTACTGGAGGCCGTGGACAGGGCTGACCTGCGGGGTGGGCTGTGATGCGGTAGGTACATGGCACGGTGTACCGGATGCCCGTTAGGTATCTCGGGAACTCTGTACACATCGTTCGGGGCCGTATGTGGAAACCTCGGCCGGACTCCCTGCGGATGGAACCTGGATAGGCGATAAACCTAGACTAGAGACTTAGGTGTTTAGGTAGGTCGTGGTCTACACCCACGTCGGCTTTCGCTTGAAGTCTACCGAGCACATGTCGTGCGCAGACGCTAAGTGGTGGAAACATGTATGAAGAACTACACCCCTGCAGGGTTAACATCATCTATTCGAATAGCCACGTCCGCGGTAAAGGACTACTTGGTTGCCTATGCAGTTCATAGACAAGTAAATAGATACTGCTAAAAGCCTCAAGATAAGCGTGAGTGCCGAGGATGGCTCTTCCGTAAGATGACGGAGGTGGATCCTCGGTAGTGTATTGAAGTGGTGAATAGTGGACTCGAGTGCGCAAAACCATTTAAAGTTGGAGTCTCGTAGGATAGCTTAGCCAAGAGTCAAAGCTGGCTTGCTGCAATAACCCCACCAACCCTTCTTGATAATATGCATGTATGTAGGATCTGATGTAAGACTTGCTAAGTACCTTTGTACTCATGTTGCTTAATTTACATATTTACAGAAGACGCTGCAACCCTTTCTGATGGGTTCTTCGTAGATGTCGATATCGATGAGTAGGCTGAGGCCCAGGTGGTGATCCTCAGCTCATGAGGGACCATGTAGTATAGTCAGGCTTACCCAAGCCTCTTTTATTTTACTAGTTATGCGTACTCGCACAAGTTACTTCATTGTTGGCTTGTATGCTTGTATGACTTGAATGTGGGTCGTGTGACCCGTACTTGTGTGTATGATATGTATGGCTCTCTGAGCCTTTAAATAAAGTACTAGTGTTGTAGAGTCATGTTGTGATGCCTTGTTGTATTTGCACATATCGAGCATATTGTGTGTATGATTGAAATGCTTGGTATGTGTGGGATCTGACTATCTAGTTGTTTATCCTTAGTAGCCTCTCTTAGCGGGAAATGTCTCCTAGTGCTTCCACTGAGCCATGATAGCTTGCTACTGCTCCGGAACACTTAGGCTGGCCGACATGTGTCCTTCTTCGTTCCTGTGTCTGTCCCTTCGGGGAAATGTCACGCGATGAGTACCGGAGTCCTGCTAGCCCAGTGCTACAGCCCAGATCCACTCGCTGATGACCGACACGTTTGATGCTGGGTCATGGATGCCTGTCCCTGTAAGTCTTGCCACTTTGGGTTTATGACTAGCCATGTCAGCCCGGGCTCCTTATCATATAGATGCTAGCAACACTATCATATATGTGTGCCAAAAGGCGCAAACGGTCCCGGGCAAAGGTAAGGCGACACCAGTGGGAATACCGTGTGTGAGGCCGCAAACTAATATGAGGTGTTACATGCTAGATTGATGTGGCATTGAGTCAGGGTCCTAACAAGATCCGCCTCCCCGTCACCTTCGGCATGCGCGAGAACTACCGCACCGAGCTAGTCGACTTCGACATCACCCGCATCGGCCTCCCATACAACGCCATCCTCGGGTACCTAGCACTGGCCTAGTTCATGGCAGCGACCCATCCGGCCTACAACCTCATGAAGATGCTTGGAAGCAAGGGCGTCCTCACCATCAAGGGGGACGCCAAGGAGGCCCTGGCAGCACAAAAGCTTGCCTTCAAGACCACCGCGGCGGCGCAGCCCGTCGACGCAGGCACATCCGAGCCCAAGGGAGCCGCACCAACCAAGAAGAAGCAGATGTTCACCCAAGACAAGGCGGAAACCAAGCGGGTGCCGGTCGATGAGGACGGGTCCTCAGGAGACACCTTTACCATAGGTGCCGGCCTCGACCCAAGCCAAGAGGAAGCATTAGTGAAGGTCTTGCGCGCAAACAAGGAAATATTCACATGGGAACCCAAGCAGCTGGTGGGGGTC
The DNA here is from genome assembly GCA_021605205.1 of Aegilops longissima. NCBI lineage: Eukaryota > Viridiplantae > Streptophyta > Magnoliopsida > Poales > Poaceae > Aegilops > Aegilops longissima. The sequence goes on along the minus strand of CM038682.1, from coordinate 461,650,070 downwards.
CCGAGAGAGGTGATTCAGCATCACTTAAGGGTCTGCCCTAATGTACGCCCTGTGAAGCAGCGGGCGAGGCGGCAGTCCGCAGAGAAGTAGGCCTTCATCATCCAAGAAACCCACAAGTTGGATGCGGCTGGTGCCATTCGCGAGGTGCAGTACCCCGAATGGCTGGCAAACCCCGTCGTTGTGCCGAAGAAAGGCAGGAAGGAGTGAATGTGCATCGACTTCACCAACCTCAACAAGGCCTGCCCCCAAGATCCGTTCCCGCTTCCACGCATTGACCAAATCGTCCACTCCACCGCCGAGTGCGACATGCTATGCTTCCTGGATGTGTTCTCGGGGTATCAACAGATCAAGATGGCGGTGGAAGATGTAGAGAAGACAACCTTCCTGACCCCGTGCGGGGTGTACTGCTACAATTGCATGCCTTTCGGACTGCACAACACGGGCGCGACCTTTCAGCGGTTGATGCATATCGCCTTAGGGCAACAGCTCGGGAGAAACGCGGAGGCCTACGTCAACGACATCGTGGTGAAGTCTCGGGAGGCCCAAACCTTGATCCAAGATCTGGAGGGGACTTTCGCGAGCCTGCGCCAGGTGAACTTGTGACTTAAGCCGGGGAAGTGCATTTTTGGTGTCCCTTCGGGCAAGCTGCTGGGTTTCCTCGTGTCCCACAGAGGGATCGAGGCGAACCCAGAGAAGATCAAGGCCATCGAAGACATGAGCCCAACACAAACCCTCAAAGAAATGCAGAAGCTGGCCGGTCGGGTAACTGCGTTGGGGCGCTTCATCTCCAAGCTGGGAGAGCGCGCCCTACCCTTCTTCAAGCTGATGAAAAAGAATGGCCCGTTCGAGTGGAACCCGGAGGCAGACCAAGCTTTTCAAGACCTCAAGAGATACCTGACCAGCCCTCTAGTGATGGTGGCGCCACGACCTCTCGAGCCCATGGTGCTTTATCTTGCCGCCACCCCGTACTCCGCCAGCGTGGCTCTGGTGGCGGTTCGGGAAGAGCACTAGGCCAAAGGCGCGTCGCGCCAAGCCACGCCGCCAGCTAAGCCAACGCAATATCTGGAAGGCGCCGCAAGAACCGCAACAACATCGATAGAGGACCAAGCTCGGCAGGGTGGTGCCGCCAAGGTCCCGACAAGCGATCAAATGTCGGGGGTTCCGCTACCTCAGGAGATACCCCAACTCCTGCAAGACACGAGCATCACCAACGCGCCTGCTCTCATCGAGCACCCGATGTGTTTCGTTAGCACGGTGCTACGGGACGCAAGGGCACGATATCCCATGCCTCAAAAGCTCTTGCTCGCGCTCCTAGTGGCCTCACGGAAGTTGCGACATTACTTCCAGGGTCACCCCATTAAGGTCATTTCAGCCTACCCATTGGAGAGGGTGCTCAGGAGCCCCAACTCCGCTGGAAGGGTCGCTGAGTGGAACATCGAGCTGCAGGCGTTCCAGTTGGAGTTCAGCACTATCAGGGTCATCAAGGGAGATGCACTCGCTGATTTCGTGGCAGAATGGACGGATGCCCCGACGCTTGAAGAAGGCGAAGACCGGTCCACTTTGCCGGGAAATGAGGCGCCAGACGGCTGGGTCATGTATTTCGATGGCGCCTTCATGCACCAAGGCGCGGGGGCTAGAGCAGTACTCATCTCTCCCACTCAGGACAAGCTCTACTATGTTGTGCAGCTCTGCTTTCAGCAGGGCGAGAAGGTCTCCAACAACATTGTAGAATACGAAGGCCTCATAGCTGGCCTGAAGGCTGCGGCAGCTCTGGGGGTGAAGCGGCTCACCGTTAGGGGCGACTCGCAGCTCCTCGTCAACTTATCCAACAAGGTATACGAGCCGAAGGACGAGCACATGGAGGCATACCTCGCGGAGGTGCGCAAGATGGAGAAGCAGTCCCTAGGCCTGGAGTTGCAGCACGTGCCCCGGGGAACCAACAAGGAAGCTGACGACATTGCTAAGAGGGCTTCCAAGTGGCAGCCCCAAGAGCCCGGCGTCTTTGAGGAACGGATCTCCAAGCCATCGGCGACACCACCACTTTCAAGAACAGCTCAACCTCGGGAGGAGCTCCCGCAGCCGCATGCCACAGGAGCCCCAGCCTGTGGCCCGACCTTAGGAGCGCTCCTGATCTTGGCGCTCGAGCCCTAAGAGGGATGCTGGACCAAGGAATTCAAGGAATACCTGATGCAAGGGGCGCCGCCGGAGAAGGAGGAGGACGCAGAGCACGTGGCCCGGCAAGCCAAGGCATACTGCATCTGGGACGGTGAGTTGTACAGGAAGCGACCAAATGACGTTTCACTGTGTTGCATCTTCAGATACCAGGGGAAGGAGTTGCTATCTGTCATACACGGAGGGGACTGCAGGCACCACTCGTCATCACGGACCCTCGTCGGCAAGGCATTCCGCAGCGGATTCTACTGGCCCACAGCGCTCAACGATGCAGCCGAGCTGGTGAAGTCATGTGAAGCCTGCCAGTTCCACGCCAAGCAGATCCATGAGCCGGCTCAGGGCCTCCAGACCATCCAACTCACATGGCCATTCGCGGTCTGGTGGCTGGATATCTTGGGCCCGTTCCCTCGAGCGCGTGGGGGCTACCGCTACCTCTACGTTGCCATTGACAAGTTCACCAAGTGGGCGGAGGTGGAAGCCGTCCGCACCATCCCAGCTGGTTCCGCGGTCAAGTTTATCAAGGGTCTCTGATAACGGCTTGCAGTTCACTAGTAATCTCTTCAAAACATACTGTGCTAACATTGGAACGCAGATCTGCTACGCTTCGATGGCGCACCCCAGGAGCAATGGTCAGGCCGAACGCGACAACACGGAGGTCCTGAGGGGCCTCAAGACTAGGACTTTCAAGAAGAAGCTGGAGGCCTGCGGCAGGGGCTGGTACGACGAGCTCCAGTCCGTGTTGTGGTCCATCCGCACCACCGCCACCAAGCCGACGGGCGAGACCCCATTCTTCCTCGTCTATGGAGCAGAAGCAGTCCTCCCTCACGAGGTCAAGCATCGCTCCGCAAGGGGTCCTGGCGTTTGATGAAATGCAACAGGACGCCACGCGGGGGATGGACCTCGTGCTGTGGGAGGAACGCCGCTGCGAAGCTGCACTACGGGCGGAAAGGTATCAGCAGGCGCTGCGGCGATACCACTCCGCAACATCCGCTCCAGGATGCTCGAGGCGGGCAACCTCGTCCTGAGGCGGGTCCTCTCTAGGGAGGGGCTGCATAAGCTCTCACCCATGTGGGAGGGCCCGTTTAGGGTCGTCCATGTCTCCAGGCCTGGCGTCGCGTGCCTGGAAACACAGGACGGGGTGCCCATCCAGAACGCCTAGAACATCCAGCACCTCCGGAAGTTCTACCCATGAAGCAAAGCCCAGCGCCTGTGAAGAAAGGCCAAGTGCCTGTGAAGAAGGCCCAGTGCCTGTGAAGATCGCCGCCCGTGACACTATCACGTAATAATGAGTGGGGCTCTACATGCCCCGGAGTCTCAGGAATGCCGCCCTCGGGCCTCGGGGGCTCCCTCCCACGTCTTAGTGGCAGCACTTAGCTCCGCGCTGGTGAGAAGACTTGAAGACTAGACTAGGTGCCGGACGCGGCTTTTCATTTCCTTTCCGTAGTTGGCTCACCTTCTTAAATTGAAGTTTGCTTCTGCAGTTCGTTGCTGATTTGGTTCCGTCGCCTTTTTGCCGCTATTTCTGACTCTAGTTAACCCGTTTTCTCTCTCTCGCATACCTCACGAGGGGGCTAGGCAGGTGCCCTCGCGAGCGTTTTTCCTTCTCTCTGCCTTCCGTCTGCTTTATCGCGAGGCACCCTTGCTCGAGCCCACAAGCTGGCGCATCTCTCCTAATCCGTTCCCCTCAGGTACCGCGATATGAAGCGCTCGGTCAAGGCTTGGGTGAACGATAAGTCTCCTAGCAAGCTTCCTAATGAATCTTTTGCAGTTCCAAAACGCCCACTGAGCCAAGAAAGGCCTTTACGGGCACCAGGAAACAAGTGCCTCGTGAAGAGGAGGCTACCCCGAACGTGCCAAGCTAAGTTATCTCTGCATCAAATAAGGACACAGCACGGAAACAACAAACATAGCATAATGATTGAGGAATCATAGTTCGGTACACGCCCCTCCGGGGCCATACTGGTTTCATTTTTTATGCAGGAAGGAAAGGAAGAACAAAACAAAAGCGACGCTTGACCCTAAAGCGGTCCACAGGGGCAGGCCCTTGGCATCATCCCGAGCTTAGCCGGACTCCTCCTCACGCTTCATGGAGGCACGGCGACGAGACGACCCACTACCATCTTCGAAGCGAGCGCGGTAGCGTGGCGGCTGGTCGTAGCCGCCACTGCTGGAGCGGTCACCGAGAGAAGAGCCACCGTAGCTGGATGAAGCGTGGCCGGTACCAAGGGCGAGTTCGCCCTCATCCTTGTCGCGGCCATCGCCGAGGCCGAGTACCTCCTCGCCGTCGTTCACCTCGGGGCAGCACCCGGCGCGGTGGCCGTCCTCCCCAAACACCCTCACATAGAGGGTCGCGTCACTGTCATACTTGAAGTGGAGGGTGCAGCGCCTGCCCAGGCCGCGCACGCGGGCAAACGTCTGCCAACCACGAGCCAGGGCTATGTTGCCTGCGGCGGAGACCTCGACCACGACCCAAGAAGCCCTGCTGCAGCAACCGTCCGCCTGCAGCCAGAATCCGCCTGGGCCAGAGGCTGCAAGCTCATCGACAAAGAAGCACAGAAGTTGAAGCCAGTTGCCGGCCGGGTTTTCTGACCAGACAATGAACTCGGGCAGCACCTCTGCTGAGTGGAAGCGTGGCCGGGGAGGCCGCGCAACCACGGCGCGACTCCCTTCATCGATGGGGCTACCGCGACCGGAGCGACCCCTGCCACGCGCAGTGGCGCCACCCCGTGAGCGGGGGCCGCGGCGGGGTCGCAGTGTGCTTGCGGGGACGGCCGCGTCCACGCTTAGGCGCCGGGAAGCCGGGCCCCTTGTGAGGGGCCTTACGCTTCTCCGCGGCAGAGAACCTCTTCGACGGCGCCATTGCTACTAGTAGAGGAGCAAGGAGGAAGTAGCAAGCGGACTGGGAAGAGATGGGCGACGGGGGCTCTGCCCCCCTGCCTAGTTATAGCAAGAGAAGGCCAACCAGCGCCCCCACGACCACAGGTAATGATGGTTTTCCCTTGCATGTCACAGGGACTTGTCAAGTCGGGCAGTTGCCCAGGCAGCGTGGGGAAGCGGAGACGCCCACGTCCAATCAACCGCCACGCGTCGACCAAGGCCGCAGGCTATTGAGGCCCGCGGCGCTCCGCACTTGACCTTTCGCTTCGCCTCGAAGCCAAGCCTGAGCGCGCCTTGGGCCCGGGGGCTACTGTCGGCGTTCTGGGAACGAGGGTCCCCAGACTTGCCTGCCTGCGGCCCACGGCGTGGCTCAACGCGTGGGCCCGTACGGCACATCTTCATCAACAAGGCGTTCAAGACCCTCGCGAGGGACCAAGCCTCACGAGGCGGGCGACACAAGACCTCCTCAGGAGCGGCCTCACAAGGTTGGCTCACGAGGGGCGGAGAGATCAATGCAAGGCAAACCTCGCGAGGTTCTCGTGACGTGAGCCATGACGATTAAGATCAGGCGGGCGCCAGCGCGTGCAGTGTCCTTGTTTCCCCTTTGGCGCTCAGGAAGCAAGCACAGGCTCGGAGTACCGAGCCGTCAGGCAAAGGTTTCCATATCGGTGCAATGAGACCAAGACTAGCAGGACGGCAAGATGGCGGTCACCACGGAGCCTGAGGCGGCATCACCAGCAGAGCCTTTTGCAGGCGAAGACCGCTTTTGTCAGGATAAGCTGTACAAGTTGTCCTTTTTCAAATTGGCCGTTGTAGGCTCCCTTCCCGCTCTATATTTGGGAAGAGGACCAGGGCCTATATAAGTAGAACTAGCCACCACCATAGGGGGCATCTCATCTTGAGTGATCCTCACCCACGCGAGCTTATCAAGCACAAGAACACCTCAACCTCAGGAGGTTGTTCTTCCCCTTGTATTGTTCGTCATTAGAGGCAATCCACCACCACCACACTGGAGTAGGGTATTACACCACAATGGTGGCCCGAACCAGTATAAACCCTGTGTCCCTTGTGTTATGAGTTTGTTGAGTTTGCCCTTGAGATCTTAGCAAGCTAGGACGTGGATCGGTAGGGGAGAACTTCGCGCGCACCCAAGAGTTCGAACCTTAAGGGTTTTTCCGGAAACTGTGATCCGACAGCCTCCCTCTTCGGTACTTCTTTGGCTCACTGTATGTCTTCTGGTCCAAAAAAATCGACAAAAAGTTTCGCTGCATTTGGACTCCGTTTGGTATTGATTTCCTGCGATGCGAAAAACATGCAGAAAAGAACAACTGACACTGGGCACTATGTCAAGAGGTTAGTACCAAAAATGATATAAAATGATTGTGAAACATCCAATAATGATAATATAACAACATGGTACAATAAAAAATTATAGATATGTTGGAGATGTATCATGGGGCCATGAGCCCCTTGTGGTTCGGCAGGGGGGTGAGCACATTGCATAAAGAGCGGAGAGTGTCGCTCAGCACGACATAGATCACATGGGCAATTTTACGCAGGTTCGGGCCGTCGTGACGCGTAAAACCCTACTGCTTTGGTGGGTTGATGGTGGATTGTGGTGGAAACGCAGCGCTCTAGCCCGGCAGGGTTGCCTTGGGGCGAGAGCAACCATGTGCGTATGAGTGTACAAGGGTCCGAATCCTTTTTATGGTTGCCATGGGCCTCCTTTTATAGATCAAGGGGTCACCACAATGGAAAATCAATCATTATGCACTGATTAGATAGCAACAGTGCTATCATAGCTAACTCTGCAGACAGGGTAGAGTGCATTAAATGCGCCACTTAGTATCACGTCAAGGCCTGCCCGGCAAGCCTTGCCGGGCTGTTCGGCCACCTTCTCTCCTGCCTGCATGACACCTCTCTAGACGGGTGTCATCTGGAGGTGATTTCTGTAGGAAGTGGCTGCCATGTGGCAAAAAACAGCCACTTAGTCACTTGGAGGCTTGACACCGCACCGACCGATGACTTGCGTCGTCGTGAGGTGGTGCGGTGGAGCCTTGGCGGGGTAGTTTACCTATGTAAGGCCTGCCGGGACGGTCTTGAGGTTCGTTTCCGGGGTAACCTTGACCTCGCCAGGCTGACCTACCCGGCAAGGGAGGTTTTTCTTTAGCGGTATCTTGCTTCTCTAGCTTGACTTGGTCTTCTTGATCCGCACTCCAATTCCTCAAAGAGATGATCACTTGTGCTTGGTCTGGTCTTGGATGCTGCAATCTTGCTCTTAGGCCTGTGCACGGTCTGGGCAACAGACCCAGGGTTTGTTGCACCGACACGGCCCGTAGGAGGCCCATGTGTCGCGGGATATCCACGGCCACCTATGGGACCAGGGGGCCCCTTGCTGGTTCGGCAGGGGGACATCGCGTTGCACAAAGAGCAGACCAGCGCACGGCAGCACGACAGAGAGCACACAAGCAATTTACCCAGGTTTGGGCTGCCGCAAGGCGTAAAACCCTACTCCTGCTTTGGTGGATTAATGGTGGAATGGGGATGGTGAAACGTAGAACACTTTCCCGGCAGGGGTTGCCGAAGGGCAGCAGCGACTACGTGCCTATGGGGGTAGGGGTTCGTCAACTTTCCAACCCTTCCTCCGGGTGCCATGGGCCTCCTTTTATAGATCAAGGGGTCACCACAATGGCAAAGTAGTCATTATCCACTGATATGATAGAAAACAATGCTATCATACCTAACTTTGTAGGCTGACAGGGTGCATTAAATGCACCACTTAGTGTCACATCACTGGTTGCCCGGCAAGGCTTGCCAGGCTATCTTGCCAGCTCCACGCCTGTTCCCTTCACACGCCGTAGGACGGGTGTCATCTGTTTGTTTCTTCTGTAGGAAATAGCTGCCATGTGGCGAATAGCTGCTGTCGGTGTCAAAACCGGCAGATCTCGGGTAGGGGGTCCCGAACTGTGCGTCTAAGGATCGAAGGTAACAGGAAACAGGGGACACAGTATTTATGCAGGTTCGGGCCCTCTCGATGGAGGTAATATCCTACTTCCTTTTTGATTGACTTTGATGAGTATAGGGGTTACAAGAGTTGATCTACCTCGAGATCGTCATATATAAACCTTAGATGTCTAGCCTCCATGATTATGATTGCCTCTACGGGACCTAACCCTCTGGTTTATATAGACACCGGAGGGAGCTAGGATTGTACAGAGTCGGTTTACAGAGAAAGGAATCTTCATATCAGCACGCCAAGCTTGCCTTCCATGCCAAGGAGAGTCCCATCCGGACACGGGGGAGAGCCTTCCATCTTGTATCTTCACGGCCCATTAGTCCGGCCCATGTCCCATAGCCCGGACTCCTGAGGACCCCCTAATCCAGGACTCCCTCAGCTGCCACTTAATCACATTGTGGCTTGACACCGCACTGATTGACGACGTGGGTCGTGCTTGAGTGGTTGGTGAGGTGGTCTTGTCTCTGCGAGCCCCAGCAGGCCCTACTGGGGAGCTTTGATCGCTTGCTTCCGGTGGTGGCCTCGCCCTTGCCAGGCTCGTCTACCTGGCAAGGGAGGCCCTTTTCTCGTCGATACTCTGCTTCTCCAGTTGATCTCGGTCTCTATGAGCTGCATGTTGGTTCTTTCAATCTCTTGGTTCTTTGATCTCTGACTTCGCTTGGTGCTTCAATCTTGCACTTGTGCCTATGCACTGTCTGGGCAATGGACCCGGGGTTAGTTGCACCAATAGTATCCCGCGGGCCTGCCCTGAACGCGCTGCTAAGCGTCATCGGGGTAGGGCCTAATAAGTGCACAGGCGGGGTTGCTGAAGGGGTTGGCCCCTTGAGGTTCCCATTGCTGCTTCATTAGCCTTGATTTCGGGCCAGTTTCCGGTTTCCTCGCACGTGGTATAAAGCCAATAGTGGTGGGGCCGCTCCGTGATGGCCCGTGAATGACTTTAACGCACGGGGTAGAAACTACCAATTTACTCTTCCCACAGCTCGCCCTTATCCTTGGCCACGTATGCTGCATGCATCGCGCGGAGTAGGTAACAGAGGTGCGTGGCGCGGGAGAACATCATGGCGAGGGCCCGGACATCTTGAATTGGCGGAGGAGGTTGGTGGCCGCCCGTTGATGGAGCAGCTACACTCCCCGCCCGGCCTATAAAAGGGAGGGGGGAGGAGGGCGGAGTCATCCATCTTTGAATTCCCCCTCTTCTTCCTTTGTTCTGTGCTTCTGTTGGCTATGCCGAAGAGAAGAGCCTGGGGCCAGCCCCTGGGCTCCTCCTTGGGGCTATTGTTGCCCCATGCATGTGTTGACGCTCAGGGAGTGAGCTTGGTCCTTGGCATGTGTCGTGGGATATCCGCGGCCACCTATGGGACCGGGTGGCCCCTTGCTGGTTCGGCGGGGGGACGTGCGTTGCACAAAGAGCAGATCAGTGTGCGGCAGCATGGCAGAGAGCACACAAGCAATTTACCCAGGTTCGGGCTGCCGCGAGGCGTAAGACCCTACTCCTGCTTTGGTGGATTGATGATGGAATGAGTGTGGTGACGCGTAATATACACTTACCCGGCAGGGTTTGCCTCGGGGCCGCAGCGACTACGCGCGTATGGTGGCTTGGGTTCATCTACTTTCTAACCCTCCTACGAGTGCCATGGGCCTCCTTTTATAGATTAAGGGGTCACCACAGTGGCAAAGTGGTCATTATCCACTGATACGATAGCGAATAGTGCTATCATACCTAACTCTGCGGGCTGACGGGGTGCATTAAATGTGCTGCTTAGTGTTACATCATTGGTCGCTCGGCAAGGCCTGTCTGGCTAACGGGCCATCTTGCCTGCTCCGCACCTGTTCTCTTGACACGTCGTAGGACGGGTGTCAACGGCGGGTTTCTTCTATAGGATATGGCTGCCATATGGCGAATGGCTGCCACTTAATCATCTTTCAGCTTGACACCGCACTGATTGACGACGTGAGTCGTGTTTGAGTGGTTGGTGGGGTGGTTCTGCCCCCGCGAGCCCCGGCAGGCTCTACTGGGGAGTCTTGATTGCTTGCTTCTGGTGGTGGCCTCGCCCCTTGCCGGGCTCGCCTGCCCGGAAAGGGAGGCCCTTCTCTTGCCGATATCTTGCTCCTCTGGCTTGATCTTGGTCCCTCCGGGCTGCATGTTGGTTCTTCAATCTCGTACTTAAGCTGGTGATTCAATCTTGATCTTGTGCATGTGCATAGTTGGGCAACAGACCCAGTGTTTGTTGCACCAACAGCATGGCGAATCTCTTGGTTTCTTCGAGGTTCGTCCGGGAGGCGGAGCTGGAGATCGTTGGTAATCCCAGCATTGCCACTCCCAGAAGGCTTGGGGCTATTGTCAACGAGAGACGTGCCTTCCTGACCGCCCAGGTGGGGCACAGCACGGCTCGAGCCCCCTGGCCGCCTTGGCCACTCGCTCTCATCCCAAGGGGGTGCCGGACTGGAGTCTCGGCCTTCCTCTGGAACGGTGTTGATGGAGATGAGGCCAGGGGAGAAGGAGAAGATGGGAGGCAGGTCATCCAGTAGGAGCACGACCGCATCGACGCGTTCGTCTCGTACTGGCGACCTGCGGCCCGCCTGCCTGGCTCTTCCCCCCTTTTCATAGCACCGTCATCACCGTTTCTTTCGGCTGCCAAGAAAAGGCTCGGCCCCCTGATGCTTCCGCTTCCTTTTGGGGTCATCTGGCTGGTCTCCGGCACCTTCCTCTGCCGGTGCCTGTGCTGGAGCCCCCATTTCGGTCCTCGAGGTGATGACCAGGGGACGTCGAGGCGCTCCACACGTCTTCCTCCTTCGCAGCCTCGCCACTGCCGATATTATCAGGCTGGGGTTGCCAGTTCCTGACAAGTAGCGGGGTGGCATTGTGCCGGCACGCCGCCCGTCCTCTTCTCTTCCCTCCGTAATACCTAGGATAAGAGGGACAGGGAGAGGATTTTACGGAGCACTTATCTTTTTTCAATCTTAAACTTGTAGGCAATCGCCAAATTTTCATTCAAATAATGTAATCTCTCGAGTCCATCTTTGTGTTCTTTAATGCTTGTACTTGTATCAGCATATGAATGACAAAGATGAACCTTGCCGGGAACCCATGCATGTGTTTGTCCATGCAGAGGTGGAATGCCTCTTTAATGTAAATAAACGAGTATTCCCCAACAGGATATCCTGCCGGCACCCTCTTTGTCTACAAGAGAGTTGCGTCTGCTGGGGAATAGAAAGAGGGGCCAGCCCCCCGCCAACTCCTTTTCACCAAAGGCCACTGTGACCATCCTGACAGAAGCAACATTTGAGTCATGGATGGGAGCACCTAAGTTTCAAAAGAGAGGCGAGGTTTTCTCATGCAAAGTTATAGCTTTACAGAACACCAATGGACAGGAGGTAAAACTTACCTGTTTGGCTTGCCGAGGATCGCTGTGTCGTGCAATCTTCTCATCCCTTGTTGAAGCCAAGTTCACGGCAGGAACCTGTAACTCTATGTAAATGAGAATGAATGCAGGATGCAATCCTATCTACATGCATATGCAAACGCTCATGAAATGCTTATGTAGTGATCTCGGTGTGCTCATGCATGCATGCAATCTTAGTTGGGGCCCCCTACAGCCCCCCTTTCGACCGCTTTTCATAATGTGACGTATTGCCGTGGTCTGGTCATGACGAACCATTTTTCTGAGCCTGCCACTTCACGTGTTGCGAGGCGATTTTTATTGGCACGTCCTGTCGAAGCAGAGATTGTGTCCTTTTTTTCACGGGATTCTCATCAATAAGGGTATAGGTAACCCAATCATGCCTGTCGGTATGACTCCTCGATTTAGGCAAGTCCCAAACGGCCACGCGGAGGACGCTTGATATTCATCCCCTTTATAAAGAGGCATATGTCTGTCTCCTTGATCTCGCGCTCAATTGAATCCTCCCGCCTCCTCGAGTTCCAACACCCAAGGCTCAGGCTAGGCGCTTCGGACCTACAATAATGTCGAGATCCAACCTTCAAGGTCGGTGGGTGCCCTCCTCCGTCACAGAGGAGGACGTCAAGAAGCTAAGAGAAGCTAGGTTTTGACTGGTGAAATCTCGCACAGGCTGCCTGCTCGAGGGCAGGTCATTCCCACTCCCGAATCTGGCGAGAGTGTCATATTCCTCTCCCACTTCCTCCGAGGGCTAGGTTTCAGTCTACGTCCCTTTGTCAGAGGGCTCGTGTTCTACTACATGCTCGATTTCCATGATCTTGTTGGAAATATGCCCTAGAGGCAATAATAAATTAGTTATTATTATTATATTTCCTTGTTCATGATAATCGTTTATTATCCATGCTATAATTGTATTGATAGGAAACTCAAATACATGTGTGGATACATAGACAACACCATGTCCCTAGCAAGCCTCTATTGGCTAGCTCGTTGATCAATAGATGGTTACGGTTTCCTAACCATGGACACTGGATGTCATTGAGAACGGGATCACATCATTAGGAGAATGATGTGATGGACAAGACAATCCTAAGCCTAGCACAAAGATCGTAGTTCGTATGCTAAAGCTTTTCAAATGTCAAGTATCATTTCCTTAGACCATGAGATTGTGCAACTCCGGATACCGTAGGAATGCTTTGGGTGTACCAAACGTCACAACGAATCGGGTGACTATAAAGGTGCATTACGGTATCTCCGAAAGTGTGTCATTGGGTTGGCACGAATCGAGATGGGATTTGTCACTCCGTGTAACGGAGAGGTATCTCTGGGCCCACTCGGTAGGACATCATCATAATGTGCACAATGTGACCAAGGGGTTGATCACGGATGATGTGTTACGGAACGAGTAAAGAGACTTGCGAAACGAGATTGAACAAGGTATCGGGATACCGACGATCGAATCTCGGGCAAGTACAATACCGCTAGACAAAGGGAATTGTATACGGGATCGATTGAGTCCTTGACATCGTGGTTCATCCGATGAGATCATCGTGGAACATGTGGGAGCCAATATGGGTATCCAGATCCGCTATTGGTTATTGACCGAGAACGTCTCGGTCATGTCTACATGTCTCCCGAACCCGTAGGGTCTACACACTAAGGTTCGATGGCGCTAGGGTTATAAAGGAAGTTTGTATGTGGTTACGAATGTTGTTCGAGTCCGGATGAGATCCCGGACGTCACGAGGAGTTCGGAATGGTCTGGAGGTAAAGATTTATATATGGAAAGTTGTTGTTCGGGTTCCGGAAAAAGTTCGGGTTTTTCGGTATTGTACCGGAAGCTTCGAAGGTTCGGAGGATTCGGAGGGGTCCGGAGGTCGGAAATTGTTCCACCACGTCCAATACAGTAGCATGGACTATAGGGGGGCGCCCTAGCCTTAATGGGCCAGGGGCACCAGCCCCCCCAAGGCCCATGCGCATGGGAAGGGGGAAACTCTAAGGGGGAGGGACTCCACTTGACTTGGGAGGCACTCCTCCCCCTCTTGGCCGCCCCCCCAAGTCCCATCTAGGGCTGGCCGCACCCCTTGGGGTGGGAAACCCTAAAGGGCGCAGCCCCTTCCCCCTATATATACTTGAGGTTTTGGGCTGCCCAACACACATGAGATCTTCTCCTCTTGGTGCAGCCCTGCCTCTCCTCCTCCTCCTCTCCCTTGGTGCTTGGCGAAGCCCTGCTGGATTGCCACGCTCCTCCACCACCACCACGTCGTTGTGCTGCTGCTGGATGGAGTCTTCCTCAACCTCTCCCTCTCTCCTTGCTGGATCAAGGCATGGGAGACGTCACCGGGCTGTACGTGTGTTGAACATGGAGGTGCCGTCCGTTCGGCACTAGGATCTCCGGTGATTTGGATCACGACGAGTACGACTCCTTCAACCTCGTTCTCTTGAACGCTTCCGCTTAGCGATCTACAAGGGTATGTAGATGCACTCTCCTTCCCTCGTTGCTAGAATCTCCATAGATTGATCTTGGTGATGCATAGAAAATTTTGAATTTCTGCTACGTTCCCCAACAGTGGTATCAGAGCTAGGTCTATTGCGTAGATTCTTTGCACGAGTAGAACACAAAGTAGTTGTGGGCGTTGATGTTGTTCAATATGCTTACCGTTACTAGTCCAATCTTGTTTCGACGGTATTGTGGGATGAAGTGGCCGGACCGACCTTACACGCTCTTCGTGAGACAGGTTCCACCGATGACATGCACTTGGTGCATAAGGTGGCTAGCGGGTGCCGCTCTCCCACTTTAGTCGAACGGATTCGATGAAAAGGGTCCTTATGAAGGGTAAATAGCAATTGGCATATCACGTTGTGGTTTTGCGTGAGGTAAGAAACGTTCTTGCTAGAAACCCATAGCAGCCACGTAAAACATGCAAACAACAATTAGAGGACGTCTAACTTGTTTTTGCAGGGTATGCTATGTGATGTGATATGGCCAAGAAGAATGTGATGAATGATATGTGATGTATGAGATTGATCATGTTCTTGTAATAGGATTCACGACTTGCATGTCGATGAGTATGACAACCGGCAGGAGCCATAGGAGTTGTCTTTATTTATTGTATGACCTGCGTGTCATTGCCATGTAATTACTTTACTTTATTGCTAACCGGTAGCCATAGTAGTAGAAGTAATAGTTGGCGAGACTACTTCATGAAGACACGATGATGGAGATCATGATGATGGAGATCATGGTGTCATGCCGGTGACGATGATGATCATGGAGCCCCGAAGATGGAGATCAAAAGGAGCAAAATGATATTGGCCATATCATGTCACTATATAATTGCATGTGATGTTTATTATGTTTATGCATCTTGTTTACTTAGAACGACAATAGTAAATAAGATGATCCCTTACACAAATTTCAAGAAGTGTTCTCCCCGGTATGCACCGTTGCTACAGTTAAATCGCTTCTAAGCACCACGTGATGATCGGTGTGATGGATTCTTACGTTCACATACAACGGGTGTAAGACAGATTTACACAGCAAAAACACTTGGGGTTAACTTGACGAGCCTAGCATGTGCGGACATGGCCTCGAACACGGAGACCGAAAGGTCGAACATGAGTCGTATAGTAGATACGATCAACATGAAGATGTTCACCGATGATGACTAGTCCGTCTCACGTGATGATCGGACACGGCCTAGTTGACTCGGATCATGTAATCACTTAGATGACCAGAGGGATGTCTATTTGAGTGGGAGTTCATATGATGAACTTAATTATCTTGAACATAGTCAAAAGATCTTCGCAAATTATGTCGTAAGCTCGCGTTTTGGTTCCACTATTTAGATATGTTCCTAGAGAAAATATAGTTGAAAGTTGACAAGATGGCGATTATGCGGACGAGAGATAGCTTATGTCCTTAATGCACGCTCGGTGTGCTGAACCCCAAACGTCGTTTGTGGATGTTGCGAACATCGGACATACACGTTTTGATAACTACGTGATAGTTCAGTTAAACGGTTTAGAGTTGAGGCACCAAAGACGTTTTTGAAACGTCGCGAAACATATGAGATGTTTCGAGGGCTGAAATTGGGATTTCAGGCTCGTGCCCATGTCAAGAGGTATAAGACCTCCGACGATTGTCTTAGCCTGCAAACTAAGGGAGAAAAGCTCAATCGTTGAGCTTGTGCTCAGATTGTCTGAAGTGCAACAATCACTTGAATCGAGTGGGAGTTGATCTTCCAGATGAGATAGTGATGTTTCTCCAAAGTCATTGCCACCAAGCTGCTAGAGCTTCGTGATGAACTATAACATATCGAGGATAGATATGATGATCCTTGAAGTATTCGTGATGTTTGACACATGAAAGTAGAAATCAAGAAGGAGCATCAATTGTTGATGGTTGGTGAAACCACTAGTTTTCAATAAGGGCAAGGGCAAGAAGGATACTTCATGAAGCGGCAAATCAGCTGCTGCTCCAGTGAAGAAACCCAAGGTTGAACCCAAACCGAGACTAAGTGCTTCGTAATAAGGGAACAGCCACCGGAGCAGAATTACCCTAGATACTTGGTAGATGAGAAGGCTGGCAAGGTCGATAGAAGTATATTGGATATGCATTATGTTAATGTGTACTTTACTAGCACTCCTAGTAGCACCAGGGTATTAGATACCGGTTCGGTTGCTAAGTGTTAGTAACTCGAAATAAAAGCTACGGAATAAGCGGAGACTAGCTAAAGGTGAGTGACGATATATGTTGGAAGTGTTTCCAAGGTTGATGTGATCAAGCATCGCGCTCCCTCTACCATCGAGATTGATGTTAAACCTAAATAATTGTTATTTGGTGTTTGCGTTGAGCATAGACATGATTGGATTATGTCTATCGCAATCTGATTATTCATTTAAGGAGAATAATGGTTACTCTGTTTATTTGAATAATACCTTCAATGGTATTGCACCTAAAAGGAATGGTTTATTGAATCTCGATCGTAGTGATACACATTTTCATGCCAAAAGATATAAGATAGTAATGATAGTACCACTTACTTGTGGCACTTGCCATGTAAGTCATATTGGTGTAAAAGCATGAAGAAGCTCCATGTTGATGGATCTTTGGACTCACTCATTTTGAAAGGTTTGAGACATGTGAACCATGTCTATTGGTGTATACGCATGAAGAAACTCCATGCAGATGGATCGTTTGGACTCACTTGATTTTGAATCACTTGAGATATGCAAATCATACCACATGGGCAAGATGACCTAAAAGCCTCGGTTTGATAAGATGGAACAAGATAGCAACTTGTTGAAGTGACACATTTTGATGTGTGCAGTCCAATGAGTCTTTGAGGCATGCATTGAATATCATTATGTTCTTACTTCACGAATGATTTAAGTAGATCTTGAGTGTATTTACTTGATGAAACACAAGTCTGAAATATTGAATGGTTCAAGTAATTTCAGAGTGAAGTTTAAGATCTTCGTGACAAGAGGATAGAATGTCTATGATATGATCATAGAGATGAATATCTGAGTTACGAGTTTTGGCACACAATTAAGACATTGTGCAAATTGTTTCACAATTAATACCGCCTGGAACACCATAGTGTGATGATGTGTCCGAACATCATAGTTGCACCCTATAAGATATGGTGCGTACCATGATGTCTCTCATCGAATTACCACTATCGTTTATGGGTTAGGCATTAGAGACAACCACATTCACTTTAAGTAGGGCACCACGTAATTCCGTTGAGATGACACCATATGAACTATGGTATAGAGAAACCTAAGCTGTCATTTCTTAAAAGTTTGGGGCTATGGCGCTTATGTGAAAAAGTTTCAGGTTGATAAGCTCGAACCAAAGCGACAAAATGCATCTTCATAGGACACCCAAAACAGTTGGGTATACCTCCTAATTCAGATCCGGAAGCAATAGGGATTGTTTCTTGTATCGGGTCCTTTCTCGAGGAAAAGTTCGTCTCGAAAAGTTGAGTGGGAGGATGGTGGAGACTTGATGAGGTTATTGAACCATCACTTCAACTAGTGTGTAGCGAGGGCACGGGAAGTTGTTCCGTGGCACCTACACCAATTGAAGTAGAAGCTTATGATAGTGATCATGAAGTTTGGATCAAGTCACCGACGTACCTCGTGGGGTGACAAGGATGCGTACTACTTGAGTGGTACGCAATCCTGTCTTGAAGGTCATATTGCTAGACAACAATGAACCTACGAGCTATGGAGAAGCAATGGTGGGCCCAAATTCCGACAAATGGTTAGAAGCCATGAAATATGAGATAGGATCCATGTATCATAACAAAGCATGGACTTTGGTGGACTTGCCCGATGATTGGCAAGCCATTGCAATAAATGGATCTTTAAGAAGAAGACGGACGTGGACGGTAATGTCACCTTCTATGAAGCTCGACTTGTGGCGAAGAGTTTTTCACAAGTTCAAGGAGTTGACTACGATGAGATTTTCTCATCCGTAGCGATGCTTAAGTCCGTCGGAATCATGTTAGCATAAGCTGCATTTATGAAATCTGGCAGATGGATGTCAAAATGAGTTTCCTTACCAGTTTTAAATGAAGGAAAGGTTGTATGTGATACATTCAGAAAGTTTTGTCGATCCTAAGGATGCTAAAAGGTATGCTGGCTCCAATGATCCTTTCTAAGGACCGGAGTAAGCATCTCGGAGTTGGAATGTGCGCTTTGATGAGATGATCAAAGATTTTGGGTTTATACAAAGTTTATGAGAAACTTGTATTTCCAAAGAAGTGAGTGGGAGCACTATAGAATTTCGATGAGTATATGTTGTTGACATATTGTTGATCGAAATGATGTAGAATTTCTAGAAAGCATATAGGGTTGTTTGAAAAGTGTTTTTCAATGGAAAACCTGGATTAGGCTACTTGAAAAATAAGCATCAAGATCTATAAGATAGATCAAAATGTTTAATAATACTTTCAAATGAGCACATACCTTGACATAATCTTGAAAGTGTTCAAGATGGATCAGTCAAAGAAGGAGTTCCTTCCTGAGTTGTAAGGTATGAAGTTAAGAGTTAAAGCTCGACCACGGCAGAAGAGAGAGAAGGGACGAAGGTCGTCCCCTATGCTTCAGACATAGGCTCTATAGTATGCTATGCTTTGTACCGCACCGGAAGTGTGCCTTGCCATGAGTCAATCAAGGGGTACAAGAATGATCCAGGAATGGATCATTGGACAACGGTCAAAATTGTCCTTGGAGTAAATAAGGACATGTTTCTCGATTATGGAGGTGATAAAGAGTTCGGCGTAAAGGGTTACGTCGATGCAAGCTTTAACACCTATCCGAGTGACTCTGAGTAGCAAACCGGATACTTATAGTGGAGCAACCATTTGGAATAGATCCAAGTGGAGCGTGGAAGCAGCATTTACAATATGACATAGAGAATTGCAAAGCACACACGGATCTGAAAGGTTCGAGACCGTTGACTAAAACCCGTTGACTAAAACCTCTCTCACAAGCAAAACATGATCAAACCTCGTAACTCATTGAGTCTAAATCACATGATGATGTGAACTAGTTTACGACACTAGTAAACTCTTTGGGTGTTGGTCACATGGCGATGTGACCTATCAGTGTTAATCACATGACGATGTGAACTAGATTATTGACTCTAGTGCAAGTGGGAGACTGTTGGAAATATGCCCTAGAGGCAATAATAAATTAGTTATTATTATTATATTTCCTTGTTCATGATAATCGTTTATTATCCATGCTATAATTGTATTGATAGGAAACTCAAATACATGTGTGGATACATAGACAACACCATGTCCCTAGCAAGCCTCTATTGGCTAGCTCGTTGATCAATAGATGGTTACGGTTTCCTAACCATGGACATTGGATGTCATTGAGAACGGGATCACATCATTAGGAGAATGATGTGATGGACAAGACCCAATCCTAAGCCTAGCACAAAGATCGTAGTTCGTATGCTAAAGCTTTTCAAATGTCAAGTATCATTTCCTTAGACCATGAGATTGTGCAACTCCCGGATACCGTAGGAATGCTTTGGGTGTACCAAACGTCACAACGAATCGGGTGACTATAAAGGTGCATTACAGTATCTCCGAAAGTGTCTGTTGGGTTGGCACGAATCGAGACTGGGATTTGTCACTCCGTGTAAACGGAGAGGTATCTCTGGGCCCACTCGGTAGGACATCATCATAATGTGCACAATGTGACCAAGGGGTTGATCACGGGATGATGTGTTACGGAACGAGTAAAGAGACTTGCCGGAAACGAGATTGAACAAGGTATCGGGATACCGACGATCGAATCTCGGGCAAGTGCAATACCGCTAGACAAAGGGAATTGTATACGGATCGATTGAGTCCTTGACATCGTGGTTCATCCGATGAGATCATCGTGGAACATGTGGGAGCCAATATGGGTATCCAGATCCCGCTATTGGTTATTGACCGGAGAACGTCTCGGTCATGTCTACATGTCTCCCGAACCCGTAGGGTCTACACACTTAAGGTTCGATGACGCTAGGGTTATAAAGGAAGTTTGTATGTGGTTACCGAATGTTGTTCGGAGTCCGGATGAGATCCCGGACGTCACGAGGAGTTCGGAATGGTCCGGAGGTAAAGATTTATATATGGAAAGTTGTTGTTGGGTTCCGAAAAAGTTCGGGTTTTTCGGTATTGTACCGGAAGCTTCGGAAGGTTCGGAGGATTCGGAGGGGTCCGGAGGTCCGGAAATTGTTCCACCACGTCCAATACAGTAGCATGGACTATAGGGGGCCCTAGCCTTAATGGGCCAGGGCACCAGCCCCCCAAGGCCCATGCGCATGGGAAGGGGAAACCCTAAGGGGAGGGACTCCACTTGACTTGGGAGGCACTCCTCCCCTCTTGGCCGCCCCAAGTCCCATCTAGGGCTGGCCGCACCCCTTGGGGTGGGAAACCCTAAAGGGGCGCAGCCCCTTTCCCCTATATATACTTGAGGTTTTGGGCTGCCCAACACACATGAGAACTTCTCCTCTTGGTGCAGCCTGCCTCCTCCTCCTCCTCCTCTCCTTGGTGCTTGGCGAAGCCTGCTGGATTGCCACGCCCTCCACCACCACCACGCCGTTGTGCTGCTGCTGGATGGAGTCTTCCTCAACCTCTCCCTCTCTCCTTGCTGGATCAAGGCATGGGAGACGCCACCGGCTGTACGTGTGTTGAACACGGAGGTGCCGTCTGTTCGCACTAGGATCTCCGGTGATTTGGATCACGACAAGTCGACTCCTTCAACCTCGTTCTCTTGAACGCTTCCGCTTAGCGATCTACAAGGGTATGTAGATGCACTCTCCTTCCCTCGTTGCTAGAATCTCCATAGATTGATCTTGGTGATGCGTAGAAAATTTTGAATTTCTGCTACGTTCCCCAACAGATCTGGCTCCGGATTCCATCATTTACATCTCGTCGTTCATCGTCGTGTGTGAAGCCTTCCTCCGCATTACCCCACACTTCGGCTTATGGCTCAAGACCTTTAATGTGAAGCCGAAGATGATTGAGGGGCGACATGCAGAGTGCGGAGGTGCCGTAATAAGAAAAGGCGCCGATGTTCCATGTCCAAAGGGTTCCTTCCCGGAGGTGTCCAGTTTATGGCAACGGGAGTTGTTTTATATCACAGCTCCCGGGGTACCAAGTGGGTAGCCACCCCTGCCTTCCGTTCGGGCCACCTGCCACAACTGGCGTCATGGGTCAACAAGGGGCTGGAATGGGGGCCAGTAAGTGATGTGCCGACATTACAGAGTCGCATCCGAGATCTCCACGAGAGAGATGTCAGCCTTATTAAGGTAATGCAAGTTATGCTAGTTCGTTGAGCCCTGCCTTGCAAACGTCGACCTCTTCGTATGTGGGAGTTCAACCCGGAAGGACCGCGAACTATTCAGCACTTCTTCGGCATGACGCTCGAAGAGATGTACAGATCATTCTTCAGATCACAAATAGAGTGTCCGGGCACCTCCGAGGATGCGGGTCTGAACTGCAATCGTCCGGACACTCAAGTAAGTAATTCTGTGGCCGAACACGTTGTCTTTTAATTTATCACAACATCATTCTAAAAAAGTCGCCTTTTGACCAGGACTGGATAAAAAAGGCGAAGATGATCAGGTGTCTGGCCCCCCTTCCCGAGGGCTCACCGGATCCTGTACTAGCCGGCATGCTTGAGCTTGCGCCTTACCAAGCACCATCAGGGGAAGGTAAAGGGAGGAACAAAGAGGCCGAGAGCGAGCCTCGCTCACTATTCATACAAACCGGGGGAATCAGTGCCTTCTCGAAGGAGGATAACCGGGGGGGGAAGAATCTAAAATTCCCTATCCCCAGGGAAGGAAGAGGACCGCCTCTGAAGACTTGGAAGTAATGGTCTTCAAGAGAGGGAAGAATCCTTTGTCGGAGGGTCCTACCCCGGAGAGCATCCTTACCGCACAGTACACGCAAGGGGACCAGCCCTCTACCGAGCTGTAAGTAAACGAAAGTACTTTATAGTAAATATATCCTGCTTCGTTTTCGAGAATGATAACCGAAGCATGCATCTTGTAGTTCGGATCGTAGCCCTTCTCGACAGAGTTCGTCTTCGGGGGATCTTCTTCCGGAGATGATGGAGAGTGAAACACCTCCCCGTTGAGGGAGTCCTGGATTAGGGGGTGTCAGTGTCAAAACCGGCGGATATCGGGTAGGGGGTCCCGAACTATGCATCTAGGCGGATGGTAACAGGAGACAAGGGACACGATGTTTTTACCCAGGTTCGGGCCCTCTCGATGGAGGTAAAACCCTACTCCTTCTTGATTAATATTGATGATATGGGTAGTGTCGTGGTTCTAAGTGTGACAGTAGAATGGGGGGTAGGTGTGGAGAGGCAAGATCCTAGCTATGGGGTAGTTGTATACGCAAGGGATTTACGAGTTCAGGTCCTTCTCGGAGGAAGTAACAGCCCTACGTCTCGGAGCCCGGAGGCGGTCGACTGGATTATCTGCATATGTGTTATAGGGGTGCGAACCCTTCTACCTATGGAGGGAGGTGGCTTATATAGAGTGCGCCAGGACCCCAGCCAGCCCACGTAGTAGAGGGTTTAAGGTGCGTTAAAGCTAGGCATTACTGGTAACTCCTTACATAAAGTGTCATTAAGGTCACAAAGACTATTTAACTACAGACCGTTTGGATACCGAGTGGCTCTTGGACTCCTGGTGGTCGAGTGGATCTTCGTAGTCGAGTGTCTTTGAATCTGTCGAGTGGATACCTACACGGTCGACTGGAAGGTTGCTTCTCTTGTGAGTCTCCTTGTGGAGGGTACCTTTGGGCAGGTCTACGACCCTACCCCAGTTACATGACTTCATCATTAGCCCCCGAATGGATCGAGGTTTGAGTGAGGAAGGAGTTGATAATCTTTCCGACCTATTCTTCGTGTTGTGAGTGCGTCTCACTGTGGATCAACGACCTTTTAGTGATGGCATCAACTTCTCTTTCAGTCGCCTTGATCCATTCTCCATGTTTGTCGAGTGAACTTTGTGAACCTGAGGATTTCCGAGCGACGGATCGGAGGAAATCTGTTGTCTGACGAGTTGTTCTGCGGTTAGCGGATTTCGCGGGGTCCGAATTTTGGGAAGCACGCGAAGCGGAGAAAACCGCGGCACTCGGATGGGATAAGACGATAACGCCTTGATCTTCGCGCCGCCTTTTTCGCCACGTATCGTGCGCGCGCCTGTTGCGGGATTGCCACGGGATTGCTTGGGCCTACCGGTCAGCCACTCGGAAACGGCCCCATATAAAGCGCTGGTCAGGGTATTTTGAACAGTGCGACCTCAGACTTCCCTTCTCTCCGCCTCAAACCTTCTCGCCGCTCTTAAATGCATCCAGCGCTGAAGCTCGGTACTTTTCTCGCCGCGACCATGGTGAAGGACAAGATCGGGCGCCGAACAGGTGAAGAAGGCGGCGAAGGCCAAGGGAGAGCGCCAGTCAGGCGGTTCCTCTTCAGCGGTCCAAGCTGCCGCAGGCTGGGTCAAGGAGATGGATCCGATCGACCATCACCGAAAGATCTCACCGATCGGCCAATGAAGGACTGATCCCCATGGGTCGGCGAGGCTTCCGACACGGAGTGGCAACCGCAGCTGAAGAGGGTGAGTCGTCCTCCGGCCACCCACGTAGATAGGGGTTTTCTGCCGCCAAATCCTTTTTTCCGGGGTTTGAACTTTTTTGGAGCGCAACTCCACCATATTACTCCAAACTCCATTGTGTATCTTGCTGCTTTCGTTTCGCTCTGCGAGAATTTCTTGGGTTGTCGACCGCATTGGGGTCTCTTTAGCACATATTCACCTGTCGCTCTCAGACGGTGAAGAAAACGAGCCCGAATGACGAGAGGACCCAAGTAATCCAGATGTGTGGGGACTCGGGGTCCAGATGAGGGGAAGAGCGCCTTTCCAGCTATGACTCTTCCCGACTCGGTTAGAGGTGGCGATCGACCTGGTTTTATCGCCAAGACCAGCCGACGCCGGGCGAATGACCGGGCTCCTCCTTTCTCCATGAGTCGAGTGAACAAGCCATCTTCCTGAAGGTGTTACGGAGGAGAAGGCCCAAGTAAAGCTGCTGATGGAGCGTGTAGTCCAGCTTATTCGCGATGGGGTGACTGGCATGGATCTCCTGGAGGTTTTTCTCCGACGGCGTATTCAGCCACTCCAGTACCGAGGACATCCGATGTGGATGTACTCTGGTACGGATGATACCACTCGGGTCCATCCAGAGGAGGTCGATTGTGCCACGCTGGAGAAGTGGATGACTACTATCACAGGAAACAAGGACAATCCTCACGGAGCTAGGAGGATTCCACCACTCGACCAGACTTACCAACCAGACAAGGTATAGCCGCTTATCTCCGACTGTGATTCTGCTGCATTTATTCTGTTTTGATGCCAATTCGTTGATTGACTTTCACCTTGTTTTGTTGTCTTCTAGGTCACCACTGTGTCAGGACCCCGATTCCAAGTCACATCGACCTAGCCGGCAACACCTCATATCACTTTGTGGCCTCACGCACGGTATTCCCACGGGTGTCGCCTTACCATGGCCCGGGACCGTTTGCGTCTTTTGGCTCACGTATATGATAGTGTCGCTAGCATCCACGTGACAAAGAACCCGGGCCGACATGGCTAGTCGTGAACCCAAAGCGGCGCTAACCTATGGGGACAGGCATACATGAATCACATCGAGCATGTCGGTCATCAACGTATATATTCGGGCTGTAGCATTTGGGCTAACAGACTCCGGTATCCCGGGCTGTAGCAGGCTAGGCAGACTCAATACCACCACGTGACATTTCCCGAAGGGACGTACATAGGAACGAAGTGAAACACATGCCGGTCAGTCAAGTGTCCAAGCAGTAGTCTTGGGCTAGCGGGACTCCGTGAACCGGGCTGAAGCGGACTACTATCGCCGTAAGCACGAGACTACATTTCCCCATATGAGAGGCTGCCAAGGATAAACAACTAGTTTGTCGGATCCCACTCATACCAAGCATTTCAATCATACCGCATAATATGCCCGATATGAGTAAATACAACAAGGCATCACAACAAAACTCTACAACTCAAGTACTTTATTTAAAAGGCTCCGAGGAGCCATACATAACATAGTCATATAGGTAGGGTCACATGACCCAACACTCAAGTCATACAATCATACAAGCACATGCGGAAGCAAACTAGTCTGAGTCTGAGACTCTAGAAAGAAAGAAAGCTTGTTGGAGCCTTTCTATCTACAATGGCCCTTCACAAGTCTCGAGATCACCACACGGTGGCTAGCTCACTCGTCAAGTCGAGATCTACATAGAATCCATCGGAGGGGTAGTGTTGTCCTCTGAAAAACATTAATTAAGCAAACATGAGTGCGGAGGTACTCAGCAATTCTTACCACGTAATCCTATCATACATGCACATTCTCAAGAAGGTGGTGGAGTTATTTGCAGCAAGCCAGCTTTGACTCTTGGCTAAGCTATCCTCACGTGACACCATTTGTAAAGCATTTGTCGCACACGAGTCCACTAATCACCATCACAATACTCCACTGTGGATCCTCTCTCGTCATCCCACGAGAGGGCCATCCACGATACTCACACTTATCTTGAGGCTTTTAGTAGTATCCATTTACTTGTCTATGAACCGATATAGGCAACCCGAAGTCCTTCTCCGTGGACACGGCTATTCAATAGATCATATTAACCCCGCAGGGTGTACTTCTTCACACTCGCTCACCACTTACGCCGCTTACACGACATGTACTCGGCAACCTTCAAGCGGAAGCCCAACATGGGTGTCGGCCACAGCCTACCTAAACACTCAAGTCCCTAGTCCAGGTTTATCGCCTATTCGGGTTCCATCCGCAGGAGTCCGCCGAGGTTTCCCATACAGCCCGAACGATGTGTGCGGGGTTCCCGAGATACCAAGCGGGCACTTTCGGTACACCGGCCACGTGCCTACCGCAACACAACCCACCCCTAAGGTCAGCGTTGCGTGCGGCCCCAACATGCTACAAACACGAAACTACTTGCAACTCCGGACTAAGAACAAGGGTGGTTAAGAAGCCGAGAGGGTCAATTAAGGATCCCAATGCGTGGTAGTAACTGTTTCATGGATCACAAACACAGATCTCAGTTCTTAGGATCGGCTTCAATGAAACAACCCACCATGTACTCCTACATGGCCTCTCATCGATACCTTTACCAAAACGTGTTCAACACTTTCACTCTCGAACCAACACAACCTTTCACTCCAGTTCATCATCCCGATGAGCCGACCGACACAACTCTAAGCATAGCAAGCATAGCATGGTAGGAATCACAAACATGGCTCAATCAACTCCTACACATACTAGTGGGTTTCATCTAATTCTTGTGGCAATGACAGTCATGCAAAGGAAGTGGGTTCAACTACCGCAGCACACAACAGTTTGAATCGCATTGTCTTAATGCAGTAAACGAGAGCAGAAGCTAGAACATGGGTTTGTATCGGAATGATCAATGAGTTTCTTGCCTGATGGAACGGGGGTAGAGTACTGCCCTTTAGATGGATAGTCAAGGTTATCCTCGGGGGCAGTACCTATCACGAAAAGCATACCGAAAGTAAACACACATGACAATATGCAACAATATGATGCATGCTATGACATGTCAATATGGATGTGTGTTGGCCTAATGCAAGCTGAAATAATAGGGGATGAACTCATTTGAATCAAAGATTCAAATGATAGCTCATTTGAAATAGCCCTAAAGGTGCATTATCTTATTTTGGTTAAACAGCAAGGTTAACTTGTTTTAACATGCATGAAACCTGTACCAATGGATAGAATGGATTTTTCTGATCATTTTCATATATAAATCTTTGCATTTGGAGTTCTGATTAAAAGTTATAAGCATTTGAAATTTGAATTATATTCGGAATTTCTTGTATTAGAATAAATCCAGAAATTAGATTAATCGTCGACCATCGTCGACATGATGACGCCGTGGTCAACAGAGACGTCCAGTCAAACCCGACAAAGGGTCCCGTGTCAGGGTAATTAGCTTAACTAATGTTTAATTAAAACTAAACCTATTTAGTTAGCAGGGCTGGGCCCCATCTGTCAGTGACTCGTCGGGGTCAACGAGGGCCCACGTGGTCAAGGTCCACGTCGGCTGCACCGGCGACTAGCCGCCGGCGAGCCCGACGCGGCGGAGGAAGTGCTTTTGGTGATTCCGGTGACCAAATGAGTCGCGGAGGGTGGCTACGGATAGCTGGGAGCAAGCCGCGGCTGTTGGTGGAGCCGGTTGGGGTCGGGGTGGCCGGAGTTGGCGCCGGCGACGAGCTAGGCGGCCGCCGGGGTTCGGCCAAGGATGAGCTTCGGGTTTGAGGGGTCGGTGAGGTGCGGGGAGTGCATAGGTAGACCCCATGGGGTGCGATGAGTGTGATGGACATCATGGGGTGGCCGGAGAGTGACCGGGAGCACGTCGGCGACGAGCTCCACGGCGGAGTGCGGGTGGCGTGGTTCGGTTGCTACGCTGCTCGAGGGCGAGAGAGAGAGGAAGGGAGGTAGATGGGCTCACAGCGACGCGTAGAAGCTCTCGTCGAGGTCGGGACGAACCGGAGCGACGGCGGCGTTGAAAGGGATCTCCGCGACGGCGAACTCGGTCGAGGTCGGTGGGGTGGACTCGGTTCACTTGAGCGGCGAGGCTCGGCTGGTTTGGGGTAGTGGGGTCTGGCGGAGCTCTGGACAAGGTGAGGAGGAGCACGGACGGCGGGGAGCACGATTCTGGCGATGGTCTTGGCGGCGTCGGCCGGCCAAGGCGGGGAGCACGAGGGAGAGGAACCGGGAGGAGAGGAGGTGTCCAGGGGTTCGGGGAGAGAGAGGCGATCCTCGGGCGGTTGGCGAGAGGAAGGCGAGCGGCGACCAGTGCGTGGCACCCATGCGGTGCCACCGCCGAGCACTGGCTGCTGCTGGCGAGCCAAGCAGCTCACTGGTGCGGCTCTTGGCTGGGCAGCAGTGGGCGGGTAGGAGGCGCCGGAGTAAGTCCTTCCTGTTTTATCTTTTCTAATTTTCTGCAACTTTGTGGAGTTTTCTAAAATACCAAAACAGTTTTAAAATTCACCAAAATGCTCCTGGTCCTTTGTTGGAATATTTCCAACATGAAACATTTAGGTTTGGCAATTTTGGACATTTAAAATATTTTATATAATTTGAAATGCTCAAGTTCAAAAATTATGAATTAATCCAAGGACCTTTGGATGACCTAGAAAATGATGCACCACTTTTGACATAGGCTCAACCAAAGCAAAGATGATGAGCATTTTGAAGGGCATTTCAGGTTCATTGAAATAATTTTAGTAAACCCTAGTTGAATTAAGGGGGTGTTCTGGGGTTTCTGCCTTCCCCATTTCAAATTCAAATGAAATTTAAACATGATGCACACCTAATGCATGGTCTAACGGGATGTGACAACTCACCCCCACTCAAAAGAATCTCGTCCCGAGATTTAGGATCTATTCTTGAAAAGGTGGGATACTCAAGTCGAAGACGATCCTCCCTTTCCCAAGTTGCTTCTTGCTCGGAATGGTTTGACCATTGAACCTTTAGAAACTTGATATTCCGACGTCGAGTGGTACGCTCGGCTTGATCGAGAATACGAATGGGATATTCTCGATAGGTGAGGTTATCTTGGAGATCAAGCGTTTAGTGGTCCACTCCACGGATAGGATCCGAGAAGCAACGCTGAGTTGGGAAACGTGGAAGACATCATGGACTCTGGAAAGATGCGGAGGTAGTTCCAATTGGTAGGCAACTTCTCCTCGTTTGGCAAGAATGCGAAAGGGTCCAATGTAACAAGGAGCCAACTTGCCTTTGATACCGAATCGATGGGTTCCCTTCAAAGGAGTAACCCGAAGGTAAGCCTTCTCGCCAATTTCATAAGTCATAGGCTTATGCTTGCGGTCATATTGGCTCTTTTGACAAGATTGGGCTGTTTTCAATTTCTCTCGAACAACGCGAACCTGCTCTTCTGCTTCCTGAATCATGTCCGGGCCAAAGAGTTGTCTCTCCCCGGTTTCTGACCAGTTAAGAGGCGTTCGACATTTCCGTCCATAAAGAACTTCGAAAGGGGCTTTGCCCAGGCTGGCTTGATAACTATTGTTATAAGCAAACTCGGCGAATGGAAGGCATTTCTCCCAATTCATGCGAAAGAGATGATGAAGCTCAAGCATATCCTCTAGGATTTGATTGACTCGTTCTACTTGACCACTTGATTGAGGATGGAAAGCGGTGCTTAAGGAGAGACGAGTTCCCATAGCGTTTTGGAAACTTTCCCAAAATCGAGAGGTGAAGAGACTTCCACGGTCTAAGTTAATCTCTAATGGAACACCATGAAGAGATACTATTCGAGAGACGTACAAATCAGCTAGCTGGCTAGCGGTTATACTCTCACGAACGGGTAGAAAGTGGGCTACTTTGGAAAGACGATCAACGACAACGAAGATAGCATTATTCCCTCTCTTGGTCCTGGGAAACCCGATAATGAAATCCATACCGATTTTATCCCATTTCCATTCAGGAATTTCCAAAGGTTGAAGGGTACCAGCAGGCCGTTGATGCTCTGCTTTAACTCGACGACAGACGTCGCAATTAGCAACGTATTGGGCGATTTCTCTCTTCATCCTAGTCCACCAAAACCTCTGGCGTAGGTCTTGATACTTTTAGTACTACCGGGATGAATGGTGAGAGGAGAGTCGTGAGCTTCCTCAAGGATCAATTGCCGTAGCTGTTGTTTCTTGGGAACCACCAAGCGATTTTCAAAGAAGACAACACCTCGTTCATCTATGGAGAAACACTTAGCAGCTCCGCTAGCAATGTTCTCCTTGATCCGAGATATCCCTCTATCATACTGCTGAGCAGCTATGATTCGATCCGTAAGGTCAGGTTTCGCCACCAGGGTGGAAAGGAATCCTCGAGGAACAATGTGGAGGTTAAGTTTACGAAATTCCTCGTGGAGAAATGGTTGATTTTGTTGTAACATCAGGTTGTTACAATAAGATTTTCGACTTAGGGCGTCGGCCATGACATTGGCTTTGCCTGGGGTGTAAGATATTCCTAAGTCGTAATCTGTAATCAACTCGACCCAACGTCTTTGCCTGAGATTCAAATCCGGTTGGGTGAAGATATATTTCAGACTTTGGTGATCGGTGTAGATTTCGCAACGATTACCAAGAAGGTAATGTCGCCAGGTTTTGAGTGCATGAACCACTGCTGCAAGCTCTAGATCGTGTGTGGGATAGTTATCCTCATGTGGGCGAATCGCTATAGAAGCGTAGGCAATCACATGACGATCTTGCATGAGTATGCAACCTAGTCCTTGTCGCGAGGCGTCGCAATAGATAATAAAGTCCTTAGAAAATCTGGTGGAACAAATGCGGAGCAGATGTCGAGCGTCTTTTCAGTTCTGAAAGCTGAACTTCGCCTGTGGGCGTCCATTCAACTTTTATCTTTCTTGAGGAGTTCGGTTAGAGGTTTAGCAACTTTAGAGAAATTCTCGACGAAGCGGCGGCAATAGCTCGCTAAGCCAAGGAAACTCCGAACTTGCTTGACCGATTCAGGTGGGGTCCAGTCAAGGACGGCTTGAACTCGCTCGGGATTGACAGCAATGCCCTTACCAGAGATTACATGGCCTAGGTAGGTCACTTCTGGTAACCAGAATTCACACTTAGAGAATTTGGCATAAAGGCGGTGCTCTCGAAGTTTCATCAATACTAGCCGTAGATGTTCGGCATGCTCTTCTTCATTCTTGGAGTAGATGAGTATATCATCGAGGTATACCACGACGAATTTATCCAAATACTCCATGAAGATTGAGTTCATTAACCGAGAGAAGGTGGCTGGAGCATTGGTTAATCCGAAGGACATGACGGTGTACTCGTATTGGCCATAACGAGTAACAAAGGCCGTTTTAGGAATGTCCCCATTCTTGATTTTGATTTGATGGTAGCCCAACCTCAAATCCATCTTGGAGAAGACTGAGGATCCAGCGAGCTGATCATATAGATCGTTGATCCTGGGGAGCGGATACTTGTTTTTGATGGTGACCAAATTGACAGGTCGGTAATCCACAACCATCCGATCCGTACCATCCTTCTTCTTGACGAAGAGGACGGGGCAAGCCCATGGAGATGAACTAGGACGGATGAAACCTTTCTGCAAGGACTCATCGAGTTGTTTCTTAAGTTCAGCTAGTTCTAGGGGTGCCATCTTATAAGGTCTTCTAGAGATTGGGACGGTTCCGGGAACAAGATCTATCACGAACTCGACATCCCTGTCAGGTGGAACACCTGGCAGTTCCTCTGGAAAGACATCCGGAAAATCACGGACTATCGGAATATCTTTGAGGTCTGGAAGGGGGTTGGCATTTAAGGAGTAAAGCTGGCGCTTAGACACTCGGGTTAAAACATTCACTGTCTTGCCCGAGGGATGGGTGAGTTGAACAGTTCTAGTAGAGCAATCAATCTTAGCATAATGGGCTGACATCCAGTCCATACCCAAGATGATGTTTATGTCCGAGGACTTAAGAGCTATTAGAGAAGCAAGAAAGACTAATCTGTCGACAAGAATTTCATTCCCATGACTTATTCTAGAGGTTTGCCATCTAGAACCAGGAGTTTGAATTTCCATGGAGGTATGCATGTCACGTAATGTGGTGTTGTGCAATCGAGCATAGCTCTCGAAATAAATGAATGAGATGCTCCAAGATCAAAAAAACAGATTGCGGATGGCAATTAACAAGGAGCATACCGAGAACGGCGTTGGGATCCTCATAGGTTTCTTCAGCGAAACATAGTTGACATGGCCACGAGCGGTGGCAACTGGTTTAGCATAGGGCACCTTTCCTGCTGGCTTGCCACGGCCAACAGACTTTCCAACATGACTGGGGTTGTTCAGGGGACACTCACGGATGTAGTGGCCCGTCTCTCCACACTTGAAGCAAGTTATCACATTTGGGCATGGAGCAGCATTAGCAGTGGGGCCTCCATAAGTCTTGGGCGGAACATACTGCTGGTTGGGGCGAGGCGCCTCAAAGGATGGCCTCGGGGTGAACCTGGGTGGTAGAGCAGTATTTGGAATCCAAACCCGGCGCTTCTGGGATCCAGAGCCGGATGAAGATCCAGATTCACGGATGTGCTTGCGTGAAGCCTCAAAATCAGGTTGCCCAGTTTTGGCGCTGATAGCCTTATTGACTAGCTTCGGAAAAGAGGTGCACTCATGCGAGCACGAAGGTCTCGGCGTAGCTCGAGGCTAAGTCCTTGCGGAACCTTGCCTGCTTCTTGGCGTCGGTAGAAACTTCTTGGGAGCATAACGTGCTAACCTCCCAAATTCACGGTTGTAGGCATCCACCGTCACCTACCTTGGGTGAAACTGCAGAATTCCTCCCTTTGCGGTCCATAAGACCTTACGGGATATGATGCTCACGGAAGGCGGCATGAATTCAGCCCAAGTTGTAACTTGTCCAACCGGACGCATAGCATCATAATTCTCCCACGAGACTAGCGGGGCCTTCAAGATGATAAGCGGCAAAGGTAACCTTGTCGCCTCAGCCACGTTGGCGGAGCGCAGCTTGTGGTGGATCTTTGCGAAGCCAATCATCCGTCGAGAGGCTTGACGGAATATTTGAACTTTGGGGATACAGCTTGACGAAGTCATTGAGTGAAACCACATCATTTCTTGGCTGGCGTGCGGTGTTTTGTTCAATCCGCTCCGAGAGCGATTGGTCTCACGCTTATTGCGCTCGCTTCAAAGATAACCTCGGCCAAAGATGGCGGTTGCGGCAGATTCACATTCTGTCTGCACTAGCTTCTCCCGCTCCGGAGCAGCAGGATTGTTGCGGGTGTTGACCATCCTAGGAGACAAAGCAAAGGTTTAAACCAGGATGGCAGAATTTAACAAGGAAGTGCGGAAGGTAATGGATAACATGGAATGCAAAGATGTTCATCCGTATGACATGGTAATATAAAACTGCCATATATGTACCAACGGTCATACACACCATTCATAGTTTAGTACAAGCCTGACGGAGTACAACTATAAGGAAAGGCGTTACATCTCATCGGAAGCATTCCAACTCCTATACATTATTTTTCTACACTTCCGGAACGATACACACTAAGTCATATTCCACAAGTCACGCAGGACGGTGGAAATACAACTATTACCATACTAGGAATACTACTACTAACTCAGGCAGCTCCATAGTAGTCCTCATAGAAGTCACCACCCAAGCCTGGAAGTGGAACATGGTCATCCGGAAACAGACAATCCTGTGGGGCCTGTGGACCATAAGGACTCGGATGTGGCCGTGGTCCAACAAACGGTGGCAGACGAGGCCCACGAGGAGGAGTGATGCCTCCAACCTCACGCCACTCCATAAAGTCTGGCAGACCAGCCCGCACAGGGTACAAGTCCCTCATGTCCATATATCCGGCTTGCACGGCAGGTGCAAACCTAGTCAGAGTAGCCCAGTGATCAGAACGGGCATTAAAAAGCTCCATACGCAAGGCCCGGTTCTCACGGTCCTTGTCCTCCAACATCTCAGTAGTAGTGCGAAGGAGTGAGTCCTCATGGGATGCATCGCTGTACAAACCCTGAAGGTAGCCATGCGCCCCAGGGAGGGATGCTGGCATGTAGCGGAAATCAGTGTTGCCCAGCAAGGCAGTTCTGGCTCGAATAATAGTCATCATAGAATAGGCTGCATCTTGCACGGACATTCCAATAGTGATTCCGAGCCCATAAGAACAGTGAAGTGGCTCAATAGCTCCGGGATAAGATGGATAAATCCGGACCGTGCATAGATATTGGCTTTGGTTGAAATCCCTAAACTGCTCCTCGACGGTATATTCAGGATACCATCGATAACCAGACTCAATCATCACCCGAACCAGCATTGCCGTGTGACCACACACACCAATGCAACGGGTCAGACGAACCACTTGGTTACGGGGACGGTGGCCATCCGAAAGCACAGCCACAATGCAAAGACATTAGAATTTCTAGGAAAATCGGGCAGCATAACATCTGTAAATGCTCAAAATCAGATTTGAGACATTCAAAACAGATTGCAAAACCACTCAACAACATCATATCAAGGTTCTGGTTCAACCGATAGCATACTAAAAATTTAGTAGCACTGAACTGAGGATGTAACCAACAATCCTATAAGTTACTACGGATTAGTAACACGTGAACCTGATAGAGAGAAGAGCCTAGTCCTATACCCACGTCGAATGAGAAGAGGATGACTCGGATCGAGGGCATAAGGTAAAGGAGTAAAAAGAGCCTTACGTTCCCTCCCACAATCAATTCCCCTACATATAACTAAAGCATTTCTAGACTCAACTTCGATCAGTTTGTCTTAGCGAACCTACAGGCAGCCCTGCTCTGATGCCAACGCTGTCAGGACCCCGATTCCAAGTCACATCGACCTAGCCGGTAACACCTCATATCACTTTGTGGCCTCACGCACGGTATTCCCACGGGTGTCGCCTTACCATGGCCGGGACCGTTTGCGTCTTTTGGCTCACGTATATGATAGTGTCGCTAGCATCCACATGACAAAGAACCCGGGCCGACATGGCTAGTCGTGAACCCAAAGCGGCGCTAACCTATGGGGACAGGCATACATGAATCACATCGAGCATGTCGGTCATCAACGTATATATTCGGCTGTAGCACTGGCTAACAGGACTCCGGTATCCCGGCTGTAGCAGGCTAGGCAGGACTCGAATACCACCGCGTGACATTTCCCGAAGGACGGACATAGGAACGAAGTGAAACACATGCCGCCGATCAAGTGTCCAAGCAGTAGTCTTTGGGCTAGCAGGACTCCGTGAACCGGGCTGTAGCGGACTACTATCGCTCGTAAGCACGAGACTACATTTCCCCATATGAGAGGCTGCCAAGGATAAACAACTAGTTTGTCGGATCCCACTCATACCAAGCATTTCAATCATACACGCAATATGCCCGATATGAGTAAATACAACAAGGCATCACAACAAAACTCTACAACTCAAGTACTTTATTTAAAAGGCTCCGAGGAGCCATACATAACATAGTCATACAGGTAGGGTCACATGACCCAACACTCAAGTCATACAATCATACAAGCACATGCGAAGCAAACTAGTCTCGAGTACGACTCTAGAAAGAAAGAAAGCTTGTTGGAGCCTTTCTATCTACAATGGCCCTTCACAAGTCTGAGATCACCACCTGGGTGGCTAGCTCACTCGTCGAAGTCGAGATCTACATAGAATCCATCGGAGGGGGTAGTGTTGTCCTCTGAAAAACATTAATTAAGCAAACATGAGTACGGAGGTACTCAGCAAGTCTTACCATAGAATCCTATCATACATGCACATTCTCAAGAAGGTGGTGGAGTTATTTGCAGCAAGCCAGCTTTGACTCTTGGCTAAGCTATCCTACGTGACACCATTTGTAAAGCATTTGTCGCACACGAGTCCACTAATCACCATCACAATACTCCACCGTGGATCCTCTCCCGTCATCCCACGAGAGGGCCATCCACGATACTCACACTTATCTTGAGGCTTTTAGTAGTATCCATTTACTTGTCTATGAACTGATATAGGCAACCCAGAAGTCCTTCTCCGTGGACACGGCTATTCGAATAGATCATATTAACCCTGCAGGGTGTACTTCTTCACACGCTCTCACCACTTACCGCCGTTTACGACATGTACTCGCAACCTTCAAGCGGAAGCCCAACGTGGGTGTCGGCCACAGCCTACCTAAACACTCAAGTCCCTAGTCCAGGTTTATCGCCTATTCGGGTTCCATCCGCAGGAGTCCGCCGAGGTTTCCCATACAGCCCGAACGATGTGTGCAGGGTTCCCGAGATACCAAACGGCACTCGCGGTACAGGGCCACGTGCCTACCGCAACACAACCCACCCCTAAGGTCAGCGTTGCGTGCGGCCCCAAAGATGCTACAAACACGAAACTACTTGCAACTCCCTTGACTAAGAACAAGGGTGGTTAAGAAGCGAGAGGGTCAATTAAGGATCCCAATGCGTGGTAGTAACTGTTTCATGGATCACAAACACAGATCTCAGTTCTTAGGATCGGCTTCAATGAAACAACCCACCATGTACTCCTACATGGCCTCTCATCGATACCTTTACCAAAACGTGTTCAACACTTTCACTCTCGAACCAACACAACCTTTCACTCCAGTTCATCATCCCGATGAGCCGACTGACACAACTCTAAGCATAGCAAGCATAGCATGGTAGGAATCACAAACATGGCTCAATCAACTCCTACACATACTAGTGGGTTTCATCTAGTTATTGTGGCAATGACAGTCATGCAAAGGAAGTGGGTTCAACTACCGCAGCACACAACAGTTTGAATCGCGTTGTCTTAATGCAGATAACGAGAGCGAAGCTAGAACATGGGTTTGTATCGGAATGATCAATGAGTTGCTTGCCCGATGGAACGGGGTAGAGTATCGCCCTTCAGATGGATAGTCGAGGTTATCCTCGAGGCGTAACCTATCACGAAAAGCATACCGAAGTAAACACACATGACAATATGCAACAATATGATGCATGCTATGACATGGCAATATGGATGTGTGTTGGCCTAATGCAAGCTGAAATAATAGGGGATGAACTCATTTGAATCAAAGATTCAAATGATAGCTCATTTGAAATAGCCCTAAAGGTGCATTATCTTATTTTGGTTAAACAGCAAGGTTAACTTGTTTTAACATGCATGAAACCTGTACCAATGGATAGAATGGATTTTTCTGATCATTTTTCATATATAAATCTTTGCATTTGGAGTTACAGATTAAAAGTTATAAGCATTTGAAATTTGAATTATATTCTGGAATTTACTGTATTAGAATAAATCCAGAAATTAGATTAATCGTCGACCATCGTCAACATGGCGACGCAGGGTCAACAGAGACGTCCAGGTCAAACCCGACAGTGGGTCCCGCGTGTCGTGGTAATTAGCTTAACTAATGTTTAATTAAAACTAAACCTATTTAGTTAGCGTGGTGGGCCCCATCTGCCGCTGACTCGTCGGGTCAACGAGGGCCCACGTGGTCAAGGTCCACGCCGGCTGCACTGGCGACTAAGCCGCCAGCGAGCCCGACGCCAAGGAGGAAGTGCTTTTGGTGATTCCGGTGACCAAATGAGTCGCGGAGGGTGGCTACGGTTAGCTGGGAGCAAGCCGCGGCTGTTGGTGGAGCCGGTTGGGGTCGGGGTGGCCGGAGTTGGCGCCGGCGACGAGCTAGGCGGCCGCCGGGGTTTGGCCAACGATGAGCTTGGGGTTAGAGGGGTCGGTGAGGTGCGGGGAGTGCATAGATAGACCCCATGGGGTGCGATGAGTGTGATGGACATCATGGGGTGGCCGGAGAGTGACCGGGAGCACGTCGGCGACGAGCTCCACGGCGGCGGGTGCGGGTGAGCGTGGTTCGGTTGCTACGCTGCTCGAGGGCGCGAGAGAGAGGGAAGGGGAGGTAGATGGGATCACAGGAGACGCGTAGAAGCTCTCATCGAGGTCGGGGACGAACCGGAGCGACGGCGGCGTTGAAAGGGATCTCCGGCGACGGCGAACTCGGTCGAGGTCGGTGGGGTGGACTCGGTTCACTTGAGCAGGCGAGGCTCGGCTGGTTTGGGGTAGTGGGGTGCGGCGGAGCTCCTGGACAAGGTGAGGAGGAGCACGGACGGCGGGAGCACGGTTCTGGCGATGGTGCTCTGGCGGCGGCGGCCAAGGCGGGGGAGCACGAGGGAGAGGAACCGGGGAGGAGAGGAGGTGTCCAGGGGGTTCGGGGGAGAGAGAGGGGGCGATCCTCAGCGGCAGTGGCGAGAGGAACGGCGAGGCGGCGACCAGGTGCGTGGCACCCATGCGGTGCCCACCGCCGAGCACCTGGCTGCCTGCCTGGCCGAGCCAAGCAGCTGTTGGCATGCTGCTGCTGGGGCTGGGCAGGGGGTGGGCGGGTAGGGAGGCGCCAGTAAGTCCTTCCTGTTTTATCTTTTCTAATTTTCTGCAACTTTGTGGAGTTTCCTAAAATACCAAAACAGTTTTAAAATTCACCAAAATGCTCCTGGTCCATTGTTGGAATATTTCCAACATGAAACATTTTGGTTTGGCAATTTTTGGAAATTTAAAATATTTTATATAATTTGAAATGCTCAAGTTCAAAAACTTATGAATTAGTCCAAGGACCTTTGGATGACCTAGAAAATGATGCACCACTTTTGACATAGGCTCTGAACCAAGGCAAAGATGATGAGCATTTTGAAGGGCATTTCAGGTTCATTGAAATAATTTTTAGTAAACCCTAGTTGAATTAAGGGGGGGGGGTGTTCTGGGGTTTCCTGCCTTCCCCATTTCAAATTCAAATGAAATTTAAACATGATGCACACCCTAATGCATGGTCTAACTGGGATGTGACACACTGAGATGTACTCGATGCCCAACGGGGCGCAGGAAACAGTCGAAGATGAAGAAGGAAGTGGAGGTGAGAGTCCGGAGGAATGGGAGTCCAACGGCGAGGAGGGTGAGGAGGATGATGGCTCTGATGATGAAGAGGAGAAGGTGGAATAGAAGGAAGACGTCGATCCTCCTCGCTCGGAGGGAAGGTCCAAGTTGACGCACGACCCGTCGGCCGGGCGTGGTAAAGCTGTTGTGCCCACCGGTCAGTCGACGAAGCGACCTAGGACAACTTCTCCCGCGCCGACTGAGAAACCACCAAAGCAACCTCGAGCGACGTCGTTAAAGCCGGCGAAGGCGCTTCCCAAGATGCGAATGGTCATCCCCACCATCTCCGGGTAACTAACAGAACCTTGTATTTCCTTATTCAACATGAGTGAACTTTTGGTTGACTTGATGACTGATCAGCCAATTCTTGAAATCTACAGCGCCGCTACCTCCGGGACTTCAGCCAAGCAGGAAGATCAGGAAATGGAGGATGCGGTCACCTCCAACCTTGGTAAGATCTTTGAGGTTTCTCTTTTAGTCGACTGGAGCTTTTAGTCGATTGGACTTCCATGTTTACTTCTGAATCTTTCTTGTAGTTCCGCCTCACGTCATTGATCTCCCCGATGATGACGAGGAAGCGCCATTAAGGAAGAGGAAGGACAAGAAAGCGCTTGCTGGCAAGGCTGCTCAAGTCGCGGCGATTCCTGAGACGCTGATTTCCAAGGGAGGCAACCCCACTCGGACTTCTGTGTCTTTTGCTGTACCGCTGACAAGTGCTCAACCCACTTCGTCTGATCCACCATCTCTCTTTGCTACCCACCACGTCCCGAAAGACCAAGTAAGTGCTGCTAAGGAGGCCATACGCCAGGCAGGGATCATGATGGAGCGGTGAATGCGGCTCGAGAGGCTAGTCGGCGACCTATGATGCCGCTTCAGCTCTCGAGCAATGTCCAAGTAAGTCACTCGTCGCTTGCTTTGTTAGGATATACTATCTGAAACTGCTTTCTTCTGGAGATTTCCATATCTGTACACCCACTGGGTGTGTGTGTCGTTTGAACTTTTGCGGGGGCACGCTGAGTGCACCCACTGGGTGTAGTCCCCGAGACTATGGTCGGCTGCGTGGAGTCGGCTATAGTCTTTATGCTGTGATCTTCTTCACTCGACCTGGACGGACCAAGTCGAATGGGCTGTAAAACCGATGGGGCACGCTAAGTGCACCCACCGTGTAGTCCCGAGACTATGGTCGATCGCGTCAATCGACTATAGTCTAAAGAACTGTTTTTTTTACTGCGGCTGACCGCTGACAATTAGCCATGTTTTTAGAATCATAACCTTTTTGCCTCTTTTGGTCGACTGATCGAACCAAATTGGTAAACCAGTGGGGGCACGCTGAGTGCACCCGCTGTGTGTAGTCTCCGAGACTACTGTCGAATGCTTTTATTCGACCGTAGTCTTAGAAATGCTACTATTTTTCCTTAGTCACTCGGAAGTGATCTGTCTTTGATGTCTTTTGTTGGTTGACTCTTTGCAGAAATCTTGCGAGCTTGTGGCTCGCTATACTGAGTTAGAGAAAAAGCAGATTCAGCTCAACCTCGATTTGAAGCTTGCTCAGGAGAATTTGCAGAAGGCAAAGGATGAAGCAAAAGGTATGGCTGGAATTTTTGACGACTGCCTCTGTTTTTCTGCTCATTCTCAACTCTGTTCTCATTGTTGCTTTGCAGATAAACTAGAAGAGACTTTGAAGAAGAAGGACCTTGACCTTGCGAGAGGCATGTATATGGCTTTGGAGAAAACAAAGCTCGCTGAAGAGAAGCTTGCCTCGGTCGACAAACTCGCAGATGAAAATGCCAAGCTCAAAGCCTCTCTGACGCTGCTAACAAGGAAGTCGGTCGATCAAGAACGACAAGAATGTTCTATCGACAAGGTTGGCTAACCAAGGGGAAGCGAAAACGACACGGAGATTTATCTTGGAGGGTTCGCCAAGAAGCTGTTCCTCATGCTTGAAGGTAATCTCTTTTATCCGATTGCCTTGCTCTCACCGCTCATCACATGATCTTTATTTTGAGTCGAGTTGTGTTTTCGAATTCTACCAAAACTTTGAAGAAGAAACCAGTCAGTGGAAACCAGCTTGGACCCCATCAACTCTCCCGTGAAGGACGGTTGCTATGAATGTGCTCCGACCGAGTCTCGTGTTGCTAGCATGGTGGATTATCTTGCTCGATCGAATGTTGCGATGTCACGGATCGACTCGACTCTCCGCCGTAAGACTCTCGTAATGATCTTGAATCCACGATGACTCGATCGAATGAGATTCCAAGTCGAGTGCAAGAATGGAAAAGTCATCTGCCGGTGTGGTGCTGATGTTGCTCTATCTCTGGTTCGTGTCCACTTTGCAAAGAAGCGCAAGAGGACAAGCTGGTGTCTCTCAAGGTTGCCAATACCAGAAGCACGACTTCAGATCTTTCATGGAGACTTTCATCGCTGCTGCTACCCGTATTGTTGACGGAATCGACCTCGACCAGTTTGTTGCACCTTCCAGTCCTTCGCGGAGGAGTAAAAACTTCTAAGTCCCACTTTAAATTTGCCTCGGAATGCCGAGTGGTTTCAGAATCGATAAACTTTAACGTGCTTAACGCCTGAGCGCCTTTGGATCCGTAGGACATTTATCCGAACTTGATTTTACCTTTAACATGCTTTGCTTGCCTTTGAGAGAAATGTATTCCTCATTCGGAAGATATTCCGTTGAAATTCCAATCGACTTGTGCTTCATCTATCCTGCGGTAGAGGTGGAACACAGATCGCGATCGACCTTGTCGTCCCCACGGATCGGGACGAACCGCACGTTGTGCTTGTGGCGAAGTTCAAGGAGGAGGTTGCAGTCGACCTGCACCTCGTCGTCCTTGTGGATTGGGATGGACCGCATGTTGTACTTGTGGCGAAGCTCCGAAGGAGGAGGTAGCAGTCGACCTGCACCTCGTCATCCTTGCGGATTGGGATGGACCGCACGTTGTACTTGTGGCGAAGCTCCGAAGGAGGAGGTAGCAGTCGACCTGCACCTCGTCGTCCTTGCAGATTGGGATGAATTCCTTACTTAGGCGAGCACTGGGCTGCAGCTAAGCCCTCGAGTGGGAGGTTTGCTCTCCACTTGGTAGGATTTTTATTACTTAGGCGAGCACTGGGCTGCAGCTAAGCCCCCGAGTGGGAGGTTTGCTCTCCACTCGGTAGGATTTTTATTACTTAGGCGAGTACTGGGCTGCAGCTAAGCCCCCGAGTGGGAGGTTTGCTCTCCACTCGGTAGGATTTTTATTACTTAGGCGAGCACTGGGCTGTAGCTAAGCCCCTGAGTGGGAGGTTTGCTCTCCACTCGGTAGGATTTTTATCACTTAGGCGAGCACTGGGCTGCAGCTAAGCCCCCGAGTGGGAGGTTTGCTCTCCACTCGGTAGGATTTCTATTACTTTGGATGTTTTAAGGCGAATCCTTGGGCTGTTATAAGTCCCCGAGTGGGAGGCTGGCTCACCACTCGGTAGGATTTGAATACTTA
The DNA here is from genome assembly GCA_021605205.1 of Aegilops longissima. Lineage (NCBI taxonomy): Eukaryota > Viridiplantae > Streptophyta > Magnoliopsida > Poales > Poaceae > Aegilops > Aegilops longissima. The sequence continues at coordinate 461,608,023 of CM038682.1, read as the reverse complement.
GGCGAGTACTTGATGCTGCAGCTAAGCCTCCGAGTGGGAGGCTGGCTCGCCACTCGGTAGGATTTTGTATACTTAGGCGAGTACTTGGACTGCAGCTAAGCCTCCGAGTGGGTGGCTGGCTCGCCACTCGGTAGGATTTTGTATACTTAGGCGAGTACTTGGACTGCAGCTAAGCCTCCGAGTGGGAGGCTGGTTCGCCACTCGGTAGGATTTTTGTATACTTAGGCGAGTACTTGCACTGCAGCTAAGCCTCCGAGTGGGAGGCTGGCTCGCCACTCGGTAGGATTTTGAATACTTAGGCGAAGCAGATTCAGCGCTAAGCCCCGAGTGAGAGACTGGCTCGCACTCGAAAGGATTTTTTACAAGCTTAGGCTAATCGGATTCGCGACTAAGCCACCCACTGGGGGAAATTTCAACAAAAAGCAATAACAATCACTGGGAAAATTATAAAATTCTTGTCTTGGATAAACAAACTTCAAAAGCACTTTTATTACATCTCAACCGAGTGAGTTTTTAAGTGTAAAAGGGGCGGAGCAGCTCCGCGTTCCAAGCTCGAGGCTCGTCGATCTGGTGATCAACGTTGTAGAGATGATATGCTCCATTGTGGAGGACTCTCGTGACGATAAAGGGACCTTCCCAAGTGGGAGCAAGCTTGTGTGGTTTCTGTTGATCCACTCGGAGGACGAAACAAGGAGTTTGTAAGGGCAAGGAGATCGCCTACTTCGTGAAGATCTACCCTAGTGAGGCAAGTCCTTCGTGGGCGATGGCCATGGTGGAATAGACAAGGTTGCTTCTTCGTGGACCCTTCGTGGGTGGAGCCCTCCGTGGACTCGCGCAACCATTACCCTTCGTGGGTTGAAGTATCCATCAACGTGGATGTACGATGGCACCACCTATCAGAACCACGGATAAAAAATCTCCGTGTCTCCAAATTGCGTTTGCACACTCCAATCCCTTCTCTTTACATTCTTGCAACTTGCATGCTTTACTTTCCACTGCTCATATACTCTTGTATGCTTGCATGCTTGCTTGATATGTATTGTGAATGTTTAAACTTGTGCTAAAACTCCACATCAACTTAGCAGAAATTAGAAATTGCAACTTTTCTTGATTTGAGTCTATTCACCCCCCCCCCTCTAGACACCTCTTCTCGATCCTTTCAGTCTTCATGTATGGCGAGCTCCTCCTTCATCTTGACGTCTTGGACGCCGTCAGAGAATGCCGAAATGGTGGCCTCATCCGACACCTTAGGGATCTTGAGGCGAACATTGTTGAAGCGCTATATATATTTGTGCAGGGTTTCACCCGGCTGCTGCTTGATGCGTCGCAGGTCGCCTGCCGCGTGGGCATGGTCACGAGTGCCCTGGAAGTTGGCGATGAAGAGCTCGCGCAGCTCGTCCCAGGAGGAGATTGACCCCACCGGAAGGTTCAGGAGCCACGAGTGTGAGCCATCCTTGAGCGCCATGGGAAACCAGTTCACCATGACCTTCTCGCCGTTGTTGGCCGCCTGGATGCTCAGCTTGTAGAGTTGGAGGAACTCAGCGGGGTCAGGAGTACCATCATAGCACGGAGGTAGATCCGGCTTGAACTTGTCGGGAAGACACGCGGCGCAGCTCCGGAGTGAAAGCACGGCAACCTGCCGCACTCATAGGGCCAGCCGCAGTGGTCTAATCTTGATGCCCGCACACCACCGACTCTGGCGGCACGCGGTCCTGACGTGGTGGAGCTGGAAGTGCACGGGCCTCCCTTGGGGCCGCTGCACCACGTGGCAGCTTTCTTCATCGCTCACCAGCATCCTGCGCGGTGGGTCACTCTGGGGTGCCTCGTGCCTTGGCTCGGGACCCATGCTATGTAGAGGAGGGGGAGGAGGCGCCCCGTGAGCCACGTCGCCTGCCAGTGGCGGCAGAGGACGAGGCGAGTGGGATGGCTCCGGGGCCTCGCCGGCGACATTGACTAGCTCAGTGATGCGGGCAAGCCAGTCGTCGTCGAGGTCATTGGCAGGGCGGTAACACAGGAGTTCCCGCACCATGAGCAACCCAGGCTGCGCATCCGCCAGCCTGCAATGACCGTGAGAAGACGACGCCGTGGACGGAGTGGGTGATGGAGTCGCGATGCGGCCGTCGCGCCGCATGGATGATGGTAGCGACGAGTCCTGCTGCTAGCGGGTAGCGGGGTCGGTGGTGGCATTAGCTACCGGGGAGGTAGAACGGGGAGGGGCACAGTTGCCCACCGGCGCCGCCTGGGCGACACGAGTGGCCTGGCGCTCGCCACAGACACGGTGAGCGTCGACCACGGGAATGTCGGAACGGCGGCGGAATGGACGGTGGAAGAAAGGCTTCGACATGCCCCTACCTGGTGCGCCAAATGTCGGATTCGGGGATCCGCAGACCCAAGAAAGGTTCGAACTCTGGGGCGTGTGCAAGAACTCAACCTTCCCAGCCAACCAATTCGTCGCCCCCACGGCATAGCTCGATAAACAAGGAGGAAGATGGACACAACAGCTTACCCAGGCTCGGCCACCTTGCGGTGTAAGACTCTACTCCTGCTTTGTGGTTGATTAGCCTTGCGAGGTGCTGAGGATGAACTAGTACAAGGGAAGAACAACCTCACGAGGCCTATTCTAGTGTGGGTGTGAGCTAGTCGGATCTCTCTAAGCTAGTGAGGTCTCTCTCTTTACGGTGGTGGCTAGGCTATATTTATAGTGGTCTTTGTGCTCTTCCTCCAAACGAAGGCGGGAAGGGATCCCACAGTGGCCAATTTCCAAGGGGAACATGTAGTACATCCTATCCTGATGAAAGGTGGTCTTCGTCTGCAAAGCATCTGGTCGTGACGCCGTGGTGGGCTCGCTGATGACATCCGTCCTGCCATCCTAGCAGTCTTGGTCATGTTGCACGGGAAGGGAAACCTTTGGCTAATTCCTCGGAACCGCGCGCCTGCGCTTGCCTCCTTAGCACCATAGAGGAAACCGGCTACTCTATGCCGCTGGCGCCTGCCTGGCCTTTGTGGTCATGGCTGGTGTTACCTCAACCTCGTGAGATGGGCGCCTGCATAGAATTCTCTGCTCCTTAGGGGCCAGCCTGGGGAGGCCGCTCCTCCCGGAGGTCTTGGTGTCATCCGCCTCGCGAGTCTTGGCTCCTCGCAAGGGTCTTGTCTTGAAGGTGCTGAAGAACGGGCCCTACCAGGCCGTCGATGGAGCCACACCGTGGGCCGCAGGCAGGCAAGTCTGGGTACCCTGGTTCCCAAAACACCGACACATATAACTAACCTTGTTGTATGAGTGACTAAGTGATGACTATGTTTGACACGCAACAATCAGATAGCCTAACGCACCTAGACAGATGACGTACATAATAGTATTTCTTACAGTTCATCTTGTAGTTGGTAGTACTACCACTCGTTTCTTCACATTATATACATACAATATATATGGCCAACATTATTTAGCCAGCAGTTGGCTAACACTTAAATCAGATATGTAATTCTAAAAAAAACTTAAACGAGAGAAGTTTACCCAAAGCATGAAGGAGTTTAGTTGTCAAAGAATTAAATAGGTATGTTAATTTCTTTCTTAGAATTTAGCACCCCATCTAAGCACGTACTAGCTTTTTTAGTAGTACTATATGCATAATTTGGCGACGAGCGCTCCCTATATGTACCACCTTTTTTCTTTAATTTCATCTTGTGAGTTTTGCACCATCGTGCAATCCATCGATACTACTACTGTACAAAAATATACATTTAAAAGGCTAGAGGGCGGGGCAGTCTCGCTTGGTCGGTTTCATGAGAGGCGAGGGCCTTTGTGATTTGACGGCTAATTACTGCTGGAAGGCGAGGCCTTGTGATTTGAATGCTCGTATAAATGTTGCGGACGACCCGAGGAGGAGCAAAGAACTGTGTGGTATAATCAAGTTTTCCACCGGAGTACTAGTACGATGGAGGAGCACGAAACACGGCAGCCCAGTGTGATATGGCAATAAAAAATGATCAAATTTGCTAGCCATCGATCCCACGGTGCCCCTCATCGATAGCATTGTTCTATTCATGCCTTGCAGAGAACGTGACACGTGCGGTGAAACACCCGAAGCAAAATAAGAAACACAGGAGCAAAAGAAGAAGGAAGATTATCCCCCCCCCCCCAAATAAAGAAGGAATACGCACACACAAGTCTGGGGCGCTACTCTCTACTACATGAAGGGTTGCTGGCCACAGAGTCGTAACTGCTTATACATTGCCTCCATGACCTGCATCTCCTCGTGCATCTCCTCCTCCATCTTCTTCATTCTGTCCATGACGTGGGATTTCTCGACGCGAGCCTTCATCATTTGTTCCACGGTCGCATTATGTACCTTGACATCAGCCGGGTGCTCAATGCGGAGCTGCATCAACTCCTCCTTCTATTCCAAGACGAGGGTGTGCAGCATCTTCACCGAGGAACTACTCTTCTCATGCAGCTTCTCCAGCTGGCATTCTCCTCCTTTAGCAGATCGAGCTCGTGGCGGAGCTTCACCTTGTCCTATTGAAGTTGCAGGATTTCACCGGTTGCCTTCTTACCTGAGGCAACGCTCTCCTTTAGCAGCATCACCAAGACGGCGGTCAACTCCTCCTTGTTATCGAGCTCGGACATGTCGTCGAGGCTCTCCTTCAGCAGCTCCACCAAGCTGTCAATGAACTCCTTCGGCTTATTGAGCTGATCGGGCATGTCGTCGAGTGATAGCGACTCTAGCACTGACAGCTCGGCATGTTTGCCTCCGCGGCTAGGGTGCTCATGGGAGCCCTCGCCTGCCATGAGAGATCTTTCGAGGTCTCTACGAGGCGGCGAGCCCTCTCTTTTTTTCTGCGGACTTGGTCGCCGCTCCCTTGTTACGAGTAGTTCTCGACCTAGAGCTCTACACACCGGCCATGGCAAGGACAGACAAACAAGAAAGACTTATGAGGAGGAAGGTAGAGTGATTTTCGTCTAGGTAGTTCCCCTTTTTATAACCTAGAACTAGGACTAGTACTAAAACCTGCATAGTGGGAACAGTTCAGGTTTGATACGTACTAGGTGTGAGCAGGCTTGCACATAATTATAGCATGGTAGTACTACTTTGGAATGTGATGGGAACAAGCTGAAGGTTAATTGATGGTTTTGGTTTCAAGGCCCGAAACGGCTCCCGATGAGTTTCCTGGAACACAAATTTTAAGTGCTACTGCTCAAATGCGGCCGCACAAGTCAGTGATGTAACTGGTCATACATGTCACACCAACACTACAAAAAATACACTTCCGTGATGATACGTGTTTGTCATAGTAGGTCACGTTTTCCGTCATGCATGTACATCCATGACGATTTTATGACAGAATCAAGATAGTCATACCTGTGCTGTCGTAGAAGTGTTCCATGATTACCAAAATTATCATCACGGAAGTGTCCACTTCCATGATGATAAATGGTGCGTCATGGAAGTGTTTTCTTCAAGGGTAACCGACACGTGGCATCCATCGTAACAGGTTGCCGTTAAGCTATCGGGTCCGGTTTTGGATCCGATAACCCGTTAACAGCCCGGACCAATGTGGATTTTCCACGTGTAAAATTCTCATTGGCCGAAGGAAACACGTGTTGGCTCACCGTTGGGACAGATGTCATCCACTCATTGGACAGGAGGCGCCTATGATACGTCGACACGTGGCACAGCCCAACAGAGTCCCATTCAGGTGAAAAGTCCGGCCCATTTGACTTGGTCAAAAGTTAATGGGCCGGCCCATGGAAAGCCTGTTAACAGCCTGTTCGTATATAGCCCATGTACGGCCCGCTAACTCCCGGCCCATTACGGCCTTTCGGAATTAAGCCTAGTAGCTTCACCTGGGCCTTCCAATATGATTCAAACCCGTTTTAATTTCCGGCCCATGTATGGCCCATGATGTCTTCGGCCCATATGAGGCCCTTTATAACTCTGGACCCATTAAAGGCCCGAGATGAAACTGGCCCATAATGAACAGTGTATCGCTTTATACCCATTAACGACCCATTATTCCGTCAGCTGTTTCTAGCCCGTTTTAACTTTCGGCCTTCTAAGGACCCATTTATTCTTGGGCTCATTTCTACAATTTGGTTTGTTACGGTCCGTTACTGGCCTGTTCCGTTTGTGGGCCAAATTCAACCCGTGGTTACATTCGGCCCGTTTGTGGTCCGTTAACCCGATGGGCCGTTTACATAGCATTATCAAATACGGCCTATTAACGGCCCGTTATGGTCCACGAATTGTATGACCCATGTTTGGCGAAATGATTATACACCCCGTAGCAGGCCCATGGATCCTACGGCCCGTAGAAGACAGTGGATCCTACGGCCCGTAGAAGGCCCATGGATCATACGGCCGTAGAACGTCCATGGATCCTATGGACCCTAGATGGCCCATTGATCCTATGGCCCATAGAAGGCCCATGGATCCTATGGCCCGCAGGAGGCCCATGGTTACAACAGTCCGTGTGTTGCCATGGTTATTGTGGCCTGGTTACCAAAAATAGGTTATTGTGGCCACTAGAAAAACACGGAAAAATAACTACAGTGACTACAAGCAAACAACTAAAGAAGACAACAAGGAAATAAATAAGGAAGCAACTAACGCTAGCCTATTACAGCTATTACACAGATTACATCCACTGGGCATCAAAGTTCGCCACCAGTGCAAATATAGGGAACAAAGCAGCATATTACATACACAGGCCATCAAAATTGGCCACCAGTGCAAATAAACGCAGCAGCAAAACAAGTCCATAACTGAAATAACTTCAGAAGAGCTCAATAAACGTTATCCTGGGTATCCACCATGCTGGCAATAAGCTTAGCAAGCTTATTAGCTTTGTCCTGTTTGGCGCTAAAATCCTCCAACGCTTGTTGTTGCACCAGAAAGTATGCATCTGAATGCCCCAGGTACTTCCGTAGTCCTTCCACTTCTTGTTGCAACGCAGCTGATCGATGTCTTTTAGCTTGTAGTTGAGACTCAAGAAACTGAACTGATTCAGACAGTGAGTTTGAATAGCTTGTGCAAGCGGTAGTGGCCAGTAACTCGAACAGTAAACCAAGACAGGACTTTGGGGTTGTCTCATTGTCTTCAAGATAGTTTTCCTTAGCTATTCTATCAGCTTTGTTGGAGACAAACAAGGATGTCTCACAATCCTGAACCTCATCTGCATTACTTCCTTTACCATTGCTTAATAAGGCACTCTTCCCCAATATTCTGTCAGCATTCTAAAAGAAGAAACAAGCAGACCCATAACAGGTTCAGCATGTACTAGTATATGAAACTCATTTCGATGAACTAGTTCATTAGTAAGGTGGACAATATTAAACTACAAAGTATTCTATTGCCAAGTAGTACATTATAAAAGCATCAAACAAACATATCTCTATGTCGTATGGTCACTGCATTGTCTTGCGAAATCAAAATAAAGACACGGTTCAAACCATATCAGTTCAAGAGAAAGCAGCACTGAAAGAATACAAAGCGTGGGAAACTACACTGCACAACAAGATTTAAGATGGGTACCACGGGTCTACATGTACAACAACACTATTGGCTCTGTTGTGATGCTAGTAATGTGCATGATATGAGAAGTCAACTGTATACGCAATTGAAATTGAAATCAACAGAGCTACTTATAAGAGCAAATCTGTTAAAGAAACATGCATAAACATACCTGTTGTGTCATTGGAGTTTGCATTGGATTGTTCAATTTAAAAATAAGTTTGTATGGTTAAATACAATGATACAAGAGCAAAGCAGTATGCACGATAGCAATGGAATCTTAAATTAGAACAGTTGTTCTTCAGGTTTAAGCACTTGTTCTACATGAACAGAGTACAGTAAGACGCAAGCAAATAGTACTTAAAATAAAATGAGCTCATAGACCTTACCACATTCTTGGTTCGGGCCCAAGATAGAACAAAGCGTTCCATCATCATCCAATAATGTGTCTCAGAGAACGTAAGGGAATTTGATGAGTTTCTTTGCCGTGAAGCACGTTTTCTTGAGTAATTCGATACTACCACCAAGCATTCTTGAAGATAGCAGAGGTATTAGCATAGGAAATTTGTTGTATTATAACCATCATGGAGGTAGAATGTATGGGACAAAGCAAAGCAATTGCCATGAATACCATTATTTACACATAACTCCTGGACAAACACCTGCAACTGGCTTTTTCCTTCATCTTCAGTATAATATTTCGATGATGGGAAGATACGCACATAGGATTTAACAACATCAAATGCGATAGATGCTCAACTAGGAATGGTTGGCTGTGCTTCCCTCACAGGAATAGGTGTACTAACTGGTGGAGTTGGGGTTCGCCTTGGTAGTACTGGAGCTTTTGGCACTGGAGCTGCTTTACTAACTGCTCTTGTTGGGGAGCTCTGTGGTGGAGATAGTGTTGTGTCAACACGAATAGGGTTACTATCTGCTAGGGTTGGGTTAGATTGGGTGAAGCTGGTTTTCTGTCCATCGCAGTAGGGTTACAATCTGTGAGAGTCTGGGTTATGTGTGGTAGGGCTGGTTCTCGTGCATGTACAACCGGGGGCTATCTCCGCCAAGAGGTAGCACTGTTTTATTTGAAGACCATACTTTTACTCCGCTAGATACTACCATCACCTGGTCCAATTCAAATGACTGATAAACAGGAAACATAGTTGAATGTACAAACATTGTATGAGAGACAGATGCAATAGATAGTGTGGAAAAAAGAGGGCATGAAATAGTTGACAGGTAGCACTTTCTCTGAATCCATCTCTGAGGAGCTATCGGGGCCCAGTAAGAGATCTGCTTCGACAGGTAGCACTGTCTGCTCTGAAGGCCTTGTTTTCACTCCAGATTTTTCCATCACCCACTCAAATGGCTGATTCACAGGAAGAGTAGTTTAATGTACAAACATTGTCGACAAATGGAAATGTAATGAAGAAAAGGATGGGCAAGATAACATTAAAATATATGATGCCTGGTTAAATAGGATGGCATTGCACATTTCACATATATTATGGCTCGCTAAAAGACATGAGACTGCATAATTTCCATATATGATATTGAAATTAAACAGGTGGCATTACAGAACATGTCTAAACTAAGCAAATGACATATATGATGTCGAAATTAGACACTTCAAGGCAACATATGCATGATATGACTAACATCATCATGCCAAGTTAGAGCAAACACCTTGGGAGCTAAATAAGAGTGGTCAGCTGCGTCTGAATCCGCCTCAGAACATATATCTTCCTCTAGATTACAATCTTGAGAGGGGGGAGAGTTTGCCATTGAACCCACCATGGAGCAATGTCTGCATGACATTGTATTTCTGCGCAAAACTCTTCTCTTTTTCTCTACATGTTCAGCATGACTGTGAACAATATATGACATGCATACAAAAAAATATAGTGAGATTATGTAAGCAGAGCATGCAGAAATCTAGAATAATGATAGCAGGCTAATGATTGCTTTAATTTAATAAAAAAACAAATGATGATTGCTTTAATATTTGTTTCCCACCAAAGATGAACAACATAGGCATACCTAGGTGAACCAGATATTAGACGGAGATACTATTCATTGCTGCCTCGATATGTTCCCCACAACTAATTTAGAACTCAAGTTTGAACATCAATTTGGACCTGACTGGGAGTCTAAGAGGTGAAAAGGATGATAAAGTAGTAGGTAATATTAAGCAATGCATAACATAAGAAGAAACAAAAGAGTGCGACCTCTCTTGTGGACCAGTGTACTCAACAGGTTCATCTGCTGAGCCGATGATGGTGATACCGTTGTGGTGGGTGCCGACGGCAGGGAAGGAGATCCGAGGTGGCGAAAGACAGTCAGGAGTCGTGATGTCTGGTTTGGTGGATGCTTTTGTCGATGGAGTACCGCAGGTGAGGTGGACGACATCGCGGCAGAAGCAGGACAAACCACACAAAGTTTTCCTCAACACCTACCTGCAACTGAAGTAATTCTGTAAGGGCTCATTTGGCTTGCATGATTCTAAAAACGCAGGGATAGGAAAAACACTGGAATAGGATAGGAATGCACATGGGAAACAGAGCTTTTGTGACACAGGATTTCTGTCAACTTGGGTGTTTGGTTCACAGGAATTGGAAGAGCAGAGGAATGCAAAGAAACATGGTCAAAATACATCGAAACCATATGAAAGCGTGTACAGTGAGAATGTTATTCTACCACTAATGCACTTGGTCTTGTTTTCATGCATAGGATTTTGAAAAGTAGGTCCAGGTGGATGTTTTGCTCCATTCCTTTCAACAAAATGCATGAATAATTGAATAGTAGAGTGCCATCGGAAAATTTCCTATTGCTATGTTTTTGCGCTGAACCAAAATAGCCCTAATGGATCGACATGAATGTAGAGTAATAAGTGATGCGACAAGTGTACAACCTCTTTGCCGTAGCCATGTCGAGCTCAGCATCATTGGGTTGGTCACTGAAGAAGTTGAGGCAGAGGTGGTTGTCGGGGCTGTGGAGGAAGATCTGAGGAATCTGTAGACGGCGTCCAGGGCACTGCTTTGTTGTGATGGATAGTTCCGTCGTTGGAGCAGCTCCGGTGAGCCATAAGACGTTGAGGCTGAAGCAACACAAGACATACATCGTTAATCTCGAGTGGGATTCTAATAGAATCTCCAATAGATGATGTAAAATATATTACCAAAAATTGATAGATGTAAAATTTACATCAACAAAACCACCGGACTACAATAGATGAGGTAAAAACTGTTGACTCTTAACTTAACTGTCAAAACTGAAATTTACTTTGGATTATGTGTCAAAACTGAATGCAATGGTAGTAGAGAGGCACTTCACATGTTGTTTAGGGAGGGCCTGCGGTTCATCTTCAACCTGCACCCTCCTGAGCCGCCAGCCACCACCTGCCCCCGCTGCCCGCGGCCGGCGGCGCTCTCGCGCCGCCTTGCCGCCCCGAAACCACTCCCCACAGCTAGACCGCTGCCGCCCCGGCTAGCCCTCTAGCCCCCCGCCCGCCGCGCCAAGCTTTTTCTCCGGCGATCCCCATGCCACCGCCCCACTACCGTGCCCCCCACCGCTAGCGACCAACGCCCCCACCCTGAACCCTAAGATAGATAGTGGGGTACCTCTCCGTGAGCCCCCCCCCGCAAGGGTGGTTCTTCCTTAACTCCGGCGAGCCCCCCCCCACCCCCTGAAAATCGACTGACCCAAAAGTTTATTCAGTCGACTGAAGTGTAGCTAAATCAGAGCAGGGAAGCAGCACGAGTGAGGGGGAGAGCAGCAGCAGCAAAAGCGCGAGCGAGCGAGCAAGAGCCGGAGCAGGAGCAGCAACAGATCCGGCTGGTATGGCCGCCGCCGCCGAAGGGGCCTCGCACTGGGGGAGAGCCGTTGTGGAGATGTCGCCCGCGGCGCCGGCTTCGAGGTAGCCGTGCCATGGTGGTGTGGGATGGAGCGCCGTCAGCGCCGGGAGGTCGAATTAAGGAGAATGTAACACCCCAATATTTTGACCTTGATTTATTAATTAAAATTTTGCCAGGAAATTAAATTTTTATTTTCTGGTTTTATCATTTAATTTCAGATCACTCCGTCCCTCTGAATTTCTTTTTTTTGGAGTTTTTTCCTTCTAGGTGGAAACCTTTCAAAAAAAATATTATTGGACTTGTATATCTTCCCAAGACCATTTCTTTTTATCAGCGGAATTATTTCTACAATTATTTTTCCTGAACTTTAATTCTTTTTAAATGGTTTCTCATAAGCCTCAGAGCCTCTTTTGCACTACAACCCTTTGATTTATTTCTTTAAAAATTTCACCAAAGTTGGGAGATGTTAGTAGTAGTGTATAATTCATTTATATGCAAAGACCCACGGGTGTTCTTTGAAAAGATTTGAGCAAAACATCCTCTTTTGCTCTCTGGCCAAATTTGGTATTTTCTACTGCAACCCTATTTTGTTTTGCTCTAGTGCCCATGAGATCTTCCTGCTTATAGTCCACCCTACCAAACCCTTAAGTCTAGGAGATTGGACCCATTGGAATATTTTTGGCCCATGCAATAATAGCCTTTATTTTCTGGCCAGATTTGGTTTTCTCAAAAACTTGCACTAGGGAGTTTTTGTTTTTGTCAAACTAACCTTGCCACCCTCTTTATCTTCTAAAGAGACTTTGATTTGGAGTTTTTGGCCACCCCAAGTGATGCCTAGAAGCCCATGGCATTCTGTCAAGAACCTTGTGTGCATTGCCAAGTTTTGGCTTAGTTTTTAGTTTGTGTTATGAACTTGATCCCCTGACCCAACCACCATGTCCACTAATCTCCTTGCCACATCTAGCCTAGACCTGTTAAACCCCAGCCTCACCCAAACCTCCTGGCATGCCTTAGCATTTTTCCGAACACATGGCATGCGTGCACTGGGCGCGGCCAGAGCGCGCATTTTGCACGTGTGCTGCGAAGTCGCCAGCGTCCGCCGCCGCCTCCCAGCCTGCTCGTCCCTCCCACTCACAGCCATCGCGCCCCGACTCCTCCCTCATTGCAGAGCCACCCTGGCCACCTCCTGGCACCCCACAGTGCCACCACCGCAAGCCGCCACGTCCGCCGCAGGCTCCTGCCATGGACGGCGCCGCCCGAGCCACAACCGCGCGCCAGCTCGCCCCAGAACAGCCCGAGCTCACCCTCTCGCCCGGCCAGACCCCGCCAGCCATCGCCACGCGCCCCCTGGCTATAGAACGGCGGTTCGCCGTTCCTATCCACTGCCACCGTCGAACCGACTTCGACCGCCTATAAATAGGAGCTCCCGAGCTCGTCCAGACCTTCAGGCGACCTCAGGCCATCCCTCTAGTGCTCCCATAGCCAGCAATCGATGAGGGAGGCCGTCTTCATCATCTCCGGTCAGTTTGGCCGCCGCCACACTCCGATCCCGTTCGTCGCGAGCAAGACCTCCCCAGTCCATCCAGTGCCACCGTCTGACTCCCCTTGACCTTGCGGAGCCACCCCACCTGTCAAACCCGATCGGGAGCCACCATAGCTCGAGACCCCAATCCTCCCGAAACCACCGTCTGCCCATGGAGCTGCGCCGCGGCGACCCTCCACCCCGTCCAGCCTATCGATCACTGGGAGGACCGCCCTGGACCAGCGGAACCATCCCCGCCATCAGAACCCCGCGGGGAGCCGCCGTTCGTCGACGGCGATCGCCGGAGCCCCGCCACCGATCGGCCAGAGGGGAACGAGGCGCGGGCGACTGGTCAAACCTGACCAGTGGGCCCAAGGGACCCACTGTCAGTGACCCCGAGCCGGCCCGCGCTGGTTTAAGTGGAAGCGTATTCCACCACATACGCCTTCGCTGGAGGAAAACGTAAGTGCCGCCGAACCTTTTTTCTATTTATGTTTTATTTAAAAACAGATTTTTGACTAAACTTTGACTGGCTATAACTTTTAAAATACAAGTCCAATTGATTTGATTCCTTTTCTGTTGTTTCTCAAATTTTGTCTAGTTTATTTTCATATTTATTTGAAAATTTTCCAAACAACTTTTTTGTACTATTTTGAAACTATGTGTTAATTCAAATTTTAGTAAAATAGGATTTTGAAGAAGAAGGCAACTTCCAAAAAGTGCACCCCCTTGCATACTCTTGAAGGCAAGCATTCTGAACCCCGGCATAATATTTGTTATGTGTCGTTCGATGCATATACAACACCACCTTGATGCGAAGTATTCGGTATTTTATGTGGTGCTAGGACCATATTCATGAGTGCATAATAATGATTCCCTGCTGTTCAAATTTGATATGCTTCTGATAGTAATCACCCTCGTATGCCTTACATGCCTATCGAAAGGAATCCGGGAAAGTCTCTTTCTTGGGTAGACACGAGCTTGTCTCTAGTTCTTCGTCGAGACGGTTATGTACGGTTAGGCATGATGAGTATGATGAGTGGTGATTCTGTCTGATTGGTGTGAAATATATTTCTTATGCTTATCATGTAGGAAATGCTTTAACCTCCTGAGTCAACCGTAGATCGAGTCTTGTTCTAGTAATCCCCATACTTGTTTCGTACTACCACTTGTCCCTGCCATAGGTAGGGTACGGTTCAGTAAGTTGTCAACCCCTTCCTAGCACACACCGTACAGAGAGGCCATGGTGGAAGATACCGGCTGCATCCGGTAGACATGCCACCTGGTCCGGGGGCATGGGTGTTTCCGGTTGGAGCCGAGGGGGTAGCTCCCCTAGTTTGCGCGTGTTATAAATTTTGTGATCCCGTTCTAGTCGAGGCTGTAGCCTCCCCACTTAGAGTTTTGCTTAACGGGTGTCGTGGGTGATTCCAGACACCTGTAAGTTGGGTTGGTGATTTCAATTAAAAGATCGTAGACGGAATTAGTCCCGATGGACTAAAGGAATCCGTTACTCGTGGGTAAAGAGTACACCCTCTGCAGGGATTATATCTATTCGAATAGCCGTGTCCATGGTTAAGGACTACAGTCTAGGATGGGTCAAGTGTCGGTCTTAGTGTCGGTCTTCGGAGGAAAAATTGCTAAACCAGAACATGGATCATGACTTGTGACTCATGATGATTATGATTACTATTATCATGGACTAACCAATTACATTATTTGAATTGTTGAGTATCCCTGGGACAGTTCTACCTCCTGGATATTTACTGTGATTATTCTCTTATAAGCCCTTTATGTGACGTCGCTCAGACGCCCGACTGTGGCATGTTTGTTATTTAAATTATTTATGAGCCCTTTATGTGGTGTCGCTCAGACGCCCGACTGTGGCATGCTTGTCATTTAAATTACTTATAAGCCCTTTATGTGGTGTCGCATAGACGCCCGACTGTGGCATGTTTGTTACTTATTCCCTTTATAAGCCCTTTATGTGACCTCGCTCAGACGCCCGACTGTGGCATACTTGTTATTTAAATTATTTATAAGCTCTTTATGTGGTGTCGCACAGACACCCGACTGAGGCATGCTTTATATTACTATCCTCTCGAGGCGTCGCTTGAGACACCCGATCGATGCATTCTATTTCCACTCCCTTATTGCATATTCATGTTGTATATGAATAACCTGCTTGCGTGCATCACGGATTTTTTTTTATTTCGTGACTGACGTTGTGATCATGAAATATTTCAGAGCATGATTATCATTCATTATGTTATACCTGTGTTCATAATGTTTGCGAGTACATTCAAAGTACTCACTGGCTTGTCCCTGGCTATTGTCTTGGCCAGATTTCTTGCATGGAGAGGAGCGTTGCGATAACAGCCCCGGAACCTACGCAATGTTGTTAGTAGCCTCGCGAAGATAGGAGTTATCCAGGTCCGCTGTTCCTGTGGGAAATGGAGTCTCATAGACACTGATGAACCACAAACTGCTCCCGCCATCAACCACTAGAAACCATTTATTGTACTCATAGGCCAGAATGGTCTTGTACTACACATTTTGTATTTGGCTTGGAGTTTCTGTATCAAGTTGGTGTCTCATCAGCTAACAGTAATCCTGGGGCTGGTGAGCACAAGGGCCATTTTCTGGCAAATTAATATCCTGGAAAACCGGTCGCGACAACCTTGGTATCAGAGCCAGGCTGACCAATGGCTAATCCTATCTTAGCCAGGTCAGTAAACCTAGAATAACCAATCCACCAAACCTTAACCTAACCCCGACCAGACTTCTCGTGTAAGATAGCCACACAGTGACCTCGACACCTTTTGGCAGTCGGTGCCCAACATATCAGCCTAGCATGTCGATCACGCGCCAGTGACCGACGCCTAAATGGTCTCTTTCGCAAGCGTGTGAAGGAAGACTCTGTCCCCTTTTTCTATAAAAGGGCACGCTAGCCTTAACCCAGCACAGCACAACCTCTTTCCCAAACCGAGCTAAAATGCCTGGCTCCATTGTTCACAATGAGACCACAACAACCAACCTTGGAAGTTTTGTGACCGTGCTAGCAAACCTCACCCGCCGTGCCTTTGCATTAGAAGAGCCCCCAGAGTATGTTGTGTACCAAGGACCCATGAGCGGTGAGAGCCGTCAATTCTGGGCCACAGCGCGCGTCTATGGTAGGGGTCTATCGCTAGAACGCCCCTACAGGTTCACCGGAAGGACAACTTCCTTTGAGCCACAAGCCATCCAACTAGCTGCTCGAGAGGCTATGGTTCAACTCCGGCACTTGTCGCCCATAGTTAACTGTCGCTTGTTCTACTACTACCCTAGCCGTGACAGGTATGGTAGGCCACCCCAAGTTGCCAACAGAGATCATGAGACGGATCCTGCATTGTTGCATTTGGTGCGCTATGTAAGTGCACTAGAGGAAATGTTTGATCAAATCACCCTTGATCTGATCGCAGCTCATGGAGAACTGGTTCACCGAGCCCCGGTAAGAGGAGAAGATGAGCTCGACGCCGACAACCCAGTCGTGCTATTCGGACAACCGATCGAGTCCTTGAGGTCTGCCCTAGCCATCGACCAAAATACTTTGGTGTCCCCAGAAGCGCTTCGTCGCCGTTTGGGAACACGCTCCAACGGGATTGTGGCCAACAACCCCCGCGATGGTCATCATCGCTACCCCGACACTGCAGCCCCTCAACTCCATCCAGCTAACCCCGACGGTGAAACCCGTGGAGAAGCCTCGACGTCCACAAGGCACGTCCGCTTAGATATTAATGAGGTAGACTAAGTCACTCGAGTAGTACCGAGCCTTAGTATTTCTACGCCCTGTAATTGTGTGATCCTGTATCACCATAATTAATGCATCTTGCTTGTGTGCCTCTGTTTTGAATAGTAGCCATGCATAAGTATGTTGGCATGCGGTTGCATTCTTTTTTTAATGCCGGGCACAGATACCAAAAACCACCCCCGACGATATCCATAGTAATACATCACTTTTGTGAGATATGTGTATCCGTAGCATTGGCCCCGACCCCACATGGCAGATTCGACAAACTAGTTGCCCCACACCGTAATCGATAACCAAGCCCCAATGCTATATAAAAGGCCACCTCGGGACCTTGCCAAGTACCCCTCACCTTGTGCACAACTCTCACAGCCATTCCCTTGCCATGCCAAGCCCTAGTTTTTATCTGAGAACCCCAGATGCCACCCCAGGTAGTTTTGTTAAAATATTATGGGACATTACCTACAGTACCATGAGTGCTATCCATCCACCCCAGTACGAGTTGCTCAAATCGAGGATCACCCCATCCGCCTCGAAATATTGGGCAGTGGTGCACATCCCTCCCGCAAACCCAAACCAAGACCCAATGGAAGTCTCCTTCGTGGGGAAATCTATGCCGACTCCGCAAATGGCCATGGAAGCTGTTGCGTACGAAGCGCTTGCTCGCCTTCGATTCGCGGTACCCTATGCCAACGAATGAGGATATTATTACTTCCCAAGTCGTGCAGCACCCAGAGAAGTAGCATCTTTTCCGGGTGGACAAATTGAGAGAGACCCAGTACTGGCCAACCTTGCCCAGTATGTTATCGCTCAAGAGCGTTTGACCTAGCGGGTAAAGGGTTATCTCCAGAGCCTCGCTGATTTAAATCCTTAGATCGCCATTTGTAGACCACTGAGGCCCGACCAGGAAAGACGCATTCATCGACTAGTCAATCCGCTTCCCCCGATAGAAGAGGAGTGC
Source organism: Aegilops longissima (assembly GCA_021605205.1). Lineage (NCBI taxonomy): Eukaryota > Viridiplantae > Streptophyta > Magnoliopsida > Poales > Poaceae > Aegilops > Aegilops longissima. The sequence continues at coordinate 461,590,397 of CM038682.1, read as the reverse complement.
CCCATGCAGAGTTTTCTCAGACCTCGCCCATTTACCGTTGTCGTTGTAGACGTCACTGCTATGTTTATTGTCCTAGCATTTATTTATGTATTGCAACTTATGCGTGATACCCTAAATTTGTGCGATGAATTAAATTTTTAGTTTCAATTAATGAGAGTAATTTGTTCTGCTATTAATTTGATTAACTGCTTTCGCCCTCGGTAAATTCTGAAGTGAGATATTTCCCTGAGTTGTTGCGGCATATATCTCTTCACGACATAGATTTTTATTCACGCGGCACCACGACAGCAGACGCACAACCACAACCACTCAGCCACATGCACTAATTGCAAATCCTCGTGCATGTGTTGCACCTAACTGATCACCTCCCTAGCACACACAGCCTCGGAAGGAGAGATTAGTGGGCAATTATTCGGGGGCAAGTTGCCTCCAGCACACTGACAACAGTTAGCACCCGACACTGCACTTAATCCTCATTACCACTGCCACCGCGGAGAGCTAACGCTTGAGCGGCAGCATCACGACGATCATCGAGGATCATCACGCACAAGAGCACGGAGAACCCCAGCAATGCCGCCAACCCTCCGCACACTAGGATCATGTACCAGTCCGGCAGCACCTCCGCCATTAGAGCCTCGTCTCGAGCTCCTGCAAACATAAATGGAGGAGAAGGAAGGAGAAGGAGAAGCGAGGCCAGGTGTGAGGAAGAAGAAAGGAGCACCTCGGTCATTTTATAGCTCGAGATCGGTGTACGGTGGGCAAAGTCCACCAGCACCGCTCGTCGCTCGATCGCCGGTGTTCGGAGGCGAATCCGTGAGCTGTGCCGACAGCGCACTGACCCGCGAGGTGAGTGCACGCTGCACCGGCAGCTAGCACGCCGCGCACTACCGCAGTACGGCCTAGATGCTCTACGCGCTAAACGTCGCCGGTGGAGAAAGCGCGGAAAGCGCGCGAGAGAGAGGGAGAAGAGAGAGCCAGAGGTAGAAGTAGAGACTGACAGTGGGCCCCGGGTCCACCTGTCAGCCAGAGAGAGCACTGTGCTCTCGGGTACGACCAGCGTATTTTAGAAATTTAGAAATTTATTCTAAATTCACTGTAACCAAAAGTGGAAGCATCTCATTTTCCCCAACCATAGATTTTTCGATGTAGCGCCTGTATACCACACTGTAGTTTTACACCACTTAATTGGCCACTCATTGTAGCGACATTTTATTGCATGAGTAGGATGGTTATTTTTGTGATATTACTTTGTGATAGTAGGAGTAATTCTTTTCAAAGCAGCCCTTAGCAAATCTCGAGGACGAGATTTTTCTTAAGGGGGGAAGTGTTGTAACACCCCAAAATTTTACCTTGATTTATTAATTAAATTTTTTCTAGGAAATTAAATTATTATTTTCTAGTTTTATCATTTAATTTCAGATCACTCTGTCCCTCTGAATTTCTTTTTTTGGAGTTTTTCCTTCTAGGTGGAAACCTTTCAAAAACAATATTATTGGACTTGTATATCTTCCCAAGACCATTTCTTTTTATTAGTGGAATTATTTCTACAATTATTTTTCCTGAACTTTAATTCTTTCAAAATGTTTTCTCATAAGCCTCATAGCCTCTTTTGCACTACAACCCTTTGATTTATTTCTTTAAAAATTTCACCAAAGTTGGGAGATGTTAGTAGTAGTGTATAATTCATTTATATGCAGAGACCCACTGGTGTTCTTTGAAAGATTTGAGCAAAACATCCTCTTCTGCTCTCTGGCCCAATTTGGTATTTTCTACTGCAACCCTATTTTGTTTTGCTCTAGTGCCCATGAGATCTTTCCTGCTTATAGTCCACCCACGAAACCCTTAAGTCCAGGAGATTGGACCCATTGGAATATTTTTGGCCCATGCAATAATAGCCTTTATTTTCTGTCCAGATTTGGTTTTCTCAAAAACTTGCACTAGGGAGTTTTTGTTTTTGTCAAACTAACCTTGCCACCCTCTTTATCTTCTAAAGAGACTTTGATCTGGAGTTTTTGGCCACCCCAAGTGATGCCTAGAAGCCCATGGCATTCTGTCAGGCACCTTGTGTGCATTGCCAGTTTTGGGTTAGTTTTTAGTTTGTGTTATTGTCGGAGTAAATGACCACGGGTAGCCTAGTCGGCTCCCCCTGGGACCTCTGAAAAAATTATAAGCCAATCAGGCCATCCAAAATCCAAGACGCGGGGCCGCCTTCCCCCGGCCGGCTGACCCTCAGGCCGGCTGTCAGGAGGTGGCCCGGCCCCAAAACCTACAGGCCACAAGAGGGCCGGCTCCCAAGGAGCCGGCCACCAAAGGGCCGACTCCGCGAAGCCGGCTACGAGAAGGACGACTCCAAGAAGCCGGCCCCCCAGCAAGCGGCCAAGGCCGCACCCTCGGAATCTGCACCCACATAACGGTGATGAGACGGGGCGTGGCTACAGAGAAGCCTGCCACCCCCGCATCCCGGAGCGTGCATGGCCACAGAGCGCCGTACGGGGGCGGCATCACCCGTCCAGCGCGGCGCTGTTGCCATGCTGACCATGACGTCACCCACGATAGGTTGTCAGTACGACCCGCAAGCGGCGGGCCCCTCCGGTCAGAGAGATGCCCGAAGGCGGCTCGGCCTCCCCCAGTCGGCCTGAGATACGGCCGGCTTCCCATAGCCGGCTTGTTCCCTACCTCAAAGGAAACGCCTCATTAAGGAGACAAGACGAGGTGAGACTACAGTGATCACCGCTGAAAGTGCAACTATCCCTAGGTGGTTTTGGTAATTCATAACAACATATAGCTCATTGAGCTAATGCTATTCCAAGACTATTATTTTAGGAAAGCTCAATGAATGGCATGGCATGGATGATGAATGTGGATCCCTCAAAATACTAAGGACAAAGGATTGGCTCAAGCTCAAAAGCTCAAGACTCTTCATTTTACATTTTAGTGATCCAAGATCACATTGAGTCTATAGGAAAAGCCAATACTATCAAGAAGGGATGAGGTGTTGCTTAATGAGCCTTTTGCTTCATGTGCTTAGTGATATGCTCCAAAACCCTCAACTACTTTCCCACATCCACAAATGACCTAAACCTAAAGCCAAAATCGGTCACACCGATTCTTTCTATCCGCGCCACCGATTCCAAAAGTCATAGCCACTGCCACAAACCCTAAGCAAATCGGTCTTACGATAGGGATCTCGGTCTCACCGAGATGGGGTTTCAATCTCTGCTTCCCTTCGTAACGCTTCAGTCTAACCGAAGTGAGCGATCGGTCCCACCGAGATTGCAATGTAAACTCTCTGCTTCCTTTTGTAACATTTCGGTCTCACCGAAAAGAGCAAATCGGTCCCACCGAGTTTACCTGACCAACTCTCTGGTTAGCTAATTACCAAAATCGGTCTCACTAAGTTTGTGTAATCGGTCTCACCGAGATTACGTTATGCCCTAACCCTAACCATGCCGGTCTCACCGAGATGCATGTCAGTCCCATCGAAAATCACTAACGGTCACTAGGTTTACTAATTCGGTCCGACCGAGTTTAACTATTCGGTCCCACCGAGTTTGGTAAATTGAGTGTAACGGTTGGATTTTGTGTGGAGGCTATATATACCCCTCCACCTCCTCTTCATTCGTGGAGAGAGCCATCAGACTGAACCTACACTTCCAACTTATCATTTCTGAGAGAGAACCACCTAGTCATGTGTTGAGGCCAAGATATTCCATTCCTACAATATGAATCTTGATCTCTAGCCTTCCCCAAGTTGCTTTCCACTCAAATCATCTTTCCACCAGATCCAAAACCTATGAGAGAGAGTTGAGTTTTGGGGAGACTATCATTTGAAGCACAAGAGCAAGGAGTTCATCATCAACACACCATTTGTTACTTCTTGGAGAGTGGTGTCTCCTAGATTGGCTAGGTGTCACTTGGGAGCCTCCGACAAGATTGTGGAGTTGAACCAAGGAGTTTGTAAGGGCAAGGAGATCGCCTACTTCGTGAAGATCTACCGCTAGTGAGGCAAGTCCTTCGTGGGCGACGGCCATGGTGGGATAGACAAGGTTGCTACTTATGGACCCTTCGTGGGTGGAGCCTCCATGGACTCACAACCATTACCCTTCGTGGGTTGAAGTCTCCACCAATGTGGAAGTACGATAGCAGCACCTATCGGAACCACGAGAAAAACATCCGTGTCTCCAATTGCGTTTGAATCCTCTAAACCCTTCCCTTTACTTTCTTGCAAGTTGCATGCTTTATTTTCCGCTGCCAATATACTCTTTGCATGCTTGCATGAATTGTGTGATGATTGCTTGACTTATCCAAAATAGCTAAAATCTGCCAAACTATAAAATTGGGAAAAGGTTAAGTTTTTATTGGTCAAGTAGTCTAATCATCCCCCTCTAGACATACTTCAAGGTCCTACAAGTGGTATTAGAGCTTTGGTCTCCATTCGCTTTTATTTCCATAGCTTTTGGTGGTCATAGCCTTGGTTTCACAACCTAGGAGAGTATAGCGTCTAGCGAGGGAAATTATCACCATAGAGGTCCTTACTTTGATGGTACTAATTTTGCTAGTTGGAAGCATAAGATGAAAATGCATATTCTTGGACATGACCCCGCCGTTTGGGAAATTATTTGTATTGGCTGGCAAGGTGAATTCTTTGATGGGAGAGAACCGAACCGTGAAGCTAATGCGGAAGAATTGAAGATGCTACAATACAATGCTCAAGCATGTGACATCATCTTCAACGGATTGTGCCCCGAAGAATTCAACAAAATCAGCCGTCTTGAGAATGCAAAGGAAATTTGGGATACTTTGATTGATATGCACGAAGGTACTGAGTCCGTCAAGGAATCCAAGTTGGATGTGCTCCAAAGACAGCTTGACAAGTTCAAAATGAAGGATGGTGAAGGTGTCGCTGAAATGTACTCTAGGCTTGCTCTTATCACAAATGAGATTGCCGGCTTAGGGAGTGAAGAGATGACCGACAAATTCATCATCAAGAAGATCCTAAGAGCATTGGATGGAAAGTATGATACCGTGCACATTGATCCAAATGATGCCAAACTACAAAGATCTCAAGCCAACGGAAATCATTGGAAGGATTGTTGCTCATGAGATGTCACTCAAGGACAAGGAGGAACTTCACAACAAGTCAAGTGGTGCTTACAAAGCCTCAAGTGAAGCCCCCACATCATCAAGTGAGAAACCAACCTTCAATGAAGAATTGAGCTTAATGGTGAAGAACTTCAACAAGTTCTACAAAAGTAGAAGCAAAGAAAGAAGCTCCAAGTCAAGGTCTTACAATGACAAGATCTTCTAGTCGAGAGCGCAATTGCTACAATTGTGGGAGACCCGGACACTACTCCAATGATGTACGACACCCTACAAAAGAAGAGAAGATTCTCCAAAAAGAAGAAGCAAAAGAGAAGAATCACCACCGAGAGAGAGAAGGAGTAGAGATGATCGTTATGAACGAAGACCCTCGCGGAGAAGCAAGGATTCGGAAAGGAAGGACAAGTCATCAATGAGCTACACAAAACGAAGACATCAAGCACATGTTGGTGAATGGGTTTCCGGCTCCGACTCCGACCATCACTCCGAGAGAAGCTATCACTCCGACTCCGAATATACTCAAGATGAAGGTGTTGCCGGTCTAGCACTTGTGTCAACCAACTCCTACGACATATTTGATTCACCAAATGAAGGAATTGGAAGATGCTTCATGGCCAAAGGTCCTAAGGTAACACATCCTGAGTATGTTGATTTTAGTAGTGATGAAGATGACTTCCTAGGTGATGATGATTTACTTGTTGACAACTCTAGTGATGAATACTATGATGAAACGTCAATTAATCATGCTAATCAAACGAATGACAATGATAAGGAGAAAATTGAGCTTCTAACTAAAGAACTAAACACTCTTAAGTTGGCTCATGAAACTATCTTCGAAGATCATCGAGAACTTTTAAGGGCTCATGATAAGTTACGCTTTGAAAAGCTCAATCTTGAGCAAGAGCATGAGTTCTTAAAGGCAATCAATGATGATGTACGCAAGAAAAGTTCTTCTTACATTGCCAAGCGTTTACTCTTATCTACTTACATGCTTCAACTCAAGTCTAGTAACAAGTACAAGAAAGATACTTCCTCTAGTAGTAACAATAATAATGTCAAATCCAATGTTGTTGCTTCTAGTAGATCTCTTGATTCCACTAATGATTCTCTTAGCCAAGTTACACTTGAGCAAGAAAATAGCTTATTGAAGGGAATTATAGAGAAAGGTGTTTACAAGAGCCTTACCGGGAGTAAGCAATTCGAGGAAATTGTACGCAAGCAAGGAAGGCACCGGAAGAATCAAGGTGTTGGTTTTGAACGAAAGTTCAACGCCAATGGAGTTGAGTGGGAAGAAGATCAATACCCCAAGACAAAGTTTGTTCCTCAACAAGAGAAGTATGATCCTACTTCCTTCAAGGGGACACAAGCTCAAGATGATCTTCCACCACAAGACCACAAGAACAAAGGCAAGGACAAGCTTCAAGAAGAGATTGATGCATTTGAAGAAGCACCTAAAGCCTTGTTCGAGTGGGTCCCCAAGACTACTTCAAGTTCTACTTCATCAAGTACAACTACAACTCCAAGGATTCCCATCAAGATGATGTGGATCCCGAAGAAGAAGAACTAGAGAGTTCTTGAGGGTGACTCCGCCAATATTCTTCACTCATATCATTTTGGCAAGAACAAGTGCAATCAACTTTCACATCTTGCACTAGTTCAAGGAGTCACAAACCCTCATGTTGGTAAGGCAAGGGACAAGGTAACCTAATGTTTTCATGGACATCATCTTGTGTGTGCATCACTCTATGTCTATGGATATTCTTGTTTGTTCCTTGTGGGACTAACCCATGTAGGCAAGCTGAAAGTGCAACTCACTCCAAAGGATTGCTCCAAATGATCTACATCAACATTGAGCATCTACATCTTCAACACCTACATGAATTCATCATCGACAAAACCCAAGGTTAGTTCAACCCTCTAAGGGGGGATCTCACATCTAGGGGGAGCTTAACTCTAAGAATTGAGTCAAAGCAACTCTAATGGTGTGAACAAATTAATGCATTATGTAAAAGTGGTAACCCCACTTGAGCTTAAACGATGAGTATGAACTATGATCAAATGTTCTCATTTGACTCATAAGTCAATATACTCATATATAGATGACCTAGTCATCGCCAATTGATTGATAGATGCTAGAATTGGTTGTGCATGCTTTGATATATATTTCAATTGCCATCTTATTGTGTGAGAATGTTGGTGCATATTTTACTCATTCAAGGACATCCAATTGTTGTTTTGTTTGATTGGTCCTTTCTTCTTTTGGCCAATTGGATGGACAAGAATGCCTAAGAACCTTCTTTAGCTATCTATGCTTTTCTCGTCTCAAACTCTATTCATGCTACATCACAAAGTTTGATCAAGTCAGATTCGAACCACTCTGTGTGAGGAGCACTCGGAGTCCCCGATTCGTCATAGACTTAAACTTCCAAAACCTCTTAATGATTCTCGGTCTGACCGATCCTTCCATTTTGGTCCTACCGAGATCATCAAGTTGATCTGAGTTTTCAATCTCGGTGCAACCGATTTGAACTTTTCGGTCACACCGAGTTGTTTAGAATCGCTTGCGATTATGCATCTCGGTGCCACCGAGTTGTTTCACTCGGTCACACCGACAGGGTCGGGCTATATATAGTCAGGGGCAAAATTTTGGAAATTTCTCTGAACCCCTTTGCCCGCACATCAGCTCGCTCTGCCATCGTGGTCTCCGAATCGTCTCCTCGTCGCCAGCAGCCTCCTCCGCCGTCAACGGATTTCGTCCCCGCCGTTGTCGTCGTAGCAAGTCCACCGCCAAGTTAGGGTATGGACTTGATCTTTGTGCTATCCACGTCTGATTCCTAGCACATTGTTTTCACATTGAATCTTGCCACGATTGCAACTCGTCTATCCAGCCAAAGTAGTTCATAGATTAGTTGTGATTCGGATTTTTATGTTTAGGTTTCCGCCGAAACCATCTCGGACCCACCGAGTTGAAAAAATTGGTCTCACCGATTTGGCTTATGCCATTGCACTAGTGACTCTCGGTCTGACCGAGATTTACTAATCGGTGCAACCGATTTGAGAATTCTGTGAAACCCTAGCAGTCTCGGTGCCACCGAACTGAAACTCAGTCCAACCGAGATCATCAGTTTAGGTTCCAAAACTGCTTCGGTATCACCGAGTTTGAAAATCCGTGGATCCAAAATGCTTTCTGTGGAAAACTAAAACTGAACTTTTGATTCATTCTTTTGCAAAAACCTCTGCATTTTGTGATGCTCATCTTTTCTATCTCATCTATAAACTCTTCACGTGGTCAGTGATCAGCTTTTGCAGTATGTCAGATCAAAGTGACAGCCAGAACAGGTCAGAAGAGCAGATAAACTTGAGTGAGGGCACTAGTCCCTCAACTTCAGATGAAGGGAGCAGAAGTACTTCTAGCAATTTGCCTAAGGCTGCTACTAGGCAAAGGAGGAAAATAAATTCAGATTCAGAGGATGAAGATTACAGGGCTGAGGAAGATGAGGCAACTTCAAAGAAAGAAGTGCCCAAGAAGGAAAGGGTCATGAAGACCAAAAGGACTGCAGGAAGACAACCAATATCTAAGGCCAGAACATCAACTCAACTGCCTGAAAATCCTGATCCCAAAGAGCCAGTTGCTGAAAGCAAGAAGAGGAAGGAAAGGGTCAAGATGACCAAGGCCAAAGTTATTGGGAAGCCTTCCATGATGGAAGAGGAAGAGCCTGCTGCACCAGCACCAAAGGCACCAAAGCTAATGGGTGATGCAATCAGATCAGGGGCTGCCACATCTAAGCCCAAGGAAGCACCCAAAGCTGCCCCCAAGGCCAAGTCTGCACCAAAGAGGAATACTAGGAGTATTCCAGCTGCTGAGAAGAACAAGTCCCCAGTGCCTGAGGTTGATGAGGAAGATGAAGAAGGACAAGTTCTGAGGAAGCTCAAGCCAAAGATACCAGATCACAATGATGCCCATCCTCTGGCTGAGAACATGAGAGTCAGGAAGGACTCAGGATTGAGGGAATGGAGAATGGAAGATCCATATGCATCAAGGAGAAGAACTGCTGTTGATTACAGGTTCCTTACAAAGGAACAGCAGGACTTCTATGAGACAATCTTGTTGGACAAGAAGCCCATTTTCTGTGATATGAGATGGGTCGACTGTAACTTCATCAAGGAGAATGAAGAGCACTATCCTGGAGTGCAGGACAGCTTTGTGAGTTGTGGAGTTGCATATTTTGTTGGGCAAAAGCTCACAAATTGGAATGATGAGCTTATCATGCAGTTTTACTCCACAGCACATTTCTACCCAGATGGGAGAATTGTTTGGATGTCTGAAGGTACAAGGTACCAGTCAACTATTGAGGAGTGGGCAAAGCTGATAAATGCCCCAGAGGAGAATGAGGATGACCTAGACATCTATGCAAATAAGAAAAAGGATCACAATTCAATGGCTCGCATGTACAAGGAAATTCCAAACAAGGCATTAGAAACTCACAAGTTTGGATCAGTTCACTATCTGCTGTCAGGGTTGCCAACCATCAATTGGATTCTGAGGCACACTTTGTTGCCCAAGTCTGGTTACCATAACATGATCAGAGGGCATGCCATCAACATGTTGCATATGTTTGATGTGCCACATAAGTTTAAAGTCATGAGCCTGATCATTGAAACTATCAAGAGGACTGCAGCAGATCAGAATAGGAGCTGTGGATATGCACCTCAGATTCAAGAACTGATAAACTCAAAGATGGGCACAGGAAAATATCAGTTGGATAAGGAACACTTTCCACTTTATCCAGACTTTGAGGACAATGAGGTTGTCATGAATGAAGATGATCCACAAACAGTTCAAGATCAGGAGAAGAAAGAGAAGGCAAAGAGGGAGAAGGCTGGCAAGATGCCAACTCAAGAGGAGGCATCTGAGTATCTCTTGAAGAACAAGCAGGAGCAACTTGGTTACTTAATAGCATCAACCTTGAGGATTGAGAAGGATTGGCCACCTAACTCAAAATCGGGAGAGCACTGAGAGAATCATAGAACAAAAGTTTATAACTTAGATGTGAAAGTAATCGAGATTCAGACTGCAGTGGAGGAGCTACAAGAGGACATGCAGGAGAGGAAGGGCAAGACAACAACAAATGTGTTTGCCAGAGTGCCTAGAGCCCAGAGGTCATCACAGTTGTGCGATTTCGACACAAGAGCAACTTCATCTGCACCAGCTACAGCCTCAAAGCCACTAGCTCCAAAGACCTTCATCAGCTCCAGCTCCATCTACATCAATCAAGTCTTCGTCCAAGGAGCCATCTCTACACCACCACCGAAGATCAAGCCGAGAGTCGATCTAGCACTATGCATTTTCTATGAACTTTTGGTAACTTGTTGCCAAAGGGGGAGAAAAATGTATAGATCATAGGCTTTGAGAGAGAGAGTGTTGCTTTTGTTCTCTCTTGCTTTATTTGGAGGTTTTTCAAACTTTGTTTGCTTTTGGTTGAGATACTATGTGTGTGAGACATTGATGATCATGTGTTTGATCATAAGCTACACTTATGCATGCTTGATATTATCCTATCTATCTTATGTGATCACTCACTATGCTTGGTGATGAGTGCATGTATTCATTGTTTATTATTTTGAGCGCTCCACCAAGATGTATGTGACATGGAAGAGTAACCCATGAGCCTAATTCATTGTGCATTTGCAGTCCAAAGCAAATCTAAATCTATGCACAAATTTAGGGGGAGCTCTTGCTTATCACATACTTCTCAAAGCGACGATGTTATTTAAATCTTATTATCATTTGTTGAAGCTTTGATCTATATGTTGTCATCAATTACCAAAAAGGGGGAGATTGAAAGTGCAACTATCCCTAGGTGGTTTTGGTAATTCATAACAACATATAGCTCATTGAGCTAATGCTATTCCAAGACTATTATTTCAGGAAAGCTCAATGAATGGCATGTCATGGATGATGAAAGTGGATCCCTCAAAATACTAAGGACAAAGGATTGGCTCAAGCTCAAAAGCTCAAGACTCTTCATTTTACATTTTAGTGATCCAAGATCACATTAAGTCTATAGGAAAAGCCAATACTATCAAGAAGGGATGAGGTGTTGCTTAATGAGCCTTTTGCATCATGTGCTTAGTGATATGCTCCAAAACCCTCAACTACTTTCCCACATCCACAAATGACCTAAACCTAAAGCCAAAATCGGTCACACCGATTCTTTCTATCCGGCGCCACCGATTCCAAAAGTCATAGCCACTGCCACAACCCCTAAGCAAATCGGTCTTACCGATAGGGATCTCGGTCTCACCGAGATGGGGTTGCAATCTCTTTCCTTCAGTAATGTTTCAGTCTAACCGAAGTGAGCGATCGGTCCCACCGAGATTGCAATGTAAACTCTCTGCTTCCTTTTGTAACATTTCGTCTCACCGAAAAGAGCAAATCGGTCCCACCGAGTTTACTCGACCAACTCTCTGGTTAGCTAATTACCAAAATCGGTCTCACCGAGTTTGTGTAATCGGTCTCACCGAGATTACGTTATGCCCTAACCCTAACCATGTCGGTCTCACCGAGATGCATGTCAGTCCCACCGAAAATCACTAACGGTCACTAGGTTTACTAATTCGGTCCGACCGAGTTTAACTATTCGGTCCCACCGAGTTTGGTAAATTGAGTGTAACGGTTGGATTTTGTGTGTTGGCTATATATACCCCTCCACCTCCTCTTCATTCGTGGAGAGAGCCATCAGACTGAACCTACACTTCCAACTTATCATTTCTGAGAGAGAACCACCTACTCATGTGTTGAGGCCAAGATATTCCATTCCTACCATATGAATCTTGATTTCTAGCCTTCCCCAAGTTGCTTTCCACTCAAATCATCTTTCCACGAGATCCAAAACCTATGAGAGAGAGTTGATTGTTGGGGAGACTATCATTTGAAGGACAAGAGCAAGGAGTTCATCATAAACACACCATTTGTTACTTCTTGGAGAGTGGTGTCTCCTAGATTGGCTAGGTGTCACTTGGGAGCCTCCGACAAGATTGTGGAGTTGAACCAAGGAGTTTGTAAGGGCAAGGAGATCGCCTACTTCGTGAAGATCTACCGCTAGTGAGGCAAGTCCTTCGTGGGCTACGGCCATGGTGGGATAGACAAGGTTGCTACTTCGTGGACCCTTCGTGGGTGGAGCCTCCGTGGACTCACAAGAACTGCTACCCTTCGTGGGTTGAAGTCTCCACCAACGTGGAAGTACGATAGCACCACCTATCGGAACCACGAGAAAAACATCCGTGTCTCCAAGTGCGTTTGAATTCTCTAAACCCTTCCCTTTACTTTCTTGCAAGTTGCATTCTTTATTTTCCGCTGCCAATATACTCTTTGCATGCTTGCATGAATTGTGTGATGATTGCTTGACTTATCCAAAATAGCTAAAATCTGCCAAACTATAAAATTGGGAAAAGGTTAAGTTTTTATTGGTCAAGTAGTCTAATCACCCCCCCCTCTAGACATACTTTAAGGTCCTACAGCTGCCAAGGCGGCGGCATTGTAGCCATGCTTACCCCGACAATGCCCTCGTCATCAGGATTGAGGCAACAGTAACCAGCCCCCGACAAGGCCCTCGGCCGGTGGGACCAGCTTGTCGACCAAGAAGTTGGTAGCAAGGACCCACCAATCGGCGGTTCCCAGCCGTCAAGGAGAAAGCCAAGCGAGCGTGAACACCGACGGCTAGGGCCCGTGCCCAGCCGGATTACCATTGTACCCCTGGGGGGTAGGCCTATATAAACCCCACATGGCACCCATGCAAAGGGTTGATCTCTTAGAGTTTTAGACATCAGATAGGGGGAAGAGGAGAACTAGCCGTGCCCTTCTTCTTCCTTTCACCGAAACAACTCAAGGAGCCTCTTGTAGCTACTTGTTCACCTAGTGATCATGCAGAGACCCCGCAGAGCAGCAGTAGGGGTGTTATCTCCTCGGAGAGCCCCGAAGCCGGGTAAGATTCGCCGGCGTGCATGCCTGCGCCTCATCCCGTTTCCAGGCACCGGCGACGTCTTATTGGCTCCCACAATGATAACCCACCCGTTGGCATATGTCGCACCTACCACCCGACAATGGCGCCCACCATGGGGCCAGGTGCACCGTCGTCCGGAGATCTGTTCTGGACGGGAACCTTCTTCCTCCCCAGCGAGCGTAGCCAGCCCGGCACACCCGATGGCGCTTGCCCCGACGCGCTGCAAGGAGTCGCTAACGCTTGCGCGGCGAGCTGCCTCGCCAATCTTCTTGGCGAGGCTCGCATCTCCGACGAGCCCGCCTCCGACGCGGGCACAGGCTGCCCCGAGAGCCACCTCGTCAGCCTCCTTGACCAACTCCACGTCTCTAGCGAGCCTGCTGTGGATTTGGAGTCGGTCGGCTCCACCGACCTGATGCTTGTCGACTCCGACACGGCATCACTCGACGCTTTCCCCACCAACATTGTGATCTTCAACGACCCGCTCCCCCAAGCCGACAGTTGTGGCAGTGCCGTCACTGAGGTGCTGGTCATCAGTCACGACGGCCCCACATGCGAGAACATCCACGATGCCCTGCAAGTGGCGCTGCACGACCTGTCCGCCCCTCTCTCGGCCGACGCCGACGCCGGGGCACTGGAGGCGCGCCGCCTCGCCCTCCACGCGGAGGGCCAGAAGATAGCTTCCATGAGATGACTCACTGAGGCTCACCAGCGCGAAGACGACCGCGCCGCCTTTGGCACGCCACCCCTTGACGGGCCGAGCCGAATCGGCGTCGTCAAGAAATGTGGCGCAGTCATCACCGACATGCTGGGAGCGGACCGCCCAGTCTACACCACGCCCCTCGAGAACCTACGCGCCGCCCAGGCGGCCGAAGAAGAGCTGAACGGACTAGGGCCCGACGAGCTCCCCTATATGGCTAGACGCATCCAACAACTGATTGGCGCGCCAGAGCGCGCATGAAGACGCGCGCGGCCGAAGCCCTCCCAGCACGCCGAGAAACGCGGCGCGACGTTACGCCACGCCGACCGCTGGCAACACCACAGACGGCGCGAGAAAGGAGCCGGCTGCCAGCCGCAGCCAAACCCGGATCTCCATCGAGCACGACGCAGAAGGCCGTCCTCGAGCCGTGGAGCGGCGAGGCAACCCGCCCCCTCCTCCGCCACGCGGGGAAATATATCCCGCCCGGCCGCCTGTCACGCATCCGACTCTCAACGGCCGACTAGGCCGTTGCGAAGGAGTCGGCGAAAATGACGCCCGCCACCGGATCGACCGCCTAGCGCGATCCCTGGTATTGGAAGAAGAAGACGATGTCGGTCCGCCTTGCTTCGGCCCCCGCATCCACGATGAGCCCTTCCCTAAAGGGTTCTCGCTCCCAAGAGACACGCCCAAGTACAACGGCTCTGTGAAGCCGGAGGATTGGCTGATCGACTACTCCACCGCACTCAGCATAGTGAATGGCAACAGTCGCGTTGCCGTGAAATATGGGCCCCTCATGCTTCAGGGCACGGCGCGAACCTGGCTCAACAGCCTCAAGCCGTATAGCATCAATAGTTGGCTAGACTTCACAAGCCTTCATCCGCAACTTCACCAGCACTACAAGCGGGCTCCCAAGCCTGCATAGCTCTCCTTGCGCATAAGGACCCATCGAGTCAACTCGCGACTACCTCACGCTAATGGGCGAGCTCCGCAATTCCTGCGAGGGGTGCACGACGCTCAAGCCATAGAGTACTTCACCGCCGGTGCCGAGAAGGCACCTCCTCAAGCACAAGCTTCTGCGACGAGCCGACTACCCTTGACGAGCTGCTAGTCATAGCGACAAGCACGCCACCGCCGACTCTCGATGAAAACCGAGCTCCGGTGGACGCCCGGAAGGTGCTCAACCCGGCTCCCAAAACGCCGGCTGGCGACTCCAGCCGACGTCCGTACCAGAACGACAACAAGCGCAAGGGCCCAATGCCGCCTCCAACCAGTCAGCAGACCGTCGAAGACGAACAACCTAAGGGGCGGCCCACGCCCAAGAAGCCGAAGGGCGGCAGGCCGGCTTGGCAGCCGACTTTCTCCTACGAGCAAACCCTCGATGCCCCTTGCAAGTTCCACAGCAGCGCGAAGCCGTCCAACCATACAACCCGGAAATGCCACTGGCTCACCCGAATCACCAAAGGCGAAGGGATGGTGCCACCTCCGCCAGCTGGACAGCCGCCTCCGGCTCCTCAACAGTCGGTCGCTCGACCAGCAGTCGGGGCTGTCCAAGACGAGTTCCCCAACGAGCATGCCGCCTGCGTCGTCTTTACAAGCCAGCCTAAGGACCGGCGCAGCCGGCGCCGACAGCACCAAGAAGTCAACACGGTCGCCTCCAACAACCCCGAGTACATGCACTGGTCAGAAAGGCCTATCAGCTGGAGCCGAGCCGACCACCCAGAGGTGATGCCGTCCCCGGGCTCTTATGCATTGGTCCTGGAAGCAACCCTAGCAACAGACAGGCTTGCTGCCCGATTCTCCCGCGTACTGATAGACGGCGGGAGCAGTATCAACATACTGTACCGCGACACCATGGAAAAGCTAAACATCAAGACCAAACACCTCATGCCAAGCCGGACCATGTTCCATGGCATTGTACCCGGCCTGTCCTGCTCACCAATCGGCAAGATCGAGATAGATGTTCTCTTTGGAGACAAGGATCATTTCCGCCGAGAAGCGATCTGGTTTGAAGTGGTGGACCTTGAGAGCCCCTATCATGCACTGCTTGGCCGACCTGCTCTGGCCAAGTTCATGGCTGTACCCCACTACGCCTACCTCGAGATGAAGATGCTAAGTACCGAGGGCATCATCACCATAGCCGGCGATTACAAGAAATCCTCCGAGTGCGCTGCAGCCAGCAGCTGGCTGGCCGAGTCCCTTGTGATCGCTGAAGAGAAGAAGATATTGGACCTGGTTGTGGCCATGGCCGGCAAGCAGCCAGCCCTGTCCCACGACCCCAAGGAATGTGATGCTCAAGGTTCTTTCCAGCCAGCCAAGGAAACGAAGAAGATACCTCTGGACCCAGAGCACCCAGAAAGGTTTGCCGTCATTGGGGCAAACCTGGACAGCAAATAGGAAGGCGAACTCGTCGATTTCCTCCGTGAGAATCGGGTCATGTTTGCATGGTCCACCAAGGACATGCCGGGTGTTCCGAAGGAATTTGCCGAGCACAAGCTACATGTCCGAGCGGATGCAAAACCAGACATGGCGGCCCGGGGACTTCGATAGGCAGCTCGGGGACTGCCATAGTCGCACCTGGCCCGGGGACTTCAGAACCCGGCCCGGGGACTACGGTAGTCGGCCCGGGGACTGCATCAAAACAACAGTCGGTGGCCAACTCCAGCTCTTCACCACCCAGCCCACCCGCCCTGGTTGCAGTAGCCGTGTTGTCCATAGAAGAAGTCACAGCTCCATCATGGGCTCAGCCCATCCTCAACTTCCTGGTAAACAGAGAACTGCCGGGTGATGAGATCGCGACAAGGCAAGTCCAACGCCGAGCCGGAGCATATACAATTGTTAACAGAGAGCTCGTCAGACGCAGTGTCACTTGAGTCTTCCAGCGTTGCGTCGAGCCCGAGAAGGGCATAGCAATCCTCAAGGACATTCACCAAGGCGAATGCGGCCACCACGCAGCCTCAAGATCACTTGTTGGCAAAGCTTTCTGCCATGGATTCTTTTGGCCGACTGCTTTGGACGGCGCCAAAGAGTTGGTCAAACATTGCAAAGGGTGCCAAGTCTTCAGCTCCAAGCAACACCTGCCGGCCAGACTCAAGACCATTCCCTCACTCGACTTTTGCCGTCTGGGATCGGACATGGTGGGCCCATTCAAGATGGCGGCGGCGGCATGACACATCTGCTCGTCGCCGTGGATAAATTTACCAAGTGGATCGAAGCAAAGCCGATTAAGAAGCTTGTCGGATTTCGGTTCCGGCAGACCCTTAAGGTTTGAACTCTGGGGTGCGCGCGGAGATCCAACCCTCCACCGTCTCGTACCTCACCGAATCGCAGGGACCTAAACTACTAATGAGAATAGCACAAGAGACGCAAGATTTATACTGGTTCAGGCAACCATCGTGGTGTAATACCCTACTCCAGTGTGTGGTGTGTGGATTGCCTCTGGGATGATGAAGAACAGTACAGGGAAGAACAGCCTCACGAGGGTCTGTTCTTGGTGGGTGTGATGAACTGCTTAGTAGTGTCCCGTCGCTCTAGCTTGAGGATCGGGTCTTTATCTCTATCTCTGGATCCCAAAATGCCGCGCGGGAGGAGAGCCTCTCTTCTACTATGGTGGCTAGCTCTACTTATATAGATGAAGGCCCTGGGCCTCTTCCCAAATATTGAGCGGGAAGGGCGCCAACAATTGGCCATTTTGAAGGGGAACAGCGGGTACACTTATCCTGACTAAAGTTGGTCCTCGCTTTGCAAAGGCTCGGTGATGGCCGGCTTGGGCTCCACGATGATCGCATTCCAGCCGTTAGGGCTGGTCTTGGTCTTGTTGCACCAAGCGGATGCCTTTGCTTGATGCTCGCCGCGCTTGCTCCCTTTGCACCAAAGAGGAAAGGAGGACGCTGCGCGGCTAGCGCCTGATCGGGCGCCCTTGGTCGTCATGGCTTAAGTCATGGGCACCTCGCGAGGTACCCGCCTTGAACTCTCCGCCTCCTCATGAGCCAGCCTGACGAGGCCGTGCTCGAGGAAGCTCTTGGTCGCCCGCCTCATGAGGCTTGCCCCTCGAGGGTCTTGAGCTTGTGTTGATGAAGATGGGCTGTCTGGGCCTTCTTTGAGCCACGCCGAGGCCGCAGCAGAGCAAGTCTGGGGACCCCTGTTCCCGAGCGCCGACAAGAGCCCTCGGGCATTGCACGCCCGAACTTGGCGGCGAGAGAGGCGAAGGCAAGTCTGGCATCGCGGGCCCCTAACAGCCTGCGGCCTTAGGCGACGCGTGGCGGTTGATTGGACGTGGGCGGCATTGTTCCCCCACGCCTGCTTATTTCGTGCCTTGCTAGGCGGAAACGCTGTTGCACACATCTGTTCCCCTCTCTGCTGCTTGTGCGCTCCAAATTCCCTCTCTCGAACTCCGACTTCCATTTCCAATCAATCTCAAATCCCCCTTCCCCTTCGATCGCCATGGCTCCGGCGAAGAAGGGAAAGGGAAAAACATGTGCCTCCGCCTTGCTCGCCGCCGCCGGCGGCCTCCGCTGTCGACCCGTCAATCATACTCAATCTGGAGGGCTTGGGCAAGGTCAGTTCGGCTCTGGCCACCTCCTTCAACGAATGCGGGAGGACGACGGCCTGGCCCGCGTCCCACTTCGCCATCGACAGGATAGTCACCGAGGTCCGGTATTTCGCTGACGCCCTGTGGGCGGGACTAGTTCCCCCCTTCTCTGATTTCTTCAATGCCGTGCTTTCCCATTATCAGATCCATATGATGCATCTAGGTCCTGAGTCCATTACTCTCCTCTCGGTCTTCGCCTTCGTTTGTGAGGCAATGATGGGCATCCTTCCCTCGGTTGCCTTGCTGCGCCACTTCTTCTCTCTGCGCCTTGTCGACCCCACTCAATGCTCGGCATGCGTGAGCTTCGTCGCCGCGCCCGAGACAGCGGCCTCAGGGATTGACTTCAGCCTGCCTCCGCCCGCGGCTGAGTTCCGCGAGAGGTGGCTGTACGTGGATGTGGGGGTGCCCAGCCCCCTGCTATCTGAGCCGACCTCGCCTGCTGTCCCCAATTCAGGCTGGGGCAGAGACGCTTCGAGCCCCGGCTCGCCTTTGTCTAAGCGCCGCTCAGCGTTCGAGGTCGCTTCTGTGGACGGCGCCCAAGGTGGTGAAGGAGTTCTGATCGCCGCATTGCTCCTCTTCAACGCCACTCCCACGGATGTGGGCCTTGGCGGCTCTGGTGATCGCATGAGGCTCGGGAGAAGACCTGGCGCCAGAAGCGCTAAGGAAAGTGCTCCTGATCCTGACTGGCGATCCTAATCCCGGTGGCATCCAGCACGAAGGGGCCTTGCTGTACCTCTGCCAGAACAGGGGTGATCTGGTGAACCAGATGCCTATCTTCGATGAATGGGGGCTGCGCCCCGCTGGTCTCCAGGGGCCTCGCGAGAATCCAGTAGTGGTGACAGCCCTTCCAGTCGGCCAAGGCGGCTCCTCCTCAAGCGGGAGCAGGGAGGCACGAGCCGCCAGAGGCCGAAGGGACCCCCGCCGGGGTGGCAACGCCTGGCGATGCTCGTGAGGGGGCAGCTCCTGAGGCTGATGCTGCTGCGGCTGAGGGCGGCAGGCAGCCGCCCGCAGCGCCCACGGCTGGAGCCCCCGAGGCCCCTGCTGCTTCTCCTGGTGAGGCGACTAGCAGCTGCTGCGTCAGGTGGCCCGACGCAGCCGCCTTTGATGCTTCTCCCTCGCAGCAGCTGATCCCTGCGCTCAAATCTTGGGTCGTTTCCGCGTGAACTTCGAGGCCCTCCGGAAGAGAAGGGAGGCCCTGGGCGATGATTACCCTTGTCACCTGCTGAAGCGCAGGAAGTACTTCGCTACTGACGAGTGAGCCTTCTCCTTCCCCAGCTCCTGATCCTTCTGTTGCTTGTACCGATCCCTGCCCTGCAGGCCCCTTCCTGCCGAGCTCATGGAGACGGGCGAGGAGCTATCCTCCCCGGCTTCGCCCCCTCCCCAGTCCTCGAGTGCTCCAAGCAGTGGAGCTCTTGTGGTGAGGGTGACCGGGGAGGTGAGCCGTCCCGAGGCGTGTCGTGGCGCTGCGCACCTCGCGATCCTTCCTCGCGAGCCTTCCCGAGGCATAGCTAGCCTGCCGTGGGCTTCCCGCCTGGTCGTGGACGGCGATTGGCTGAGGCGCTTCCTGCGCCCCTCGTCTGGGGATGGGCTGGCTCCAGGCCGGGCTTCTAGCGCGGCGTGCCCGGCCATCGCGAGGGTGCCAGCCCCCATCCCCCTGCCCGGAGGGGGAGTGTTGATTCACGGCTCCCGGCGCCCGTCTGGGGTGGTCGATGGTGTGGAGGACGTCGCGAAAGACGCCGGGGCGCCGCGCCTTCGCCAAGGATTTCTTCGAAGGGCGGCCGACGCGGTGAGCCTTCTCGGTGAAGAGCTTGCTGACGAAGACGCGCGCCTTGAGGCCGAGGGCATGCGCCTGGTTGCAGAGAGGCGCGAGCTGGAGGGCGCTGCCGCCCTTGCGCGTTGCCAACGCGAGCTTGATGATGAAGAGGCCAAGGCGTCGCTGGCAGCCTCTCGGGAGGCCTGTTCTCGGGCCGTCAAGGAGGCCCGGGCAGCTGATAGGCGGCGAGAGGCGGCGGAGGAGCGGGCACGGGAAGCCCTGGCCCGGTGCTACTCGTTGGAGGAGCAAGCGGGGCTGCGCGAGGCAGCCCTTGCGTGGATGAAGGTGGCCTCTGGCGACTCGGCGGAGCTCCAGAAGCGTGAAGAGGCGCTGACGCTTGAAGCCGCCGAACGCGGGCGCGAGTACGAGCGCTTGGAGATGAGGGAGCGCTTGGCGACGCGGGCAGAGGATGAGGTTGCAGCACGGGAAGCCCGCGTCATGGAGGAGGTCGGACGCCGAGTGGCGGCGGCGCGCTCGAACCTCGAGCGCGAGTTTGAGGAGCGGTTGGGGTTGATCAAGGCCGAGGCTGAGGGCAAGACTGCTGCCTTGAGGGCCAAAGCGAGGAGGCGACGGGGGCCGATGCTCTTGGGCCGCCCTCGAGGTGGCGCAGAGGGAGTCCACCACCTCTCGGGCCGAGGCGCCCTTCTTCGCCAGCAGGTGGAGGAGGCCGAGGCTGTTGCGCCGCCGTCACGCGACTAGATCGTCGTGGCGAATCTTGGAGCATGAGCACTGTCCCATGCTCGCCACGCTCGGGAAAGAGCTAACGTGGCCTTGGATAATATCTGCAGGCGGCGGTGGGCCAACCGCCTTGCGCGTCGACTTCGCCGGCAACCTTCAGTTCTTCAGCGGCGTGGTGGCGCGGTTGGAGGCGCGTCGGCGGGGAGGCGCAGGTTGGTGGAGGAGCGGAGCGCGCGCTGCTCGCGCGCCTTCTCGGGCGTCTTCAGCCATCTCGGGACATGGACCCTCACTTGATTTTGACGCAGCCATCGCCCGATTCCCGAGCCGTCCGGGCGACTTGGCGCCTTGGGTGGAAGACAACGTGGATGCCCTCGTTCGGACGCCGCTTGAACGGCAGCGGGCGTGGTCGTGGCCGCCGATGAGGGCGGCGTGGTGAACGGCCTAGACGCCACCGATGATCACGCAGACAGCGATGGCGAGGCTAGCGACGCCAGCAACGGCTCGGGAGGCGCTCCTGAGGATGCATTTGGGGATTTGTCCGACTGATCATGTATAGTCCTTGCTCCATTACCCTGCATGAATAGAACTCAGGCTTTGGCCTGATGGAGGTGAGAGCATTTTGGGAGGGGGAGCCCCTCATGTAAGACTTGTGTTCTTCGTATTAGCTGGTGCTACATCGCCCATATGCCCGTGCCAAGTGGTTGGCTAAGCGGCGCGCTAGTTGGATGGTTTACCTTTGTTTCGTACGAGCCTCGAGATAGCCTGTGGGAGGCTGCGGCGATCTGAGTGTCCATCGATTGAACCCTTAGGACCTGCAGCAAAAACCCTCCGGAGAGGACGTGGCGGCGACAGGCTGGCCTGTGCGCGAGCTTGGCCTTGCCCGGCTCGCGAGGGGCTCGCGAGGAGAGGCAGCTGAGGCGGAGTTGTAACCGAAACGCGAGAGATTTGCTCGAACGAGACTAAGCACCCCTTCCCCGAATACACGGAAATCTCCAAGCTCAAATTCAACTTAAATCCAACAGGGGAAAACGACAGCCAGAGGAAAAACCAAATGAAAGCAGAAAAAGGCTGCGTCCGGCACCTAGTCTAGTCTTGGATGTCTTCTCACCAGCGCGGAGCTAAGTGCTGCTACTGGGCGTAGGAGGGAGCCCCAGGGCCTGAGGCCGGCACCCCTGAGACTCCGGGGCGTGTACAGCCCCACTCATTATTACGTGAGAGTGTCACGGGGCGGCGAGCTTCACAGGCACTGGGCCTTCTTCATAGGTACCGCCTTGCTTCATATCGCCCAGACGAGGCCCCGCTTTGCGCCACACTCTAGTGCCACCAACAACGACCGGAAACCAGGGCGCCGCCCGGTGGGGTAGGCGGTCGCCAGGTTCCCCGGCGACCACGGGTCCTCCGCCGGCAGGCCTGTGGCACCTCCCAGCAGAGGGCCTACCTCCCGAG
Source organism: Aegilops longissima (assembly GCA_021605205.1). Lineage (NCBI taxonomy): Eukaryota > Viridiplantae > Streptophyta > Magnoliopsida > Poales > Poaceae > Aegilops > Aegilops longissima. The sequence goes on along the minus strand of CM038682.1, from coordinate 461,568,072 downwards.
AACGCTTTGCTCGAGCGCCCAGTGGTGATGTCGGATCTCTGCCTCTCCGCAGCCCCTGCGCGCCCCTCCCGAGGGTAGGAGACTGCGGAGGCCAGGGCAGCCGCTCGTCGTGGCGACCTGTACCTCCTGCGACCTATGGTTAGCGTATGTTTGCTCTTGAGGAAGTAGCGGTACCCGATAATCGTGCGCCCCAAGCGTGACCAGTGGGACTATCTCGAGACTCTGAAAGAAGCGCGACTTCGGCGCCTCATCCCCCAGTTGGGCTGAGGAGCCAGTCTTGTTCTCCCTCATGCGGGTGCCCCGTCCATCATGTGGGCACGTATTCTTCCGGCCGTCATCCGAAGGCCACGCCAGTAGTGCTGAGCGTGCCTTGCTGCTTCTGCTCGTCGCCCACCGTGGGGTGGTGGCGCGCGGCCCCCAGGGCCGCGAGTTCGTCGAGTCCTTCTTCTCCGCGGGCGGGCGGGGCAACCCCGCCGCCCGACGCCGACAACTTCGCCCGGTGTTGAAGTAGCTTTGGAGCCCGTGGTAGCGCGGAAGCCTGTGCGGGCCGCCCTCGGCTTTGAGGTGGGAGTTGGGTGCGAAGGGTGAGCCCGGGCGTGAAAGCCCGAGAGCTCCGCCACTCGCTCCAGCAAGACGTCGCGGCCGCTCTCGGCAGCTCACTGCAGTAGCTCTCGGGCCACCGTGGCGCGCCCTCGAGTTCGCTGCTCGGCGGGTGTACGGTGATGAGGTCGCGGCGTGGTTGGAGCTCTCACTTGCCGACCGCGCTTTGCCTTGTGTGAGAGCCGCCGAGGCTCGTCCGCGTCGCCGCATGACCCGTGAAGCCCTGCGGACGCGAGCTGCCTAGGGCACGGGTCGCCGAGGCGAAGCGGCTGCGTGGGCGAACCCACGCCGCCCAAGGATCTGGGTTGCCCGCAGTGGCGGACATGGTGATGGCGATGCGACCAGGCACGAGGTGGCGGAAGGCGGATCGGCGCACCCTACAGGGCGCGCAAATGTCGGATTTCGGGTTCCGGCAGACCCTTAAGGTTCGAACTCTGGGGTGCGCGCAGAGATCCAACCCTCCACCGTCTCGTACCTCACCGAATCACAGCGACCTAAACTACTAACGAGAACAGCACAAGAGACGCAAGATTTATACTGGTTCAGGCCACCATCGTGGTGTAATACCCTACTCCAGTGTGTGGTGTGTGGATTGCCTCTGGGGCTGATGAAGAACAGTACAGGGAAGAACAGCCTCGCGAGGGTCTGTTCTTGGTGGGTGTGATGAACTACTTAGTGGTGTCCCGTCGCTCTAGCTTGAGGATCGGGTCTCTATCTCTATCTCTGGATCCCAAAATGTCGCGCGGGAGGAGAGCCTCTCTTCTACTATGGTGGCTAGCTCTACTTATATAGACGAAGGCCCTGGGCCTCTTCCCAAATATTGAGCGGGAAGGGCGCCAACAATTGGCCATTTTGAAGGGGAACAGCGGGTACACTTATCTGACTAAAGTTGGTCCTCGCCTGCCAAAGGCTCGGTGATGGCGCCGGCTTAGGCTCCACGATGATCGCATTCCAGCCGTTGGGGCTGGTCTTGGTCTTGTTGCACAAGCGGATGCCTTTGCTTGATGCTCTGCTGCGCTTGCTCCCTTCGCACCAAAGAGGAAAGAAGGGCGCTCTTGCTTGGTGGCACCCGACTGGCGCCCTTGGTCGTCATGGCTTACGTCATGGGCACCTCGCGAGGTACCCCGCCTTGAACTCTCCGCCTCCTCATGAGCCAGCTGACGAGGCCGTGCACGAGAAGCTCTTGGGCGTCTGCCCATGAGGTTTGCCCTCGCGAGGTCTTGAGCTTGTGTTGATGAAGATGGGCTGTCTGGGCCTTCTTTGAGCCATGCCGCAGGCGCGCGGCGAGCAAGTCAGGGACCCCGTTCCTAGAACGCCGACAAAGCTGAATGGGCCGACTGCCGTGACATTCGCCGCGAGATATTACAACTTGATGCGGCGTGCCACACAGGCACCATCACCGACAACGGCACTTAATTTTGCCAAGGAGCATTGGCATGTTTCGCGACGCAGGAGGCATCCGATGGACCTGGCGTCCCGTTGCCCACCCGCATCAAGCGGCCAAGTTGAAGCGAAGCGAATGGCCTCATCCTTTCGGCATCAAACCCCGAATGGTGTCGACCGCTGGAGCATTTGGCGGCTGTTGGCTCGACGAGCTGCCGGCCGTCCTCTCGAGTCTGCACACTACCCCAAACAAGTCAATCGGCTTCACCTTTCTTCCTTGTATATGGTGCGAGGCTGTCATCCCAACCGACATCGAGTTCGACTTCCGCCTCGGGTGACCATGTACCGCGAAGCGAAGGCCAAAGAAGCATGAGAAGACGGCGTCGACCTGCTGGAAGAAAGCCGGCTATTAGCCCTCAGCCGCTCCGCCATCTACCAGCAGGGTTTGCGCCGCTACCATAGCCGGAAGGTCAAGCCAAGATCCTTTCAAGAGGGTGACCTTGTGCTCCGTCTGATCCAGCGAATAGCCGGCCAGCACAAGCTCTCGGTCCCTTGGGAAGGCCCCTTCGTCATCAGCAGAGCATTGGGAAATGACTCCTACTACCTGATCGACGCACAGAAGCCGAAGGCACGAAAGAGAGATGATTCTGGCAAGGAGTCAGAACGACCATGGAACGCCAACCTCCTCCAAAGATTTTACAGTTAAAATGCAGTATGTATCACGCTACCTTTTGTACTAAGTATGAGACAATAGGCCCCCCGAGGAGCACTCGGGGACTGCCACCTTTTATCTATGAATGACGAGTATCATGCTTATGATTTTGTCATTACATCCTTCCTCCTCGTCCGGCACCGTGTTGGACTAGTCGGCCCGGGAACTGGCCGCCTTGAGTTATATTCAAGTTCCACCTGCAGTCAGACAAGTAGTGTGCCGGCACCCAAGCCCTCTCTTGTCGAAAAGTCGCAACTCGAAGAACCGGTGTCCGGTGGCAGAGTCAAAGGCGGGAAAAGGATGCCCACACGAAAAAGCGGCTAAGGACTAACGAACTTCGTATAACAAAAGCCGGCTTCCTCCCGCATGACCGGCTACTAGAGTAACCGGCGGCTTCATTTCACCTTGCCACAATCCAAGAAAGCTCAAGTACTTGTCTTCCCACAAATGGCCAAGTTCCTCCCGAGCCACGGACTCTGAGCAGCTGTTATTTTGGGAAGGTGGCGATCAAGGGAAGCGGCAAAGAAATAACCCTAAGGATAAAAGCAAATTCGAATGGAAGCCAAACACATGCATAATTATATTTACACAAAAGCCTTGAAATGTCGGCATTCAACATAGTTTGAATACACCCCTAGTGGGTGGAACTGCATAAATTTAATAAAAAGTTGTTCAAGAGTAACAGCAGAAAGCAAGAGCGGCAGATCAGGCCAAGGAGGCGATAAGCGAGTCGGCCAGGTCGGCCGGAGGCGCGATGCTGGCGGAGGAGTGGCGGCTGGCGGGTCTCGGCCTGATCATCACCCCTGGTAGGCGGCTCATGGCGTGCCTCGTTCTGGAGAACACGATCGGCTGAAGCTAGCTGGTCGCCGCCGTCCAGTCTTGACGTCTTCGCCGCCCTCCCTTCTTAAATCTTCGCCTTAATGCCGTTGGGCGATCTCCTCCGCCGAGTCCTCACCTTCCGCCGGGTTCAGCCCGAACCACTCCTCCAGTTGGGTGATGCCGTTATCATTCACCTCAGGAGCAAAAATGCTGGTGTCGGTATATTCGGCGATAGCCGAGGCGCGCTGGATGATAACCGGCCGCATCGCCACCAGCTCCTTGTCGGCCTCCTGCCTCCAGGTGCTCAGCTGGCCCAAGCTCAGCCCAGGATACCAGGCTCGTACGAACTCCAGCGCCCGCCTGGCGCCGGACCGAGCAGCGAAAGCCTTCCAGGCCTCGAAGCGGCCAACCGCAACCTCCAGCCAGTCGGCACTCCAACTGGGGGTACGGGGAATCGCCTCGCCAGGCCAGAGGGCTGTCAACACTTGCGCCCCGGCACGCTGAAGACGGCGGAGCATGCGGTGAGCCGGCTGCAGCCGGGCCTCGATCGCCAAAAGCTGCTCCTCAAGCGTCCGGCTGGCATCTGGCGCGATCTCAACCCCTGCTTGCCGACGTGCCTCGCGGTGGGCCTCGATGGCTTGGCTGGCGGCGACGGAGTAACCGGGAAAGTAATCTGTGCGAAGAACAAAGAAACAGCACAAAAATCAGAAGATAAACAAGAGGGCAAGGGGCAATCAAAGGGGTGAAAGGGAAGGCCGCTTACCATCGATCAGATCCTCAACCCGTCCATATCCCTCGCTCAGCGCTTACCTCGCTTCAGCCCAGCCCGCCGCCTCGGTCTCGAACTCGGCCTTAAGGGTGGCCTCGCTGTCCCGCGCCTTCTTCAGGGACGCCTTATGGCTCTCCTCCTGGTCGGCCAGTTTCTTGGCCAGGCGGTCGCGTTCCTGGGCCAAGGTGGTGCACTCAGCCTCCTTGGCGAAGAGGCGATGCAGGCCCGCTAGCTGCTCCCTCAAGTCAGCATTAGCCTCGGCAATCATGGAGAAAAAGGAAAAAGCAATAAGGAAGAAGTCGTCAGGGAAGATCCGACCGTACTGCTTAGCAGTTGGCCCGAATCTCGGGGACTACACCCAGTGGGTGCGCTGACGCGCCCCCACATGAGATAAAAGAAACAAAGCACTCACTCCGGCTATTAGTCGGTCGGCGGCCTTTTGGCTCAACCACGGGCACGGGAGTTGAAGGCAGCAGCCGAGATTGTGATATTCCTTAAAATCAGGCGGTGCGAATAAGAATAAGATTGCCGCCAAGGCTGCTAAAAGTTCAAGCGCCTGCTCAGCAGCCGACTCGAAACTTCGGGGACTACACTCGGTGGGTGCTGCGGCGCGCATACGGAAAAATCAAGAAAGAAATCGACCAAGGCGGAAGACTCACCGGGATGACCGCTCGCGTAGCAAGAAACTCCTGTGTGTACCGTTACTAGCGGCTGGAGTGCAGCAGCGTCGAACCTCCTGCGCTGCCACGTTCAGCTCGGTCGTTCCATCGTTGGGTGTCCACTCGGACGTCTTGGCGCTGGCCGCCTCCAGTCTGAGCCGTCGGTGGCGCCCGACTCTCTGCTGACTCCGGCGCGGGCGCCTCTCCCAGCTGGCGCGGCGGCGGCGCACCACAAGATCCGCCCCGCTGACTTCGCCCCGGCCGGCTGCTTTCAGGGTGCCGCAGCGAATTGGGTCGGCTGCCTTGGCCCATTCCAGTCGGCGCCGGCTGTGGCGCTCCCCCAGGATGGTCATGTCATCCTCCCTCCTCTCCATCACCGGCCGGTCGCGGTCGGCTTCCTCCGACGGGGGCACGGGGATGTTGGGAGCCATGGCGCGAAGAGGAATAACGAGCCGCGGAGGCTGATTATGCAGAGCCTCCACTTCCCTCTCCACGGCCGCGGCCTCCGCCCGGGCCTTGGCCGTTGCGTCGGCTTGCGCCTCGGCCGACTTCTCCGTCGCCTCCTGGATGGCCCTCCGCTCTTCCGCTTCCCTCTCCTCCCGTGCCTCCCGCGCGTTCCGCTATGTTGCCGCCATGAGGTCGGCGCGGGGATCCACGCGGCGGGAGCTCGAAGACCCTCCCATCGGTCTGACTATGGAGGCGGCATCAACCCGTTCGAGGGAAAGCGGCGCCCTGACCGCAAATCAGAAGAAGGTTGAAGAGCCTCAACCAAAGACAGCAAAGCGAGCGAGGCGTTCAACACTTACGCCAAGACCGCCTGTGGCTGCTTCACCACCTTGCGGAAGCGGGCCGCTTTCGCGGCCGCCTCGCCCCGCTTGGTCGCCACCGTGGAGCCCTTGGGCTTTTTCGGCCGGCTGCCGAAGAGACCCGGCCCGGCCCGATGTTTTTGCGCGCCACCACGAGCAGCTGGCACGGCAGAAGGTCCCGCGCCTTGGCGATCGGCCGCCGGCTGGCGGCATGGGATGGCCTCGGCTTCATCATCGTCCGACCAGTCCCCGAAGCTGGCCGTGAGCTCGGGGCCGCCTGCCTCTCCGCCGGCTCCGGCTATGGTGCCATCCATGGCGGCCGCCCCCAGATCTGGGTCATCGAGGTCGTCCACCGTACGGTCGGCCATGAACTGGCGCTCCGGCCCTGCGGCCCCGGCCGCTGGTCGAAGAAGGGGGTTCTGCTCAAAGACAAGCCGACTAGTCAAAAGTCGGCCGTCACGAACCCGGCAACAAAAGAAGAAGAAAAAAAAGGAAAACTCACCACAGGCGGGGGATCAGCTCTAGAATACGGCGCCTTGCCATACTGCCACTCCTCGATGAGCTTGCAGTTGGAGATGTAATTCACCATGTAAGACACCTCGTCACGAGGCATCTCCCTGGTGCTCAGCCGGCATGGGTCGAAGCGGCCGCTCATCTGGCAGATCATGTGCGGCCGGCCTTGGAGCAGGAGCACCCGGCGCTCCACGAAGGCGGCGACCAGGTCGGCCCTGACCAAGCCCTTAGATTGGATCATCACTGGAGCCGGGTGACGGTGGCGTTCCTAGCCAGGGAGAGTGACCGAGCTCGGTAGGACCAAGACGGCTGCCTCCCAGCCAGCGGGCCGGCTACGTAAGCCGGTAGATTGACGAAGTCTCCTTGCGAGGCGACGTTCTTCACATAGAAGTATGACTGCTGCCAGAGCTTCACCGACTGGATCAGCAGGATAGGCGGAAAGGGGTTGTTGTCGACTGACCTGTGCGTGGCGATGAAGGCGCCACAGGGGGCGGGCACACCCGCGGAGACGGTGCCAAGCTTGCACTGGAAGAACACCCCAAAGAGTTCAAGGGTGGGGAGGACGCCAAGAAAACCCTCGCACAGGGTGACGAAGGCCGACAGCAGCATCACCGTGTTGGTGGTGAGATGATGCGGCTGGAGGTGGTAGAACTCAAGGAAGGAGCAGAAGAACCCGCTCGCCGGCAGGCCGATGCCGCGCAGGCATTGCGAGCGGAAGATGACCCGCTCGCCCTCCTTTGGCGCCGGCGAAACCTCCACCTCCGGCGCGAGGCGGGTCTTCACATAGCCCTCGCCCGGCAACCGCCGCGTCTTGCGAAGCCAATCGATGTGGTCCTCGTGGACGTTGGAGCCATCCCACGAGCTAGCTAGCGCCACAGGAGCAAGAGGAAGCGAGAGAGGCGCAGCGGTAGAGAGCACAGCCACACTGCGACGGCGGAAGGAAGGAGAAGGAGGTAAAAGGAAGGGTGGAGCGAAGGCGAGCGTCCGAGCGTCTGCTGCTTCCCCTCCTCCCCCTACTTATAGGCTCGTGCGGCGGAGCTGAGGAGGCGAGGCGTGGGGGAACGTGGGATTAACTGCGCCCCCTCCCCCCACGTCCCGCGATTATTACGCCCTAAAGGCATGCTGAAACCGCCGCAGGAAGGCGAGCGGTCGGTTTAGGCCACAGAGGATCCGCACATGGGCTGAGGCCTAGGTATGGCGGGCCCCAGCCTGCGGCGACGTCCTGTCGCACGCGTGGGCTGGCTGGCCTTTCTGGCCACGTGGCGCGCAGGGTGGCGTGCGATCAACGTGCGATTCGGGTCGCGTTCTCACCTTCTGGCTGCGGAATTTCCCGAAGACGGCGCACCCGCTCAAGGCCGGCTCCTAGCTGCTGGCCCCTCAGGATAGGAAGCTGATCGAGCTTCTCGTCCTCCTTTTCAGCCTCGAAGCTCAATCAGCTTCGGGGACTACTGTCGCAGTAAATGACCACGAGTAGCCTAGCCGGCTCCCCCTGGGACCTATGAAAAAATTATAAGCCAATCAGGCCATCCAACATCCAAGACGCGGGGCCGCCTTCCCCAGGCAGGCTGACCCTCAGGCCGGCTGTCAGGAGGCGGCCCAGCCCCAAAACCTACAGGGAGAAGGCCCCAAGAGGGCCGGCTCCCAAGGAGCCGGCCACCAAAGGGCCGACTCAGCGGAGCCGGCCACGAGAAGGCCGACTCCAAGAAGCCGGCCCCCTGCAAGGGGCCCAGGCCGCACCCTCTGAATCTGCACCCACATAACGGTGATGAGACGAGGTGTGGCTATAGTGAAGCCTGCCACCCCCGCATCCCGGAGCGTGCATGGCCATAGTGCGATGTACAGGGCGGCATCACCCATCCGGCACGGCACTGTTGCCATGCTGACCATGACGTCACCCACGACAGGCTGTCAGTACGACCCACAGGCGGCGGGCCCCTCCGGTCAGAGAGATGCCCGAAGGCGGCTCAGCCTCCCCCAGTCGGCCGGAGATACGGCCGGCTTCCCATAGCCGACTTGTTCCCTCCCTCGAAGGAAACGCCTCATTAAGGAGACAAGACAAGGTGAGACTACAGTGATCGCCGCCAAGGCGGCGGCACTATAGCCATGCTTACCCCGACAAAGCCCTCGTCATCAGGATTGAGGCAACAGTAACCAGCCCCCGACAAGGCCCTCAGCGGTGGGACCAGCTTGTCGACCAAGAAGCCGGTAGCCGGCGGGACCCACCAGTAGGCGGGCCCCAGTGGCCAGCGGAGAAGCAGGCGAACGTAGACACTGACGGCTAGGGCCCGTGCCCAGCCGGATTACCATTGTACCCCTGGGGGGTAGGCCTATATAAACCCCCCAGGGCACCCATGCAAAGGGTTGATCTCTTAGAGTTTTAGACATCACATAGGGGGAAGAGGAGAGCTAGTCATGCCCTTCTTCTTTCTTTCACCGAAACAGCTCAAGGATCCTCTTGTAGCTACTTGTTCACCTAGTGATCATGCGGAGACCCCGCAGAGCAGCAGTAGGGGTGTTATCTCCTCGGAGAGCCCCGAAGCTGGGTAAGATTCACCGGCGTGCATGCCTGCGCCTCATCCCGTTTCCAGGCACCGGCGACGACTTATTGGCTCCCACAATGATAAGCCACCCGTTGGCATATGTCGCACCTACCACCCGATAGTTATGAACTTGATCCCCTGACCCAACCACCATGTCCACTAATCTCCTCGCCACATCTAGCCTAGACCTGTTAAACCCCAGCCTCACCAAACCTCCTAGCATGCCTTGGCATTTTGCCGAACACATGGCGTGCATGCACTGGGCGCGGCCAGAGTGCGAGTTTTGCACGTGTGTGCGCCCGAGTTGCCGCGTCTCGCTGTCACCTCCCCGCGCCCGTTCTGGTCCCCTCCCACTCATAGCCATCGCGCCCGACTCCTCCCTCATCACAGAGCCGCCCTGGCCACCTCCTAGCAGTCCACAGCGCCACCACCGCAAGCCGCCATGGACGCCGCAGGCTCCTGCCATGGACGGCGCCGCCCGAGCCACGGCCGCGCGCCAGCTCGCCCCTGAACAGCCCGAGCTCATCCTCTCGCCCGGCCAGACCCCGCCAGCCATCGCCACGCGCCCCCTGGCTACAGAACGGTGGTTCGCCATTCCTATCCACTGCCGCCGTCGAACCGACTTTGACCGCCTATAAATAGGAGCCCCCGAGCTCGTCCAGACCTTTAGGCGACCTCAGGCCACCCCTCTAGTGCTCCCATAGACAGCAATCGATGGAGGGAGGCCGTCTTCCTCATCTCGGGTCAGTTCGGCCGCCGCCACACTCCGATCCCGTTCGTCGTGAGCAAGACCTCCCTAGTCCATCCAGTGCCACCGTCCGACTCCCCTTGACCTTGCGGAGCCACCTCACCTCTCAAACCCGATCGGGAGCCACCATAGCTCGAGACCCCAATCTTCCCGAAACCACCGTCCACCGCGGAGCTCGCCGCCGGCGACCCCCTCCACCCCCGCCAGCCTATCGACCACTAGCAGGACCGCCCTGGACCAGCGGATCCATCCCCGCCCTCAGAACCTTGCGGGGAGCCGTCGTTCGTCGAGGGCGATCGCCGGAGCCCCGCCACCGCTCAGCCAGAGGGGAAGGAGGCGCGGGCGACTGGTCAAACCTGACCAGTGGTCCCAAGGGACCCACTGTCAGTGACCCCGAGTCGGCTCGCGCTAGTTTAAGTGGAACCGTATTCCACCACATACGCCTTCGCTAGAGGAAAACGTAAGTGCTGCTGAACCATTTTTCTTTTTCTGTTTTATTTAAAAACAGATTTTGACTAAACTTTGACTGGTTATAACTTTTAAAATACAAGTCCAATTAATTTGATTCCTTTTCTGTTGTTTCTCAATTTTTTTCTAGTTTATTTTCACATTTATTTGAAAATTTTCCAAACAACTTTTTTGTACTGTTTTGAAACTATGTGTTAATTCGAATTTTCATAAAATAGGATTTTGAAGAAGAAGGCAACTTCCAAAAAGTGCACTCCCTTGCATACTCTTGAAGGCAAGCATTCTGAACCCCAACATAATATTTGTTATGTGTCGTTCGAAGCATATACGACACCACCTTGACGCGAAGTATTCAGTATTTTATGTGGTGCTAGGACCATATTCATGAGTGCATAATAATGATTCCCTATTGTTGGAATTTGATATGCTTCTGATAGTAATCACCCTCGTATGCCTTTCATGCCTATCGGAAGGAATCCGGGAAAGTCTCTGTCTTGGGTAGACACGAGCTTGTCTCTAGTTCTTCCTCGAGACGGTTATGTCCGGTAAGGCATGATGAGGTATGATGAGTGGTGATTCTGTCTGATTGGTGTGAAATATACTTCTTATGCTTATCATGCAGGAAATGCTTTAACCTCCTGAGTCCACCGTAGATCGATTCTTGTTCCAGTTACCCCCATACTTGTTTCGTACTACCACTTGTCCCTGCCATATGTAGGGTACGGTTCAGTAAGTTGTCAACCCCTTCCTAGTACACACCGTACAGAGAGGCCATGGTGGAAGATACCGGCTGCATCCGGTAGACATGCCACCTGTCCGGGGCATGGGTGTTTCGGTTGGAGCCGAGGGGTAGCTCCCTAGTTTCTGCTGCGTTATAAATTTTGTGATCCCATGCTAGTCGAGGTTGTAGCCTCCCCACTTAGTGTTTTGCTTATCGGGTGTCGTGGGTGATTCCAAACACCAGTAAGTTGGGCTGGTGTGTGCGGTCAGGTGTGTTTTCAATTAAAAGACCATAGACGGAATTAGTCCCGATGGACTAAAGGAATTCGTTACTCGTTGGTAAAGAGTACACCCTATACAGAGATTATATCTATTCGAATAGCCGTGTCCATGGTTAAGGACTATAGTCTAGGATGGGTCAAGTGTCGGTCTTAGTGTCGGTCTTCAGAGGAAAAATTACTAAACCAGAACATGGATCATTACTTGTGACTCATGATGATTATGATTACTATTATTATGGACTAACCAATTACATTATTTGAATTATTGAGTATCCCTGGGACGGTTCTACCTCCCTGATATTTACTGTGATTATTCTCTTATAAGCCCTTTATGTGACGTCGCTCAGACGCCCGACTGTGGCATGTTTGTTATTTAAATTATTTATAAGCCCTTTATGTGGTGTCGCTCAGACGCCCGACTGTGGCATGCTTGTCATTTAAATTACTTATAAGCCCTTTATGTGGTGTCGCACACACGCCCGACTGTGGCATGTTTGTTACTTATTCCCTTTATAAGCCATTTATGTGACGTCGCTCAGATGCCCGACTGAGGCATGCTTTATATTATTATCCTCTCGAGGCGTCACTTCAGACACCCGATCGGTGCATTCTATTTCCACTCCCTTATTGCATATTCATGTTGTATATGAATAACCTGCTTGCGTGCATCATGGATTTTTTTTATTTCATGACTGACGTTGTGATCATGAAATATTTCAGAGCATGATTATCATTCATTATGTTATACCTGTGTTCATAATGTTTGCGAGTACATTCAAAGTACTCACTGGCTTGTCCCTGGCTATTGTCTTGTCCAGATTTCTTGCATGGAGAGGAGCGTTGCGATAATAGCCCCGGAACCTACGCAATGGTGTTAGCAGCCTCGCGAAGATAGGAGTTATCTAGGTCAGCTGTTCCTGTGGGAAATGGAGTCCCATAGACACTGATGAACCACAAACCGCTTCCGCCATCAACCACTAGAAACCATTTGTTGTACTCATAGGCCAGAATGGTCTTGTACTACACATTTTGTATTTGGCTTGGAGTTTCTGTATCAAGTTGGTGTCTCATCAGCTAACAGTAATCCTGGGGCTGGTGAGCACAAGGGCCATTTTCTGGGAAATTAATATCCTGGAAAACCGGTCATGACAGAGAAGGTGCGATGCGGTGAGTGTACAACCTCTTTGGTGGCACTGAGTAGGCCTCGACTTCATCCGACGATTCGGTGAGGATGCTGCGGTTCTGGTGGAGCAGGTTAAGGTGGTGCTGTGGGCATGGAGCAGCCGTGATAGACGACACGATCGTCGGAGCAGCTCCTTGGAGGTGGAGAATGGGGCGGCTGAACCGGCGGGACAACGAGATGGACGACGGATCCTCATCCGAGGAGGTGGATGAGGGACGTCGAGCTGTTGCGGTGGACAACATCGTCAGGGAAGAGGCTTCGGCTGGGAAGCGGTGATGTGGCAGACAAAGGAGTGTGGGGTTTTGCGGCTCGAGCGGAGAGGTTATGGCGGCCTGGGATTTCGAATGGCGAAAAGGAGGCAACGGGAGGGGGGAACCATGACTTAGGGATGCACTTGTCCAAAATGCATGGTGTGTTACAAAAGTACCCCAACCTATTTGAACTAGCGGCCCTTTCGGCTCAGGGTTAGAAGTGGGATTTCGCATGTTGGGATTTGGCAGCTGGATGGAGTTTTCGCCTGCGTTGTAATTTCGGGATAGCAAGGCGCGGGTTGTGAAGGCGCGAGTTTTGGGAGCACGATATCTGAATTTTCGGGATATAACAAGGCGCTGCTTGAATTTTAGGGACAAGCCTAACGTGTAATATTGTACTTGTATGTACCAAATCAATTTCCACTTCCCTCAACGAAGAAAACGAAAAAATAAAACTATTCACACCAGCAAAAAGAGAGAGTCTTGTCCCTTTTTACTATACGAATACTATTCAAAGCTATGAATCCATGTTATGTCCAATTAAATAATTTCGCTGGCTGTATAATGCATGTAACCTACTCATACCAACATTTTAGTGCATTCGAAATGTCTATACTACTGCTGCAATTCGAACTAAATTTGAATTCGTTTCTCTATTTGAATAAGAATCTACAATCATGATTGTTGCCAACTTCAACCATCATTCGTGTATTACCTTAACAACACACCACATGATTATTATAGAGATAGATATGAACTATGTGTACTATATGAACTCGAATTCAATTTTTTGAATACACTTGATGTTGATTCCAAATAATACTACATTTGATGTACTAACTAGATATTCATAATCTAAACCATGTTCCATACGTACACCGTGTTGATCACACAAAGTATAGTGCCCCGCCCCGTACATTATGACATGTATTTAGCCCTGAGATGCAGAAGCCACACATTAGCACAAATTATAATCAATGGTCTATATATTATATGTAGTACTAGCAAGATGCCCATGCGTTCCATGGAAAATAAAGATGATCGAGGAGAGACCGTATTTGCAAATGTGGAGAGGGGTGTGGGTATCTTTTTCCAAAATATCTATAGTTTCCTTCCTATCCGTTAGATATAAATCGGACGGCCTATATTGCAGGATGGCAGGCACACCATCATCAACAAATATATTATATGTAGTATAACATGTTCATAACCACACCATGTGTATCACTTATATATATATATATTCACACATGCGTCGGTTTAAAACACTATGATAAATTCTTCAAATATCTGAATTCACTTTTTATAACGAATTATGATCTATATTCGTCTTTTACACCCACACAATCCTCTTATCTTTGTAGCTAGCGCTAACTTTCTCTCATGCATGCACACGCCCGCATCCCACTCACCCTCCCTCTGCATTCTCTAGCTCCGTCACGCAAATTCGTCTTTTCAATTTATGTCGTTCACCCATGGTGTGCGTAGGCCCCCCCAGCTCCTTCTTTACGGCACACGTCAATCGATATGCCTCTCTAGCCAGGTGTGCCTACCACAAACACAAGCTTTCCCTCTTCTCTTCTCACCATCCATGCATCACTCCCACCCCTCTTTTCATCGATCTCATACTCACACACTCCTTCCCCCTTGATATAGTATGCCTCTCACACCACCTCCTAGCTGCATCCCTCTCTCTTTATCCTTCACCCCGGGCCTTATTTGCTTCTAACACATACATGCATGTATACCTATCGTTCTCCCTACATATACCTAGGTTGACTCTAAATATTTTTCCCCACCCATCGATCGACGTACCTCACAAGTTATGTCTCTCCTTTCTTTGACAAAGGACGATTGATCTTCCTATGTAGTTACGTATGCTTACCACAGCCATATCATCCCTCTTATTGATATTGCAAGCATGCCCTCCGTTTGTCTAGCAAGCCTCTCCCACCATTTGTAAGAGGCAACTCCACCACCACCCCCTCCAACACTCTAGCTCTGTCTCTCTCCCAACCTTATTCCTCTCCTACACATATGCATGGATGCCGATCATCTCCCTCAATACATAAGGTAGGTCTCTCTCCTCCTCCACACATATACCAACCATTGTACCTCTATAGTTAATTAGGTCTCACCCCCACCCCCCTCCACCACACACCGATAGTCGAGCGATGTAGGTAGGTATCCATGCCACAGAGACAAACTACACCTGTCCCCTCTCACGTTCTAGTAGGCCAGCCACCCTATATCTTTGACGTAGGCACACACAAATTCGATGGCACTCTTTATTGATCGCACGCGCACGCGCGCACACACACACACACACACATCATCCCTCTCTTTGATTCTATGGATACCTCAAGCAGATGATACCTCCGCTCTCTTCTCGTGGATCGCCCCCTCTATATATATGATATATCCAGGACTCTATTTCACACACATTGGCATATCTTACATTTTTGATTGAAATATCTTCCACACATATTGCTTGTCTATTTCGCAACCCCCCCAAAAACTCACAAACCCACACACCATATCTATCTACGTTTGTATCTCTCTCACACAACCCCACGTAGGTGGTGTACATACACGAAGAGAATAGGTGCACGTACTCACGCTTCGTGCCCAGCCACATCCGCACGGGTACACGGTGGAGCTCATTTCTGTATGAAATGGCAGCCCACATGCTAATTTGAGCGCATGTAGCGGTTGTTTACCTATGGAGGTCGTGTACCACGCGTGCACAAAATAAAGTTTGACTTGATGCATTGGTGCGTTATTTTTAAATAAAGTTATAGCGCTCAATGGCACGTACATAGAATATAAAATGATTTTTATGGAGAAAAAGGTATCCGCTCCACTATATACAATGGAGCCTGCCTGCCGGGGTTTGTCTCTCTTCAGAGTATCTCACACAAGGCGGCGGTGGCCTCTGTCTGTCTCTCACCGTTGGTCACTGATCTGGCCGCATCCCGTCCACCGGTGAAAAGGGAGGATGTGCATCGTTTCTCCGTTCAATGGCGCCGAGGCAGCATGTCCTGATATGCGGTACCCGCCGTTCTCTCTGACCAAGCTCCGGCGCGGTAGGGCCTACGCCACCTGCTCGCTGCCGTAGTATGGGAAGATCCCGCCCGCCGCCGCTCTCCTAGTTACATCCCGACGACCCCCAGGTATCCCCTCCGGCCTTGCTCCACTGCCCGTCTTCCCACGTCGCTGCATGTGGAAAATCTTGCATGTGGATCTTCCATAGTTCTTTGCCCAAAACGTAGCTCATTTGGCGTACTTTCCATATTGCAATCTCGTCCTCACACCATTTTAGACAAACACAATCGTGTTGTTATCTTCCCTTAGGACAAGGAATATGCTTCTTTTTTTATCGTCATATGTGTCATCAACTGTTATTGGCAAGTAACTATTTCCTTTCTACCTCTTTTTTGCAAACAGGGCTATCCATTTCACCTCGTTGCTATTGCGACCTTTTGGTGAACTGCACAAATCACTTTTTTCTTCAGAGTGTTTTGTGCAGTTGTACTAAAATGTCACACGGGCAACGTCTCTACATTTCAGTGCGACTGCAAAAGCGAGATTGGTTTTGCTCTATCCTCCTCATCCAACTCCGAGCCTAATATTCTCGAACTATTTGCTTAATCTTATCCAACTAGTTAGTCTTAAGAGAGACTTCAAAGGTGACCGGTTCTATTTGTGCATTTATTGTTTCATCAACAGTCTTCTATTATTGTAATCACACTTAATATCTTTGGAACAGGGATGCTCAGCTCTATTTTAGTGTAACTACACAAAATGATCAGAATGTTGCATGCTCCAGACAGCTACTTTTTTTCCCAACATGCCTTGTTGATTTAGACAGAACTGGGGGACGTTGCTACCAATGAAAGCATGAATCAATTTTAATTTAACACCTTCTCACAACTTTGTCTTCAGTTCTGATGTAAATATTAGCTTTGATCTGCTAATCATTGAGATGCATTAGCAAGGAAGTTAGTTTTTTATTGTTTCCGAAAGAGCATGGATGGCTAGACACACGAAACAAAAGCTGAAAGCTCAGAGCATTGTACAATTTCATGTCGCTGGAAAATTATTTGTATAGTATGTCAATTATGTAAACAAATGCAGGAAGCTTGATAGCATTGCCAGAAGCCTCTTCAGCACCCGGGTCCATGTGCCACGCACAAAATTATACTTCCTCCATTCCTAAATATTCGTCTTTTTAGAAATTTCAAATGGACATATTTTAGAGTGTAGATTCACTCATTTTGCTTCCTATGTGGTCACTCGTTGAAATCTCTAGAAAGACAAATACTCAGTATATTTAAGAACGGAGGTAGTAGTGCACAACCGCATGGGAGACTCAGCCTGGTCATTGTGCCGCACTAATAGTGAGTAATGAGCGATTAAATCATAAGCCCCATATTTCCCACTGTAAGTTGCTCGGAAGATGCAACCATCAATACACTCTTCTTTGAATCCTCTCATACTACTCCCTCCGTCACTGTTTGTAGAGCGCGCTTAAAAAAAGAATCTCTGGGACCAAGGCGACTATCAATCGGCCTGAAAAATAGCATTGGTAGTTATTGCACGGCGTTTATTACTAGAGGAAATAATGCGTACACACATGCATGCAGTGCTTCCACCCCGGGTACACACATGCATGCACTTACTCCACTCCGCGTACACACGTAGTACATCGAGAGAGAATTGTGGACTTGATTGGAGTTACAACGCCCTAATTAATTGAGCATTAAACCAAATGCGTCTAAAGTCCCTCTGGTGGTGGAAATGCATGGAGAGAAATGCATGAGAATGAAGCGCGCCCTATAAAATGTGACGGAGGGAGGAGTAGTATGAAGGTGCAAAACCAAGTACGCATATGGATAGTCAGTCAACGCACTTCCTCTTGACATATCACTGACATGTGGGACCGGAGTGTGAGCAAATCGATCTCAATTGATGGCAAAATGGCCAACCCGCCGTTCCTTGAGTGAGACGAGGAGCGAGAAAACACAGGCCGGCTCGCACGGAGGCCAAGATATGTTCGAGCATGGTTGATCAATATCATCATTACATGTTCGATGTTTTTTAATACTACTATTGGGCTGCCGTTTTCCGCACTTCTCCCGAATAAATGTGTACTTTATCATTGATTAAAATAAAATAAGAGTACAGACGCTCCACCATCCGGGTCTAGTAGTAGTACTACTCATACTACTAAACCTTGCGCTTGGCGCTTCACCTCTTCGTGAAGTCGAGCAATGATGGTACTCCGCGTGTTGGGTACTACAGTGTATGCCTCTAGCAATCAGACACAGAATGAACTGCTGCATGTCCACCGCCTGGGCGAGGGTAGGTTGCATTAGTCAAAAGCTTCTCCTCGTCCTGCGAGCCACCAAGCTTGAGGTAGACAGAGTGGGCGTAAGCAAGCTTCACCTTGTCCTGCAAGCTTCTCCACGTTCTGCGAGTTGACGGGACACACCAAAAAGTAGTGCTAGTCCATACTCCCTCCTTTCCTGTTAATATGGCTTAATATTTTTTGCGGGTAAATGAGAGAGATTTATTCATATATAAGCATTCTTAGGACAATCAACCAAGAGACTGGTCACTAGGAAGCGAGGTACCCCACAAAAAAAGAAGAAGGAAGCGAGGTGTTTCATCAAGCCAACTGTCGGCCACATTCAAAGTGCAGCAAGCACGATTCGCACAAAGATGCGCCGCAAGGTTTGCTGACTTGTTTACATGATGAATAACAAAAAAAAAGAAAATATTACCTAACGCTCCTCAGGATATGAGCCAGAATTAAGCGAGAATTGTGGCGGGTGTTCCATGCAATCAACTTCCATTATCACATGCGAGAACCCTCAAAGAGAACCAAATGTGTTGAAAATTGCTCTATCACATTAAAAAAAAGAGTGTAGATGCTCCTTCATCCGGTTCCTAGTAGTAGTACATACCTCTATAGTAGTAGTACTAGTACTAGTAACCTTTGCGCTTGGCTGTTCGCCTCTTCGGCAAGTCGAACAATAATGGTACTAGTACAGTGTATGCTTTTGGCAATCTGACAGTGAATTAAGTGTTGCACGTCCACCGCCTGAGCGAGGGAGAGCTTGCATTAGTTAAAAGTTTCTCCTTGTCCTGCGAGCCACCACACGCAAGCTTCTCCCGTCCTGCAAGCTTCTCCTCGTTCGGCAAGTTGAAGTGACACAGCAAAGTAATGCTAGTCCATACAGCCTCCTTTCCGGTTAATATGGCTTAATTTCAAACGAGATAAATACACTATCTGTCACTTTATATTTGTAAAAAATACGGTCAATGGACTTCATAATATGCTCATTGCGCTCAATATATACATTTTCTGGTGTTTATACTGTCACTAGCTCACCCTGGCTGAGTATGTGTGTGCATGCACGTGTTGGTTGAGCACTTTAACGTGACCGTGTGTGTTCCATCATGTGCTCGGACGTGCACGCATTAGGGTGTTGCGTTCGTTTTTGTATGCATGTGTACGTCTGATTGTTGCATGCATGCACGAGGTTGTAGTCCCTCACATTCACATGTTCATAAGTCAATGCTTTGTCAAAATGTTGCATGCAAGGTTTAATCATTCGTTGTTCACGCATGCTTTCTCGATATTAATACATTGGTAAAGACAATTTCTTAAGGAAAACGAGCCCATGAATTGAGTACAAAGGGGACCAATAAGCCAGGATGGAGGGAGTACCAGTAGTGAACCGGAAGGAGGGAGTAGGTACTAGTAGTACAAAGTAACAACGTGCAGTAACAAAATTCCTCTATGCGCATCCTGTCTACGTGTCATGCAAGAAAATAGAGATAAGTACAAGTGAGACTTAGGAACGGTCATACACGTAGGGGGAGTATGTGCACGGGCCACTAAGGAGCAGCCAAATCACACAGTAAGTTAGACGGAAGAAGCAACCATCATTTCACTCTTCAATGACACGTACGCAATATAAAATGGTTGATATGGAGAGAAAAAGAAAACAACTATATATACACTAGCAGGAGCCTAAGCTACAAGCCTGCTTGCTTGGGTTGCTCTCTTCACAAGCATAGAACGATGGTGGCCACACCGCTGGTCACAGATCCGGCCTGATCCCACCGCTGGGGGAAGGGAACGATGTTCTGATCGGCGAGGGAGAAACCCCATAGTTCGTGTGTCCCAATTGGGGTCCCCGCGGTATGGGCCGATGCCGCCTCCCAACCGCCCTTCTAGCTAAAGCCCGACATCCCAGGTACATCTTCCTTTTGGACCGGCTTGCTCCACTGCCGCAGCTCCCCACGTAGCTCCATCTCCATGTCGATCTTTCTCTACTTCTACCAGCTTCTATTTGTGATGAGTTTTTGTCTCATGAACTAGTGTCGGTACTATTATTCTAATCACACTTCTTCAATATCTTTGCCATCAGGGATGCTCAGCTCGATTTTAGTGGAACTGCACAAAAGCATCGTATGATCCGAGGGTGACAGCCGTCTTTCCTTCGACAGATTCTACCTAGCCAGGAAATTAAATTCTGTTTAGGGTTTAGGGTTTAAGTCGTAGTGACCCCATCAGTAGTATTTCTTTTGTACACACTCTCACAACTTTTGTCTTTAGTTGTGAAGTAAATATTGGCTATGATCTGTGAATCATTGAGATGAAGGAATGTTGTAACAGGGCAACCTTGGAGTAGGAATGAAAATGGAGTGGAAAGTTTCCATTTTTTCGGAGAAAAAATGGGAACGGAGAGAAACCAACGTTTCGTTTCGTTGGATCGCGCCATCGAGCAAAACTGTGACAGCCTGATTTTTTTTGCCCTCTCTTATTTGCTTGATTTGCATTTGAAATTTTTCTGAAACTTGGAGTTTTTGAATCTTTTCATATGGACTTAAACACTTGGGCATCCTTGGCTTTCACCCAAGTGCTTCACTTCCCTCCTAAATCATCATCTCTCTGGTCCATCCCATAAAAATCATTGGAATATTTTTCTTAAATGAAAAATATTCATTTTCCTCTTTGAAACCCTAGCCAATTCAATAGGCTTAAAAGCAACCCTAATTTTTATGGCTCAGAAAAATCTGAGATAATTCACAAATATTCTTTGAACCCTAGGGCACTTTCCTGAGTAAAAATATTTCATCATTTTTGGGAATATTTTTGCTACAGAAAACATTTTCTGTTCTGGACAGAAATGGTGGTTTCAACAGTAACTACCATTTTACTTGCTCCATTTGACCTGAACTTTCTTGTGCATATTTACCTTAGTAACTCTAAGCTAGCCTCCAAAGCACAGTTTCAAACTCCCAGCCATTTGACCATAGTAACATCACAAAGTTACTGAGCAAAAACTTACTTGGTGTGTGAAAACTTCTCTACTGCACCTGGATCCAAACCAAATCGTGGTAACACTCAAAACTACCATGAACAACATGCCAGACATCGAGTTTATGCTTAGATCGACTTGATGTCATAGTTCACGTGGTGACCGCATTCGTCCAGGCGGGCTGGCATGCGGCCGACGCGCCTGAGCCTCTGTTGCTCGCGTGCTCGCTTCCCCGCCTGCCCAACCATGCCAAACCTCGCCACCATCATCGTCTCAACATCCTTAACTCCTCCCTGGTGCTCGCTGACGCCGGAGCTCGCCGCAGCGAGCATGGGCAAGGTCCGGCCAGCCCAATAGTGTGGAGCGCACTGTGCTCGTCGCCATCCTCTTGATCCTGTGCTCGTCTCCGTCCGCCCACAGTGGCCGCGTGACCTCCATCACCTTCTTCCCCTCTCACTGATGCCGCTCGTTGCTGGGCGCCATGGACAGGTGTCCACCGGTGGAGCCCGAAGCACCCTTGCAGCTCGCCTATAAATAGAGCCACACCCAGCCTCCTTGACCACCATCTAGCACTCACACACACCCCACGATCGAGTAGGAAAGTGTAGCCCGGCCGGGCAGGCCTCGGGCCGCCGTCCCCGAGCTTGAGCTCGCCGGCGATCCCCTCTGGTCGCCGCGGTAGCTCCAGCCCCTCCCAGGCCTGGGCGACCCCTCCAGGGCCTCCGCCTCTCTCCGATGAGGCCATCTCGCCCGCTTGGCACCCCTGGAGTGCCCTCTGCTCGCCGTCTTCCTCAACTCCAAGGACCTCCATGTTCTGCCTCTGCTTGCGAGGTTGATTCCGACGCCGTCCGACCGCCCCTAGCTACGATACGGGTACGGGCAGGTGCGCCCCAACCCCCTCTTGCCATCCCTCCCTCTCGTTTTGCCCAAGGAGCCCTCATCGCCGGCGAGAGCTTTGGCGAAGCCGCGGCCCCCTCTGTTTCCTTCTCCCTCTCCCCCTCACCTGACTAGCGGGGCCTGCTAGTCAGCCACTCTGTACGCGCGTGAAGCGATATGAGTGGTGGCGCCCCTGGGCTTTACGCCTTCGACGTCACCCCCCCCCCCCCTCAGTTGTTTATTTTTATTCAAATTCATTTGAATTTACAGAAAACTTCAGACAGTTATAACTTTTTAACCATAAGTCCAAACTATTTGATTCTTTTAGCATTGGGTTCTTTGAAAAGAAATCCAGCAGCTCACCAAAGATGAGATTTTTCTGAGCTGTTTAGAATTTCTGGTGATTTTCAGAAGTGTTCTTGATATTTTCTTTTTGTGTTTAAAATTATTTTCAGAAGGTGAGGCTTGTCTTGAGGATCACCACGAGGTTTGTGAACCTCATCTGCACTAAGGCAACCACAGCAACATTTTCATGGTCTCACTTCAATATTTGTGATTTTCTTACTTGAATGAAATGATTAACCCATGCATTTAATTAATTATTTTGTTATTTATATTCTGTCAAGTGTTTGCTAGTTATTATGCTTGATTTAGAGATTGTGGAAACTAGTTTAGCTGGTGAAGCAAAGCTAGGATTTCTTCATGGTGATGATAGAAATAATTTTTGCTATGCATGATAGTAAATATTTAAGTTATGTTCTCACAAAAATAAATTGGTAAAAATGTGCTATAAATTTTTCTGTTTTGCACTAATTTGGTCATTACTTGCCTTGCAGAATGTTTGAACCTCACTTAGTCGATAAAAAGATTAAGAGTTGTTGATAGGGAAATCTTTTGTTAAACATATGAGAAATTTATCGGAGTTACATTTTTGTGTGAGAAATTAATAAAACTTGTTGCAAAATATTTTGGTTAAGCTATGAGCCATTTTGAGCAGCAAAGTAACATGAGTGGTTGATGTTTATGCTTGGTGTGTATAGGGATGACATCGGTCTTTTATTATTAAGTGATGCATGTGTAGTTTTGCATTTCATGGCATGCTATGACACCGGTCATTTGCATTTTAAGTTGAACCTGAATATAAATAAACTTGAATATACCGCTGACTGGGTCATGATGCCGCTGAATCGAGTTTCTTTCCAGTGCAACCACATTTGCCTTTGTGGGAAGGCCTTGATTCAGTCCATTGACATGACCTCTGGTCGGTGCCTCCTACTAGGGAAGGTTATGCCGTCCTTGCACTGGCCCAGTAAGCAGGCATAATCTTGTGTGCTCGTTGATGAGATTATGGTACCGAGTCCCCGACTGGGAGTGTTTTGACCACGACGGTGTTCGGGGTGTCTTTGGTAGACACGGGGCCACCCAGGACTAGCCCGTTGGGGATTGTTCAGAGTGGCCGAGAGAGTGCTGTGGCAATGGAAGGGTTTTGTCGGAATGCCGTTGGTCCACCCGAATGGGAGTGCGAGGCCATGGGTTCTATGGTATGGGTACAGTGTGCTACCTCTGCAGAGTGTATAATCTATCGATAGGCGAGTCCACGATCACGGACACCTCGTAGTAGGTCCCACCATGAGTCAACGATTAATAAAAATTGCACACTAAGCTGAAAACTTTGCATCGTTGAGAATGGCAGAAAGGCCATCGAGGAAATTGAGACCAGATATTGGTCGTGGTTGTGATCGCCGCAAGGATCACGAGTCATTTTGCTAAAAGACCGCATTGGTGGTGTGTTTGTGATCTGAGGATGATCACGGTTGGTAAGTTGTCTCGAGGGACGCTCGAGCATGATCACAACATGTTTGACATATAGTGTTGCATTCTTAATAATTGGTTAAGTATCATGATATTGTTTGCCATTATGATTATGCCTGTTGTGAGCTTGCAAGTACATTCAATGTACTGACCTGGCGTGTCATGCCAGATTTCAGGAAAGTCTCATTGGAAAGGAGCACTGTTCGAGTCTAGATCGTGTCCACATTGGTGTCCCTGTGATATGGAGCTTCCGCTACGACGTTATTCCGCTACCACGTAGTTTTTCAGATCGAGGCCCCTTTATGTTCACTAAATAATGTACATATTGTTCAGCCGCACCGGGTGTGCCACTTGGCCTCGGCAGCTGTTGTAATATAACTCTGTTCCACTAGCATCAATAAAGCGGTTGTTTTTTGTACCAAGATGTTGTGTGTTGCCAGAAGACATGGTCTCTAGGCTGGCAATGCATGGTAAACCGGTCGCTCTGAGCCGGGGTGCCACAACGCTTGGTATCAGAGCCGCGCTGACTGTAGGCCACGCTAGACTACGGCGTGTTAACTAGACACTAGACATGAGTAAACTTGAGTGCCGGTAGCAGTTATAGCTGGTTGTTGCATTGTAGTCATTTGATTATTATTATGCTAACCTGCTAATGGTTGTGAGTGTAGATGGCTCCGGTGCCGTATCCGTGCCAGTTGCAGCTAATGCCATACACGTCACCTCACCTTCTCCGCAACGTGTGGCGTTGGCTGTACCCTCACGGAGACGACCCAGTCTACCGTGTGTACCGGGAGCAGCAGACTCAGTGTATGAGTATCACGCAGTGGTTACTCTGCGCACCAGTTCCTATTTCGGCTCTTACACTCATACTTCTCAGAGCGGTTACGCCTCTACCGCTTCCCAGGCTGTCTAGTTTGCCGCATTCGAGGTCCTTGTCGAGCTTCGCTATACCGAGGCCCGAATGCAGCACCGCCCAGGTTTCTATTACTACCCATCTCTGCACGACAACGGTCGTGTCCCCTTCCCTCTTATTGATCCGGAGTCTGATAGTGTTTCTAGCCACCTTGCTCGTTACGTCACTGGTAGCTATCTGATGATCCACGAGCTGGCTCGAGAGCTGAACCGTGCCCGTACTGCTTTAGCTACTGCCTTAGTTACTTCTAGCTCTGCCACTACTCCATCTTCGCTGGGATTCACTCCATACATTCCAGTCAGTTCTAGTTCCCCTATTTTGCCGGTTACTCCCCCGAGTAGCATGGGTGTCTCGCCTGTGAACCCTATTAGTGCTCCTGCCGAGTGGGTTTCACTTCTCGCTACTCATGTGGCCCCGATGATTCATCCTATCCCTACCCCTGAGGGAGAGCCCTCGAGGCAGCGCCGGCGTGTTACCTTTAATCCGGAGGTTTCCGTAAACTCCGTCAGTTCGGGATCCGAGACCGCTTCAGCGGAGGACACTGCAGCACCAGCAGAGCAGTAGTGTCTTTGAGTATTCGCAGTCGTCTGGATGATGTACGGATGTAGTCATATGAGTCATAATGCTTCATTGCATGTATGAGAGTAGTGGAACCTGTCATGTTGTTTATCTTTCATGTATGAGTCTATGTATAATTATGTTGGGACTTTAATCGCCGTGTTTTCTTCGCTCTTTTGTCTTTTTCGAGATTTGTTGCTGGCCTTTCCCCAATTTTATTCTTGGATGTCTCTCGATTGCGTTGTCTTGGAAAAAAATCCTCAATAGGATGACGCGGGGAGGCAGCAGTAGCAACGTTCGTGAGGGAACTCCTATTCATCGTTCCGCATGACAGGCAGGATATTCTCCCGAGCCGTACGTTCCGCCACCACCTCCACCGCCTAATCCTCCCTCCACCGAGCAAATTCTGCGTATGTTTGAAGAGAAAAGGAACAATGATCTGATTGAAATGTTGAGAAGTGTGCAAGCTATGGTTGGACAGAATGGAAATCAGAATGGTCATCACTCAAAGCTGTCAGATTTTCAGAGGACCAATCCACCCAGTTTCAGTCAGATTGTAGACCCATTGGATGCAGACGATTGGTTGCACACCATGGAGAAAAAGGTTGAGATTGCCCGTACTGAAGGAAATGATAAAGTTCCATTTGCAACTCATTACCTTGAAGGCGCAGCTACCATATGGTGGGAAAATACAAAAGCCATGTGGCCGATTGATGAGGAAATCACCTGGGAAAAATGTAAGGATAAGTTCCAAAAATATCATATCCCTACTGGAGTTATGAAGGCCAAGCAGCGTGAATTTCTCGTGCTCGTCCAAGGAAATTAGTCTGTGGCTGAATATCTGCAAAAAATCAATCATTTGGTCCGTTACTCTCTGTATGACATGGCCACTGAAGAAAGGAAGATTGACAGATTTCTTGGAGGTTTAAATTCGCAACTTCGGTGTGCTCTCAGTATGTTTGATTTCCCAGATTTCCGAACTCTGGTGGACAAGGCGTTCATTGCTGAACGGGAGCACAAGCTTATATCAGATAATAGGCCTGCTAACGACAACAAGGGCAAGTTTGAACCAAAGAAGGATGGGCAACCTGTGCAAAAGGCTCGTACCTGGCAGCAGACTCAGGTGGAATATAGGCCAAATTGGCAGCAGAATGTTAACATGACCACCACTCAAGTCAAGAATATTGTGACCAATCCAACACATGAGGGGCATCAGCGCAATAATTCTTGTTTCATTTGCGGGCAGCACGGACATTATGCCAAACAGTTCCCCAAGAACAACAAGATGAATGCCCTAAACAGGCCACAAGTCAACTTTATGGAGTCATGGCCAACCCAGCAAAACTTCACTGGGCACGTACATCATATCTCCGCCGATAAAGCCCAAGAGAAGCCAGAAGTCGTCATTGGTATGTTTTCTGTTAATGACATACCTGCAGTAATTTTATTTGACTCTGGGCTTCCCATTCTTTTATTTCTTGGAGCTTTGCCGCCCAAAACAATTTTCCTTGAACGATTTTGGGCAAAAATATGCTGGTACAAACCCCGGGATCTATAATCAAGAGCAGTCTGGTCTGCCGTGATCTGGAGATCAATATCAACGGAATCTACTTTCCAACGTCTATGATAATCATTGAGTCTGAACAGTTGGATATTATATTGGGTATGAATTGGTTGACAAAATATCAAGTTTGCATAAACTGCGCAACCCAAGAAGTCAATTTGACCAGTCTGAATGGGCAGCTCACCAAATTCCATGCTCGGAAGAATATACCCAAGCCAGAATTAGTTTGCACCACTGTGGTTGAATTGGAATTTATTCCTGTGGTCGGTGAGTATCCTGATGTGTTTCCAGAAGAACTGCCAGGCATGCCACCAGATCGGGAACTGGAGTTTGCAATAGATCTTGTGCCCGGAACCGCACCGCTATACAAGAAGTATTACCGGATGCCCTCGTCAGAATTAGTGGAGCTAAAGAAACAGCTTGTCGAATTACTCCAGAAAGGTTATATTCGTCCCAGCTCTTCAACATGGGGATCACCTGCTATTTTCGTAGGCAAAAAGGATGGTAGTCTCCGTATGTGCATAGATTACCGCCAGCTGAATGAGGTCATCATCAAAAATAAATATCCGCTGCCAACGATAGATGATCTGTTTGATCAGCTTAGTGGGGCTAAAGTATTCTCAAAAATTGATTTACGGACCGGATATCATCAGCTCAAGATTAAAAAGGAGGATATTCCTAAGACCGCATTCACTACATGGTACGGTCTTTACGAATATACCATACTGTCCTTTGGTCTCACGAATGCCCCTGCTTTCTTCATGCATATGATGAACAAAGTGTTCATGGACTTCCTTGACAAATTCGTGGTAGTCTTCATCAACGACATCCTCATTTACTCCAAGGGTGAAGAAGAGCACAAGGATCACCTTGGAGCAGTGCTACAACGACTCCGCGACCATCAGTTATACGCCAAGTTCAGTAAGTGTGAATTTTGGCTCAAGCTAGTTGGGTTTCTCAGACATGTACTATCCGCCGAAGGTGTAGTCATGGACCCAAGCAAAGTAAAGGATGTGCTCGATTGGGTACCGCCCACGACTGTAACACAGATCCGGAGTTTCCTCGGATTAGCTGGATACTATTGTCATTTCATTGAAGGGTTTTCCAAAATCGGTAAACCCATGATGGAGCTGCTCAAAAAGGATACAAGTTTAAGTGGACAGAGGATTGTGAGAAGAGTTTTAATGAGCTGAAGATACGTCTGACAACCGCACCTATATTGACTCTTCCAGACATTTATCGAAGCTTTGAAGTGTACTGCGATGCCTCCAAACAAGGTATTGGTTGCGTGCTGATGCAAGAAGGCAAGGTAGTAGCATATGCGTCGCGACAGCTATGACCCCATGAAGGAAATTATCCTACCCATGATTTGGAATTGGCTGCGGTGGTTCATGCATTAAAAATTTGGAGACACTACCTCATTGGAAAAAGGTGTCGATTTTTTACCGACCACAAAAGTCTCAAGTACATTTTCACTCAGCCAGATTTAAATCTACGTCAGCAAAGATGGCTAGAGTTGGTCAAGGATTATGACCTTGGAATAAATTACCATCCAGGAAAGGCCAACGTCGTTGCCGATGCCCTCAGTCGAGAGCCTGTCAGCTTAAATGCCATACTGGAATCATTGCCCACCAAACTCCAAGAGGAGATTGCTCGGCTCAACCTGGTCATCGTGGATGCTGGTCTCGCTAATATTTTGGAAGTTACCCCCACACTTGAGATGGAAATCCGCAAGGCCCAGCCAGATGACTCCAAGCTACAAAAATGTGCCAAGGGCCAGATGGCAAGGCAGACCCCAGATTTCTTCAAGGATAAATTCGGTACCCTTCGATTCTGTGGACGAATTTGTATACCCGATCAACCGGACTTGAAGAAGAAAATCTTGTCAGAAGCACACGAATCCTCGTATTCCATTCACCCGGGAGGTACGAAAATGTATGAGAACCTTAGACAAATATTCTGGTGGGATGGAATGAAGAAAGACATTGCCTATTTTGTAGCCTGTTGCGACATATGCAACAAGGTGAAAGCAGAACATCGGAAGCCAGCCGGACTCCTCCAACCGCTGCTGGTTTCACAGTGGAAATGGGATGACGTTTGCATGGATTTCATTACAGGATTTCCTAAGACTCAGCAAGGCAAGGATGCAATCTGGGTTATAGTAGACACCCTCACCAAGGTTGCTCACTTCAACCCGATCAGCACCAGATACAGAGCAGATGAACTTGCACAACTGTATGTGTCCAGGATCGTCAGTCTGCATGGAGTACCCCGAACTATCACTTCCGACCGAGGTTCTTTGTTTACCCCCGCTTTCTGGTCCCGTCTCCATCAAGCCTTGGGGACAACATTGAAATATAGTACTGCTTATCACCCTCAGACAGATGGACAGACAGAGCGGGTAAATCAAATACTCGAAGATATGTTGTGGTCCTGTGTGCTAGCCAACAGAGCTAAATGGGAATTTTGTTTGCCATATGCCGACTTCTCTTATAACAACAGTTTTCAGACCAGTCTAAAGATGTCACCATATGAAGCTCTGTATGGCCGTAAGTGCCACACTCCTCTAAATTGGTCTCAAGCTGGAGATAGCCGTATCTTCGGAACAGATCTCATGATGGAAGCTGAGAGACAAGTTAGGGAAATCAGAGACAGACTGCAATTGGCCAAATCTCGTCAGAAGAGTTATCATGATGCAAAGCATCGGCAGGTCAGTTTTGAACCCGGAGAACACGTATACCTCCGAGTCACTCCTATGAAAGGAGTTAAGAGATTTCAGACTCGTGGAAAGCTGGCACCCAGATTTATTGGTCCATTCCCGATTATGTCTCTAGTGGGTACTGTTGCATATCAACTGGAACTACCCCCTGAATTGGCAGACGTGCACAACGTGTTCCATGTTTCACAATTAAGACGATGCATATCCCCGCCTGAAAAGGACTGCTATGGCTGAGATAGAGTTGGCAAAAGATTTAACTTATGAAGAGAGACCATTTAGAATTTTGGATCAGATGGAAAGGGTCACTCGCAGTAAAGTCAGAAAATTTTACAAGGTTCGGTGGGAGCATCACACAGAATCAGAAGCAACTTGGGAGCCGGAGAAATCCTTCAGGATCAGTATCCAGAGTGTTTTTCCCAAGCAACCGAATCTCAAGGACGAGATTCATTCTAAGTGGGGGAGGTTTGTGACAGCCTGATTTTTTTACCCTCTCTTATTTGCTTGATTTGCATTTGAAATTTTTCTGAAACTTGGAGTTTTTGAATCTTTTCATATGGACTTAAACACTTGGGCATCCTTGGCTTTCACCCAAGTGCTTCACTTCCCTCCTAAATCATCATCTCTTCTCTGGTCCATCCCATAATAATCATTGGAATGTTTTTCTTAAACGAAAAATATTCATTTTCCTCTCTGAAACCCTAGCCAATTCAATAGGCTTCAAAGCAACCCTAATTTTTATGGCTCAGAAAAATCTGAGATAATTCACAAATATTATATGAACCCTAGGGCACTTTCCTGAGTAAAAATATTTCATCACTTTTGGAATATTTTTGCTACAAAAAATATTTTCTGTTCTGGACAGAAATGGTGGTTTCAACAGCAACTACCATTTTACTTGCTCCATTTGACCTGAACTTTCTTGTGCATATTTACCTTAGTAACTCTAAGCTAGCCTCCAAAGCACAGTTTCAAACTCCCAGCCATTTGACCACAGTAACATCACAAAGTTACTGACCAGAAACTTACTTGGCGTGTGAAAACTTCTCTACTGCACCTGGAGCCAAACCAAATCGTGGTAACACTCAAAACTACCACGAACAACATGCCAGACATCGAGTTTATGCTTAGATCAACCTGATGTCATAGTTCACACGGTGACCGCGTTCGTGCAGGCATGCTGGCATGCGGCCGACGCGCTCTGTGACGCGCCCGAGCCTCTGTTGCTCGCGTGCGCGCTTCCCGCCTGCCCAACCATGCCAAACCTCTCCACGATCATCGTCTCAACGTCCTTAACTCCTCCCTGGAGCTCGCCGACGCCGGAGCTCGCCACAGCGAGCACGGGCAAGGTTCGGCCAGCCCAACAGTGCGGAACGCACTGTGCTCATCGCCATCCTCTTGATCCTGTGCTCGTCTCCGTCCGCCCACAGTGGCCGCGTGACCTGTCGGTGTCAAAACCGGCGGATCTCGGGTAGGGGGTCCCGATCTGTGCGTCAAGGCTGATGGTAACATGAAGCAAGGGACACAGATGTTTACCCAGGTTCGGGCCCTCTCGATGGAGGTAAAACCCTACTTCCTGCTTGATTAATATGGATTTTATGGGTAGTACAAGAGTAGATCTACCACAAGATCGTAGAGGCTAAACCCTAAGAGCTAGCCTATGATGGCATGATTGTAATTGTGATCAGCCTTCTAAGGACCAACCTCTCCGGTTTATATAGACACCGGAGAGGGCTAGGGTTTACATGGAGTCGGTTACAGGGAAGGAAATATAATATCCGGATCGCCAAGCTTGCCTTCCATGCCAAGGAAAGTCCCATCCAGACACGGGCCGAAGTCTTGAGTCTCGTATCTTCATGCTTCAACATTCCGGACGTTGCACACAGTCCGGCTCTCTGGATACCCCCTAATCCAGGACTACCTCAGTAGCCCCTGAACCAGGCTTCAATGACGATGAGTCCGGCACGCAGTATTGTCTTTGGTATTGCAAGGTGGGTTCCCTCTTCGAATACTCCAAAGTACCTGTTACGACGAATAATGTCCGACCTCCAATCAATGTTGTGCTCCTCGGCTTCGGTGCCTTAGCAATGACCATCTCCACGTGTCGAGAGAATGCGAGGAGTCGAGGCATTTTTGCATTTGCCACCCTCGATCCTCCGGGCTAACCGTCTATTTCAAGGGACGGGGATTCTCAGATCCAAACCTCACTCTCCCTCCCAGAGCCAGCATCCAACAGAGCGCTCCACGAAAAGCCATTCCAACATGGCCGGCCTTGCAGCTCTTCTGCTTGCCCTTCCCGTTCCAAGTCGGGGGATTGGGGAGAGTGTTCAGTTCCTCATAGCCGTTTGATAAAGTTACAGACCCAAGGGTTTCTCCCACCGGCGTTCATGGTCCCCGTCCGGGCTGGAATAGCCACTTATGACAGAGGAGACCAAGCTGAGGGATCTCCTAACCCATCTCCGGAGTATATGTCTAATCCCTAATTTGCTGAGGGGCGTCGGGTTCCCTATCCACCCGTTTCTTTGCGGGCTCCTGGAGTTCTACGGCCTCCAGTTACATGATCTTACCCCTGCATCTATTCTGCACATAGCGGGGTATGTTGCCCTCTGCGAGCTATTTTTAGGCTGCGAACCACACTTCGGATTGTGGAGGAAGTTATTCTGCCTCGTCCCCCGCACCCAGGGGGAGTCCCTATGTCAAGCGGGCGGGGCTGAAGTATGGCGCATTGCCGAGACCGGATACCTGTCCGGCACTCCTGAGAAGGCACCAGAAAATTGGCCTTCAGAGTGGTTCTATATAAACGATGTCCCCCTTACGGATCCAGTCCAGCCAGGTCTCCGCAAGTTCAGCAACGCCCCGCCGAGGGCACGCCTAAGCTGGCGCCCCCGGGGCTCTCAAGAAGAGGACACAAGGGAAATATTCCTCCTGATGGACAGGATAAAGTTATTGGCCAAATCCGGACTGACGATAGTTGAGGTTATGGCTATATGCATAAGACAGGGAGTGCAGCCGCTCCAATATCGGGGGAAGCCCATGTGGCATTTCAACGGGGAAGATGACGCCACCCGCTGCGGCCGTAAGGGTCCGGACTCCGCTGCTGCTCTAGCAAGGATATTGTCCGATTTGTACAAAGGGGAAGAGGAGGAATTCCTTCACATAAAAACGCGGGACAGATTCTCCATGTACAACCCCCCAGCATGGGTAAGTTGCCATTCTTTTTCCCTGCTTTACTTACTCTAGCGTTCTTCTGCTAAGATTACTTGCATCAATGCTTCAGGCAGGAACTAAGGAGGGCCGAGAAGGAATCTTCAGCCCCCCATAACCGGAGGATCCGGATATTACTGTGGAGCTTGTCAATGGGGTATTCTATCAGGCGAGCTGGGATGGCGCCCTAGTGGCCATTACGGCCGACTACCCTAGACTGCTCCCCGCTTCGCGTGTAAGCCGAACTAAAAAGAACATATCCTTCAAAGAGGACTCTTCCCAGGTATTACAATTTACCTTTGGGGTGTCATCCTATTTGCAGAAACGACGGCCGGAGCGGGAGGCCGAGCCCCTAGGGACTCGTCAACCACGAGCGTCTAGATTGGGCAGGCTCAAGAGGAAGGCGGTGAGGGTTGACACACCGCTACAGAGGTAAATCAATAACCTGTCCTGTAATTATAGAATTTAAAATATGATAGCACCCTTTGTGTCTGGCAGGAAGAGGAATAACCAGACTATATCCGGCGACCCTACCAATCACGCCTCCACCAGCCGAGTTCCAAAACCGGCTTCGGGGGCGGAGGTGGACACGGGGCCAGCACCGCATAGCTCTCCAACAGAGAATGCGGATATGCTCTCAGCCACGAATTCCGAAGTAGAGAGCGCCATGAATCACAGGCGCCGACGGGCCGTACTTCGAAACATCTTCTTTTCCGAAGAGGCATTTAATGCCTTCAATTCGGGAGACGCATACATCCGAGTTGCTCAAGGCGGGCTTGCCCGTGCGATGGACCGGTATACCAAAGATATACGGGTAAGAAAATTTGATAAGCATGTGTAGCAGTAGCCGCTGAGACTTGAAACGGTTGAAACAACTGTTTTAAGGATCAATTTATGCACAGGTCCTTGTAGAGAAGAACGAGCAATTGTCTCGGGAGCTGGAGGGATGCAAGGCCGAACTGAGGTCCGCAGTTGCCAAATTAGAGGAACCCCAAAAGCCCTCATCTGGTAACAATTGTCACAATTGCACGAAGATGCACCAGTTAGTAAATGGCTGATGTGACAAGTCTAACAGAAAATTCTGCAGACAATCCCGGGGTGAATTCGGAGGGCGTAAGAGAGGACGCATCGCATCTCAAAAAGCAGTTGGAGGCTGGCGAGCGCATTCTTACGCGAGTTAGGCGGGAGAAGAACGATCTTCAAGATGCCAAAGTTCAGGTGGACGTGGAGTTAAAAGATCTCCGCGCTCAGCTAGCGGACTCCGTGAAGGAGAACAAGAGGCTTCGACGTGGCATTTATGGTAAGTGCCTAGACGAACTGTTGTATAGTTCGGCGAGGAAGTATATTTAGAGAATTTTTCTTGCAGGAATGTTAACGGGTCGCCCTGAGGAGGAGATGCCCTCATCTGCAAATGATTTACTACAAGACCTTTCGCAACTGCACGAGCGAGCTCGAAAAGTGATGCAGGGTGTTGCTCAGGCATTGTGGCCATCAAGCCTACTGCCGAATGGCATGGAGGAACTTGCGGACCTGCTTCGAGGAGCCCAGCGGCGCTTCCCTCCATGGAAGATATCAGCATGCCGGCAAGGAGCTAAAGAAGCCTGGGCAATGGTGAAGACGTGCTACACCAAGCTGGACCCGAACCATATGGCCGAAGTGGGACCGGCGGGGCCCGATGGGCAAGAAATTCCCGTAAGTCTGGTGTATGACCAGGTATCGTTAGCCGCTAAGTATTCTCAACAAGATTGTAAGCTAGATAGCCTGTTGGACGGTATAGAAGAGTAATGTAATCAGTCCAAGTGACTGTGTAATTTAATGGGATTAAGTAGCCCCTAGCCGGATTAAAATCATTTGTCATGGCGGACCTTTTCGCTTCAGCCCCGGATCCTATATTCGGGGTGTGTCCGAATACCCGCCACCATAAAAACCGGGTATGCGTGGAAACAAGGCGTAGGGGTCATAAGTGCTTGAACAGACAAGTACCCAACTAGTTATGTTATATTACATGGATAGTGAGAAACATCTTCCAGAGAGAATAGTTTCGTTAGGGGTTCCTTTCCCTGGGTACGCATGCGACGATGCACATGTCCGGATTGCAAACGATGGCGGAGGATACAAGACTTCTGGGGATTTATGTTATAATAAATGAATACATCTTTTATTCACTGACCGAATATTCTCTTAAGGAAGCTAGCTTTCGGCTTCACCCAGTCTGAGGTACACATCCGGCTGAACCAGCAGTAACAATCGCAGAGGTGCTCCCCTTATGCCCTAGCCGAATTAACGGGAACATAGGGCATAAACACAAGAGCCAGGCAGCCCAGCTTGGCAACATCTTAAGTCATATCGATGCATATAATGGTGAAGAAAAGGCACAAATGGAAAAAGAATGCATATGTGATAGGCAGAAAGCCATGTGAGTAATCATTTTTAGCTTCCGTATAGGAAGCCCCCAGGTATTGCTTACACACTTAGTGCGGCCGGAGTGATCCGGGAATCCGCAAAGTATTGAATACTTTGTGTGAAGAGAGAAAAATGTCGAGAGAGTAAAAAGGGATGGAGCATAATTAAAAAGGAGGGGTTAGGAGACGAACACTGTGTTTGGCGCTAGGCGTAGAATCTCCGTAGTCTGGCCGCGTTCCATGGGTTTGGCTCGAGTGCATTGTCGGATGCATTACGTGGCGGCACGCGCTCCTCCGGTGAGAACTTTGTCAATGACGAAGGGACCCTCCCACTTGGGTTTGAGTTTGTCCTTCTTCTTCTCCGGTAGTCGTAGAACGAGCTCGCCAATATTGTAAGTTTTGGCCCACACTTCTCTGCTTTGATATCGTCGAGCTTGCTGCTGATAGAATGCGGAACGGGCCTTTGCGACATCACGCTCCTCCTCCAGGGCATCCAAATTATCCTGCCGATCTAACTCGGCTTCCTTCTCTTTGTACATGCGTACGCGTGGCGAATCATGTATTATGTCGCTAGGTAATACTGCTTCCGCGCCGTACACCATAAAAAATGGTGTATATCCGGTGGTGCGATTTGGCGTGGTCCGTAGCCCCAGAGTACAGAGTCGAGCTCCACCACCCAGTGCGTATCCGACTCTGTCAAGGATCGCACTAGTCTGGGTTTGATGCCGCTCATGATGAGACCATTTGCCCGCTCTACTTGGCCGTTTGTTTGGGGATGGTAGACGGAAGCGTAATCGACCTTGATGTCCATTTTTGCGCACCAAGTTTTCACTTCGTCGGCTGTGAAATTCGAGCCATTATCAGTGATGATGCTGTGGGGGACACCGTATCGGTGTACGACCCCGGATATGAAGTCTATTACTGGTCCGGATTCCACAGTTTTAACTGGTTTAGCTTCTATCCATTTGGTGAATTTGTCCACCATGACCAATAAGTATTTTTTCTTATGGCTTCCCCCTTTAAGAGGTCCGACCATATCCAGCCCCCTGACCGCGAAGGGCCAAGTTATGGGGATTGTTTGTAGAGTGGTAGGGGGCATATGACTCTGATTGGCAAAGAGCTGGCAATCGACGCAATGTTGGACAAGGACTTGTGCGTCTGCTCGGGACGTCGGCCAATAGAAACCTATACGGAAGGCTTGCTGACTAATGCCCGAGCCGCGGTGTGGTGCCCGCCCAGGCCAGCATGGATTTCAGCCAAGAGCTGCCGCCCTTCCTCTTCGGAGATGCATCTTTGAAGTACTCCGGTAGCGCTTTTCTTGTAGAGTTACCCTTCGTAGACTTTGTAAGCTTTAGAATGCCGGACAATGCAGCGTGCCTCATTTTGGTCTTCGGGGAGCTCCTGCCTATTTAGGTAGGCCAAGAAGGGCTCGGTCCACGGGACGATTACAGCCATGATTTCGTGGGTCGAGGACGTTATTTAGGGGGTAGAACCTCCGACTATGTCTTATGGTTCAGAATCTGGGGGTGTATTCGGATCCATGCTAATATTGTCGGACTCTCCTTCCCATACTACGGATGGCTTGAACAGCCGTTCCAAGAATATATTAGGTGGGACAGGGTCGCGTTTAGCGCTGATGCGAGCGAGGACATCCACCGCTTGATTGTTTTCTCGAGCCACATGGTGGAATTCGAGCCCCTCGAACTGAGCTGACATTTTGAGGACGGCATTATGGTAGGCCGCCATTTTCGGGTCCTTGGCATCAAAATCTCCGTTTATCTGTGATATTGCGAGGTTTGAGTCCCCGTGCACTTCTAGGCGTTGAATGCCCATAGAGACTGCCATCCGAAGACCGTGCAATAGAGCCTCGTATTCGGCTGCATTGTTGAAGTCTGTGTATAATATTTGGAGGACGTACTGGACCGTGTCTCCGGTGGGAGACGTCAGGACTACACCTTCTCCCAATCCGGCCAGCATTTTAGAGCCGTCGAAGTGCATGATCCAGTTTGAGTATGCGTTGTACTCTTTAGGGAGTTCGGCTTCTGTCCATTCGGCGACGAAGTCAGCCAACACCTGCGACTTGATGGCCCGCCGTGGTTTGTACGTTATGTCGAACGGGAGGCGCTCAATGGCCCATTTGGCAATCTGGCCCGTAGCATCGCGGTTATTTATTATGTCATTGAATGGTACTTCGGAGGCCACTGTAATCGAACACTCTTGAAAGTAGTGTCGTAGCTTCTGGGATGCCATGAACACCGCGTATGCTATTTTTTGATAGTGTGGGTATCGGGATTTGCATGGGGTTAGGACCGCAGACACGTAGTAGACCAGCTTTTGGAGCGGCTTTTGTATCCGTTAGCCTCTCGTTCAACGACGAGCACTGTGCTTACGACTTGATGCGTTGCAGCTATGTACAACAGCATAGGTTCGTCAATATTCGGCGTTGTTAGTACTGGATTACTGGCCAATAAGGTCTTTATTTCATCCAGTCTGGCCGCGGCTGCATCCGTCCATACGAAATGTTCAGTGCGCGAAGAAGACGGTAAAGCGGTAGTGCCTTTTCTCCTAACCTGGAGATAAAGCGGCTGAGAGCAGCCACACATCCGGCTAGTTTTTGGATGTGCTTGAGGTCTGTTGGTATGGCCAACTGTGACAGAGCTCGGATCTTTGCCGGATTCGCTTCAATCCCTCTGTTGGAAAGGATGAAGCCGAGTAGCTTCCCTGAGGGGACGCCAAAAGCACATTTTTCCGGATTCAGCTTGATGTCTTATGTCCGGAGATTGTCGAATGTAAGCCTCAAGTCATCTATTAGGGTTTCGACGCGTCTTGTTTTTATGACAATGTCGTCCACGTATGCCTCCACTGTTTTCCCGATTTGCTTTTCCAGGCATGTTTGAATCATGCGTTGGTAGGTTGCACCGGCATTCTTGAGCCCGAAAGGCATAGTGTTGAAGCAGAAAGGGCCATATGGCGTTATGAAAGCTGTTGCAGCTTGGTCAGACTCTGTCATCTTTATTTGATGGTATCCAGAGTATGCGTCGAGGAAACACAGCGAGTCGTGTCCAGCTACGGCATCGATGATTTGATCGATGCGAGGGAGGGGAAAGGGATCCTTGGGGCAAGCCTTATTGAGGTCTTTGAAGTCGGCGCATAGGCGCCAGGATTTGTCCTTCTTTGGTACCATCACCAAATTTGCCAGCCAATCCGGATGTTTGATATGTCTGATAAATCCGGCCTCTAGTAGCTTGGCTAACTCTTCCCCCATTGCCTCTCGTTTGGGCTTTGAGAATCGCCTTAGGGTCTGCTTGACTGGTTTATATCCTTCTAGAATATTGAGGCTGTGTTCGGCCAGTCTGCGTGGGATGCCTGGCATGTCCGATGGGTGCCAGGCGAAAATGTCACAATTCTCGCATAAGAAATCTCGTAGTGCGGCGTCGATCGCGGGGCTCAGCTGTGTCTCGATGGAAGCTGTCTTCATGGGGTCCGTTGGGTGGACCTGGAATTTGACTATCTCGTCTGCAGGCTTAAATGAGGTGGACTTGGGTCGCTTGTCTAGTATCACGCCGTCCCTGTCCACGGCGAGAGCAGTACTATGCCAAAATTCTGTTTGGGTCTTCCAAGCGCTCTCCATCGCACAAGATTTCAGATTATGGTTGCCAAGTCCATGGCGCATTATGTCGCGATGGCTTATAGCATTGAGGAGTCCTTCGTCCGTGCAATTTTTGCAGAAAAGTGAGACCATGTTCTCTTCGCAGTAGTCCCTGACCTTGTTAAGCGCAAGGAGGAATCTGGCCCAGTAGCGATGTACGGTTTCCTGGGGCTCTTGCCTGATGCGGGAGAGACAGTTTAGGTCCAGTTTAGAGTCCGGATTTTGATCCGATCTAACGCCCAAGGGCGCGGGCGGTCCCGAGCTAAACAGCTCAGAATCCGGAGTGCCCAATTTCTTTGGCCCAATGCCCGATTCTAAGTCCGGGACCTAGGTCGGGTTTTCCTTTGAACATGTCTTTGGCTCAAGGAGTTCGGTGACCCGAACACAACTTGTCCTCAGAGTTGAGGGGCAATCCGCGTGTGGTTCCTCCACTATCGCTATCTCATGGGTGGCCGACGGGGACCTGATGTCCCTTTGGTCGGGTTTAAGCCCAATCCGGTCGTAGTCTGTAGCGACTCCCAGAGCAGCGATGCGATCCAAGAGTTCGTTAAGGGAGGAGAGCTCCATTGGATCCATCTGTTTGGCAAGTTTCGAACTGACGCAAAGGTTATGATTGATGATCCGAGAAGTCATCGTCGGCGCCACTGCCAATGGGGCGGCCATGATAAAGCCGCCGAGTCAGAGCGTTTGGCCTACAGCCAGAGCCCCCTACGAGGTAATGTCGTCCTTGACAATGAGACGAGCCATCGAGCCTGACGGCGATGACACAGAGGAACTCTCAATGAAAGCACCAATGTCGGTGTCAAAACCGGCAGATCTCGGTAGGGGGTCCCGATCTGCGGCCAAGGCTGATGGTAATCGGAAGCAAGGGACACAGATGTTTACCTGTGTTCGGCCCTCTCGATGGAGGTAAAACCCTACTTCCCGCTTGATTAATATTGATGATATGGGTAGTACAAGAGTAGATCTACCACGAGATCGTAAAGGCTAAACCCTAAGAGCTAGCCTATGATGGCATGATTGTAATTGTGATCGGCCTTCTAAGGACCAACCTCTCCGGTTTATATAGACACCAGAGAGGGCTAGGGTTTACATGGAGTCGGTTACAAGGAAGGAAATATAATATCCGGATCGCCAAGCTTGCCTTCCACGCCAAGGAAAGTCCCATCCGGACACGGGCTGAAGTCTTGAGTCTCGTATCTTCATGCTTCAATAGTCCGGACGTTGCACACAGTCCGGCTCTCCGGATACCCCCTAATCCAGGACTCCCTCATGACCTCCGTAGCCTTCTCCCCCTCTCACTGATGCCGCTCGTCGCCGGGCGCCGTGGACAGGTGTCCACCGGCGGAGCCCGAAGCACCCTCGCCGCTCGCCTATAAATAGAGCCACACCCAGCCTCCTCGACCACCATCCAGCACTCACACAAACCCCACGATCGAGTAGGAAACCGTAGCCCAGCCGGGCAGGCCTCGGGCCGCCGTCCTCGAGCTCGAGCTCGCCGGCGATCCCCTCTGGTCGCCGCAGTAGCTCCAGCCCCTCCCAGGCCTCTCTCCTCAACTCCGACGACCTCCACGTTCTGCCTCCGCTTGCGAGGTTGATTCCGACGCCGTCCGACCGCCCCTAGCTATGCTACGGGTATGGGCAGGTGCACCTCAACCCCCTCTTGCCATCCCTCCCTCTCGTTTTGGCCAAGGAGCCCTCGTCGCCGACGAGAGCTCCGGTAAAGCCGCGGCCCCCTCTGTTTCCTTCTCCCTCTCCCCCTCACCTGACTAGCGGCGCTCGCTAGTCAGCCACTCTATACGCGCCGAAGCGGTACGAGTGGTGGCACCCCTGGGCTTTACGCCTTCGACGTCACCCCCTCAGCTGTTTATTTTTATTCAAATTCATTTGAATTTACAGAAGACTTCAAACAGTAATAAATTTTTTACCATAAGTCCAAATGAATTGATTCTTTTTGCATTGGGTTCTTTGAAACGAATTCTAGCAGCTCACCAAAGATGAGATTTTTCTAAGCAGTTTAGAATTTCTAGTGATCTTCAGAAGTGTTCTTGATATTTTCCTTTTGTGTTTAAAATTATTTTCAGAAGGTGAGGCTTGTCTTGAGGATCACCAGGAGGTTTGTGCACCTCATCTGCACTAAGGCAAACACAACAACATTTTCATGGTGTCACTTCAATATTTGTGATTTTCGTACTTGAATGAAATGATTAACCCATGCATTTAATTAATTATTTTGTTATTTATATTCTATCAAGTGTTTGCTAGTTATTATGCTTGATTT
The DNA here is from genome assembly GCA_021605205.1 of Aegilops longissima. Lineage (NCBI taxonomy): Eukaryota > Viridiplantae > Streptophyta > Magnoliopsida > Poales > Poaceae > Aegilops > Aegilops longissima. Next base: position 461,527,309 of record CM038682.1, on the reverse strand, counting down.
AGAGATTGTGGAAACTAGTTTAGTTGGTGAAGCAAACCTAGGATTTATTCATGGTGATGATAGAAATAATTTTTCCTATGCATGATAGTAAATATTTAAGTTATGTTCTTGCATAAATAAATTGGTAAAAATTTGCTATAAATTATTTTGTTAAGCACTTATTTAGTCATTCTACTTGCCTTGCAGAATGTTTGAACCTCACTTAGTCGATAAAAAGATTAAGAGTTGTTGATAGTGTAATCTTTTGTTAAACATATGAGAAATTTATCGGAGTTACGTTTTTGTGTGAGAAATTAATAAAACTTGTTGCAAAATATTTTGGTTAAGCTATGAGCCATTTTGAGCAGCAAAGTAACATGAGTGGTTAATGTTTATGCTTGATGTGTATAGGGATGACATCGGTCTTTTATTATTAAGTGATGCATGTGTAGTTTTGCATTTCATGGCATGCTATGACACAGGTCATTTGCATTTTAAGTTGAACCTGAATATAACTCAACTTGAATATACTGTTGACTGGGTCTTGGTGCCGCTGAATCGAGTTTATTCTAGTGCAACCAGATTTGCCTTTGTGGGAAGGCCTTGATTCAGTGCATTGACATGGCCTCTGGTCGGTGCCTCCAACTAGGGAAGGTTATGCCATGCTTGCCCTGGCCCGGTAAGCAGGCATAATCTTGTGTGCTCCTTGATAAGATTATGGTACCGAGTCCCCTAGTGGGAGTGTTTTGATCACGACGGTTGTCGGGGTGTCTTTGGTAGACACGGGGCCACCCAGGACTAGCATGTTGGGGATTTGGTCAGAGTGGCCGGGAGAGTACCGTGGCAATGGAAGGGTTTTGTCGGAATGCCGTTGGTCCACCCGAATGGGAGTGCGAGGCCATGGGTTCTGTGGTGTGGGTACAGTGTGCTACCTCTGCAGAGTGTATAATCTATCGATAGCCTAGTCCACGGTCACGGACACCTCGTAGTTGGTCCAGCCATGAGTCAACGATTAATAAAAATAGCACACTAAGTTGAAAACTTTGCATCGTTGAGAATGGTAGAAAAGCCATCGAGGAAATTGGGACCAGATTTTGGTCGTGGTTGTGATCGCCGCAAGGATCACGAGTCATTTTGCTAAAAGACCACATTAGTGGTGTGTTTGTGATCTGAGGATGATCACGGTTGGTAAGTTGTCCCGAGGGACGCTCGAGCATGATCACAGCATGTTTGACATATAGTGTTGCATTCTTATTAATTGGTTAAGTATCATGATATTGTTTGCTATTATGATTATACCTGTTGTGAGCTTGCAAGTACATTCAATGTACTAACCTGGCATGTCATGCCAGATTTCAGGAAAGTCTCGTTGGAAAGGAGTGCTGTTCGAGTCTAGATCGTGTCCACATTGGTGTCCCTGTGATATGGAGCTTCCGCTACGACGTTATTCCGCTGCCACGTAGTTGTTCAGATCGAGGCCCCTTTATGTTCACTAAATAATGTACATATTGTTCAGCCGCACCGGGCGTGCCGCTAGGCCTCGATAGCTGTTGTAATATAAACTATGTTCCGCTAGCATCAATAAAGCGGTTGTTTTCTGTACCAAGATGGTGTGTGTTGCCAGAAGACATGGTCTTTGGGCTGGCAATGCATGGTAAACCAGTCGCTCTGAGTCGGGGTGCCACAAAAACCAATGTTTAAATCACGTCTGTCGCGTTCGTGTCTCACCCTCCTCCATGGCTCCACCCCACACCGTCGCTCAGCATGCCACTCACCACAAACTGAGTATACGATAACTTTCCAGACTGCTTGTCGATGGATCGCGCCATGGAGTACTAGCACTACTGGAAGAGATTGGTGAGTTGGGGGGACACCTAGCTGTAGCACAGACCCCAAGAACTTTTAACATGCATGTTATGGCCGGCTATTGTGACCTTTGAATGCGGAGCAGTCGCAAGCACCGGGAAGCGGCGCAGGCGACGCTCTCTTGGCCGGCGCGCCGCTTCAATGCCGGCGCCAGTGGGAGGTCGCGTCCGCTCTGGCCGGGCATGAATGCGACACTGACCGTTTCAGGCGGGAAGCATGCACAGGTGATGAAGAGGGTTCGGGTTAGTCAGGAGCGGGCGTGTCAGCGGTCCGGACGCCCGCAAACAAGAGATGTTGTACGTTAATATTGTTGTGTATATAATTAACAATGTAAATAATGTGTCAGTTGGACAAATATGATTGGAGATGGAGATGGATATGGAATTTTACGTAAACAAGGATATGCATGTCTATGTCTATGTGTGTGTGCGCGACGACTCTCGCGACCTAGAAGCGGGGGCGTGTTTTTGATCAAGTTTTCTTTCTTGGTACGTTAAAAAAATTGTTCGCCAGTTTTTGTTTCTTTTTTCCGGGAACGCGTGTATTCTATTTAAAACCACTGCTATGTAGAGATTTTTTACTCCATTGTATATATAACCTCTTGTTTGATAGGGCTTCTTGTGTCTCTCTCTCTCACCCTCTCCTTATCAAAAAAAGATGACAATGTCCACTCTATCTCTCTCCTCACTGGTGGTCACAGATCCAGCTGAATCCCGTCCTCTGCGGGAGGTGAGGAGGTGCAGCGTTGACGCTATCGCCATTGGCGATGGAGGAAGCTGATGCGCACCGTCCTCTTGGAGCCGGCGCTGGCGCGGACGAAGGTCCTCCGCGCCCTTGTTCGCTGCCGTCGTGCGGGCAGATCCTGCCCGCTCACCTAAGCGACATCTCGCCCACCTGAGGTATAACTTCTGGTACTTGTGCAGCTCCCCAGGTCGCTGCAAGCGGGTTTTGTTCTATGGGACTACTCCCCAGCTCCCCATGTACAGTAGCTAGGGTTCGTCGGCTGGTCCAACATCACCTACTATTATAGAGGAAATGCCACTCAGAAAGTTGTCCTGGTTTATGCCTGGATGGAGGTATACATGTTGTTTCGACAAAAACTACACGGTGGTTGTGCAATCATTGTCCATATGCTCCTATTGTTGCTGCTAATCTAATACTATCACTGGTTAAATGAAGAAATGATTTTTTTCTCGGGTGTCCTGGTTTAGTTCCCATCAAGATAATCATGATGCTCCAGTTTGTTGGTGTACTTTTCATTAATGCTTATTGACAATTGAGATGTCGTGGTTAAACTTGTACCACTGCCAAAACAAAGTAACAACACTATATCCCTTTTTTATATTTGCAAACAACGATGGTATCTCCATACCCGGGCATGTCTTCCTCAATTTTAGTGGAACTGCACAAAATTCAACAGCCATTGTTGTTCCGCCTCACTATCCTCTGCCACGTGGTTCTTCCTTCCTCGAGCTTGATTACTGAGAAGAAACAGACCACAGTGAGGATTTGTCAAACTTCATAGGTGCCTCACCCAAACTTGATGCCCACTGGATGATGCATCACCACGACGACCTATCGATGCTCATGGTTGCACCCCATGGTTGCATCGGCTGGTGAAGCTGATCGATTTTCAATGAAAAACAAGCTGTCTTCCATCAGTGCTCTTTCCTTGTTACCCACAAAGATGATATCATTCATCAGTTCACCATGGTTGTTTTGGAGACGCAGTCATCTTTCATGTTGGTGCAATTTTATCACACAATTGGCTATGAACCAAATGTTTCCTCGAAGAAGGATCGACTTTGGTACTAAGAGCATAAGTTTTGTATTGATTTCTAAGCCTTCTAACAACTTTGTCTTCAGCTCCCCTGTAATTTTATTTGTCCAACTATTAACTTTCATTAAAAAATGGTGTGGACTAAAAACCCGGATGGACGTAGTAGCCCTCCATTTTAATTTACTCTGCATATTAGATTTGACTAAAGTCAAACTTTGTAAAGTTTGACCAAGTTTAGGCCGAACACAACAAACCATAATTATTGAGAGAGGGCAAACTGTACATACTCTCAAACCTTTTCGATAATTGAAATTAAAATTATTTATTTGTACACACTCTCACACGTTTCCTATAATTTGGCGCATGTGTGGTTGTTCATTTAATGGAAGGTTGTGTACCGCACGTGAAGGACAGGAAGTGCGACCACGACGCGTGGATCGTTAGTTCATCGTAAGTAGTAGTTTTCTTCACCGGTACGTTAAATAAAGAGTTCCGTTTCGTACTTACACAATTTAAAACGATTGTTATGGAGAGAATAAGAAAACCACTCCAATATATATCAGTAGCAGCTTCATTGACTTAGTGCACCTGCCTTTGGGTGTATGACAGGTGGGCCCAACATGTGGCTGGCCCACCTGTCATACATCCAAAGGCAGGTGCAGTTAAGGCACCGGACCTCAGTCCGTACTATATATGTAGTACTCCTATATAAGCTGGAGGGTCAGCGCTTGTTCGCTAGGGTTTGCACTCTCCACTCTCTCGCCGCACTACATATATATACATACGCTGCAGGCTCAACGTTCCTTTGCTAGGGTTTGCTATATTCACAGTCTCTCACCCTCTTCACCAGATCTAAACAAGACTGTGTTGGCCTAGGTCTCTCTCTCCCCCCTCACAGCTGGTGAAGGAGGCATCCGGTTCTCGTCGGACCGGGAAAGGGAGGAGGTGAAGCGTTCACTCTATCGCCTTCGGCGATGGAGGCAATCCACTGCCGGGTGCACTATTCACTTTCACCCAGCGCCTATGCGGGAGGGCCACCGACCCCTTCTTCCTCGCTACCGTACATAGTGTGGGCAGATTCGGCCTCCCGCTGCACGCCTTGCCACATCCCGACGACCCTAAGGTATAAGTTTCTTTGAAACCATCATTGCTCTAGCTGCATGCGGATCTTTTTCGATTCTGTAGTCGAATCTAGGTCTTGGTTCAAAGAGGAAAGAAGTGTGCGGTGGGGTGGAGCATGAATCTAGGATGTGGTTCAATGGGGAAAGGAGGGAGGGAAAGTAGTATAGACTGGCTATCCAGCCGCTTTGTTGGTCGAAAAGGGAAAAGGGGGGTAACCCAGTACACACATCTGTAAGGAACCGATCTCTTTGTTGAAAAGGGAAAGAAACTGGGGGGTCGGGTAGTTTGTGCACGACTAGATTTGCTGCCCTCACATAGGAAAAAGGTTCAAAGAGAACAAATATGGGACCAACGCAGATATGCTGCTTGGCAACATACTCTGCATCACCCATTTATACGTGTGGACGCACATGGTGCTGGCATGTCCCATACAACTATTTTGCTGTTGTTAATCTAAGAATGGTGCTGGAAAATTGAAGCAATGCCACTATTAAAAGTAAATTACATTTTTAATGAATGTTGTTTTAAGAGAATGTCTCTATTAATATGAATCAATGCAACCATTTTAGAAATGCTACTGTCATACTTTGTTTTCCATCAAGATAAGTTAGATGCTTCCTTTTGTCATCGTATGTTTCATCCTCCTTTATTGGCCGGTAAATGTTTCCTTTTTGCCTCTATTAAAAAAGGGATACTATTCAATTTTTGGCTATAGCGAACTTAAATGTCACACCGGCAACTTTGCTTGATTTTAGTGCAACTACACAAAACGAGATTGGATTTCCTATTCGTGTTGGTAGATTCATATTTTATCTTATTCGTCTCATGAAATGTCAGTACAGGTATTCATCCACATGATTGTGCAGTGTGCTTTGAGATGTTGTGCTACTTGTATTGGTACTGTTTAAACAAATGTTGAGTTGAAGATATTGTATTGCTGTCTTTTCCCATTAAGTAGTGAACAGAAATTGGACCAACCCAGACATGATGCTTGTTGCTTTGTTACAACAAACTCTGCATCAACCACTTTATAAGTAGATGGAAGCACATGGTGTTGTTACACCCACTCTCCCCTGGAACTGTGTATGCCTTTTGTTAATCTAATGTCACAGGTAAAATTAAGCAATGCCACTCTAAGAATTAACTACTAAATCTTAGTGCAACACTTGTTAGGGTTCAGCGGGAGTACCATTTTTGTGGCCGCATGTTTCACCCTCCTTTATTGGCCGGCAATTGATTCATTTTTTCCCTATGTTAAAAACATGGATATCTATTCAACTTGTTGCTATTCCGACATTTTGCTTGGCTACGTGAAACACTTCTGTTTTAAGAGTGTTTTGTGCAGTTCAACTTGAATGTCACACCAGCGACTTTGCTTAATTTTGGTTGAACTACACAAAAGGAGATCGGATTTTCATATATGTGTTGGGATTTGTTTCAAGTCCTCCTCGCGAGTTGTTTCAAATCTTGGTCAAGAAAGGTCAGTACCGACTTTCATCCACATGATGCTGCAGTGTGCTTTGAGATGTTGTGCTAGTTGTATTGGTATTGTTTCGGATAAATGTTGAATTGAAGCTATTGAACTGCAGTCTTTTACCATTAAATGAGAAAAAATGGTTCCAACCCAGACATGATTCTTGTTTCTTTGTTACAAAAAAAACTCTGCATCACCCCCTTTATAAGTAGATGGAAGCATGTGTTGTTGTTGCACCCACTCTCCCTAGAACTTTTTATGCTTTTTGTTAATCTAATGCCGCTGGTAAAATTAAGCAATGCCACTCTCAGAATTAACTACTGAATCTTAGTGCAACACTTGGTAGGGATTGGCGGGATTACCATTTTTGTGGCCGCATGTTTCATCCTCCTTTATTGGCCAGTAACTGATTCCTATTTTGCCTCTGTTAAATTGAACTTGTTGCTATTGCGACATTTTGCTTTGCTACTCGAAACACTTTTGTTTTAAGAGTGTTTTGTGCTGTTGAACTTGAATGTCACACCGGCGACTTTGCTTAATTTTGGTGGAACTGGACAAAAGGAGACCGGGTTTCCGTATATGTGTTGAGATCTCTTTCAGGTCTTCCTCGCGAGTTGTTTCAAATCTTGGTCTTCGATGGTCAGTACCGACTTTCATCCACATGATGTTGCAGTGTGCTTTGAGATGTTCTGCTACTTGTATTTGGTACTGTTTTGGATAAATTTTGAATTGAAGCTATTGAACTGTTGTCTTTTACCATTAAGTGCGAAAAAATTGTTCCAACCCAGACATGATGCTTGTTTCTTTGTTACAACAAAACTCTGCATCACCCCCTTTATTAGTAGATGGAAGCACATGGTGTTGTTGCGCCCACTCCCCCTGGAACTGTTTATGCTTTTTGTTAATCTAATGTCGTTGGTAAAATTAAGCAATGCCACTCTCAGAATTAACTACTGAACTTAGTTCAAAACTATAACTGTTGTTAGGGATCAGCGGGAGTACCATTTCTGTTAGGGATCGGCCAGAGTACATGTTTAAAAAATGTATAGTTCAAATAATGTCTCTGTTATTATATATCAGTTACAATGTTTTACAAATGGTACTATCCTGCTTTGTAGTTCTTTCTACATGTTTAACCAAGTTATTGTTAAGATAATGTCTCTTTAAAATGAATCAGTCGCATTGTTTTAGGAATGGTAATTTTCTGCTTTGTTGTTCTCTATACATGTTGAAACAAGGCATTGTTAAGATAATGTCTCAGTTAATATGAATGAATCACACTGATTGAGAATTGCTACTCTCCTGTTTTGTTTCCCATTAAGATAAGGTAGATCAGTAGATGTTTTTCTTCTCTGAGTACAAGTCATCAACCGTTATTTTCAGTAATTTTTCTCTTATACCTATTGTTGCTTACAGGGATATCAAAATTAAAGCTCAATTTTATTTCGACTTTGATTTTAGTTGAACTGCACAAAAGGAGCCAATGTGTCTAATGAAAACTGCTGCATTAGTGGGTCCAGTTGGTCTTACCACTTTGCAGAAAGAAGCAGTCACTGTTTGTGCTACATTACAGAAGGAATGATCGAGATGCTTTATAGAGTATTAGTAGAAGCTGGTGACATGACTAGTCTATAGAGAGCATAGGCAACTCTACAACACGTGGAGTGCACTGGGCGAAAAGTGCCCAAACAAGTACAAGAAGCCAGGAGAGGACTCCATGTCTGTCAATGTCATTCTAGGATACAATGATCGGGCATCTGGGTTTGGTAATCTATTTACCGTACTTTCAGTATGTTAGTCCACCGATTGGTGGGTTGACACTAGGGCCAATATTGATGTGTGTGCTGATGTGTCTTTGTTTTCTTGCAGCATATAAATACGAAATCCACAGGGATACTCAGCTTGATTTTAGTGGAACTGCACAAAATGTTCAGATGGTTCGTGTCCTCCATAATACTTCATCATGCACAATACATCGAATGGTTCTCTAATCATTCATCGTCACCTTGAGCCACCAGACTATCAGATGACAAACTGATGACAAACCCTGCCTGTTCCACAATCATATGCATTACATATTTTGAATGGGAAAAGCTTGTCAAAGTTTAATCATTGATGTTAGCAAGAAGACATAAGTTTAATATATTGGAATTGGAAAACCTTGTCAAATTTTTCTTATTGATGTTAGCCAGAACACATGCATTTGATATTTTCAAGTGGGACGCCCTTTGCTCCGAGCAACGTCGATCATTTTTTCCTTTTCCTATCTTCAGTTCAGAAGTAAATATTTACTCTTCTGAGATGCATAGTCACATGAATGTTGACTTATGTAGGGTATTTTAAGAGTTTGTTTTGAATGTTGTCTATGTAATGCCAGGCCTTGTGAGGTTGATTGCAAAGTTGAGCTTGGAATGCTGTGGCATGCGGCATCACGAGTTGTTCACCGTGCCTCCTGAGAATATTGCTTCATATTATTTTGCATGTTGAGCTAATGCCTGTGATTTATATTTTAATAAGATCATCCTCTTATGTTGTTTCTGTGCTTAAGAAGTTCATTGTCTTATGTTTCATTCGTTGCATATACGACAACTCGGGTAGGTTAGAGGTGAAACCAAATAATCTTCCGACCAACTCATCATTTTAGGCCGTGATTAGATCGTCGTTTTCCAACCAAAACCGCTTGTAAAACTGAAGATTGTAAATAAAAGCAGATGGTCTCGGGCGAAGCGCTTGGCTCATCGATTTCAACTAGTAAAATATACACTGGTCTCTCAAATTACACATTTAACACACCGGTTTTCGTTATAGACCTCGGGCCCTCGGTTTCATTACGCCTGTATTTTATGCGTTGTTTCTGATGACGAGTAAATTACACTTGTATCTTATTACAGGTGTGAAATAAACGAAGAGCTCCCAAGCGCGGCCTTACCGTTTCATGCCGTCTCAGTCTCTCGAAAGTGCTCATAGGTGTCCGATGATCCTGGCTTCCCGAATGAGCAGTGGGCACTTTATCAGACCATCCGTAGGGCCCGCGAGGCCCTCTCCGTCGTCCTTCGAGTTGTTGTGCTCGCTGTGGTGCCCAGCATTGTCAACATGGTCAACGAACATGAGGATTCATGAGATGACTTTATTTTTACTGGATGACAGTAGGGACACACTAGGGCCATAGCCGTATGTACACAAGTTCCTCCTTATTATATACAACTATAATTTTTTTGCTTCCTCCTGGTTTCCTGACATCACGGTCCCACACCATCGTTAACCTATATAGTCAATTAACGAGAGAATTTCACAAGGAGCGGCCGACAGTTGGGACCCAGCAGCTCGAGCAGTATTTCTTTTTTTAGGTGTAAGCGGAGTTTTTCTTGAGTGATGTTTTTGTTGTTGTTCAAAGGAGCAGGGTATCAACTGGGCGGGCTGTGGCCCGTCTTGCCCAGGCTATTATTTTATGTCGACAAAATATCCAACCCAGATATTTTTTTTCAAGGTGAAAATGGCTAGCCCAGCTATACTTTTTTGCGGAATACCCAACCCAGGTCAACTTGTTATTCTCCGCCCCGCTAGGTTGTAAATCTTTCCTGTTAGGCCTAACAAGAAAATGGGCTTTAAGAAATATTAAATGGGATGTAATTATAAAAACTGGGTTGTAAATATACAAAAACGCACCAAGCAGGTAATTAGTTTCAAAAATATTATTGTTTGAATTTGGAAATTTTCATTTCATTACTTATTGCGCGCAGTATTTTATTTAGATTTTTACCTAATACAAATTCTTTTTGAAATTATATTTAATCTGACTCGAAATTTTAGTATAATTTTTTTCGGATCCCATCAAAATGTGGGATTTCGGGTTGAATTCTGTTTTGAGAGGTTGGTGTAAATTATTAATCGTTGTTCTGGCTAGAAAATGGGCTGTAATTTTAACAGACTGTAAATGGGCTGTAGTAAATTCCTTTAGAATTCGAAAATGGGTTGTACACTATTACAAATCGCAAATGGGCTATATGTTTTCTCCCATAGAAGTGATGCGCACTTGTGGGCCTACTATTTTTTTGATAATTATAGTCAGTGACGCGTACAGAAGGCTTGTGGGCCTACTAAGGCGTACGGAAGGCTTTGTAAACTTATAGTCAAGACACGATTCTAGCAGCACACTACTGGAATCAGAAGATTTGCCGTCCGCCCCATCTTTGTCGTCAGCTAGCGGACGACAAAGAATGGCTTTGCCATCAGCCAGCGGAAAGCAGACGGCAAAGAGGAAGCGGACGGCAAAGGAAGGCTTTGCCATCAGCCAACATTTTGACGTCCGCTAGTTGACGGCAAAGAGGGTGTTTGGCCCACTGGATGTTAAGTCCTAACGGGGCCCCTCTTTGCCGTCCGCCAGCGGATGGCAAAGCGTCCATTACCCCCATCTTGCGGACGACAAAGACGACACGGACGACAAAGCTTCAAAATAAGTTAACGGCCCGCGCCCCCGCCATCTCCCTATCTCTTTCTCCTCTCCTCTCCTCTCCGCCCGACGAGCACCGCCGCCGCCCCATTGCCCCACGGCCCTGCCGGCCCACCACCTCTCCGTGCCCCCCTCCCTCCCACTCGGTCGCCGCCCCCTCCCTGCCTTCCCACCCTCCTCCTGAGCCTCCCCGCTACAACCGCTGGTAGACCGCCCCCGAGGAGCGCCGCCCGCTGCCACCCCGTCACCACCGTGCCGCGTCACCGCCCCCTCCCCGACCCATCGCCGCCGCCCCCTCCCCCATGGTGAACCCTGCCACCCCATCTCATGTTTTTTTCTGTTTTTTTCTTCTGTTTTTAGTTCAGGTTTAACTTGTTTAGGTTATGTAGTTTAATTAGTTTAGGTCTAATTAGTTTATGCTTTTTAGTTTAGTTAGTTTAGGTTTAATTACTTTGGGTTTCTTACTTTAGGTTTAATTTGTTTAGGTTATTTAGTTTAATTAGTTTAGGTTGTTTAGTTTAGTTAGTTTAGGTTTAATTGGTTTAGGTTTTCTAGTTTAGTTAGTTTAGGTTTAATTAGTCTAGGTTATTTAGTTTAGGTTTTTTAGTTTAGTTAGTTTAGGTTATTTAGTTTAATTAGTTTAGGCAGTTTTTTAAGAATAAACAAGAAAGATGAAAAAAAAAGTAAAAGAAGAAGAAGAGGAAGAAGAAGAAGAGGTGTCGGGGTGTCGTGTCGAGGGTCAAGCGGTCGGGGTGTCGGGGTGTCGTATCGAGGGTCAAGGGGTCGAGGGTCGCCGAGGGGTCGAGGATTTGCCATCCCGACCATGACACCCCGACCCCTTGACACTGACACCCCGAGCCCTCGACCCTCGACACTGACACCCCGAGCCCTCGACCCTCGACACGACACCCCGACCCCGCGACCCTCGACACGACACCCCGACACCCAAGTCCCTCGACCCTCGACAGGACACCATCAACACCCAAACCCCCGACATGACACCCCGACCCCCGAGGGTTGCCGAGGGGCACATCAACCCCGACACAGCACCCCGACACGACACCACTGACACCCCGAGATGCCGACACAGTACCCCAGACATCGACACCCCGATATTAATTAGTTAATGATATTAGGTATTTAATTTTTTATTATGTTCAGGATGATGATACACACTAATTTTTTTATTATGTTTGTGTTGTACTAATTTCGTTTACTCTTTGTCATTGCAGGTGTTGACAGATGGTGGGCTTGGGTCGAGAGCGCTCCAAGCCTCCTACCTCGGCGTGGGGGAGGGTGTTGTTATTGCACCCCAGAACCTTCGAAGAGCGCTGGTAGACAACATGCATACACCCCCAGCACCTTCGGCGGGCGCTTCTTCTTCGGCCGGGAGAGGAGGTCGGGGGACGAAGAGGGGTGGAGGTAGAGGTGGACGGGGTGCTGGGAGAGGTAGGAAGGTTGTTCTGCCTTCCTCCCCGCCACCCCCCGCTGAGTCTCTGGACCACCGGAGTGCCGTGTCTCACGTGGACCCGTCTGACCTGGACCCGTGTCGGACTGCGGTCCACGAGCCTCGGGTCGACGAGCCTCTGGTCGCCGAGCCTCGGGTCCCAGTGTCTTCCTCCCAGGAGACTCGGGTCCCACGGTCTTCCTCCCAGGAGATCGGGTCCCACAGTCTTCGTCACATGTGACTCCGGAGACTAGCGACCATGGTGATGGTGTCAAGGAGACCTTATTTGAGGATAGCTACAGCGAGGGCGAGTTGGTTGAGGAGGGTAAGAAGGTCTACCAGCGTTGTGGTACTAAGATACCGTCCGTGCCGGCGACCGACGACCAGAGCTGGTTGATTCAGCCAAACGGGGATAAGTAAGTGCATTTAGTCTTTTTTAACCTTTTTCCTTCATGTTTGTTCAAATTAATATCTAATATGTTGGCCTTGTCATACTGCAGGGGTTGGATACACGCAGATGGTGTCCGCGGGCCCAACCAGGTCCTTGGTACTCTAGTCCGGCACCACTTCCCGGGGTGGGTCACGTTGCCCGGTGAGGGTGAGCTTCCACAACTAGCACTGACCTGGGAGCTGCACGAGGCTGCCCCGGCCCCGTCGGGGGAGATGGTCGACGATATCGTGTGCGAGACAGTGGCCGACATTGTGAGACGACGGTTTGTGGTAATTTTTCCTTTACAGAATTAAAAATCAACAGTGCCCAGTGATTGTACTAATCAGTGTTGTCTTGTTTGATTGCAGACCTTCTACAGGTGTCTTGAGGAACACGTGGCGGACGCGGCTATGGTTCTCGAAGCCGAGTGCAAGCGCCTACTTCATACCTTACGGCACGAGGCTCGAGTGCAGTCTGTTCCAGACTACTATGCCTCGACTAACATCAGGAGAGAGAAGAAGAAGTGCCGCGCCAAGTATCCGAGTAAGGACAAGTACATGAAGGTAATTACCTATTCTTAAGGCCTTGTACTTGTTTCCTTGATTTGATTCGTAGGCATAGGGCTGAAATTTCTCTTTGTCTAACTTAGGCGCCCCCGAGATGGTGTGCGGATAAGATGGACTGTTGAGAGAGGTTGGTGGATGAGTGGTGCTCTCCCCAATGGCTAGCCGTCCACAACAAGAACAGGGACAAGCATGCCTAGATGCAAGGTGTGTCACACCATCAAGGGAGCTCCAACCTGTTTGAGTACAGGGATCACTGGGTATGTGGTTCGAGCCCTTAACGATTCATGCAATTTCATTCTTCATGCTTGCTTTAATTACTAATTTACCCTATTCCTCTCTTTCAGGCGCGACACAACAAGAAGGATGCCACCATTGTTCGACCCCTATGCCATGGCCCATAGTGCCCCGTACAAGACGGCCAAGGCATTCTTGGAGGATGACCTTGATCATCCAGAGAGATTCACCAACATCTCCTCCCACGACAAGCTTGTGAGGTACAGAGACTGGGGGAAGAAGATAAAGGTGAGGAGTTCAACCCGAGCCAGAGTTCTTTTGATCCTGAGCTCATGTTGCTATCTAGTGATGGGAGGAAACATGGCTCAGTAGCCATTGGGTATGGACTCATACGTTGTCCTAGAACTCTCCCAGAGATCAAGAAGTGCCAGACGAAGTCTCTTCCCGAGATAAGGCCTCGACCACGGCCAATGAAGCTCGCTAACGAGTCTAGGGACAAGGAGCTTGTGGCGGAGGCAACCAGGCAGGCGGAGGAGAAGGTGAGGGAGATGGAGGAGAGGACGGCTAATCTGTTGGAGGCGGAGAGGAACCGAAACGACGCGGGTCACCGGGCCCTATACGAGAACCTCGTGGTAAGTTTCTCCCGCATACTAGCCAAATCATGCACGTAATGTTCGTTTCATTACTAACTAATATGACTGACTCGTGAAAACAAAATGTGCAGTCTGTGTGCGAGAAAACCAGCCAGACCCCTCCGCCGATGCCCCAGATTGCTATATCGGACACGGTGAGTTTCATTGGAATGGTCATTAGTTACTAGTACTCACATTTCAGTTGCATCATGCTAACTAAACATTGCAAATGATCTTTCGTGCAGCACGCCTCCCACAAAGGATCGACCGATCCTTCTCCGTCTCGTGGTGGCGCAACCCCGACCGATCCTTCACCTCCCGGATTGAAAGTGCGTTATATCGACTAGAGGGGGGGTGAATAGGCGATTTTTATGAATTCTTCACTGAGGAATTTGCTGGTGAGGAAATTCCTTAGCGAAGAACTACTTGTAGCAGAATAAGTACTCAGAAGTAAGCATAACAGAATACAGGCAAGGTCATCATGATGAAATGAAGAAAATCACAGAGTACAGAAAGCGTAATCACAGGATAACACAAGATGAAGACAAACAGACTGAAGAAATTGAACTGAGGAAATTGAGAAAGTCTTCAGTCAAAGTCTTCAAACACACATATGAACAAACACTCAACACAGTAATGAGGAAATGAATGAGTTGAGGAAATAGAACCAGTAAGGTAGGTGAAGACAATGATTTGGTAGACCTGTTCCAACTGCTGTCTCAGTTGTACGTATGGTTGGAGCGGCTGAGTATTTAAACTCGAGGACAAACAGTCCCGGACACCCAGTCGCTGAGCACGCAGCTCAGGACACCAAGTCCTCACCGTATTCTCCTTGAACTAAGGTCGCACAGACCTCGTCCAATCACTCGTGGTAAGTCTTCAGGCGACTTCCAAACCTTCACAGACTCGGTTACTCGGCGATCCACAATTCCTCTTGGATGCTCTAGACCATGACGCCTAACCGTCTGGAAGAATCACAGTCTTCAAAGGTAACAAGCATCGGATCCACGCAGGATCAATCTCTTCGGTGATGCTCAATCACTTTGGGTTTGTAGGTGTTTGGGTTTGGGTTTTTCCTCACTCGATGATTTTCGCTCAAAGTCCTCGGAGGATGGGATGCTCTCAAATGACAAGTGTCGGTTTCTCTCGAGCAGCCAACCAGCTAGTGGTTGTAGGGGCGGCTATTTATAGCCTAGGGAGCAGCCCGACATGATAAGACATAAATGCCCTTCAATGATATGACCATTAGGTAGATAAGATATTTTGGGACAGGTGGCAAGACGACAAGAATGGTCGGAAATTTGACTCTCAAATTCCTCGGGGCTATCATGTTCCTCATCGTGTAGGCAATCCGATCGGCGAATTCCTAACTCCTCGGTCGAACAAATTCTCGGCGACTGGAAGAACTGCGTCTACATCCTCAAGAAATTGACTGAATCTGTATGAGATTTCAAAGGCTTCACTCGAAGGGATTGGTAGGTGTAGGATTTTGAGTTGAGCATCACATGGAAATTTTTCCTTAGTATTTCCTCGACCCCTTTAACAAATGCGGTGTTTCCTATGACTCAAGAAAGAGAAAACGAAACTACGAAAACAAAAGTCTTCATGCTTCATGTTCCTCAAATGAATACCAAGTATTCAAGGTCACACCAATTTCTTCACTTTCAAAGTCTTCATAAAGTCTTCAAAATACCAAAGTCTTCAGTCGAAGAACTTCATTTTTAGGGGTCGACTTTCTCTGTAAATATCAAACTCCTCATAGACTTATGGACATGTGTACACTCATAAACACATTAGTCCCTTAACCTATAAGTCTTCAATACACCAAAATCACTAAGGGGCACTAGATGCACTTACAATCTCCCCCTTTTTGGTGATTGATGACAATATAGGTTAAGTTTTCAACGGGGATAATCATATGTAGTGTAAATACTGATATTGAGGAATTTAATTGCAAGATATAGAAGAACTCCCCCTGAAGATGTGCATAGTGAGGAATTTTCTTTTGAGGCAATGCACATTTGAAGAGTTGAATCATGGAGATCTCCCCCTATATCTTGTAATTCATACACGCATTTGACATATAATATGAAGAATTTGAAATGCATGATGTAATATGGTGACTGATGTAATTCAGCATGCGTTTATTAACATATAATGAGGAATAAGCATGTAGAGGAACACATCAAAAAGTATCAGAGCACCATCGGGTTTAAGATTACAACTCGATCCAGTAAAAGTTTCAGAAGAGCGAGAGTTTTAACTTAGCAAAAAAAAAACGCCCATATAGTAGACCCGCTCGAAGACTAACTCAAATTTCTCCCCCTTTTTTCATCGAATGAGCAAAAGGATCGAAACTGAGGACTAACGCCCCTGAAGAATATCAAGTTGATGGAGGAGTGCCAGCGTTTTCGGGGTCGGTTGTCGTAGTAGGGCCTCCTGCAGTGTTGTCCAAGTCTTCATTTTCATCAGTGTCACGCGATGAAGAATAGGAGCTGGCCACCAAGGAAGGAACCTTGACCTTCTTGAATTTCTTCGGTGGAGGTGCATACCAGTTAAATTCTTCCTTGAGACCCATTTTCTTCAGATCTTCTGCGTTGTAGACATGAGATAGAACAGCCCAAGTACGGTTGAAGGTTTCATGGAGGTAGTATTGGTTTTTCTTCACTGCATTGTGTGTTGAGGTCATGT
The DNA here is from genome assembly GCA_021605205.1 of Aegilops longissima. Classification (NCBI taxonomy): domain Eukaryota; kingdom Viridiplantae; phylum Streptophyta; class Magnoliopsida; order Poales; family Poaceae; genus Aegilops; species Aegilops longissima. Next base: position 461,510,638 of record CM038682.1, on the reverse strand, counting down.
TGTGAAGAATTGAACCAAACTGACGCTTGACCCATTTATGATTGCGATCAACTTTTGATGAAGACGAGGAGTAACTCATGATCACCATCACCACAGGTCTTTGTGGCTTGAGGATTTTGCTTGGCATAGTTATTGGCGGCAGAGTCATGTGTGGCAGAGTCATCATTGGCGGAGTAGGATGCAGCCTTGCGAAATTGACCATCCAATGGACGAATGCCTTCATCTATCACAGCAGTTGCCATGCCTTTGTCATCAGCTGAGGAAAATGTCTGTTTGAGGACTTCAATTGGAGGCAAGTAGCTGCAGTGGTTTAGAGTATCGGCCTTGTAATAGAGTGAAGACCTTGTCCTGATGAACCTCATAATCCATGGTGCATAAGGCTTCAGCTCAAATGGTGACATAGCAATATTCGCCAGAGTCCTCATGAAGAAATCATGGAAGTTGACGAGAACGCCATGAATGATATTGAAAGGCATATTCTTCATGATGCCAACGACTTCTTCATCATTTGAGTCGTGGCCTTTGATAGGACTCATTGTCTTCGTCAGAATGCGATAGACAGTCCGAGGCACATCTGATAATTCCTTGACGAGGAATTTGGTTCGAGGGGCCTGCCACGGCTTCAAAGGCCTCATCAAGACTTGCATGTAATGATTTGTAAGCTCAGTTCGTTGTAGATGCAACGAGCACCATCAAGGGAGGATCGTGGGAGGGCACGAAGCAATTCATTCTTTGGTGCCTTGTAGTGAGTATTTTCGACATCCAGTCCAGCACTGTGAGTTCACATCTTCGAATTTCTGTGATGTGCAGCGTCGCATAGAATTGAAGAATGAGTTCTTCATTCCAATCACAGATGTCGATGCAGAAATTCAGCAATCCAAAGATCGTGAAGAACGGCGAGGACTGGCTCGAAGCCTGGCAGAGATTCCATGTCAACGTGAGGAATGTGTGCATGATCGAAGACTTTGTCTTTGTCAAATAGCACAGAGGAATAAAAGTTGGCTTGACTAGCAGTCCAGAAACGCCTCTTCCTTATGCGAGAAGAATCATAAGGGTTGTAATCAGTGAAGAAAACATGCTCGCCAAAGAAGTCTTCAGCCTTGAACTTTTGATTGCGCGAGAATGGATCCTTTGATTTTGGCAGAGGAGTGTCAGTGAGTTGCATCACTACCTCGTGAATCGCAATCTCAGGTTCTTGAGTTGAGGAATTTCTGGTTCCTCTTCATTTGCGATCTGCGTGTTCAAAGGATCAGCAAGCGGAGGTTCTTCAAAGCTAGTGGCTGGAATTTCTTCATGCATGCGAGGTGGGATGAGTTTCTTGAGCCAGTTGAGCGGTTGGTGCGGGGAATGAGGTAGTTGTTGTATTGGGGTGAAGAGTGGAGAATTGGGATGCTGACTTTCCCAAAAGTCATCATTCATCACAGGCGTAGTGCATCCAATATCCACATCTTCATCTTCAATTTCTTCAAAGCCAGCCTCTTCAGCTGTGAACTGTGGCATTGGCGAGGAAATGATTGGTGTTGAAGGGATCACATCCACTTCAATTTCTTCATCAATCTGCTCTCACGAAGCAGCAGAATGATTTTCTTCATCAGATCCGCGAGGGATCACATATTCTTCACCAAAAGGAACAAGGTCCTTTGATGGCATGGTGGAAATCATAACAGCATCAATCGGATTTTCAAAACGAGCTGGTCATAGGCTTCATCTTCTTTGGAGCTGAAGATTCTGAAGTAGCCGATGCTTTCCTTTTCTTCACTGCAGCTCGCTCTGCAGCCTTGGTCTTCTTCACATCGATGCGTATGGAAGGATAGGAGTTAGTGTAGGCGGGGAGGAGCCGAGGAATCTATTTGAATTTCCTCGCAATCGATGCAGCTTGCCTGACTTCTTGATTTTATTCAGCGCACCACTAGTGGATGCCCCAGCAATTTCTTCGCCGGCTGGAATGGAGTCATCAGCCCGGAACTAGCATTTTCTTCAGCAGGCTGAAAATCATCAGTGATCTTGGCATGTTCTTCAATGAGGCTGAGCAGAGGTTCCACTGAGGAACTTCTTGTTGCATTGAGCTGCAACATTGGTGAACTTCTTAGTCGTTGACAAATCTGACTTTGGCTCCTTGCCAATCAGCATAATAAGCATCGAAGTCATCGATGAGGGCTTTGATTTCAGACTGATCTTGAGGAGATCATCAGTTGTCATTTTGACAACGTTTTTCCTCAGGAACTTCTCTTTCCTGAACTGAGCCTTCTTGATCTGCCTAGCCTTCTCAAATTTCCATTTCTCTTCAGTGATGAAATGGGTCAGCATGTGACTTTGACCAGGAGTCAAATGAAAATCAGGCATAGGGGTGTCTGGATCCTTGTGCCAGAGATCAATGTAGTCGAGGATCGCCCTTGGATCCAAAAGCAGTCGCACAGGTGTGCCTTTGGCTCTAGCGGCCCTTTCTTGTCTGTCTCTGGTGATTTCTGCAAGTTCATCATCATCAGCTTCATCGTCATATGGCACTTGGAAGGCAACATGTTTCTTCTTCGGACTTGGCCGAGGACCTCGACCAACCATTGCCTTAGTCTTCAGCAGTGTGGATCCTGATGAAGAATTTGGTGCAGCTGAGGAACTCGCTGAGATACCAGAGGCAATAGAGATGTCTTCAGTCCTTTGGCACGTGGCCAGATCTACAGGTGCTGAGGACTTTGCCGGAGCAGCTGAGGACTTTGGAGGAGGAGCTGAGGATTTTGGAGGAGCAGGAGCAGCATGAGGAACTGGCCGTGAGGGCTTTGAAGATTCTGGCCGTGAGGGCATTGACGAGGAACTTGGCCGTGAGGGCACAGTTGGTGAAGCACTTGGCTTGTGAGCGGGCTTCTTTGCCATTGATTTTCTAGGCTTGACAGTGGCCTCAGTGGCAGCAGCAGTATGTGAGTAGTCTTCATTGAATTTCCTCACTGCTTCTTTGGCTTGTCTCGCCAACTTGGCTTGGCGTTTGGCCCATTCTTCAGGAAAATCCTCACCACGCTTGATGCTGGTGGGGTCAGCTTCTTGGCCAGGTGCCAATGGAGCCCTTGGGCATGGAGGATTAAGTGTGAATTTCTTCATATACTTTGGAGTAACATACCAGTACTCCCTCCACTCTCTTGCCCATCTCCTTTCAATCCTCTGTATGCGCACCTTGCGCTGATTTTTGTTCTCCTTTCCTAACTTGGCATCATCGGTGTGCAATAGTCAGCATAGATGTCCTCGGGTATTTCAAAAGCAGTCATGACCTCAGCCTCTTTCCTCCTTTCTCGTGGCTTCTTACCGTCGCCATATTCTTCATTGAGGAATTTGAACAATTGAATTCTCTCAAGAAGTATGCAACTTTTCTTCGAGGAACGCTGCAAATGAGTTAAGTTGATGAGAACCTAGTGATTCAGCAGCGGACATGAGTACCGTGAACAGTATAGTTGCGAGGAATTAGGAGAGGTCATATGCGTTCTCAGAAGGTTTTTCAAAAAGAACAAGTTTGAGGAATTTGACCAGATGAGCCTTGAAGAATTTCACTAAGCGTTCTTTGTCTTAGGTTCCAGAGTTGTATAGATTGAGGATCCACACAATTGAGGAATCTTGAAGAAAAATGATGCTTAGAGAAACGAATCAAGAACAGATGACTAGTGAGGTGTTTTGTGTGTGAGGATTTGAAGAATAAAACACCTTTGAAGATTTTGTAGAGAAATTTTGAATCAAAGAGGGCAGTAAAAGTAACTTTTAATTACCCTCAATAAGAACACGACGAACTGAGAAGTGTATATTTGAAGCTCGTCAGTTCAGATCTTCCACGCCCTAACTCGGTGGAGGAAGACAGCTACGGCGGCGGCGGAGTGAAGATTTCCGCGGTCGGCGCGAGTATGACGGCGACGAGGTCGAGGCAGTGAAGATCTTCCTCACCGGCGATGATGAAGTAGCGGCGGCGCTAGGGTTTGAGAAGCTCGAGCGAGAGAGAGAGCGGTCGAGCAGAGTAAAGGAAGGGAGGAAGGGGAGAGGGGGGTATTTATAGTCACAGTGAAAAACTGTTCGCCTGAAGATTTAGGACGAACGTGCCCCTGACCCTTCTCATTCGCTTGACATGTGTCACCCACGTGCTGAAAAGTGGAGATCGTGTTAGATCGTGGGTGAATAGATAAGTCTATCATGGGATACGGAACGGTTTGAGCGGAAAAGCCGAAAATTCGGATAAGATAAGTTAAAAGTTCTGTTCGCAATTTCTTCAGCTGACAAGGACACTGTGAAGATTTTGAACGAGTTTCAAATAGAACGCACATGAAGAATTTGTGAATAGATTGGGTTGAGTATAGCATAGAGGGGGAAGGGTTCGATCACATTCATTTAGCAGAAAGAGCAATTTGAAGAAATAGCCATAAGTGAATGCTGTAGAGGACATAAATCCAATGAAGAAAGACAACGGAAACAGTGAAGATTTTGCAAAGTTGAAGAATTTGAAAAACTGAAGAATTTCAAAACTGAGGAAAAACTCAAATTGAAGATTTTCAATTTGGTGGTGGCGTGTCCCACCGTATAAGAATGATAATTTCAAACACCGCGTATAATTGTCGTAGGGTTCTGAGAATCAAATTCTTCATTAATTTCTTCACACTTAGAGTGTTATTCTTCATTGATTGAAGAAAAACGTTGCTTCATGTGTTGCACATCTAAGTCATCAATTTTGCATAAGTGTCAGGATGTGTGTCCTTTTCAAAGAACATTCAAAGATTCTAAGATATTAGCTCACACCGCAACTTGCTAAATCTCTTCTCATCCAAGGGCTTTGTGAAGATATCGGCTAGCTGTTCTTCAGTCTTCACATGATCAATAAAGATGTCGCCCTTCAACACATGATCGTGAAGAAAATGATGACGAATCTGAATGTGCTTTGTCTTCGAGTGCTGAACTGGCTTGTGAGCAATCTTGATGGCACTCTCATTGTCACAGTAGAGAGGCACATTTTTCACGTTGATGCCGTAGTCCTTGAGAGTTTGCTTCATCCACAACAATTGAGCACAGCAAGAACCAGCAGCAATGTACTCAACTTCTGCGAGAAGCGGTGATCGCAGTTCTATTTCTTCGAGGACCAACGGACCAAAGATAGTCCGAGAAATGACAAGAACCAGATGTTGACTTGCGGTCCACACGATCACCAAAGATTGTCGAGTCGAATATCCAATGAGATCAAAAGTAGAGCCCTTGGGGTAACATAATCCTAGTGTTGGTGTGTGAGCTAGATATCGAAGAATATGCTTCACAGCCTTATGGTGTGATTCCTTCGGCGTAGCTTGAAATCGGGCACACATGTAAACACTAAGCATTATATCTGGCCTAGATGCACATAAGTACAATAAAGAACCAATCATGGAGCGGTACCATTTTCATTTTCATGCACAGATGGCCATTTTCATGCATTATAGCTTGTGATCGAAGTAAATACCATTTTCATCAGTGCATTGATGGCCATTTGTGGGCATAGGAATTTTGACGCCTTTGCAATCTTGCATGCCGAATTTCCTCAGAACATCCTTGAGGTATTTCTCCTGAGATATGAATATGCCATTGCACTGTTGACTAATTTGAAGACCTAAGAAGAATTTCAACTCTCCCATCATAGACATTTGATATTCTTCACTCATCATATAGGCAAATTCATCACTATAACGTTGGTTAGTACAGCCAAAGATAATATCATCAACGTATATTTGGCACACAAACAGTTCACCATCATAAGATGTAGTAAAGAGAGTAGGATCGAGTGAACCGGGTGTGAAGCCATTCTTCATGAATAATTCCTTCAAAGTATCATACCACGCCCGAGGGGCCTGCTTGAGGCCATAGAGGGCCTTGTTGAGTCTGAAGACTTTGTCGGGATTCTTTGGATCTTCAAAACCTGGGGGTTGAGCAACATATACTTCTTCCTCAAGCTTACCATTGAGGAATGCACTTTTCACATCCATTTGATATAAAGTGATATCATGATGGTTAGCATAAGCAAGTAATATGCGAATAGCCTCAAGTCTAGCAACAGGTGCAAAAGTTTCATCGAAATCAATTCCTTCAACCTGTGTGTAGCCTTGAGCTACAAGTCGTGCCTTATTCCTCACCACAAGGCCATTTTCATCTTGCTTGTTGCGGTAGATCCACTTTGTGCCAATGATATTATGCTTGCGAGGATCTGGACGTTTGACCAGTTCCCAGACATTGTGGAGCTCGAACTGATGTAATTCTTCTTGCATGGCCTGAATCCACTCAGGCTCCAGAAATGCTTCATCTACCTTAGTGGGCTCAGTGATAGAGACAAAAGCATAGAGCCCACAAAAGTTAGATAAATGTGGAGCTTTTGAGCGTGTGAGAGGACCTGGTGCTTCAATGTCATCGATGATATTTTCAACTTGCACTTCTTTTGCAACGCGAGGATGAGCTGGTTGTCGTCGAGGAATTGGATCAACATTTTCTTCTGCACCATTTTCTTCAGCATTATCTTCAGGTGCATCAGCTCGACGTTCTTCACGTTCTGGAATGAATTCTTCAGCAGATTCTTCAGTAGGAACGACATCCTCAGTTGCCTTGAACTTGATAGATTCCTCAGGTGCTGGTTCATCTATCACAGAAGGTAGGTGCTCTCTTTGCGAGCCATTAGTTTCATCGAACCGCACATCTACAGTTTCAACAACCTTGTGAAGAGCGTTGTTGAAGACTCTGTAGGTGTGCGAGTCCTTTCCATAACCAAGCATAAAACCTTCATGTGCTTTCGGTGCAAATTTAGCATTGTGATGAGGATCTCTAATCCAACATTTAGCACAGAAGACTTTGAAATAACTCACATTGGGTTTCTTGTCAGTGAGGAGTTCATAGGCAGTCTTCTTGAAGAATTTGTGAAGATATACTATGTTGATGATGTGGCACGCGGTATCAATTGCATCAATCCAAAAACGACGAGGCGTTTTGTATTCATCAAGCATAGTGCGAGCCCTCAACAAGAGTTCTGTTCTTGCGCTCCACGACGCCATTTTGCCGAGGAGTATAAGGAGCAGATAACTCATGAGTAATACCAAGTTCAACAAGATAGTCATCAATACCGGAATTCTTGAACTCAGTTCCATTGTCACTCCTGATGTGCTTGATCTTCACACCAAAGTTGGTTGAAGCCCTCGAGGAAAATCGTTTGAAGACTTCCTGCACTTCATGTTTGTAAGTGACAATGTGTACCCATGTGTAACGAGAGTAATCATCAACAATAACAAAGCCATATAGATATGCATCATTAGTGACTGCTGAGTAATGATTAGGACCAAAGAGGTCCACGTGAAGCAATTCGAATGGACGAGTAGTGGTCATGATAGTCTTTGCTGGATGCTTGGCCTTGGTCATTTTTCCAGCTTCACAGGCTCCACACAAGTGATCCTTGTGGAATTTGACATTCTCAATGCCAATGACACGCTTCTTCTTTGCAAGCGTGTGCAAATTCCTCATGCATGTGTGACCAAGTCGTCGATGCCATAGCCATCCTTCTGAAGCTTTTGCAAGTAGGCACACGGCTGGTTGTGGTCCTGTAGAGAAATCAACAATATACAAGTCTCCTCTCCTAAAGCCTTCGAAGACTTTGGAATTGTCAGCTTCCATAATAACACAACACAACGATACTTGCCAAAGACAACAACCATATCAAGATCACAAAGCATTGAGACTGACATGAGGTTGTATCCTAAGGACTCAACAAGCATGACTTTGTCCATGTGTATGTCCTTAGAGATCGCAACCTTACCTAGACCCAATACATGACTTTTGCCTTTGTCAGCAAAGATGATATGCTTCAGATGTGACGGTGATAAGGGAGCATCCATAAATAGATTCATGTCACCAGTCATGTGATTTGTACATCCACTATCGAGGACCCACACATTGGCTTTGGGTTGATCATCATGCAGATGAATTAGTGCAACTTACGATCTCATATACTTCATCAGTGAAGAATATGATATCAATTTCATCAGATGAATTTCATCAAGAAGTAAAACAGATATAGCAGTATGAGGATGTGTGAAATGAAAGTTCATTTCTTCATGATTAGCCTACGTCCTTTCAGGAAATTTTTGTCAGGCCACCAGCAAATTCTTCAGACGTTAAAGCACGTCTGGAGACCTGACCCTACACAAGAGATTAGTCCTTTTTCTTCACCACCCACATCTGAAGGGGTGGCAAAGAGTTCATCACTCTACGAGCTCCATTTGAGAATGGTGGCATAGAAGCCAATCCATTTCGTTTCACATAAGAGGGGTTAGGGTAAGCATATGAATAAGCAGAGAAATTCTTCAAGGACTTATGAACATAATGGTTTGAAGAATAATGCACATATTCATAGCCCTTAGCTCTACCTCTGAAATGAGTTGTTAGCACGATGATAATCATATGAGGACTTTGATCCTTTTGAGGAATTTGATCCACGTGAGGAATTTGGTCGTATGAGGACTTGGATCCATCTGAAGAATTTGGTCCATATGAAGAGTTTGATCTGGGGTTCCTATTCTTCATAGGTGGTGTCATGAGGACATTCACCTGAAGAATTTCAAGGCACTTCTTGGGAACCCAGATTTTCTTCATAGGAGAACCGTTCCTGCAGTTAGTGCAAGCATATCTAGCAAATACTTCACCATTCTGATTTTTGAACAGTTTATAGTTGGAGTCAAATGACTCATCAGAAGAATGAGGAGATTCACATGTAAATCCAGATAAGTTAGATGGATCAACTGGAGGTCCCTTTGCAGCAACCCATGAGGTTTTGGGGTACTGCTCAGGCTTCCAATATGTTCCATCAGCATTGAGTTTCCTCTCAAATGCAATACCCTCTTTCCTAGGGTTCCTGTTGAGGATCTTCTTTTTAAGCACATCACAAAGAGTTTGATGCCCTTTGAGGCTTTTGTACATGCCTTTCATGTACAATTCCTTCAGCCCTGCATTGTCAGTGATACTAGCAATGTCCTCAGATGAGGAATTAGTGATAGCAGGAGCAGGTGAAGAATTTGTAACAGTTGAAGCATTTGAACATTCAGGTGAAGAATTAGCAGATTCACGTTCAATGCACTTTAAGCATGGAGGAACAAATTCTTCCTGAGAAGCGCTGATTTGTTGAGCAAGTAGTGAATCGTTCTCCTTCTGAAGATCTTCATAACTCACTCTTAGCTTCTCAAGATCTTGCTTTCTTTGAAGAAATTCATAAGAAAGGTTCTCATGATCTGACAAAAGAGTGTTATGATGAATTTGAAGGCTATCAAACCTAGACTGAAGTCTCTGAAGATTTTCAGTCAGGGCTTTAGTGTGATCCATTTCTTCACCCAACATATCATCACTTTTATCTAGCATGTTTTGAACCTTTTAAAAAGCCCTTTGTTGTTTTACAGCAATCTTAGCAAGTTTAGAGTAGCTGGGCTTGAGATCTTCATCAGATTCATTTTCACTAGATTCAGAGGAGGTATATTTGAGTACCTTGGCACCCTTTGCCATGATGCAATAGGTGGGAGCGTAGTCATCATTATCTTCATCAGCCTTGTTGGTGAGGTCAGTTTCTTCAGAGTTGAAGATGGACTTGCTGACGGATGCAGTAGCGAGAGCCAGACTTGCCACACCAGACTCGGACTCCTCAGATGCCTCCTCTTCCTCATGTTCCTCAGATTCAGCTTCAGAGTCCATTTCCTTGCCAATGAATGCCCGAGCCTTCTTGGAGCTGCTCTTCTTGTGAGATGAAGACTTTGAGGATTTTGATGATGAAGATTTTGACAATTTCTTCTTCTTCTTAGCGTCATCAGAACTGTAATCCTTGTATTTCTTATTCTTTAATTCCTTTTCCCACTGAGGACAATCTTGAATATAGTGACCAGGCTTCTTGCATTTGTGTCATAGCCTTCTCTTATAGTCATTGGATGAGGAATCACTGCTCCTTGAGGATTTTCCAGAGCGACCACGTCTTGAGAACTTCTGGAACTTCTTCACGAGCAGTGCTAGCTCCTAGCTCAATTCTTCAGGATCACCAAGGCTACTACCAGAGTCTTCACATTCAGATTCAGACACAGCCTTGGCCTTCAGGGCACATGATTTGCCATAGCTCGAACCATAGAGATCTCTCTTTTCAGCAAGCTGGAACTCATGAGTATTTAGCCTCTTGAGGATATCAGCGGGATCAAGTGACTTGTAGTCAGCACGTTCTTGTATCATCAGTGCCAGAGTATCAAATGAGGAATCAAGTGATCTCAACAATTTCTTCACCACCTCGTGGTCGGTGATGTCAGTGGCACCAAGTGCTTGGAGCTCATTTGAGATGTCAGTGAGGCGATCGAAGGTTTGTTGAACATTTTCATTGTCGAGTCTTTTGAAGAAGTTGAAGAGATTGCGAAGAACATCAACTCGAGAGTCACGCTGAGTTGAGACTCCTTCATTTACTTTGGACAACCTATCCCAGATAAGCTTAGCAGTCTCCAAAGCACTCACTCTTCCATACTGTCCTTTGCTCAGATGGCCACATATGATATTCTTCGCTTGAGAATCGAGTTGCTTGAATCTCTTCACATCGGTAGCGTTCAGTGAGGGTGAGACAGTGGGAACACCATTTTCCACAACATACTAGAGATCGTTATCAATTGCCTCAAGATGCATTCGCATTTTATTCTTCCAGTAAGGGTAGTCTGTCCAATCGAAGGTAGGACAGCCAGCAGAGACCTTGATCATACCTGCGGTCGACATAACTAAAACTCCAGGTGGTTAAACCAAAATCACACAGAACAAGGCAGTACCTTGCTCGATACCAATTGAAAGTCGTTATATCGACTAGAGGGGGTGAATAGGCGATTTTATGAATTCTTCATCGAGGAATTTGTTGGTGAGGAAATTCCTTAGCGAAGAACTACTTGCAGCGGAATAAGTACTCGAAGTAAGCATAACAGAATCACGTGCATGGTCATCATGATGAAATGAAGACAATCACAGAGTACTGAAAAGCGTAATCACAGGATAACACAAGATGAAGACAAAGCAGACTAAAGAAATTGAACTGAGGAAATTGAGAAAGTCTTGATCAAAGTCTTCAAACACAGATATGAACAAACACTCAACACAAGAATGAGGAAATGAATGAGTTGAGGAAATAGAACCAGAAGGTTGGTGAAGACAATGATTTGGTAGACCAGTTCCAACTGTTGTCTCGGTTATGCGTCTGGTTGGAGTGGCTGAGTATTTAAACTCGAGGACACACATCCACGGACACCAGTCGCTGAGCACATAGCTCAGACACCAAGTCCTCACCGTATTCTCCTTGAACTAAGGTCACACGCACCTCGTCCAATCACTCGTGGTAAGTCTTGAGCGACTTCCAAACCTTCACAGACTCGGTCATTCGGCGATCCACAATTCCTCTTGGATGCTCTAGACCATGACGCCTAACCGTCTGGAAGAATCACAGTCTTCAAAGGTAACAAGCTTCGGATCCACGCAGGATCAATCTCTTCAGTGATGCTCAATCACTTTGGGTTTGTAGGTGTTTGGGTTTGGGTTTTTCCTCACTCGATGATTTTCGCTCAAAGTCCTCGGAGGATGGGATGCTCTCAAATGACAAGTGTCAGTTTCTCTCGGAGCAGCCAACCAGCTAGTGGTTGTAGGGGGCGGCTATTTATAGCCTAGGGAGCAGCCCGACATGATAAGACATTAATGCCCTTCAATGATATGACCGTTAGGTAGATAAGATATTTTGGGACAGTGGCGCAAGAACACAACAAAGGTCGGAAATTTGACTCTCAAATTCCTCGGGGCTATCATGTTCCTCCTCGTAGGCAATCCGACTGGCGAATTCCTAGCTCCTCGGTCGAGAACAAATTCCTCGTGACTGAAGAACTGCGTCTCTTTCATGAAGAAATTGGTGAACTGTATGAGATTTCAAAGGCTTCACTTGAAGGGATTGGTAGGTGTAGGATTTTGAGTTGAGCATCACATGGAAATTTTTCCTTAGTATTTCCTCGACCCCCTTTAACAGTACGGTGTTTCCTATGACTCAAGAAAGAGAAAACGAAACTACAAAAACAGAAGTCTTCACACTTCATGTTCCTCAAATGAATACCAAGTCTTCAAGGTCACACCAATTTCTTCACTTTCAAAGTCTTCAGAAAGTCTTCAGAATACCAAAGTCTTCAGTCGAAGAACTTCATTTTTATGGGTCGACTTTCTATGTAAATATCAAACTCCTCATAGACTTATGGACCTGTGTACACTCATGAACACATTAGTCCCTTAACCTATAAGTCTTCAATACACCAAAATCACTAAGGGGCACTAGATGCACTTACATGGATTATGGTAAGTTTTCCCAAGTGTTTTGCTTAACAAATGCTTTGTTAACTAGAAAATGGCATAACAACCTAGGATAGCTCAATAATGATCTATAGCTAGCTTAGCTAGTTCATTTATGACATAATTAGCTTACTTAGGTAAAAAAATGGCATAACAACCTAGGATAGCTCAATAATAATCTATAATTAGCTTAGCTACTTCAATTATGATATAATTAGCGCACTTAGGTAAAAAATGGCATAACAACCTAGGACAGCCCAATAATGATCTATAATTGGCTTAGCTACTTCATTTATGACATAATTAGCGCACTTAGGTAAAAATTGCATAATTGGTTTAGCTCCAAACTATCATATAATTAGTTTATTTTCCTCCAAAATGACAAAATAACCTTACCTACCTCCAAAATGACCGATTTTAACTAGGATAGCTCTAAAATGACCTACACTTACCATTTTGTCCTAAAAAATGAATAAATATGCTTAGTTAGCAAGAAAAAAGGCATAACTACGTAGGTTAGCTCCAAAATGACCCATTTACCTAGCTTACCTCTAAAATGACCTACACACTTAGCATTTTTACCTACCTTAGCTAAAAATGGCATTTTTACCTACCTTAGTTAGAAGAAGAAGAAGAAGAAGAAGAAGAAGAAACTTGATGCAAACTTTTACTTGTGCTTCCTTTTTATTTATGGAAACTTGTTGCAAACTTGTTGGAAATGTTGTTGGACACTTGTATATATATGTTCATGTTGTTGGAAACGTGTATATGTTGTTGTAATATTATTGTTGGTATGATTGTTGAAATTATGTTGAAATGTGTGTGTGTGTGTGTATATATATGTGTGTGTGAAATTCTGTCAAATTGAATGAATTTAGGAAAAACAGGGACTATATAGCCACTTTGCCGTCCTCCAGCTGACGGCAAAGGTCTTTGCGATCCACCAGCAGACGGCAAAGATTCCACGTGGAAGCTACCTATACAACCTAGGGTGTAGGGGGCTGGCCTATTTGGCAGATTTGCCATCAGCCAGCGGACGGCAAAGGCAATTGCATCTTTGCCGTCCGCTGGCTGACGGCAACAATGCAGAGGCCTTTATCGTCCGCTGGCTGATGGCAAAGTATGTCATTAACCACTTAATGGACCTGAACTGCCACGTGTGCTGTCCAGGCTCTTTGTCGTCCATCAGCTGACTGCAAAGCCCTTTGCATCTTTGCCGTCAACCAGCGGACGACAAAGAGGCCTTTGCCATAGCCTATTCAGCCGGACCTCTTGCCATCTGCTGGCTGACGGCAAAGGTCTTCACCGTCAGCCATCCATGCCTTTGCCGTCAGCCATGGCTGACGGCAAAGTGCCTGATTCCTGTAGTGGCAATGGCTGTTGGATGTCCATCCAATGGCTGTAGTGCTTCTTCAATCTCGGATATTCTTGCTTCAGTCGCTTAAACAACCGTTGGTGGTACCGCCTCCCGTGGCCGGCTGTGCTGCCACGCAGGCTTCACCGGCCCACTCTACTCCCAAACGCCATCCAGGCCATTCCTCTACTCACCAACACCTCTTGTTCTTCACCGGCGATGACAACCTCACACCGCAGCCGAACCAGTGAACCCTCGTACTCCTTTGCGTGGGCATCCACTGTTGTGTCTTCGCTGGCTCCAGATCGTTCCCTTCGTAATACTCGACATCATTCATTGTGTTGGTTCTCTCGACGTGGCATGGTCAACTTTGCCAACAAACGGCAGCCATCGGGGACAGAGATCTAGTGCCTTGCCCATAGTAAGGCATGGCGTAACTGGCGGCCAGCCACCTGTTGGATTAGGGGGGGGGGGCTCAGATGAGGCATGTACGTGGATTGGCTGACAGTAGGGACGCACATGGCCCATGGCCGCACGTAGCAAGTGCCCACGTATTATGCGAAAACAAATAATTTCTCCCCCTGACAGGTTTGACCCACCAGCTACATCTTCGCACGCAAGGAAGTGCTTCCTTTATTATGCGAAAATAAAACGTTTCCTCTCCGTGACAGCTGGGGCCCACCAGCTTTATTATGATCCTTTTCGTGAAAATATAGATCTTACCAAAGATCCTAATTTTTATATTCTAACTCGAAAAGGAAGAAATAAAAAAACCAGGAAACATCTTCGCACGCAAGGAAGTGCCACCTTATTACGCGAAAAAATTGATTTCCCTAGTAGCTGGGACCCACCAGATTTGTAGGCTGACTTGTGGCCTATTAGTTATAGCGTACGCAGGGCTCTGTCAACTTAGTCAATAAATGATTCTAGCTGCACTAACCGTTTGATGTTAATCCAATGGCCAAGCTACATCTTCAACCTCTGGTCTTGTTGCTCCAGCTGCCCAAACCTGCGCCCGCCGTACCGCCTGCTCCAGCCTCCCGTGGTCGGCTGTGCTACCGTGCAGGTCTCACCGCCAGACCATACTACTACTGGCAAGGCCTTCCCTCTACTCGCCCACACCCCATGTTATTTTCCGAAGATGGTAGCCTCAAACCGCAGCCGAAGCAGTCAACCCTCGTACTCCCCTCCGCATGGGCATCCACTGCTGCGTATTCCCCGGCTCCGGGTCGTTCCCTTCCAAGGTCGCGCCGTCGTCCACCACCTTCGTGCTCTCGGGCGGTACGACATCGTCAACACGGTCAACAAACAATAGCCATCAGAAGAGGATTGTAAGTGGAGAGGCTGACAGCTGGGTCCATGGCTGCACGCAAGGAAGTGCCTCCTTATTACGCGCAAAATAATGATTCCTCCACCTGACACCTCGGACCTACCGGAAGGGCCTCTGTATTTTGCAAAAAAAATTCCCCCCTGATAGCTGGGACCCACCGGCTTTATCTTCGCATGGAAGGAACTGCCTTCTTACCCCCTAACAGTTGGGACCCACCAGGTTGAAGCGAAGGTAGCGTTATCTGTCCGGCCGCGAACCTGTACGTACATAGCGGTCGATCGGTGTCTCTGCAGCGATGTACCGTGGCCGAGTAAGGAGCGGCACGTGTTGAAGTAGAGGCGTCGACGTAGCATGTCACACAATCCCGTCTATATCGTGTACACATACGTACGACCATGCTGCAACATAGTAACACTACAAAAAAAGACACATCCATGACATTTTGGGCCGAACAAAAATCTTTTCTCTCATACTTCTGAAACTTCTATGACGATAATTGTGGCAAAACACGGTATCATCATAGATGTGGTGGGGTTCTATTTCTATGATAAAAATTCATGACAAAAATCCATGATGGAAAAAACTGTGGTAGAAGCGAGGGCGAGGAAAATATCGGGGTGTCCCCGGTTACGGTGGGTGGTCGGGGGACGAGCGATGCGCGTTTCTCTCGTATGTACGTGTGTGTGTGCAAGGCATTGGGCTCTAACTGAACCCGAGCGAGGCATTGGGCTCTAACTGAACCCGAGTGATTGCACTGCAGGCTACGCGTTACTGAACCCGAGCGATCGATGGATGACTGTTAACTGAACCCGATCGGCGATTCGCCGCTCTGCTGCTAATCGAAGCCGATCGATTCGCCTCTGGATGAGCAAAGCGGCGTTTACGTGGGGGTTTGGATGAACAGTTCCCGGTGGGGGTGGATGAACAGGACCCCGTGGCGTTGCCTCTGGATGAACAGGACCCAGATCATTCGAGCCGGTTGGGGCTGGATGAATATGACCCCGTGGAGGGCAGGATGAACAGGACCACCCCGTGGAGGGTAGGATGAACGATGAGCGGTGGAGGGCTGGATGAGCAGGAGCCCGTGGAGGGTGGTTGAGCAGGAGCCCATGGAGAGGGCTGGTTGAGCGATGAGCTGGTGGAGTAGCGCGGTCGAGGCTGGATGAGCAGGAGCCCGTGGATGAGCAATCGCGGTGGAGGCTGGAGGAGGTCGATGGTGGATGAGCGATGGCCGTGGAGGCTGGAGGGGTCGACGGTGGAGGCGAACGATATCCGTCGAGTCCGTTTTGCGGTATGCCACACCCCTCCCGATGAACAGGACCCCCGTTTCGACTATATCGCTCCAAGACAAGTCCGTTTCCTCCGTTTTGTGGTACGCCACACCCCTCCCGATCAACAGGACCTCCGTTTCGACCGTAGGAGGTCTGTTTCCTCCGTTTTGCGGTACGCCAGCCCCTCCCGATGAACAGGATCCCGTTTTGAATGTGGCCGGTCGAATACAAGGCCGTTTCCTCCGTTCTGCGGTACGCCAGGCCTCGTTTCCCTCGCCTGTTCCGTCCATGCCCTCCCGATGAACACGACGACGCATTCCGTTCCGACCCAGCCGATTAGCTCCCCATGAACACGATGATGACACAGTTTCTCCGTTCCGACCCAGCCATGTACACAAGCCCTGGCCGTACGTATGCGTGAGTAGACGTTCGAGACCCTACCCGTATGTACGTACATGGCCGTATTTTCTTTCTTGCACCCTCACCGCTGTACGTACGTGTACATGCTACGTGCGCGCCTCCACAACGACCAGTATGTACGTACACATTCGCGACCAGAATGACAACGCTATGTACGCTTCGACCAGGTGGTCCCGACTGTCAGGCACTTCCTTGCCTGCGAAGATATAGCTGGTGGGTGCCAGCAGTCAGGGGGCGAATCATTTTTTTTGCCCGGATGCACTTCCTTCCGTACAAAGATGTAGCTGGTGGGTCCCAGCAGTCAGGGGGAAACGGTTTTTTCATGAAATACGGTGGCCCGTCCGGTGGGTCCCCGCTGTCAGGTGGAGGAATAATTATTTTGCGCGTAATAAGGAGGCACTTCCATGCTGCGGCCGTGGACCCAGCTGTCAGCCTCTCCACGTACAGTCCACGTCCGATGGAAGCCGTTTCATGACCACGTTGACCACGCTGCGCCAAGAGCACAAGGGCGGTGGACGACGGCGAGGCCTAGGAAGGGGAAGACGCGGTAGTGGATGCCCACGCGTAGAGGAGTATGAGGGTTCACTGGTTCGGTGCGGTGTGAGGCTGTCGTCCCCGCGGAATAACAAGGGTTGTGGGTGAGTAGAGGGATGGCCTGGCCAGCGGTGGGAGTAGTAGGGGGCGGTGAGGCCTCCGCCGCATCGCAGCCGGCCACGGGAGGCAGGAGCACGAGGCACGACCGGCGCTGGTTTGGGCGGCTGGAGCAAGAAGACCAGAGGTTGAAGAAGCACTACGGCCGTTGGATGGACATTGTACGGTCACTGGAGCTAGAATCGTGCATATTGACTAAGTTGACAAAGCCCTCCGTCCCCATCAACTTAGTAGGCCCACAAGTGAGCCTACCACTATACTGGGTCCCAGCTAGCAGGGGGAGTATTCATTTTTTTGTACGTAATAAGGAGGCACTTCCTTGCGTGCGAAGATATAGCTGGTGGGTCCAAGCTGTCAGCGGCTGTAACATTTTTTCGCGAAATACAGAGGCTCTTTCGGTGGGTCCCAGATGTCAGGTGGAGGAATCATTATTTTGCGCGTAATAAGGAGGCATTTCCTTGCGTGCAGCTATGGACCCAGCTGTCAGCCTCTCCACATACAGTCCACTTTAGATGCATGTCGGTCATTGACCATGTTGACCAGGCCACGCCAGAGCACCAGGGCGGTGGACGACGGCGAGGCCTAGGAAGGAAATGACATGGAGGCAGGGAAGACTCGGCAGTTGTTTCCCACGCGGAGGGGAGTACAAGGGTTTCTTGGTTAAATGCTGCCGCCGTCGCGAGAATAACAGCAGGTGTGGGTTAGTAGAGGGATGGCTAGGCCAGCGATGGAAGTATGGTGGGGCGGTGAGGCCTGCGCGGTAGCATAGTCGGTCGCAGGGAGGAGGGAGCAGGCAGTCCCGCCGACGCTTATTTGAGCGGCTCGAGAAGGAAGAGCAGACATTGAAAAGAAGCACGGCGGCCGTTGGATGGAAATCGAACAGTCACTGCTTGTGCGTCAACCTTTTTTTAGGAAAGCCTCAAATCTGTGGAAAACAGCATACAACCCATCTGCCATTATTTCTAATAATTTACAGCCCATTTGCTAATTCTTTAGGTTTTTTGGAGCCCATATTCTTTTTGTTAGCATTACATCCCATATTGTGGCCACGGTTAAAAAATTATACGAAATTTTGCATATTTCAGTGCGGTCCAATCTATTTTTAATCCCAAAATTTCGAGTCACATTCAAACTGATTTTAAAAATAAATGTATATCAATATAAAATCCAACAAATTTTCCACGAATAAAAATCAATGCAATTTAAAATATTGAAATGAAAAAAAGAAATTTGAAACTAATTGCTGGTTTGATGTGTTTTTAAAATGAACAGCCAATTTCTCATTACTGATAGGCCATTTTCTCGGCCAACCGAATGAAGCTCTCCTCATCATGAAAGATTTGTAGCCCAACAGGCTTGACAAAACGACTTACTTGGCAAATCACAAAAAAAACTGGGCTGTGGCCGTGGACCCAGCTGTCAGCCTCTCCACGTACAGTACTCTTCCGATGGAAGTCGGTCGTTGACCACTGCTACCTCTTTAGCACTGCGTTGGATTTCCTTGAAGAGGAAAGGGTGATGCACCAGAGTAGAGTAAGTATTTCCCTCAGTTTTTGAGAACCAAGGTATCAATCCAGTAGGAGGCTACGCGTGAGTCCCTCGTACCTACACAAAACAAATAGCTCCACGCAACCAACGCGATTAGGGGTTGTCAATCCCTTCACAATCACTTACGAGAGTGAGATCTGGTAGAGATGATAGATAATATTTTTGGTATTTTCGGTATAAAGATGCAAAATAAAATAAAAGCAAAGTAAAAAAGAAAAAAGCAATAATAAAGGGTTGGGAGATTAATATGATGAAGATAGACCCGGGGGGCCACAGATTTCACTAGTGGCTTCTCTCAAGAGCATAAGTATTTTACGGTGGGTGAACGAATTACTGTTCAGCAATTGACAGAATTGAGCATAGTTATGAGAATATCTAAGTATGATCATGTATATAGGCATCACATCCGAGACAAGTAGACCGACTCCTGCCTACATCTACTACTATTACTCCACTCATCGACCGCTATTTAGCATGCATCTAGAGTATTAAGTTCATGAAAACAGAGTAACGCCTTAAGTAAGATGACATGATGTAGAGGGATAAATTCATGCAATATGATAAAAACCCCATCTTGTTATCCTCGATGGCAACAATACAATCGTGCCTTGCTGCCCCTCATCCTTTGGGAAAGGACACATAAGATTGAACCCAAAGCTAAGCACTTCTCCCATTGCAAGAAAAATCAATCTAGTAGGCCAAACCAAACTGATAATTCGAAGAGACTTGCAAAGATAACCAATTATACATAAAAGAATTCAGAGAAGATTCAAATATTGTTCATAGATAGACTTGATCATAAACCCACAATTCATCGGTCTCAACAAACACACCGCAAAAAGAAGATTACATCGAATAGATTTCCACGAGAGAGGGGGAGAACATTGTATTGAGATCCAAAAAGAGAGAAGAAGCCATCTAGCTACTAACTATGGACCCGAAGGTCTGAGGTAAACTATTCACACTTCATCGGAGAGGCTATGATGATGTATAAGCCCTCCGTGGTGGATTCCCCTTCCGGCGGAGCTTCGGAACATGCCCCAAGATGGGATCTCGTGGATACAGAAAGTTGCGGCGGTGGAATTACGTTTTTGGCTCCATATCTGATCGTGTGGGGGTACATGGGTATATATAGGAGGAAGGAGTACGTCGGTGGAGCAACAGGGGGCCCACGAGGCAGGGGGTGCGCCCTAGGGGGGTGGGCGCGCCCCCACCCTCGTGGCCACCTCCTTTCTTTCTTGACGTGGGGTCCAAGTCTCCTGGATCATGTCGGTGAGAAAATCACGTTCCCGAAGGTTTCATTCCGTTTGGACTCCGTTTGATATTCCGTTTCTTCGAAACACTAAAATAGGCAAAAAAACAGCAATTCTGGGCTGGGCCTCCGGTTAATAGGTTAGTCCCAAAATAATATAAAAGTGGAAAATAAAGCCGAGTATGGTCCAAAAAAGTAGATAATATAGCATGAAGCAATCAAAAATTATAGATACGTTGGAGACGTATCAGGCATCTCCAAGCTTAATTCCTGCTCGTCCTCGAGTAGGTAAATGATGAAAAGAGAATTTTTGATGCGGAGTGCTCCTTGGCAAAATTTCAATGTAATTCTCTTAATTGTGGTATGAATATTCAGATCCGAAAGATTCAAGACAAAAGTTCATATTGACATAATAATAATAATAATTCAAGCATACTAACTAAGCAATTATGTCCTCTCAAAATAACATGGCCAAAGAAAGTTCATCCCTACAAAATCATATAGTTAGTCATGCTCCATTTTCGTCACACAAGAATGCTCTCATCATGCACAACCCCGATGACAAGCCAAGCAATTGTTTCATAATTTAGTAATCTCAAACTTATAAACCTTCACGCAATACATGAGCGTGAGCCATGGATATAGCACTATGGGTGGAATAGAATATGATGATGGGGGTTATGTGGAGAAGACAAAGAAGGAGAAGATCTCACATCAACAAGGCTAATCAATGGGCTATGGAGATCCCCATCGATTGATGTTAATGCAAGGAGTAGGGATTTCCATGCAACGGATGCACTAGAGCTATAAATGTATGAAAGCTCATCAAAAGAAACTAAGTGGGTGTGCATCCAACTTGCTTGCTCACGAAGACCTAGGGCACTTGAGGAGGCCCATTGTTGGAATATACAAGCCAAGTTCTATAATGAAAAATTTCCCACTAGTATATGAAAGTGACAAAACAAGAGACTCTCTATCATGAAGATTATGGTGCTACTTTGAAGCACAAGTATGGCAACGGATGGTAGCATTGTCCCTTCTCTCTTTTTCTCTCTTTTTTTTTGGGCCTTCTCTTTTTTTATGGCCTTTCTCTTTTTTCTTTAATATTCCTCACTTGAGACAATGCTCTAGAAAATGATGATCATCACACTTCTTTTTATTTACAACTCAATGATTACAACTCGATACTAGAACAAAGTATGACTCTATATGAATGCCTCCGGCGGTGTACCGGGATATGCAATGAATCAAGAGTGACATGTAAGAAAGAATTATGAATGGTGGCTTTGCCACAAATACCATGTCAACTACATGATCATGCTAAGCAATATGACAATGATGAATGTGTCATGAAGAACGGTATGTTGGAAAGTTGCATTGAAATATATCTCGGAATGGCTATGGAAATGCCATAATAGGTAGGTATGGTGGCTGTTTTGAGGAAGATATAAGGAGGTTCATGTGTGAAAGAGCGTATCATATCACGGGGTTTGGATGCACCGGCGAAGTTTGCACCAACTCTCAATGTGAGAAAGGGCAATGCACGGTACCGAAGAGGCTGGCAATGATAGAGGGGTGAGAGTGCGTATAATCCATGGACTCAACATTAGTCATAAAGAACTCACATACTTATTGCAAAAATCTACAAGCCATAAAAAACCAAAGCACTATGGGCATGCTCCTAGGGGGATAGATTGGTAGGAAAAGACCATCGCTCGTCCCCGACCGCCACTCATAAGGAGGACAATCAAATAACACCTCATGTTTCAAACTTGTTACATAATGTTTACCATACTTGCATGTTACGGGACTTGCAAACTTCAACACAAGCATTTATCAAATTCACAACTACTCAACTAGCACGACTTTGATATTATCACCTCCATATCTCAAAACAATTATCAAGCATCAAACTTTTCTTAGTATTCATCGCACTCAAAAGAAAGTTTTACAAATCTTGAATACCAAGCATACTATTATTAAGCAAATTACCATGCTATTTATGAATCTCAAAATAATCTAAGTGAAGCATGAGAGATCAATAGTTTCTATAAAACAAATCCACCACCGTGCTCTAAAAGATATAAGTGAAGCACTAGAGCAAAACTATATAGCTCAAAAGATATAAGTGAAGCACATAGAGTATTCTATCAAATTCCAATTCATGTATGGCTCTCTCAAAAGGTGTGTACAGCAAGGATGATTGTGGTAAACTAAAAAGCAAAGACTCAAATCATACAAGACGCTCCAAGCAAAACACATATCATGTGGTGAATAAAAATATAGCTCCAAGTAAAGTTACCGATGGAAGTAGACGAAAGAGGGGATGCCTTCCGGGGCATCCCCAAGCTTTGAATTTTTGGTGTACTTAGATTATCTTGGGGGTTCCATGGGCACACCCAATCTTAGGCTCTTTCCACTCCTTGTTCCATAATCAATCTAAAGATTTCACCCAAAACTTGAAAACTTCACAACACAAAACTCAACAGAAATCTCGTGAGCTCCGTTAACGAAAGAAAACAAAAGACCACTTCAAGGTACCGTAATGAACTCATTCTTTATTTATATAGGTGTTAAACCTACTGTATTCCAACTTATATATGGTTTATAAACTATTTTACTAACTATAGATTCATCAAAATAAGCAAACAGCACACGAAAAACAGAATCTGTCAAAAACAGAACAGTCTGTTGTAATCTGTAACTAACGCAAACTTCTGCAACTCCAAAAATTCAGACAAAATAGGAAGACCTAGGCAATTTGTTTATTGATAAGAATAAATTGTAATTACTATTTTATCACGTTCTGGTGATTTTCAACAATTGTTTTCGTGCACCGAAAGTTTCTGAAAATTACAGCAAGATCAAATAACTATCGTCCAAGAAGATCCTATAGGTTTAACTTGGCAGAAACACTAATTAAAACATAAAACCACATCTAAACAGAAGGTAGATGGATTATTTATTCCTAAACATAAGCAAAAGCAAAAAACTAAAAATAAAGTTGGGTTGCCTCCCAACAAGCGCTATCGTTTAACGCCCCTAGCTAGGCATTGATAATTTTAATGATGCTCACATGAAAGACAAGAATTGAAGCACAAAGAGAGCATCATAAAACATGTGACAAACACATCTAAGTCTAACATACTTCCTATGCATAGGCATCTTATATAAAAACAAATTATCATAGCAAGCAAAAACTAGCATATGAAGTGGAAAGGAACAATAGCAATCTCAACATAACGAGAGGTAATTTAGTAACATGAAAATTTCTATAACCATATTTTCCTCTCTCATAATAGTTACATGTAGGATCATAAGAAAATTCAACAATATAGCTATCACATAACATATTCTCAACACGATCCACATGCATGTGAAGTTGACACTCTTCCAAAATAGTGGGATTATCATTAACTAAAGTCATGATTTCTCCAAGCCCACTTTTATCAAAAATTTCATAAGATTGAATGTTATCCAAATATGTGGGATCTAAAGTTGACACTCTTCCAAACCCACTTTCAATATTATTGCAAACACTATTATCAATCTTATATTCATCATGGGGCTTAAATAAATTTTCAAGATCATAAGAAGAATCACCCCAATCATGATCATTGCAACAAGTAGTAGACATAGCAAAACTAGCATCCCCAAGCTTAGGGTTTTGCATATTATGCTTTTCATCGAGGGAAATATCAAGAATGGGTGCAATAGTAGCAATCTCATTTTTAACATAAGGAACTATAGCAAATTCGTATTCATAAATATTGGCATCATGGCCACAAGAATAGCAAGCATCATGTTCATCAAGGGATATTTCAACCAAATCATCGGAATCACCATTATCTATAGATTCATGCATATCATTATTTTCTTCCAAAGCAACAGTCATTCTTTCAATAAATTCTTGGACATAGACATTATGAGCAAGGTTTTTATTGCAATATTTAAGTATGATGGAATTTTCAGATTTGTTGAGAGTAAAATCATACTTTTCAATCAAAGAAGCAACTTCATGAGCACCCTTAAAAACGAAAAATTCTTCAATTTGTTCGATATCATAGTAGCTATAAACACCCTTTGCATAAGAAGATAAGATTTCATTATCATTGAACTCACATAGGTAGGGAAGGTGTTTTTTAGGGTTCTTAGAGCAACAAGTAAAATCACACATTTCGCAAAGAGTCCAAGCATAGCATAGCAAACTATTTATATGATACCGTAAGAGCTTCCCTTTTTCAGACAAACGATGACGCACAAAATGAGCATGCTCATCTAAAGATTTCCCATCAACTAGGCTAGTTGGGGTTTCAGCACGAGCGCATAAGGATCGAAGATGATCCAAGTAGAACACTTTAAGTGGATCCATATCAATAGATTTTCAGCAAGCGAAGATGCAAGCATATAGAAGGCACAAGGAAACGCAAACAAACATACATACGGGAAGAAGGTGAACGGAAAAGAGAGGGCGAATAAAACGGCAAGGGTGAAGCGGGGGAGAGGAAAACGAGAGGCAAATGGCAAATAATGTAATGCGAGAGATAAGGGATTGTGATGGGTACTTGGTATGTCGAATTTTGCATAGACTCCCCGGCAACGGCGCCAGAAATCTTCCTTGCTACCTCTTGAGCACTGCGTTGGATTTCCTTGAAGTGGAAAGGGTGATCCAGCAGAGTAGAGTAAGTATTACTCTCAGTTTTTGAGAACCAAGGTATCAATCCAGTAGGAGGCTACGTGTGAGTCCCTCGTACCTACACAAAACAAATAGCTCCACGTAACCAACGCGATTAGGGGTTGTCAATCCCTTCACGGTCACTTACGAGAGTGAGATTTGATAGAGATGATAGATAATATTTTTGGTATGTTTGGTATAAAGATGCAAAATAAAATAAAAGCAAAGTAAAAAAGCAAAAAGCAATAATAAAGTGTTGGGAGATTAATATGATGAAGATAGACCTGGGGGCCATAGATTTCACTAGTGGCTTCTCTCAAGAGCATAAGTATTTTACGGTGGGTGAACGAATTACTGTTGAGAAATTGACAGAATTGAGCATAGTTATGAGAATATCTAGGTATGATCATGTATATAGGCATCACGTCTGAGACAAGTAGACCGACTCCTGCATCTACTACTATTACTCCACTCATCGACCGCTATCCAGAATGCATCTAGAGTATTAAGTTCAAGAAAACAGAGTAACGCCTTAAGCAAGATGACATGATGTAGAGGGATAAATTCATGCAATATGATAAAAATCCCATCTTGTTATTCTAGATGGCAACAATACAATACGTGCCTTGCTGCCCCTACTGCCACTGGGAAAGGACACCGCAAGATTAAACCCAAAGCTAAACACTTCTCCCATTGCAAGAAAAACCAATCTAGTAGGCCAAACCAAACTGATAATTCGAAGAGACTTACAAAGATAACCAATCATACATAAAAGAATTCAGAGAAGATTAAAATATTGTTCATAGATAGACTTGATCATAAACCCACAATTCATCAGTCTCAACAAACACACCTCAAAAAGAAGATTACATCGAATAGATCTCCACGAGAGAGGGGGAGAACATTGTATTGAGATCCAAAAAGAGAGAAGAAGCCATCTAGCTACTAACTATGGACCCAAAGGTCTGAGGTAAACTACTCACACTTCATCGGAGAGGCTATGATGATGTAGAAGCCCTCCGTGGTGTATTCCCCTTCCGGCGAAGCTCTAGAACAGGCCCCAAGATGGGATCTCGTGGATACAGAAAGTTGCGGCGGTGGAATTAGGTTTTTGGCTCCGTACCTGATCGTTTGGGGGTACGTGGGTATTTATAGGAGGAAGGAGTACGTCGGTGGAGCAACGAGTGCCCACGAGGCAGGGGGGCGCGCCCCCCACCCTCGTGGCCACCTCCTTTCTTTCTTGACATGGGGTCCAAGTCTCCTGGATCATGTTCTGTGAGAAAATCACGTTCCTGAAGGTTTCATTCCGTTTGGACTCCGTTTGATATTCCGTTTCTTCGAAACAATGAAATAGGCAAAAAATAGCAATTCTGGGCTGGGCCTCCGATTAATAGGTTAGTCCCAAAAATAATATAAAAGTGGAAAATAAAGCCCAATATGGTCAAAAACACTAGATAATATAGCATGGAGCAATCAAAAATTATAGATACGTTGGAGACGTATCAACCACATTGACCACGCCGCGCCGAGAGCACCAATGCGGTGGACGATGGCAAGGCCTAGGAAGGGGACGATACGGAGCTGGGGAAGATGCGGCAGTGGATGCCCACGTGGACAGGAGTACGAGGGTTCACTGGTTCGGCTGCGGCTTGAGGCTGTCGTCGCCACAGAATAACAGGGGGTGTGGGTGAGTAGAGGGATGCCCTGGCCAGCTGTGGGAGTAGTAGGGGGCGGTGAGGCCTTTGCGACATCGCAGCCGGCCACGGGTGGCAGGAGCACGCGGCACGACCGGCGCTGCTTTGGGCGGCTGGAGCAAGAAGACCAGAGGTTGAAGAAGCACTATGGCCGTTGGATGAACAATGTACGGTCATGGAGCTAGAATCGTTCATATTGATTAAGTTGACAAAGCTCTCCATCCCCGTCAACTTAGTAGGCCCACAAGTCAGCCACCCACTATGGTGGGTCCCAGCTAGCGTAATAAGGAGGCACTTCCTTGCGTGTGAAGATATAGCTGGTGGTTCCGACCTGTCAGCGGGGGGAACGTTTTTTTCGCGAAATACAGAAGCCCTTCCCACGTACAGTCCATGTACAGTGCTGTAATAAGGAGGAACTTTCCTTGCCTGCGACCATGGACCTCGTGGGTCCCAGCCGTCAGGCTCTTCACGTACAGTCCTCTTCTGATGACTCTCATATGTTGACCATGCCGCGCCGAGCGCACCGAGGCGATGAACGATGGCGAGGCCCCAGACTAGAACAACCCGGAGATGGGGAAGACGCGGCAGTGCAGTCACAGACAGAGAGGAGTGGGAAACTTGACTGGTTCGGGTGCGGGGTGGGCCTACACTCGGTAGAGAATAACAGGAGGTGCGGAGTGGAGGGATGTCCTGGCCATCAGTGGGGTATCGTTTCACTGAGGAGCGACAAACAACGCCGCTGGATGCCGGAGGCTGGAGCAAGCGGTCCCGGCAGCGCTGGGGGAAGAAGACGAGAGATTGAAGAAGAATGTCGGTCATTGGATGTAAATCCAACGCCTTCTTAGGCTTCGACTTACTAGCCCACATGTCAGCCAGTCCATTTGTTTTTTAGTCCATTTGGTGGGCTGGGTGAAGCAATGATGTAGCATCTATGCAGCCTGTTTATATGTATGGTAGAATTTAAAGCCCATTTGCATTTTTCTCGAAATCCGTGGACTCGCTGGGCTGGGTGAAAATATCATGTTGGGCTAGACGGAGAAATGTTATAAAAACATAAACACATGATTGCACGTCTATTACTGCATTGGTCAGTAAAATCTTTGCAAGCTTATGTACGCAATCACTAGGAGTTAACTTGCCAAGTTATATATAAACAATTATTATTATTATTTTGTAAGAACTTTCAACTTACGAAATAAAATATCATTTAAATTTGATGAGTTAATAGTACGTGGGGTATTATTATTTTTGAGGCTAGACGTGGGATAGTTGAGTTGGTTCTACGGAAAAGTATTTGGAGAAAACTCAGTTTACATCGAAAAAGAAAGTGGGTGAAAATCCAGATATAGGATTAATGAAAACGAAAACTAGAACTGAGTTGTATAGGAAGAGGACGAAAGATTGACCAAAAAAAATACAAATGGATAGGTGGTTGGTCCCATATGTCTGTGTACGACAGCTGCTGGGTCCACCTGAGGAGGGGAATATGTTGGGAGGAAGGAGATTCAAAGCACGACAGCCAAGTGAACTAGTTTTTTTAACGGACAAGTGAACTAGTTACATACATAAGCAAATAGCCACTAAAAAAGCGAACATGTTAATGGGTTCTTAAAAGAAAAATTTCGGACAAAACAGATAATTACGACACTCGGGCTAATGCATGAAGCACTCAGATGATAAAGGTGCTTATAAACAGATAAAGTACAATATCTAGACCTTCCTGGCATGCTTGATCATGACGCTGCAGCTGTCCGTGTACTCGTCGTTTACGGGAAGCAGACAGGCCCTCATGTCCAAGATCTGCCTGTACATGTCGTAGCATGCGTATGCGTCCTTGGCCGCGTAGGTTATGTAGGCTAGATTCAGAGGTACCTCCCACATGTTCAGGTCCTTGGTATCGTTGTCTTCTTTCATGTTGGCATATCAGGGGTCGATGATGGTATCGGCGAGGTCAACCACGGAGTCCTTCTCCTGCCCATTGCTGATGATATTGTATTGCTTCTAGATGTCGACAAGCTTGTTGCACCAGATGGTCGAATCGTCGCGTTCTTCCTTCTCTCCACCATAGCGAAGGTGCAGTCGGCGCTGCCGATGAAAAGGGCGAATGCTCCAGAACTTGTGATTTCCCTACAGAAGTGGTAGATGAGAACCTCGTCCCGCACACATACCTGGGCGACGAATATCCGGTCCCTGTCAGGAGACGAATGGATGGGCACAAGGTCTAGTCCTGCAACCTTGTGCTTTCTCGTCCTATAGGTACTACTTGAACTCGGCGAGGCAGAGCTTCACCGAGTCCGAATCATTGGTGTACATGACATTCAACTTGGTGCAGCCATAGGACTGAACGGCGAACTCAAAGGGGAACCCCTTGCTGAAGTCCATATCCAGCAGGCTCACCCCTTGGATCGCCATTGGAGTCTCTTCAACTGAAGGAGTGTGTAGGCGGGTGCAGCAGTTCGATTTTCAGCTCTTGGGGAACTGGATTCAACAGTAAACTGAGTGTGTACAGGCGACAACAGTTACTACCCTCCCTCGTCGGCACGCCTGCGAGAAGATGCACCCTCGGCGCATTCAAACGCCTCCATTAAGAAACCTACTCCGGCCACACGTCGGTTCACGAGCGGGTCTTTATTGGTCCTGTAATAACAGGAGTTAGTGGTTACTTTACTTAAATTTAATTAGCTTTAATAGAAATTTATACTTAAAACAAGCAATGCATTGGCTCGTTCTATCAGTGCCACAAGATCAACATGCACAACAATTAGATTTATTATTCTCAGGACGCACACGATCAGCACATTTGTCGCACTTTCACAAAGATAATACTACCAAGTTTGAATGGTTTGTTATGGTTGTTGTCCTCTGCATCATCATGCCGTGTTTCCCATCTTGCAAGATTCAGAACCAACAAATAAGATCCAAACAATAAGTACAACAAAGATGCCTACACATTTCATTGATTCCCAGCTTGCAAGATTCAGAACCAACAAATAAGATCCAAATAATAAGTACAAAAAAGATGCCTACACATCTCATTGATTCCCAGCTTGCAAGATTCAGAACCAACAAATAAGATTCAAATAATAAGTACAACAAAGATGCCTACACATCTCATTGATTCCCAGCTTGCAGGATTCAGAACCAACCCATTAGAGCCTTTTGATAAAGTGAATATCGGGATTAAATCCATCTTGGCTAGCCATGTCATACGATCGAAGAACTTGGCGAATGCTCTTGACCGTCACAACATCTGTAGTTGATTATTCCTGTTTGCACACCACAAACTAGGAGAGCATGATTTCACTTTAATAGTGGCCTCCTTTACTCAACCTGCAGCTCCACTAGGATGAGGCCTGCCTGGAGTTCCATGATTCAATTCATGCGCCTTGTTCTGCAGTTCACCTGAAATGAAGCAAAGATTGCATCATTCAGCTAGCAAGAAGTACTTGCTCTCGTGAGCTGGCAGGTTCTTCTTTAGTAGTTGCACTAAAATTGAGAAACATTAAGGTTGGCTGTCCGGCTCATGTAAGGTGCAACTATAATTTTCTTATCCTTTTGTGCAGTTCCACTAAAATAAAGTGCCATTGTGGTGAAAGTGACGGCTCATCTTGCAAAGGCTAATAAAATGTTGCACGAGATTACTAGCAGAACTTGACGGAGATTTTGGAAACTCCAATCACCATTTTGTGCAGTTCCACCAAAATTGAGAGATGTTGCCCACGTGACATTTTAGTTGAACTGCACAAGACACTCATTCCAACAAAAAGTGTTTTGTGCAGTTCACCAAAAGGTCACAATAGCAACAAGGTGAAATGGATATCCCTATCTGCACAAAAAGATAGATAGTAAACAGTTGCTGGTCAATAAGAATATAAGAAACATATACAAAATGGAAAGAAGCATCTTAATTATGTTCATGGCAAACACGCAAGGACAGTAGAAATTTTAAAACGTCAGCAATGCTTCATGTTACCAGAAGCATTACGATCAACAATGAGATTCCTCAAATATGGAATTACTTTAATGGTGGCATTGCTTGTTTACCAGATAAAATAAATCAATAGCAGCTAAAGAGTTGGTTTAAGGGCATGGGACCGTGGGGACACCAGGACATTGAGCAGCGTAAAGGAGCAACTTACTTATCATACTCGGGAAAACAGCAGGAGTGCCATTTGTAACACAGTTTAATTGCATCTTATCACTGGAGGCATTAGATTAACAATAACACTGGTTAGACATGTCCCTAGGGTAACAGTGTGATCGCTTCATTTTACATGCGCCCTTACATTAGCAACAACAAAAGGTTGGTATAAGGACATGCGATAGTGGACGCATCAGCACAATGTACCTACAAGGAGGCATAAAGTGGTGATGCAGAGTTTGTTCATGTTATGTGAGGGCAGCAAATCTAATCCTGGAGACCTTTTACTATGTGAGGGCAGCAAAACTAATCCTGGAGACCTTGTACTATGTGAGGGCAGCAAATCTAATCCTGGAGACCTTTTACTATGTGAGGGCAGCAAATCTAATCCTAGAGACCTTTTATTATGTGAGGGCAGCAAATCTAATCCTGAGACCTTTTACTATGTGAGGGCATCAATTCTAATCCTGGAGACCTTTTACTATGTGCGGGCAACAAATCTAATCCTGGACATACTCTGTTGACTTGTCCACCAGCCGCCACTTTCTATCCTTTTTTCAACCAATAATAGATATGTTCCTTATCCAGTTTGTACTGCCTTCTCCCATTATTTCCCTTTTCAACCAAGAGACCGGTTGGGTATCTGGTCTCTACTACTTTCACCATATTATTTCCTCTTTGAATCAAGTCTTAGATTCATGCTACAACTTTCCCCCTTTCTTCGTTGTTTAAACAAAGCCCTAGATTCGAATGCATGAAGTAACTTTACCTCTAATAATACTAAAAATTTAGGTGGCTTTGGAAGAGCTGATGGGAGTAGAAAAAGATGCACATGCAGACACGTGGGGAGCTGGGGCAGTAGAGCAAGGCCGCTTTCAAAGAACTTATACCTGAGGGTCATCGGGATGTCGATGGCGGCAGGTCGGATATGCGGACAATACGGCAGGGAGGAAGAAGGGTCGGTGGACCTCCCGAGCCAGCGTTGTGTCGGAGAGAATGGCACGGGCAGAGGATCGGGCCTGTCCGGCAGCTCTCGGTTTCCTCCCTCGCCGGTGATAACTGCGTGAATGATGCACCTAGTCCTCTACACACACCAGTCGAAGGGATCCGGCTAGATTTGTGACCAGCGGTGAGCAGAGAGAAAATGTCGCTACCGCTGTCTTGTTTATATCTGGAGAGGGTGAGAGAATGAAGAGAGCAACCCTAGTAAAGCAAGCGCTCATGCACCTGCGTACATATATAGTGGATTGATTATCTTTTTCTCTCCACAACAAGCGTTTCAATTTGTGTACGTGGCATTAAAGAAAAGAAACTCTCTATTTAAGGTGACTACCTGTACGACTCCTACTTACTACTACTAGTAGTAGTATTGTTCACTTGTGCTCCCCGGCCCTCCATTCATTGAACAACCCCACGGGTGAATAAACATACAGTACTAGTATTTATATAGAACGAACAAGCTCGAACTATTTTCGCGTAGTTAAAAGTTAAGGGTGGGGCTTTTCCCGGGCAGTACGCGCAGCAGCTTTCGCTTAGGCAGTTTGACAAAGAGGCGAGGAGGGTGAGGGAGTAGTGGATTCAACTTACTTACTGCTGGAAAGGTCGGGCTGTGCAATTTGAACTCAACTAACCCAAAAATATCCAAACATGGGGGTTAGTTTGGGTTACTGTTTGGATCCACGTGTTAGAGTTAGTTTGGGTTAGTTTGAACTCGACTAATCCCAAAAAAATCTAACCCACCCAAGAGGTGCTTATTTGGGTTAGTTCTTCTCGGGACACTAAAAAAACACATTTTTCTCTCGCTCTCCCTGCAGCAGATCCCTCCCCACTTCCTCGAAGCTTCTCGTCCTCTCCCTCCCTCCCTCCCTCTCACACCGCCCATGAAGGCACCTCGCCATATCCGTGCTCCATCTAACCCTATCATCCAAACACCTCTTTTTCGCTAGAGTTACTTCAGGGTTAGTTCAGGATTAGAATCTAACTCTAACCTTTAACTGAGTTAGAGT
Organism: Aegilops longissima; assembly: GCA_021605205.1. Lineage (NCBI taxonomy): Eukaryota > Viridiplantae > Streptophyta > Magnoliopsida > Poales > Poaceae > Aegilops > Aegilops longissima. Next base: position 461,477,951 of record CM038682.1, on the reverse strand, counting down.
ATCCAAATAGGGCCTTTGAGAGAGGCGAGGAGGGAGAAGCGATACGGGCTGCTGGATTACTAGAGATAGGTGTCGCACGGAAGCCAAGAAATATGGTGATAGCGTGGGTTAGCCATGTACTAGTATGATGTAACTACACTAGGCTGCCGTGTTTCGTACTCTTCCAGTCCACTGTGGAGATGATTGGTTGATTTTATATCGCTAAATAATGTAAAATATTATGAGTGCAGATGCTCCAACCCGAGGTTCCTTGCTCCTTCTCAGTCGTCGGGAATCTATGTTCTTCCACTCCATTTTTTTATGTGAGCTTTGTTCATCCTTTTGCCAACATGCGACACATCTAGCATCAAGGTGCACGTGTCATGCAAGGATCGTTCCATATATATGAAGAACACGTGGTACTGGAACTACGAGATGGACATGTACCCAGGAGTGGATGTGCGAACCTGTGTAACGTAGCGCAGTAAGTGAAGTAGAAAGGCACAAATAGTATGAACATGCGTGGCATATAGGCATTTGTCTCTTACTACCACTAAATGTTGTACGTGCAATGCCCGGTGATGTTATGGAGTACGTGACTAAGTACTCTACTACTACTATATTAATTGGAGGCACATATTAGGTTTTATATTTGTTTACGTGTACGCCCCGAGACCTTCCAACTAGACGTGTCTTTCTCTCCGGGTCGCACATTGTATCGTTCATACCACTAGTACAGTAATACTACTACGTGTGGTCTCCGACCCAGAAGTGGAGACGCTCTACCACGCTGTTCATGTCCCACTCCTTTCGCTGACGTGTGCGACATCCAGCATGTGCCGTGTGTTTGGCACTCCTTCGTCGTAAGAGTTGAAACGCTGAATACTTCCGCTCACCGACATGTGGGACGTCGACCATCCTGGTCCACTTGCCCCGCAGAACTCCAAGGGAGACTCACCCCGGTCGTCGCGCCGCAGTAATTACTAATTTGCCGTCAAATCACAGGCCCAACCTTACCCACTGTGAAGTTGCTCGGACGAAGGAACCATCATGACTTTGAATTCCGCTTCTTGAAGAAAACTACTGTACCAGTAGTACTGCTAGCTACAGTAGTTACTCCAGCAGAGGCCTCCTTTGGTTCATAGAATAGGAATTTCATAGGAATATGAAATCATAGGAAGTGAGATGACATGCATCTCAATTCCTATAGAGAAAGATATGCCATTTGATGCATAGGATAGGAAATTTTCCGTTGAGTCTAGGCTAATGTACTGGTAATTTTCTCTAAGAACTACAGTAGTAACTAGTAGTACTGTTACATGCTCGTAATTAATTAAACAAACGTACGAGCGACACAGACACACACACTAACTACTAGTACTACTACTTCTCACATGCTGGCCAGACACCGTCGTTCTCCTTCCCGGCATTGTCGGCGACACCCCACCGTGCTTGGATCTCCGCCGACCTCTCCCCAGCAGCGTGTGCGTCCTCTTCTTTCTTGCGGCGGTAGGCCTCTCTTTTCTTGAGTGCTTTCTGAGTTTTCCACTCCCTCTGTGCGGCTTTGGCCACCTCTTGCTCTACCACCCATTCGGCCTTGGGAGCTTCAAATTCCGCCCACATAGGTGTGAGGTCGCGAGCGGCAATGAACTCGGCATGGCGGGCTGCCACCGCTTGCCTACCATTCTGTGTGCGGTCGTGAGCGGCGAGGAACTCGGCGCGGCGGGATGCCATCGCTTCCTTACCGGTTAGTGTGCGACGCGGTGGCATGAACGACGCTTGGTGACAGCTCTAGGGTGGAGTGGCCGGACAACCGTAAAGTGCATTGGTTTGTCAAGAGCTCAAGGATAGAAGACGAAGGAAATTTGGATTCGCCTTCAATCCTGGTCATTTATTACCGAGTAAAATGCATTGGCGGTCATTGAACTTGTCTTGTTAGCTCACTTTGATCATTGTATACGAGATATGGTGATTATACGGTCACTGGCTCAGCGTATAGCGTCGTATTTGTCTGGTTGACCAGTCAAACAGTCCGCATGCGCCTCATCAGCTCGTGTTCTTTGTCTATCTATCTATGCGGGCCTACCTGTCAGTGGAGAAAGAAATAAAAACCAAAATTATGCGTATATGACATTACTGTTTAGACGTTTGCTTGAGGCCTCCGCGAACACCGAGCATGTATTCACCTGGATCAACACCAACGGTCATACTTGTGACTCGGCGCCTTGCTCATGTATATTGTCCATCACAACGACAATCTATAAAACAGCCTAGCTAGAGAGGGTACTATCGTGCGGAGTATGTACTATCGTGAGCAACCGATCATAGTGCCACTGCACACGAGTGTGTGTCTGATCGATTCGTCCATTATTCGTAAGTTATGTATGGTTGTGCGGTGTCTAATGGTGGTCGTCGAATGCTAGCTGGCGACAAGAGCGGTTGCATGGACGCTTTGTTGTCAATACGTGCCGCATACGCTTCAAAGGCTCATCATCCATGAGTTCACATTTTACCACCACGCCAGCGTCTGGCCGCCCTGGTCTACCGAAACCCCTTCCATCGCTAGTGCGCGCTTCCCTCCTGAAATGATCACCGTCTCTCCAGAACGTCAATGCCGCATTCACCGGCCTTAACTGTAGGTGCAATTGGTGTGTCACTGACATGCGGGCCTGATGCCTGTTGGGCCCACATGTCAGTGAGACAAAGCACCTGCGATTAAGTCACTAAAGCAGCGTCTGCATTCACGCCCGACGCAACCTCTCACTAGCGCCGGCATTGTGGCAGCGCGACAGCCGAGAGAGCGCCACCCGCGCGGCATCCCGGTGCAAGCGATTGCTCCACGTTACACCACGGCTACCGACGAACCTACTCCGGTGCCAGCCGTCCATTCGTCTGCCGCGGCCCATTGCCATTCGCCCGCTATATTAACTTGAGCCCCAGCTCCCAGCCATAGCCAAAGACCCACACTCATTCTCCTCGGGTCCCTTCCTTCTGTTGGCACCACTCCAACCATGGCCTCCGGGCACTCCAAAGCTCTCTTGGACGTACGGTCGCAGGAGCGCACGGCGACGTCGGTGGCTCCGCTCGGCGCGCTCAAAGCTCTCTTGGGCGTACTCGTGTGGAAGCGCAGAAGGAGATCGCCGGCTCCCCCACCGGCTGCCCTCCGCCGCCACGACCACGAAGTCGGCGCGCGTGCGCGGGTGCAGCCGGCAGCGAGGAAGAGTAGTACACGGTAGGTCGCCACCGTTGTGGTCCGAGGAAGGCCACCGCTCTGTTCCGAGGAAGGCCACCGCTCCTCCACTCAGTCGACGCCAAGCTTGGTGGGATAAAAATCGGCGGCCGATTAGCCGCTTGACGGCAACGTGGAGGCGGAAATCTACATAACCTTGTGCTCCAGAGGAGGAGGTTATCGAGGCAGATAAGGAGGAAGCAAAGACAATGACCGGCTTTCTCGGGTTCAGGGCCGGACATGGTGGTCGGGGCCCAGCGATCGTTTAGATTAGGTTTATAGTAGGTTTTAGTACGGTTTGTGCGAAATATGTAATGAATTTCGTCCAGTTTATAGGAAAAGTTCTTGAAATGTAATGAATTTCATCCGGTCAATTTGAAATTTGCTTTGTTTGCATGAATTTTGTCCGGTTAGTTCATATAGTTGTCGAAAGGTATGCGGGCAGCATTGGATGGTATCCACCAGTGTCCTCGGACAGATGCCGGTGTAAATTTGAGGACCAGCGCTGGAGATGCCCTAACTATCATGCTATAATCGCTAATAGTGCTCCATTATTTCGCAGGGAATAGTTATCCCTCGATCAAAATCAGATCCGCCATGTTTATTACACCTCCCACATAAGAGTGTAGACTCTTGCTTACATAAAAATGGAGCAAGTGGACGGCACTGTAGCACGTCATATCACTCAAACTAGCCCGCCTAACGCGCGGGAAAGCACCGCCCTCGTCATTTTATTCTGGATTTCTATCAATCGATTGCACGAAAATGTTACGCTTTGCAAGTTCAAAAGGAAAAGGCAGCACACTTACAACTCGTACGCATCGCATTCACGTCGCACCCCTGACAGTCCGGCTCGAACACCGCTCACCAGAGGGGACACGCGTTGTCTTGCATTTTCACTGACATGTGGGACTGCAATTGAATAAACTGTCGATAGCCGAAATCTAATCGCTTGGTAGACGTCCGCTGAGAGGAGAGAAACGGGAGAGGGAGAAGAGATCGCCCACCCGCCATGCACGTACTCCAAGAAATATGTAGGGATGATGTGAGGTGGGCCATGCGGGAGTCCGCACCGCTTCCAAGCCCGCTTCTTACCGCCCTGGCCCACCAGAACTCCTCCCCCACCCCACCACCTCCCCGCCCGTGCTCCCCCCTTAGAGGCCAGCTGCCCGCATTCATAGCAAGTACTGCCAGTAAAATTCTTGGCTATAAAGGGCATGTACAATGGTTGATAAGATAGTCTTATCATAAGTCTTGCATGTAATTTAGAGATGACAAAAAAACATGTGTACAATGGATCATCACTTAGCCTCATCTTCAATAACTAGTTATTCCTAAAAACATGGTGAAACATATTGTGCTAAGAGATCATCTCTTGTCTTCTCGACAAGCCCGCTTATGTGGAGGAGAGAGAGGCATTGACAAGGTCAAGGAGTGGGATCTGCATGAGCTCGTCTCTACACGTGCTCCTAGGTATAAAAAAACTAATTCTAAAACAAGAGGCATATAAAACAATTGTGTCTAAAATAAGAAAGGTAAAAAACATTTGAGAGGAAATAGATAGAGAGAAAGTGAGAAAAGGTTGTAACCTTATAGTCAACACTATGGTAGTATTACATGAGGAAGGAGGGAGTGGTGCACCTACCAAGTTCACTGGGCTGCCGTGTTTCACACTCCTCCGTCATAATAGTGGAGACAATAGGTCTCATCAAAAATAAACAATGAATACTCGTTGCTCGTCCACTATATCAGAAAGAATACTTTCATTCACCGACATGTGGGATGTCGACCATCCTGGTCCACCTGCCATGCACAAAATTGTCCTGGTCCACCCCGGTTGTAGCACATGCTCAAACTTTCCCACTGTAAGTTAGTCGGATGAAGGAACCATCATGACTTCGTTGAATTCCGCTTCTTCAAGAAAACTTACTCTACCCGCAGTACTGCTACCACATGCGAAGACTGGACGGCACTGTACCACGTTGTATCACTAAAACCCACTAGGACAAACTAGCCCGCCTAGGATCTGTACTCCCTCCGTTTCAAAATTAGTAGTACAAAGTTGACTCATCTATTTTGAAACGGAGGGACGTCTCTCTACTGCTATGATTTTGTGTTGTACGTCTCTGTACTTTTGCTACGATTTTCCTAACCTATGAACCAAATGAGGCCTGAATGTATCCGTGTCGACTATTGTCTGATCGATCGCTAAGCCTACAATTTTAGGAGCTTGGGCTATTGGCCGATCGACGACGAATCAATATAAGTGTACCACGAGCTCATCAGCCCCAACATTTCTCTTTGGTGAGTGTTTTGCAAGTACTATAGCTCGCACAGTAACTAGCCTACTAACACCAAGAATCATCAAATAAGCCCTGCTGATATGATAAATAGTTCAAACTTGCATCTAAGCATGCCATATATTACATCAAAAGCTGGTGAGGATACATCTGTTTCCCTAACTCGGAGAGGGTTCGCATCATTCACTATCAAACAAAAGTACTAGCAAGTACCGCCCACACAAGACAGTGCACTAGCCCTAAGATGGTTTGATAACACGCATCATTCTGGTAATTAAACATAGGGCAACGCAAACTACCCTAAAGGATTAGCGCGACCAACTATTTCTTGTCATCGATCTCTTGGGCAATGACCACAACACGGACAGCGGCATGGGAATCGATCTCTAGGGCGATGTCCACAGGACTGACCGCGACATCTGAATCGATCTCTGGGGCGATGTCCACAGGATGGACAGCGGCATCAAAATCGATCTCCGGGGCGATGCCAATAGGACGGACCGCGACATCGAAAATGATCTCTGGGGCGTTTTCCACAGGACGGGCCGCGACATCGGAATCATCAAGGATGTCCACCGGCGCCTGCACAACCCTAAAATATTAGCAAGCACATTGCAAATAATCAAAAACCACAACTTTCTTTTTTTACCTTGTGCAGCTCACCGGGGGATCCCATCCCTCCGGGGGCCATCTCCTCATCCTCGATGGGGTCCATCACCTTGCCACGGGAATACTGCTTCTCAACGGCGACTATCTCCTCAAACTCGGCCCTGAGCCATGCAAAGGTGGCCATCAGAGTTTCTGGGGTAGGCACGATGGGGCCCTTGATGTTCTTCCAACTTTCTTTGAGGAGTTCGTCCGCCAACGTCGTCAACTCTTTGGCCAGTGCTTGTTTCTTGGAGTTCTTCGTCTCCATGGGTTGGCCCGCCAACATGGTCAACTCGTTGGTCGGTGCTCGCTTCTTGGAGATCGCTGTCTCCAGTGGGTGTCCACTGGCAACTCTTTGCCTAGTGCTCCAGGATCCATCAATGAACCGACAAACAAAAAGTAATCGAAAGGAAACCACAATCACAATGAAAATATAGCAGCATCACTGGTTCGCCCACCTTTCCTTCGTCGGTTCAGAAGAAAAATGGCATAAGTGAGTAGCCTGGAGTGAGGTTTTCTTCAAGAAAGGGGAGAAAGAGCTTGAACGAGCGTTCCCGTGAAATGATGGTTGCTTCGTCCAGTCCAGCTTCGAGGCCACTTTACCACTGCTGGTAAAGGTGTGGGTTTTGTGATATGACGGGTCATGACGGCCACACCTGGGTGACCGATGAGTTTCGACTGTAGCACCTCGCTGTGATTTGGTGGATGGCACGCGGGCTCTGATGCTTTGATGTCCCGCATGTAGATAGAGAGGCTAGTCATATAGGAGTGGTCAATATTGTGCACCGCGACCAAGGCGGAGAGGAAAACGAGAAAACTACATAATTAATGCATGAGTTTAATTAGGGTAGTTTTGTAAAGTACGAGATAAATTCCTCCAATCGCAAAATGCCTTGGTTGATGAGATTTGAGATTTGAGCCCTATAAACCGGAAGGGAGATTTGAGATTTGAGATACTGCACGCGGTGTAGTCTAGTCGCTTGTTGGAATCTCTAGTATACTGCACGATTCTTTGCTTCTTCTTACTACTACGTACTACTACCTCCGTCCGGGATTATTAGTCCCGCAGACCAAAACTCTAAGACCAAGGCAACCATAGTTAACTGCATGCACACGTTTAGATAAGATTTAACTGCAGCAATTCAGGAGGCTGTGTTTACATGCTCAACAGTAATTGGCTGGATACTTATTTGGCAATAATGACCACGGGAGATTTAATTGGGGGAATGCACTTGGCCATAACTACCGCGCTCTTGCACTGGCTGGCCTCGCGCACGCGTGCATGCAGCCTCGCTGGCTCGCAGATCGCGGCTGCATCACTGTGCTTGGCCAATAGGAGAGACGAAGGCATCACTAATTGTGCATTGGAAAACAAATCACGGCCTAATATTTACGGACGAGCTCAGGGGACTAATAATCCCGGACGGAGGTAGTACTTCACCGACATGTGGGACAGCCAGCAGCATTCGGGTCGATGTAATACGTGTCATGCACCCAATTAGAGTGTAGAACGGAAGGGGGGCATCACCCCGGTCGATGGCCAGCCTCGACGCAGAGCAGTCGGTGCACCGGCAAGCGGCGCTCTCTTGGCCGTCGCGCCGCTTCAAAGCCGGCGCCAGTGAGAGGTCACCTTCGCTCTGGCTGGGCATTAATGCGACACTGACGCTCCAGGGCGACACTGACCGTTTCACACGGGAAGCGTGCGCTGGCAAGGGAGTATAGGTTTTGAACCGTTTCATGTGTAGTACTGGTAGTTTGCAAAACTACTCAATTATTGCACTCAGTTTCCTAAGAAATTGTGGTAAAAAACGTTACTCCACAGCCCGCTTCCCTTCTCCTTCCTCTTCCACCACCTGCGCACGTCCGCGAGAAGCAACCGGTCAACCCTTATATAGGAGTGCTAGCACAAAAAGATGCATGCATGACCACTAAAATTTCCAGATTAAACAGCCGCTCCGGCGGGAGTATGGCATATGTTGTTACCTTCGGCCGGGCCATGGCTACCGGGCAACGGTGACCAGAGAAGAGGCGGCGGGAGGGGAATGAATGCAGCTACTGTTTGGGTTCGCCGTCCGGCTTAAATAAATGCGCAGCATCACGTGTACCCGCGGGTGCACACATTGTAACATACGTGTCTGCTTAAGTGGGCGTCACGTAACTGGTGTGTGTGTGTGTGTGTGTGTGTGTGTGAGTGAGATTCTGAGAGATAGAGTGTGTGTGTGCGACTCTACTCTTCGGACATATAATGATATTTACTTTAGCTAGTGATTTACGTGACCATGTTAACGTGGTTGTGTAAAAAAAATGTCACTTCCTGCTCGTGATTTGCATTATATAATTACAAGAAAGATGCTCGTGCATTGCACGGAACATCAATATGCATTTTCCTACAAAACACATGTTGTGATTTACCCATGCAGGAGTAATCCCATGTGTAAAAACTAATGATATTTCGAGAATTTTATCGGAAAACTGGTATCTCGAGTATGTCATCAAAAAAATGAAAGATGAGAGATAAGGTGAGGAGGAGTGGAGCGTGGTGGTGACTGGTGGTCGGAATGGGCGGAGGCATGGGGATGGACGGCGCCGGCAGGCAGCAGCGACCACCATGCTTGATTGTTTCGGAGACTTTCCTTTTTAATTGCTCAGCAATGAGGTGTGGGAGATAAGGATGTGGAGAGAGGTGCGGCTATCTTTTGTAAAATTATCGTAGCTTGCTTTCTATCCGTCAGATATAGATTAGACGGTCTATATTACAAGATTGCAGGCACACCATCATCACCAACTCGGTTTTTTATAAGGGTACAAATGATAAGTTTGCTAACTACTAAAGTAAAGTGGAATTTGTCCATGTTATACAAGTAAATTAAGGTGATTGTTTATCATACGGGTAAGGGTGGATGAAGGGTGGTCGGAACAAATGCTCTGCCTAGAGCATGTGTGTGTGAGATGGTGTCTTAGTGTGTGTGTGTGTGGGGGGGCGAGAGAGAGAGAGAGAGAGAGAGAGAGATGGAGTCTTAGTGTGTGTGTGTGTGTGTGATGGAGTCTTACCGTGTGTGTGTGTGCGCGTGTGTGGGTGGGGGGGGGGGTGAGTGCTGTGTGTGTGTGTGTTTGTGTGTGTGTCGTGGGGTCTTCGGTGGCGGATGTAATTTAAGTGTGCATGGCTTCATCATAGAGAGGTGATGTGTATGGCAGAGGCCACCAACGATGGGGTGCGAGAGAGAAAATGCCCGTAGAGAGGGAAGAGAAGGTGTGTGCGCGTGAGAGTAGTCGACATCGAGAGAACGTGTTTGTTCGAGAGACACCAAGGAATACTACTATATATCGATGGTGCATGTAGGCGAGAATTAAACGAAGGGATGGTCTTATTGGTTTTGGGGATATAGCGAAAGAGTGAGAGGGGGGTAGCTACAAGGAGATTGTTAAGTGTGAGTGTGTGTTTTACCCAGCCAGGCGGAAGTTATGTGCACACAAGAAGAGAACGATTTGATGTGGCGTTAGGGTTGGGGGTAATTAACTACATATGGAGACATAGAGACCTTCAACGTGCATGTGTGAGAGGTATACATGTATACGTGGGATGTGTGTGTGTGTGTGCACGCTCATGATCGAGATAAAAGAAAGAAGACATAAGTCATAAGCTAAGATCAACGACATGGGAGAGACGGATCGGTATGACAATATGCATGCATGCGAGAATACAGGGAAGAAGCCCCGACAATTGAGCATGTGTTTTTGTCTTTAACAGATAGTGGCGTGGGCTGGAGCATGCATCTATGGCGAGCACAGGGAGTGAGGCACAACGATTGTGCAAAAGAGATCAACCTATAAATGAAAGAAGGTTGATGGAGAAACATATAAATAGAAAGATAAAGATGCTAGCTAGTGTGCGTTAGAGATATGAGTCGAGTGGATCAGAAGGCTGAGTTATGGGTGTGGGTGTGAGAGAGATGAAGAAAGGGTGCATGTGACTCACATACAAACAAATATCCGAGAGAAATGAGATCCTGAGAGACGGAGTTTTTGTGTCTGCGAGAGAGAAAGATAGTTCAAAACGAGAGTGATAGCTAAACAAACATATGAGGGGACGCAAGATATCTCTAGGGAGAGATAGTGTGTGTGAGCGACATGCAAGAGCACAGTGGAGAAATATGAGATCCTGGGAGACAGAGTTTGTGTTTGTGTGTGAGAAAGAGGTATTTAAGAGGAAGAGTCGTAGGTTCTCATACCTAAGGAGCGAAAGACATCTCTGTATTAGGGGTGTGCAAGTTGCACACAGGGGAATAGTAGAGAGAAATGAGACCCCGGAAGACAAAGTTTTGTGTTTGTGTGAGAGAAAGAGACTCCACATGGAGAATCATAGTTAGAGACACATAGCAGGGAGCGAGATATACTTAGAGAGAGATAGAGTGATGAAGGTCAAGGGAGAGAGTACCGTCAGTGTGTTATGAAGATAAAAGATCATTGTCGACATACAGGCAGCACGAGAGATACTCGAGAGACGATGAACGCGTATAGGTCTAGAGAGATAGTCCTATATAAGCATGCGTGATAGTTATCTGAGACGAATATATGGATTAAATGGGATTCAAATATTTAAACTGGAGATCACGACATCGATAATATCATAACACAAATTGGTGTATCAAACATGCATATTCATTTGAATTTCGGGACACGTGTAATGTTATATAGTTTATTAATATTGGTGATCCAAAAATTCTTTAATTAGAAACAATGCATGGTTTATATGCAATTAATGTCTAAACGGGATACACTATATGTTGCGTGTGTGAAACACATTATACATGTTTGAGAAGTAAAAAAAACCGCGAATGAAACACACATTAATTGGAGACAGTTAGCGAGGAATAAAAACATTGGATTTCAACATAAAGTGGTTTCAAATATTTGAAAATCCAAATTGATGGATACAAGCTTATGAATTTGAGATCATGCCATTTGTAAACCATATTTATATACAAAGGGTGTTGTGCTTTTGAAAGTATATATAAAAAAATGATGTATATAGAATTTTATTCCAATCGAAAACGGATCCCGCACGAAAAATATAGAATGCAAACAGGATTCGAATTGAGTTGGCACGGTAAACAAGCACTCTGCAAAATTTGAACGAAGCGGGGAAAGTCGCAGTAACCGCCCGAAACCAAAATCCGCGAGATGGAAATTACTACTGCCTATTTCTTCTACGCAATGCCTATCTGCTCGATTTCTATAGGTTTCAATAGAGGTAGGTTTGTAATTTCACTCGAACGTGACATAACTGCCTCTCACCCGGATTCATACACGGTGGGTGCCAAAACACAGTGTGTCCTCGGCTGAAATTGACTCCCTCCCTGATTCATACACGGTGGGTGCCAAAAACAAACTCTCGTCAGCAAATATTCGGTTATGCGAGATTACCGTCCTATCCCCAACCGACTAATATTGTTGTGATGTAGGAAATTTGAAACGGGGGCTAAGTTTGTAAATTTCCTCGCATTTGAGACAAGCGCGCCCTGAAGACATGGTTCCCCCCTTCCTCTCCACCTCCATTTCCCCATTCGTACTCTGTGGGCACCAAAACACCCTCTCCACCCGGCCTCCTTCGTCCGCCACCCCATCCACCGCCATCCTCCTCCACCATGCCTGAGCTGATACCCCGATGCCGCCGTCCATTACAAGAGATCGACCTCTCTCATCCACGGCTTCGGACCGGGATCCTTGCATCCCGTCCTCTCGCTTCATCCCCGCCGTCGTCCACCTTGTCGGCGCCGCTCCTACGACCGTCTCGTCAACCACGCCCCGCCGCCATCGTCTACCCTCCTAGATCTGCTTCCACGCCGCCGACAGCCATTGCTACCGCAGCACCGTCAAATTCCCAGCAGATGCATACATGGCGCAGCACTAGAGGTGGTACTCTTTCGTATCTGCTCAACTTATTTATCGCAGCAAGAAAATAGATCGCCACTGCTTTACTCTGATTTCTTGTCTTGGTTGCGAAGTTGCCTTTGTCCGGTTTGCACCTTCAGATCCGCCATGGCAAGCTCAACACTATACTCCCAATGCTTATGGTTTCCCCCTTTTATATTCCACACTAGTTAAATCATAGTAGATAAAATTTCAAAATTGGGTCATCGATTTTTCAGAGCTCGCCGGAGTTCGCCGTTGCGAATGAAGGGGCTCGGGTGGGGACTTTGGTTGTTGGGGGGGGGGGTGGTGGGGCCTCGCCGAACGAAGAAAACTCGACGCAGGTGGGGGTGGGGGTTGGGGGTGCGGGTGGCGAAGGAACACAGGCGATGGGGGCCGATGGTTCGGCCGGCGGCCCGTGTGGTGTTCTGTATGGGAAGAATCAGAGACGAGGAGGAAGAAAGGTTAGGAGATGTAGGATCTTCATCCAACCGCTTGAAATGGTCGACTGACCCAAATGCAGATATGCCTTTATATTTAGTACCATCATCATACCTGCTTAGCACTGCTCCTGAATCCATCAAGCTAAACAACGTGCCACTCATAATTCCAAACTTGTTCCTCAAGTACGAATCTGATGTGATGTTGATATTACTAAAACAGATAACATTTAATTGGTCAGCTAATGTTCCTACTTTACTTTCGAAAAAGTACGTGCACCACATATAGAGAGACAGTAGGGAGTTGCTTTCTTAATGCGCTCTGGTTCATCATGTGTGGGCACTGCATATGAACATTTATTATCAAAATATTCTTGCTCTTCTTTACCATGTTCCTCTTCCGTTCTTCTTTAATAAGTACTCTCTCCGTTCCTAAATACAAGTGTTTGTATAGATTCCACCATGAACTACATATGGAGAAAAATGAGTGAATCTACACTCTAAAATGTATATGGATACATCTGTACGTGATCCATAGTGGAAATATCTACCAAGACTTATATTTTGGAAGGGAGGGAGTATGATAGTAGTACAGTATGTTCCTTGTAGTGAAGATGAGCTGGGACATTTGTAGTGTAGAGGTCTATATGGTCGGTTGGTATGGACACTTTGAAGTCGTCGGGCCTCTTTGATTCGTAGGATTTTGTAAACATGGGAATAGGATTTGTAGTGACCTGCCCACTTGAATCCTATAAGAATAGCAAGAAAATGCGGGGAGCTGTGTCGCCTTTGAGAGTTACATGATATTAACATGCCGCACCTTGAGTTGAAGAGAGCTGGTATCCGAAGCCTTTCTAGCCGTACCGGCAATACTAGCACATATATTCCAGCAAGTTCCACTTTGCTGATTTTACTCTGATGCTTATGGTTTTCCCGTTATATCTACACTATGATCTGTGTAGCTGCTTTGTGTCACACTAGCAGCAGTCCACTCTTGAAGCTAAACACCGCAATGACTTACAAAATTGGCACCAAGGCATTGAGTGCCATTCTGGATGCAATGAAACTCATACGCTCCCCACCTGTTGACTCTTGTTCAGAATATGATCCTAATAACTCTTGTTCAAAGTTGCCACAAATAGAGAGACAACATGGAATTGCATTTCTTTGGGCGCTGTGATTCATCATGAGTGGGCAACCAACATTGTATGCAATTAAGCGGAACCTCAAGAATATGCTTCCTCTTCTGTTCTTTAACATGTTCCTCTTTTGTTATTCTTTATTTAGTACGTACAGTATGTTCCTTGTCAGGAAGGGGAGCATGGACATCTGCAGTCAACAGCTGATAGAGCTGGCATGTACTTGATCGATAGGCTTTCAATTACTAGCGGCAATACAACACCGTATTTTCAAGCCAGTTCCACTTTCCCTATTTATATATCGTGGTTATGGTGTACCCCTTTTATGTACACTATGATCTCCCTAGTTGCTGTGTGCTCTTATTATCATGGTTTGGCTATAAACTCTCTATATAGTATATTTTGAACCTATCATCTGCCAACTATCCTTACTTCCGGAGCCTATTTTTTGTGTACTTGTGCCAGATTATATAAATGCACACACCATATTACAGCACACATGAGCTCTCTCATCGTAATCCAAAGATAGCACACAAGTGTTTACTGAGGCGCCCTATATTAGAATATCCTCTACATTACAAAGATAATCTCACAACTATTTATGTTTTCATGGTTCTCAGATATTATACGTAATTACAGTGAATATCAGAATCCGTGCATCACAAGAATATTGTGGAACACTGCAATGACTTACCACCTGTAGATTCTTGTTCATAATATGATCCTAATGACTATTCTAACCTCGAGGAGTCAAAGGCAGATGGCCTGTCATATTCACCCATCAAGGTGCCTGCTCTAATTTGGCAAGGTTTTATTGATTGTGCGTATCTTGCATATCTTGTCTTGCATTTCTTCTACTTTGTTACACTTCCATCTGCTTAGTTTACTCATCATATATGTCGAGATGCCATGCCCATCCATTATCAATACATATTCCATCTGTCATCATACCATGTTTTTCCACTCAAATGCTGTTCTTGTGCATCAGACATAAAAAAGGAAGAGGGTGATTGCCGAACCTGAAGGAGCACCAGCAAAGTCCTTGAAAACGTGGTTGTGCCGGAGAACTCAGACATCACCCCACTTATATTGGTTGTACAACTAGTGACACAAAATGTAGGACCGACTCCAGCAGACTGTACCCATACTTCACTGGCAACACCACTAGCCCCACCACATAGGACCTGCACTCCAGCAAAAGGTATGCCGATTTCAGTTGCCATAGCACTAGCCCTACCACAGAAAAATCCCACTCCAGCAAAAAGTACAGCAAGTCCACCGGCCGAAGACCTATCCCAACTGCAGAGACGGCCAATTCCTGCAGATTGGAACCCCATTCCAGTTATTCCCAGTTTAAAAGACAATGCTTTCAATGTTGTTAGGGACTACGTGCATATATTCCCATCATTGGAAGATTATAGTGAAGACAAACACCATTTTCACATCTTCCTGTCCCACTTACGTGTAAGTGCTATTATTCATGGTGATTATTTTCCTGTTTTCTGCTGATTGAACACATCAATGATTTACATTACATTGTTGTAAGTAGGCGAGGGTCAATCTGGATAGTCATGACGAGCAAAGCTTGCTTGCGCTTTTCAAGGAAGCATTGCAGCAGTATTGGTGTTACCTGAGGAAATCACACTTTGATGGCAAGTCTATAAACGAATTTCTGGTGAAGTCTCCTGTGCTAAATTTAGAAGAAATTGAAAGGAAAAACCTTGCTATGCACTGCTCTCATTCCGAGGATGAGGTACTGTCTATGATGTCGCATGGCAATTTGAACTTCTACTTTTCTACATGTGCCTTACAGATCTTTTTTGCAGGAAATCTGCTCGAAAAAGAATTCCGGTTTGAAAAGAACGACAGGATATCGCAAATATGCTGCCCGCTGCTTTGCTCTTGTTAGTACCTGTTGTCCTATATCACTATACTTGCATACATACCTGGTTCATTATGTGACAGCAGTATGCATGATAGCTAGCTTATCAATTGTTCGCTCCAAATTATCTGATATGTATGAATGGTTACATTAGGGTAGAATATATCCAATGCCAATGAATTTTTTTAGCTCTGCATTGTTCTTATAAGTACTTGTTGTCCTTTATCAGTGTACTTATATTGACAGGTAGTTGTTCATGTACCATTACTCTGCAGCTTATTTTCCCTTGCCCTCCATTTTCTACACATAAGATCTATATTTACTCTTACCATAAGGTTGGATAACACCGATGGTACTAAAGAAGTTTAGCTCTGCATTGCTCTTGGCTGTACCTTTTGCCTGTATCGATGTACTTACATTTATAGCTACTTGGTTATGTAGCATCACTCTTCATCTTATCTTAAATATTCTCCATTTTTTCTTATATTGTCACATCTATAATTACTCTTAACAAAATGTAGAATAAAGGCAATGCTTATGAAGAAGATTCTGTGGTAAACTTCTTGAATTGCCCCCCATCAGCATGGACAAGGGCTTTATAGAGCCTGCCTTCACCAATAATGTAAGTTTGTCCTTCTCAAGCCTTCAAACTTTGTTGTGTATATTTGGTTAGGCATGACTGCAACAACTGTTTATTTTTGGTGTTTGCATCAAATTGCATGTTTAAAGTTTATTATGTACTCCAGTTCATAAACAAAAGTTTGTCCTTCTCAATTTAATTTTTCAGTTGTACAACCAAGTTCCTTCTTCATACCATGTAATGAAACTATACAGAGCAAGTGATCTTATTTTGCCAATCTGAAAAGGGATAAATTGACAGCACACTAATGATTGATACTTACGAGTTCTTGATCTGTAATCCAGTGGTGTCGTGAAGCTGCCAACTCCTTCACAATGTCATTTCCTGCCATGTCTTGACCTGAACAATACCATATTGTGTTAATGCTATTTTAAACTGTGTCACTTTATTCATCAGTAAGAAATGTGATGAATTGTCAGCACTGGTACTTGTATGTGCAAAACCTGTCATCTGTCTGCTTGTTTATCTTTCAGAGTGAGGAGGATATAAGTGTTAAACAAGTGTAGTATCACCAGCTTGCTCAGCTGCTTGCGCTGCAGCTCCGAAGCAGGGCTATCCTTTCTTGAACTCTATTGAAGAACTGTTCGTTTTGTATATTATTTTGTGGGCGTGTTTAGTTGCACTGGTGGCGATCTTTGATGCCCAGTGTATGTAATCTACTGTCTGCTTGTGCTTTATTATCATAGTGGCAAACTTTGATGCCCAGTGGATGTAATATGCCGTAATTTCTTTATTGTGTAGTCTAGGTTTTTTTCTTATTCACGATGCTGCAGTTATTTTACTGTATATATATACTGTCTTCACAGTAAACCGGCCAAACCGTAAAATTACGGTACATAATCGGGCCGTCATGCAAATCACCATGTATGATCCGCATCATGCGCCCCGTCATCTTGGTCCATTAACATGCCTAAATGTAAACTGGCCCACTAGTAGATTCAGGCCTTTAATAGGCCGAGTAAACTCTCGACCCTATTTTCCCTAGAAAACTCAATGGTCCTTTTGGAGGTTGAAAAGTAGGTTGGGCCTGAAATGTGCCGAACAGCTCACGGGCCGGCAGCAGGCCAAAATAGACCCCGGCCCATGAATGTGCCAATCAAATCATGGGCTTATAACAGGCCAAAATTGTCTCGGCCCTTGTTTGGCCCAATCAGATTATCGGCTGCGTGCAGGCCGGATGCAAACCGTGTCGTAGTTAGGCCCAACTATATGACAGGCTTTTAACAGGCCAGAATTAATATATGGCTGAAATGTTAAACAGGCCCTTAACAGGCCGAAACTAATATCAGGCCGAATTACTAAATGGGCCTTTAGCAAATGGGCCCAAAAGCGTAGCGTCCAGCTGACGGGCCGAATCTGATATGGGCCATAATTTAGCCCAAAGCCTCTAAAAGGGCCAGTACTGATCTGGGCCGTAATTTGGCCCAGAAAGTGGTAGGCTTTTAACGGGTCGGATCTCATATGGGCCATTATTAGGCCCGGAACGTGGCAGGCCATTTGGCCCAAAACATGGCAGCCAGTTAATGGGCAGGCCTACTAGGGTCCTCAAAATCTTGTGGGCCTAAAGCTGGGCGGCCCATTATTTTCGGCAAAATCTCGTGGGCCTTTAGCTGGGCCGGCCCATTATGGTCCACAAAAATCTTGTGGGCCTTCACCTGGGCCGGCCCATTATGGCGTGCAAAAATCTTGTGGGCATTTACCTGGGCCGGCCCATTATGGCCCGCAAAATCTTTTGGGACTTTAGCTGGGCCGTCCCATTATGGTCCACAAAATCTTATGGGCCTTTAGTTGGGCCGGCCCATTTAAACTTTATGGGCCACTGTTGGGCCGTGCCACGTGTCAACGTATCATAGGCGCCTTGGGTCCAATGAGTGGATGACATCTGTCCCAACGGTGAGCCGACACGTGTTTCCTCCAGCCAATGATGATTTTACACATGGAAAATCCCCATTGGTCGGGGCTGTTAATGAGTTATCGAATCCAAAACCGGACCGATAGCTTAACGGCGTTCCATTACGGTGGATGCCACATGTCGGTCACCCTTGACGAAAGCACTTCTGTGATGCACAATTTATCGTCATGGGAGTGGACACTTCCGTGATGATAATTTTGCTAATGTCATGGTACACTTCTACGACAGCACATGAATGACTATCTTGATTCTGTCATAAATTTGTCATGGATGTACATGCATGACAGAAAACGTGACCTACAGTGACAAACACGTATCATCACGGAAGTGTATTTTTTTGTAGTGTAAATACGGCTACGTACGTATATACGGGCGGGTTCTCTAATGCGTACAACGACTAATCCTGTTCATCGGAAGCCAACGGCTAGGTCGGAATGGAGAAACTGCGTCGTGTTCATGGGGAGGCAACAGAATGTGTCGTGTTCATCGGGAGGCAACGGAATACGTCGTGTTCATCGGGAGCCAACGGACTTGGACGGAATAGCCGATCAAAACGAGGCTTGGCGTACCGCAGAGCGGAGGAAACGGCCTTGTGTTCGACCGGCCACGGTCGAAATGGGATCCTGTTCATAGGGAGGGGTCTGGCGGATAGCAAAACAGAGGAAACGGACTTCTCTTGGACCTCCTACGGTCGAAATGGGGTCCTGTTGATCGGGAGGGGTGTGCCGTACCGCAAAACGGAGGAAACAGACTTCTGCTGGAGCGCTATGGTTGAAACGGGGGTCCTGTTCATCGGGAGGGGTGTGGCGTACCGCAAAACGGGACTCCACGGGATACTGTTCATCTCCACCGTCGACTGCCTCCACGGGCTACTGTTCATCCACCGTCGACCTCCTCAAGCCTCCTCTTGCGGCTGTTCATCCACGGGCTCCTGTTCATCCAGCCTCCACCGCTCCTCCACCAGCTACTGTTCAACCAGCCCTCTCCACGGGGTCCTGTTCAACCACCCCTCCATGGGCTACTGTTCATCGAGCCCTCCACTGGCTACTGTTCAACCAGCCCTCCATGGGGTCCTGTTCATCCACCAAAACCGGCTCGATCGATTGGCGTCCTGTTCATCCAGCGGCAACGGCCTCTACTACCACGGGATCATGTTCATCCACCCCACCACCGGGAACTGTTCATCTAACCCCCCCCCCCAACAACACTCATTGTTCATCAAGAGGCAACATGTTCGATCGGCTTCAGTTAGCAGCAGTAGCTAAGGAATCGCTTGATCGGGTTCAGTTAACTTCCATCGATCGATCGCTCTCTCTAGTTTAGTAACGCGTAGCCTGCAGTGCAATCGCTCGGGTTCAGTAGGCGAACGCCTCACTCGGGTTCAGCTAGAGCCCAACGCCTCGCACCCACGCGCGTACGTGTATGAGAGAAACACGCATCGCTCGGCCCCGACCACCCACCGTAACCGGGAACTCCCCGATATTTTCCTCGCCCTCGCTTCTACCACGGTTTTTTCCTCCATGGACAACCCAAATAATGTCATGCAACTGCGTCTCCAGCACGCCCATGACAAAAATCCCATTTTCTGCCATGATTTTTTGTCATAGAAGGAGGAGCCCACCACATCTATGATGATACCGGGTTTTGTCACAATTAACGTTAGAGAAGTCTCATAAGCATGACATAATTTTTTTTCTTTCGGCCCAAAAGGTCACGGATGTGTCTATTTTTTGTAGTGCAAGCCGATGCGTATCTCTTCGGTGAGATGCGGGTCCGACCGACCGTCTGTTGGTGCGATCGACCATAAGTATTACGCGATGGAGACTTCTAGTTGTGGCTTCAGGGTGATTGTAATGACCAAGCATTCAAAAACTAGTGATAAATCAATTACCATCTTTTTCCAAACGACCAAGTATTTTCACAGGAATACAATACATATAGATGGAGTGATTGTCACGGTTGCAAACCTCCAGGGCTCCGCAAGTTCACTGCAGCAGCAACCGAGTAGGTCACTGTATTGCTAGCGGGGAAGGAAGGCAGCTCACCTTGCCTATGATGCATGCCCAGCGGCGCTGCCGCAGCTGGTCCCGTGATTTGGCTTCCCCTACCGCCCATTTGAACAGTTGAACCGGCTGCTCATGCCATTCCACAGGCATGCGCATTCTTTCGTTCCCAGTCAACTCTGTGAATATGATCTCTGCCATTAGCCCCAACTCAAAATCAGCGCGACGCTGCCAAATGCTGACATCCCTCGGCATCTCTCCCCTAAGATTGAATTGCGCCTCCGCCTTGCGCTTCGCCAGGCGTAGCTCCTTCGAACTTATCTCCAACCGATGCGACGCTTCCTTGATCCGATTTTCCCTTGCTGCCCACCACCTAAAACGCACCCTGGCATGTCATCCGGCACCACCGATCTATGATTCCAGAGCAATGGATCCCCTCTGAAACACATGTGGGTTTCGCTCAAAGGCGGTAGTGTTGCGGGCCACAACGAGAGGGCAGCCCGCAGGATCCTGGGATCTAAGGGATTATCCATGGCGGGATCCTCCATGGCAGGATCCGGTGGGTGAGGCTGGGAGGTGAGCGTAGGCACTAGGAGAGCCGTACGAGGCTAAGATAAAGATAGTACTACTCCACTCCATCCATATTTAAATACAAAGGCCACCAACAGTAACCCAGGCAAAAATTGATCATCCTGCCTGCGTCCTGGTTTATTGCCCCCCTTTTTATTTGTGCCAATTTTTGACCAAATACTTAACTAAGAAAATGTTAATGCATGTCACCAAACATTATATCATTGGAATCACATTTGAACATAGCTTTCGATGACATTAATTTTTATGGCATGCACAAATATTGTGTTACTTTAAATTATGGTCAAAAATTGGCACAAAATACGAAGGAGACCTAACAACCCATGATTTATCTACTCGCATGCATGCATTGGAGTAGTAATGTCTTTCTCAACTACTTCCTCCCTCACGTCCACTCAATTTGCATGCATTGTATTAGTTGACTATCAATGAAGTGAACAACTTTACACCCGTCAAATTATCACATGGGGTAGATCTTCGTACAAAAATGCATCCCACCGTGTACCCGCGTGTGTGTGCGAGGGAATGAGTGCGTGTGTGCACATCTTCGCTTCATGCATGTACTGCCAGTGTGCGTGAGAGAGGACGAGTCATTCTTCTGGAACCAGCAGTATGTCATTGTGATCAATCCACACAAGGAGGTTGCGACAATGCCTCCACATGTGCCACATGGCTTCATGGATGCCCCCGCATCATTTTAAACATAATATATTAACTGAAAAAGGGAGAGACACTGTGTAGCGTGCCATTGGAATTCTAATTTACGTGTTTTGCACATATTCGAAGTAATAGTAAGGCACATTTGCATTGCGCGCATGAGATTTGGCAACCAAATTATTAATAAATACCACACTATAGCATGTAAGCTTTGAGTCATATATGCATGATATAGACGCTCATTTAATTCTTATAGTTCATCTAATTCAAAATCAATTAGTTTTTAGAAAAAATCTAATCTATTTTAAGATTCATGAAATTGTGCGTTGTAAAGCATAAAGTAAAACAAATAATGGCAATTAATCTAGAAAAAAGGTTTGGGCAATTATGATATGGAAGATTCTAGAACAAAGGAGAAGTGCTTTTGTTTTGAGGTTTGTGCATTATGCTTAAGTTGAACCATGGAGTCTTCTAGATTGTACATGTGGCAGAATCTGGTGGAATGTCTGATTGGCCAGTAGTGCTCGGATTTGACACCTCTGCACTGTTTGATTGGCTTCATCCAACGACCATCTTTCAAGTTTATTCGCACTCAATATAGGGGTATAAATATAGATATAGATACAAATAGATATATAGATCTAGAGGTATAGATATGGACTAGTGGCACATCATCTAAAGCCTTTCTACACACTCATTTTTTGTACAAGTGTGCTCCACCGTGCACGTGCACATTTGTATGTGGGAATGAGTGCGTGTGTGAACCTCTTCTCTTTTGCACACATAGTCCGTGTGTGTGAGAGATACTAAGATATGGTGAGGGAATACGTGTCAATGCAATTTGTGTGAAGGAGAGGCTGATATACATACATGTATGTGCATGGGCCGGGGTGATATACGAGAAGGGAGGGGAGGGGTCGACCGCGCGAGATATCGATAGAGATAGATAGAGGGAAGAGCTCTGTGAGCGTACAAGCACTGGGATATGGGGGTGGGGTGCTGGAAGATGGTGCGAGGAGCCAACTGGAGGGAGACAATGAAGGAGTGCACATGTGCGAGATCGATATTTAAAGAGAGGGGGCGAGAACATGCGCGGTTGCATGCAGTGGCGGAGCTATGAAAAATAAATGAGCTATGGGGCCAAGCATTGCTAATCCTTTATGGGGAGGGACAATTCATCAACTTAAACCATTTTACCAGCAATTGATCTACTGATCACATTCGTACTAGCCTCAGTGTATAGTGATGTTGTGGGGGGGGGGGAGGGCCCTTGCTGCCCCCTGTCTTCACCGCTGTGCGCACGTATGAGAGATGAAGCGGAAGGCATGGATGATGAGAGGGGGATTATGTATAGATAATGTGGGTGTATCACCTATGTAATCCTATATAGAGAGGTATAGATTGGTTGATGTATACGTGGGAAAGAGGGTGAGACCTGACTAGATATATAGATTGATCGGTTTGTGTGGAAAACTAGGAAAGACCTTGCTATATATATACACACATAGAGGAACATCGACCGTTGCACATGCATGTGGGAGACCGACCTGAAGAAAAATATTGGATGTGTGCGATCGATAATGCCGAGTGGTAGTGTGTGTGCATGCATGCATGCACGAGAGAAAGTTAGTGGTACAACTATAAAGAGAAGACGACTGTATGGGTGTGAAAGACTAGGTGAGGTCATAATCAATGTGAAGTTGAATTCAAATATTTGAATGAGATATCATGATGTTTGAAACCCATGCATGCATGAATATAACTGAGATATGCGTGTTGTGGTTTGGGAACGAGCATGCTATACTGTATACACATTGAACAAGATCAGACTGATCTGAATTTGAGATACCGATGGCATGCATCGTTTGGCCACATTGCATTCGTGCATGGACACTGTCGGATTTCGGGTTCCGGCAGACCCTTGAGGTTCGAACACTGGGATGCGCGCGGAGATCCAACCCTCCACCGTTTCGCACCTCGCCGAATCGCTGGGACCTAAACTACTAAACGGAACAGCACAAGAGACAAGAGATTTATACTGGTTCGGGCCACCATTGTGGTGTAATACCCTACTCCAGTGTGTGGTGTGGTGGATTGCCTCTTGGGGTGATGAGGAACAATACAAGGAAGAACAGCCTCGTGAGGGTGCATTTCTTGGCGGGTGTGATGAACTGCTAGGTGGTGTTGATCGCTCTAGCTCTGGTTTCTTGATGAGGATTCGGATCGATCGGGTCTCCCCTCCCACAGGGGTGGCTACTCCTATTTATAGGCGAAGGCCTGGGCCTCTTCCCAAATATTGAGCGGGAAGGGCGCCAACAATTGGCCATTTTGAAGGGGAACAGCGGGTACACTTATCCTGACTAAAGTTGGTCCTCTCCTGCCAAAGGCTCTGGTGATGACGCCTACTTGGGCTCCACGATGACTCTCTTCCAGCCGTTGGGCTGGTCTTGGTCTTGTTGCACCGAAACGGATGCCTTTCCTTGATGCTCTCGCCTGCTCTTGCTCCCTTTGCACCAAAGAGGAAAGGAGGACACTGCGCGGGCTGGCGCCCGACTGGCACCCTTGGTCGTCATGGCTTGCTTCATGGGCACCTCGCGAGGTATCCTGCCTTGAAATCTCTGCCTCCTCATGAGCCGGCCTGACGAGGCCGCGCCTGAGGAAGCTCCTTGTCGTCCGCCCCGCGAGGCTTGGCCCCTCGCGAGGGTCTTGAGCTTGTGTTGATGAATATGGGCCGTGCTGGGCCTCCTTGAGCCACGCCGCGGCCGCGAGCGAGCAAGTCTGGGACCCCGTTCCCGAGCGCCCGATAGTAGCCTCCGGCTCTCTGGCCCGAACTTAGCCGAGCAGAGAGGCGAAAGGGCAAGTGCGAAGCGTCGCGGGCCCTAACAGCCTGCGGACTTGGGCGCCACGTGGCGGTTGATTGGACGCGTCCGTCTCTGCAACCGCGTGAGTTGATAACAGAGCGGCATCTTCCTTGCCTCCTTTACTTTCTCCAGTTGCTGCTCAGATCCCCTTTCTTGCGCCTCTCCTCTCTGCTTCCAAGATCTTCAGATCCACTCCGCTTGCTTGCCCTAGCCAGTCATGGCTCCTCGCCAAGCCCCGGCCGGAGCTTGGTACTCTCCTGCCTTGGACCCGCCAAATGTGTCGAGGCGAGCCTGCATACTGGTGCGCCGGATAAGCGGGCGCGCAGGCGTCAGCAGCGGAGGCGTTCAAGGCGATTCTGCCGCCCCGAGGGTCGGGGAGTACCTTCTACCCGTTCTTCGTGAGCGCCATCATTGCTGGTCTGGTGCCTCCCTTTTCTGAGTTCTTCTTCTCCGTCCTTCGTCACTACAACATTCAAGCTCTGCACCTCCATCTCAACTCCCTCCTCCTTCTGGAAATCTTCGCCTATTATTGTGAGGCCCACGTTGGGGTGAAGCCCTCGGTGGCCTTGCTGCGCCACTATTTCTCCCTCCGAACCTCCCGTGGTTCCGCCTCCGCGTGCACGAGCTTCGTCGCATACGGCGGAGCCATCGCCATTTCAAACCCTGGGAAGCGGATTGAGGGCTTCAGGAGCAAGTGGGTCTTGGTGGATGCTAGGCGCATCCACCGTCGGCTGATCCTGCCCATGGAGCACCCCGCGAGCTCCGAAGACTGGTCCCGAGTGGAGCTTCTGGATCCCAGCCGGCTGGTGCGGGAGAAGATGGAGCCAGATCTGAAGCCAACGCCAGCGGCGGCCGGGCTGACCGGTGCATCGCTCTTGAGGGAGTTCTGGAGCATCAGCGGCTCCACTTCATCGATGCTACTTCCGATGTGGAGGCCTCACTCGAGCCCGTGGTCTGGCCAGCGAGGATCTGGCGGCGGTCCTCCGATCATTGGTTGGGGCGGCGTGGCGGCTGGGCGCCCGCGCCCTTGTTCCTTCGCGAGGATTGGGAGCAGGTAGTGGGGCCCATGCACGCCTTCAATGGGGGCAGGCCCGTTCCCGTGGAGGCTCCGGAGGACCTGGTGGACGTGTCCTCTGCCGACTCCAGCGAAGTCAAGGGATCCTCCCCTTCGGCGCAGGTCCCGCACTCTCCGCCTCCCCCAGAGTGACGACGACAAGGATGAGGATGACCAAGGAGGCAGAAGCCTGCCCCGATCGAAGAAGGACCGGTGGGCTGGTCCCAGCAGGTCCGCCCGGCCCAGGCGATCCGCAGACAGCGCCTCCTCTTGGTCCCCTTGAAGCTGATCCTGCAGCCGGCTCGGGCTTCAAGTATGGCGGAGGCTGCTCGAGTCCACCAGCGACGACACATGTAAGTGCACCTTCCCGTCTTGATTATTGCTCCGTCGGCGAGATCGATGTCCATGTCCTTGGCCAGGTGGCGCCCGCGCGAAAAGCTGAAGGGGCTCTGGCGCCATCCGTGGCGGTGCCTCTGCCCGAGAAAGAACGTGATCCTGACGCCCAGGTCTCTCCTGCCCGGGCGTCCTCGCGAGGCCTGGCTGAGCCCGCTGGGGCGAGATCAGCCCCCTTAACCCAGGCGACTCCCGAGGTGCCCTTGCTTGGTGCTGCCTCCACTATCGCCGGGGCGCCACTGGTTCCGCCTCAGGGCGCAGTGGTCACACAACCGTCTTCTCCTCCTACTCCACCGACCGCTGCTCCTCCGAATGCTGTTCTGGATCGCGCCGTTGCCGGGCTGGACCGCCTGCGGCAGGATCTTCTGGGCGTCGACTCCCGTCGATGGTGGGCGTTTGGGCTGGCTTCGGCTGGATTCGCTCCGATGCTTCGATTGGCGGCGCTGGTCCAGCCTTGGCGGCTTCGGCGAGGAGAAGCGGAGCTGTCCGTGGGCGAAGATTGCCCGCAATGCTGCCCTGGGGGAGGCAGCTAGCATCTAAGGTCGATGTGAGACACTGGAGAGCGAGGTGAAGGGCCTGCAGAACCAGCTTGCCGTGGAGGCCCGCCTCCGCCAGGAGCAGGAGGAAAGCATGAAGGCTCGCGGGCGGCCGTCAAGGACCGGAGGCCAGGCTCAAGAAGCGCCCGCGACCGCCTAGGCGCTGGGAGCAGGAGGCGGAGGCGAGGAAGGTCGAGCTGGGCGACAAGGCGTGGGTTCTTGCAGAAGATCGCGTGGCCTTCACGGATATGGAGGTGAAGGCTCGCTCTTTCTGAAAGGCGCTTCTGACGACAACTGGAGAGTCCACTGGCCGGCGCCGAGGATGGTCCCGCCAAGCTGCTTCCCTTCCTGGTTCGCGCTCTTGAAGATGTCACCCTTGGCCTTGGCCCCACGGCCGAGGCCGAGGCGCGTGTCTTGTCTTCTGCGGCACTGACGCGGGTCCTCACCCACGTCTACCTTTGCGATCCTAGCGTCGACCGGACAGCCGCTCTGGAGCCAGCAAGCAGCGAGCATGCAGCTGCCGCTGCCGAGGCTGTGAAGGGTCGCGCGGAGGCTCTGTTGGGGAAGTTCGGGCCTTCAACACCAAGCCGAAGCGAGGCGCTGCCGGCCCTGCTGCTCCACGAGGCGAACCCTCCAGCGCTGCTCCACCGCCGACAAGTGACTCCGTTGTGGCTCTGTCACCTTTTAATTCCTGCACATGTATCATGCCTCGGGAGGCGTTTAAACTTGCATTTGGTATTGCGATAACAGTGTGGACTGCAATATTTGCTTTTGAATTCCTTGAAATTTGTGCTTCCTACTTGCTTATGTTCTCGCCGGCAGAGCCCGCCCCACAAGATACCTCGGCCGCCGTTAGCCCCAACCGGAAACCAGGGCCGGGACCAAGGAGTGAGGGGCTACGTGACAAGTTAGGCTCTGAGTCACGATGCTCGAGAGTCCCCTTAGCGCAAGAACAGCAAGTAGGGAGGTGAGACGCGGGCGGATCTACCGTTCTACGTCTGCAGAGCCCGGCCCCGTGCATACCTCAACCGCCATTAGCCTTTCGGATCTAAGGGGTGAGGGGCTACGTGACCAGTTAGGCTCCTGAGTCGCGATGCTCAGGAGTCCCCCTTGACGCTCAAATGGCATTCGTACCTTGGCTCCGCTTCGGGGAGTGACGTCGACGAACCAGGCTGGGGGCTGGCTGGGTGGCGTGCGTCTGGGCGTGACCAGGCGCAGCCCGTGCCCAGCCCCTGCGCGGGCGCCTCGAGGGAGGCGTTGCGATGAGGCGGACAGAGAGCTGGGCTCCCCGAGGTTGATGCGACCGGAGGCCACCTCGGTTGTTTATCACCAGCGCGAGACATAAGCGCTTCCGCATGCATCGTGCATAGCCGCTCCTCGGCGGTGTCGTCGACCAGCGTGGAGCATGGTGCTTCCAGCTGAGTGCGTGGGAGGGGGCTCCCCTCGGGAGGAGCCCAGGCGTATCTGCCCACCCCGACACGTGGCTGGCACGGTAGGGCTGGACGAGGTGTATCTGGCACCCGTGAGCCAGCGGGACTCACGGGCCCCACCTCAAGGCGGATTGCGCTGGCTCTGGGCCTTATCTTGAGTGTGTTCCTGCAAATTTGGCGGATGCGGTGCTCTACATCTTGGGTCCCAGCTCTCGGGCTGGTCTCGGCCGTCGGTGGCAAGCCAGTCGCGATGCCATGGACAAGACCGGAGGGTGAGCGACGGAGGCGGTAGGAGCCCTGAGTCGCGATGCTCGTGCACCCCCCTTTAGCAGCATAAGATGGGTTAGATGGCCGAAACTCACGTCCTCGGGTCCCGGCTCTCGGGCTGGTCTCAGCCGTCGCAAGCCAGGTCGTGATGCCATGGACAAGACCAGAGGGTAAGGGCGGAGGCGGGTAGGAGCCACGAGTCGCGATGCTCGGGCACCCCCCTTTAGCAGCAAGCTGGGTTGGATAACGAAACTCTACATCCTCGGGTCCCGGCTCTCGGGCTGGTCTCAGCCGTCGCTGGCAAGCCAGGTCGCGATGCCATGGACAAGACCAGAGGGTGAGGGCCGGAGAGCCGGTAGGAGCCCTGAGTCGCGATGCTCAGGCACCCCCCCTTTAACGTGCAAGCTGGGTTAGATGACGAAACTCTACGTCCTCGGGTCCCGGCTCTCGGGCTGGTCTCAGCCGTCGCTGGCAAGCCAGGTCGCGACACCATGGACAAGACCAGAGGGTGAGGGCCGGAGAGCCGGTAGGAGCCCTGAGTCGCGATGCTCAGGCACCCCCGCTTTAACGTGCAAGATTCCGTCACCCAGGAAAAGGCACCAAATAACAAGCATGGCGGAACGAGAGCATAATCCTAAGGAAAACGTAAGAAGGATACATGCCGCTGGGATAGGCCCGAGCGGCTTGGGGATGATGCAGCCCGAGGGGCGCCCCCAACAGGATAGGCTAATTACATGAAATAAAGGGATACATGCCGCAGGACGGACCCACGCGCACGGGAATAATCTGACCTGAAGGTGCTCCCAGTAGAAATAAAACTTAAAGATGTCACCGGTGATGTTGGGGACGAAGGGGTGTTGGTGTAGCAGACACGGTGGGCAGCGGAGCCGATCCTCACGAGCCCCGGCCCGGGTCCTCGGGAGGATCCGGGAGGCTGGCGGCTCCTCGGGGCCATCTCCATCTCCGCCCGAGGCTGCGGCGTGCGACCTCTCGAGCCTCCAGATGGCCCTCATGAGATGTTTGGTGCGCAACAACCCGCGTTTGGCGAGGCCGTGAGGCATGCACACGTAGCTGTGGGCGGGCTCTAGCGTCCCACTCGCGAGGGCAGGCGCTCTTGAGGCGCGGCTCGGTTGAGCCCTAGTATGTCGATGCAGACGCGCAGCCCACCATCCTCGCTGGATGGGGGGCCACAGTAGTGGCGGCGGCTGCCCTCATGACCCTTGACTCCTGTAGCTCTGAATGGCCTTGCTGATGAACTCTTGAGGTTCAGCCCTCCTTGCCTTGCTCCCTTGCTATGGAAGCGTGCTCAAGCACGCCTCCACGTGGTGCCCAAGCGCCTCCCTCGTGACTTTGGCGAGGTCGGCGGCCCTCCAGGGGAGAGCCCCCGAGCCCGGCCTGAGGAGGGCGCCGGGCATGCTTTCCTATGCGATGGAAGGAGGCTCCCCCTGGCCCGGTGCGGGCCCTGAGGGGCCTGCCTCTTGAGGAGCTGGGCCGGTCGATGTCTTCTTCTTCTTGGGTGCGGCCTCGGGAGGCCTCCTGCTGCCGTGGTCTGGGTCTTCTAGCGATGCGGCCTGAAAGGCTCGCTCCAGGGAGCACACTGCGTCTCTCTCTTCACAGGGCACCGTGATGACCCCGCCGCTTCCTGGCATATTGAGGACGTTGTAGCTATGGTGCTTACGGCCATGAATTTGGCCAGCGCCGGGTACCCGAGGATGGCGTTGTACGGCAGGCGAATGTGGGTGACGTCGAAGTCGATGAGCTCGGTGTGGTAGTTGTCGTGATCCCCGAAGGTGACAGGAAGGCGGACCTGTCCGATCGGGACCGTGGAGCCGTCGGTGACTCCGGAGAAAGGCTTGGCTGGCTGAAGCTGACTGTAAGGCACTTGAAGATTGTTGAATGTTTCCACTGACAGGATGTTGAGTCCTGCCCGCCCGTCGATGAGGTCTTGGTGACCAGCACGTTGTTGATGATTGGGGAACAAAGCATCGGAGAACTCCGCTGTGGCGCGCGACTTGAGCTGATCCGCTGAGCTGAGCGTGATGGCGCCGCGCCGACCACCGAGAGGGCGCGTGGCCTCGAGCTTGGGAGGACTGCATTCACTTGTGGGCGAACTGCTTGAAGATCTGCCGAGAGGCTGGGGCTTGAGCTCCGCCCGGATCAAAGCGATCGCCGCGGTTCTGGAAGCCCCAGCCCCTCGTCCTGATGACGGTCCTCAATTCTCCTTGGCTGCGGCGGCAGCGGAGGGAGGCCTGCATTCCCCTGCAGGCGATCCTCGCGAGGCTGATCCCTCCAGCCTCCCTCGTGAGGCGGGTCTTGCCAACGGTCCTCGCGAGGTTGGTCGCGCCACCCTTGGCGCGGGCCGTGATCTTCCCAGCGTCCTGCATTCCTTCCTCCTCCTCGGCCGTAGCCCCGGTCGCTGCGCTCGGGCGTTGCCGACCCCTGCCTTCAGCGCCTGGCCGGAGCTCTTGGCATTCATTGGTGTTGTGGGTGTGGAGGTCGTGGTACACGCAGCATCGACCGCCCTTGGAGGACTCGGGCTAATCTCGCCTCGCTTGGTGTCCGCAGTTCGGCGCAGTACGGCAGCCCCCTTGCGCTTCACGTCCTTGGCCTTGGACTTCTTTTCTTCAGGATCCGCGGCAGGCAGCTCGAGGAGGGAGAGGCGCCCCTCCTCAGCCCTGGCGCACTTGGTCGCCAAGTTGAACAGCTCCAAGGAGGTGCACAGATCTTCATGCATCGCCAGCTCCTCCTTCATCTTGACATCGCGCACACCGTCGGAGAAGGCAGAGATGATGGCCTCCTCCGTTACCCTGGGGATCTTGAGGCATGCGTTGTTGAAGCGTTGGATGTACTTTTGCAGGGTTTCCCCTGGCTGCTGCTTGATTCGGCGCATGTCGCTCACGGCGGGTGGCCGGTCGCGAGTACCCTAGAAGTTGGCGATGAAGCGGGTGCGCATCTCGGCCCAGGAAGAGATCGTGCCTGCGGCCAGATTCAGGAGCCAGGTGCGGGCTCCGTCCTTGAGCGCCATGGGAAACCAGTTCGCTATGACCTTTTCATCCCCGTTGGCAGCCTCGATGCCCAGCTCGTAGAGCTGGAGGAACTCCGTAGGGTCAGCTGTGCCGTCGTAGCGAGGAGGCAGGTCTGGCTTGAACTTGGCGGGCCACGCGACGCCGCGCAACTCGGAGGTGAAGGCGCGGCAGCCCGCCGTGGCCGCGGGGGGCCTCATACGACAGAGAGCTTGGTCTTGTGGGCCACCTGCGCCTGGGTGGGGCAGCGCAGGTCTGACGTCTTTGGAGCGGGCGCTCGGGTAGCTTCGTGGGCGAGGAACTTCTTGACAGCTCTGCTCTTGCCACGCCGGCGCCTGGCGGAGCGGGTTCCGCCCAGGGGGCCGCGTGCCTTGGGGCCAGGGCGCCTTCTTGAGGAGGAGGCGGCTGAGGCGCCCCGGGAGCTTCATCGCCCGCTGAAAGCGGTTGCGTGCAGCGAGGCGGACGGTGCGGGGCGCCTCTGCAGCGCGGATTTACTTCGGCGACTTCGGTCGAGCCATTCTTCGTAAACGTCGTCGGCGACGGGCGGTAGCGCAGGAGCTCGTTTGCGCGATGAGTGCAGCTCGGGCCTCCATGGCAGCGCGCGCGCGCGACGAAGAACCAGCGGGGTGAGCGAAAGCGTGGCGGTGGCGGCCGTCCGCCTCATGGGCGGTCTTTGAGATGATGCTTGCTGCTCGTTCTCCGCCCGGGCGGTGGCGGCGTTGACGGCAGGTGACGAGAACGACGAGCGCCCGCCGGCGGGAGCTGTCTGGGCGACATGGGAGGCGAGGGCGCTCGGCGATCGGCCGCGAGCCCGGCAGGCGTCGAACATGTTTGCGGTGGTCGGGGGTGAACGAGGCGACAAAAGGCAGATTCCGGCACACCCCTACCTGGCGCGCCAAATGTCGGATTTCGGGTTCCGGCAGACCCTTGAGGTTCGAACACTGGGGTGCGCGCGGAGATCCAACCCTCCACCGTCTCGCACCTCGCCGAATCGCTGGGACCTAAACTACTAAGCGGAACAGCACAAGAGACACGAGATTTATACTGGTTCGGGCCACCATTGTGGTGTAATACCCTACTCCAGTGTGTGGTGTGGTGGATTGCCTCTTGGGCTGATGAGGAACAATACAAGGAAGAACAGCCTCGTGAGGGTATGTTCTTGGCGGGTGCGATGAACTGCTAGGTGGTGTTCAGTCGCTCTAGCTACTGGTTTCTTGATGAGGATTCGGATCTGATCGGGTCTCCCCCTCCCCCTGGGGGTGGCTACTCCTATTTATAGGCGAAGGCCCTGGGCCTCTTCCCAAATATTGAGCGGGAAGGGCGCAAACAATTGGCCATTTTGAAGGGGAACAGCGGGTACACTTATCCTGACTAAAGTTGGTCCTCGCCTGCCAAAGGCTCTGGTGATGACGCCTGCTTGGGCTTCACGATGACTCCCATCCAACCGTTGGGCTGGTCTTGGTCTTGTTGCACCAAACGGATGCCTTTGCTTGATGCTCTCGCTGCGCTTGCTCCTTTGCACCAAAGAGGAAAGGAGGACACCTGCGGGCTGGCGCCCGACTGGCACCCTTGGTCATCATGGCTAGCGTCATGGGCACCTCGCGAGGTACCCTGCCTTGAACTCTCCGCCTCCTCATGAGCCGGCCTGACGAGGCCGCGCCTGAGGAAGCTCCTTATCGTCCGCCCAGCAATCTTGGCCCCTCGAGAGGTCTTGAGCTTGTGTTGATGAAGATGGGCGTGTTGGGCCTCCTTGAGCCACGCCAGCGAGCGAGCAAGTCTGGGACCCCATTCCCAGAACGCCGACAGACACACTATTCAAATTCGATATGTGGGTGGCTTTCGCATCACATATCTATACCCCCTATGTAGTGCGCGAATAACTTTGAAAGATGGTCATTGGATGAAGCCAATCCGACGGTGCAGAGATGGCAAATCCTAGCACTACTGGTTGTTGGATATCATCTACATTCCACCAGATTTTGCCACATGTACAATCTAGAAGATTCCATGGTTGAACTTAAGCATCATACACAAACCTCAAAACATAAGCACTTCTCCTTTGTTTTAGTTTATGCTTTACAACGCCCAATTCCATGTATCTTAAAATAGATTAGACTTTTTATAAAAACTAATTGATTTGAATGAGATGAACTATGAGAATTAAACAAACATCTAGATCATGCATATATGACTCAAATCATACATGCTATAATGTGATACTTATTCATAATTTGGTTGCCAAATCTCATGCGTGCAATGCACATATACCATACTAGTCTAAATGGTGTGTGTATGTCTGTGTTATGCGTGTTAAACGCATTGTACGTAGTATCATACAAGGTTAGATTCCGAACATCTAGCTAGAGCATACATGTACTATGATTTGAATTCAACATAAAATGGATACATATATTTGAATTCGAGATCGTATGTACTTGGTGTTCATATTTATATGGGAATTTACTAATCCTATATTCATGTCATGTGTTGTGAAGTTAATATTTAGATGGTTGTATAACTAACCCGAGTACAATCCCATTCAAACGGGGAAAATGTACTCAAATTTAGTCCATATGCTAGACAACATGAATTTTTTTTATTGTTGAGGGAAGTGCAAATTGATTTGGTATTGTACACGTTAAGTTTGTTGTCCCGAATTTTTTAGTTTTTTGTTGTTGTATTTGAATGCATTTCTAGTAATATAGTAAAACGGGACATGTCTCCCTCTAGTGAGGTGTGAATTCTCTTTTTTGTACATGTTCAGCTTGTTCTCCTGAAATTTCAAGCCGCCCTTGTTCTGCCAAAATTTCAAGCTAGCATCTCTATCTAGCATGATTTGAATGGAACTAACCCAGACTGACGCTGTTTTCAGGAGAATTTCCATGGTGTTATTTATGTGCAGAAACAAAAGTTCTCGGAATGACCTGAAACTCCATGGAACGTCTATTTGGAAATAATAAAAAATCGTTGCAAAAGATGAAGACCAGGGGGCCCACACCCTGTCCACGAGGGTGGGGGGGCGCCCCCTAGGGCGCGCCCCCCTACCTCGTGGGCCCCTTGGAGCTCCTCCGACGCCAACTCCAACTCTATATATTTGCTTCCGGGGAGACAAAAATAAAGGAGAAGAAATCATTGCGTTTTACGATACAGAGCCGCCGCCAAGCCCGAAAACCTCTCGGGAGGGCTGATCTGGAGTCCGTTCGGGGCTCGGGAGAGGGGGATTCGTCGCCGTGGTCATCATCAACCATCCTCCATGCTCACCGCCGTGTGTGAGTAATTCCATCATAGGCTTGCTGCACGGTGATGGGTTGGATGAGATCTATCATGTAATCGAGTTAGTTTTGTTAGGGTTTGATCCCTAGTATCCACTATGTTCTGAGATTGATGTTGCTATGACTTTGCTATGCATAATGCTTGTCACTAGGGCCCGAGTGTCATGATTTCAGATCTGAACCTATTATGTTTTCATGAATATATGTGTGTTCTTGATCCTATCTTGCAAGTCTATAGTCACCTACTATGTGTTATGATCCGACAACCCTGAAGTGACAATAATTGGGACCACTCCAGGTGATGACTATAGTTTGAGGAGTTCATGTATTCACTATGTGCTAATGCTTTGTTCCGGTACCCTATTAAAAGGAGGCCTTAATATCCCTTAGTTTCCATTAGGACCCCGCTGCCACAGGAGGGTAGGACAAAAGATGCCATGCAAGTTCTTTTTCATAAGCACGTATGACTATATTCGGAATACATGCCTACATTATATTGATGAATTGGAGCTAGTTCCGTGTCACCCTATGTTATGACTGTTACATGATGAACCGCATCCGGCATAATTCTCCATCGCCGATCCAATGCCTATGAACCGCATCCGGCAAAAGGTAACACATATTGTTCTCCGCTTATTTACTTTTCCGTTGCTACTGTTACAATCACTACAAAACACCAAAAATATTACTTTTGCTTCTGTTACCTTTGTTACCGTTACCACTACTATCATACTACTTTGCTATTGAACACTTTGCTATAGATATTAAGTTATCCAGGTGTGGCTGAATTGACAACTCAGTTGCTAATACTTGAGAATATTCTTTGGCTCCCCTTGTGTCAAATCAATAAATTTGGGTTGAATACTCTACCCTCGAAAACTGTTGCGATCCCCTATACTTGTGGGTTATCATCGAAGCACAAGATGGCCAAGGCAATGCCTAGACCAAAGATACCAAAGAGCGAGAGGGCGAGGTGGACTCCCCCGGCAAGATCCTTGCCGGGGCAAGCCTCCGCGGCCCCAACAATAACCTTGTCGGGGCAACTTGCCCAAACACCAACAGATCGAGCCGCCCTTGAGCCCACGGGTTCCAACCCAACCAAATGCGATTGGACCAGGGCTCGGGAGGCACCTCTGTGGTGGCATGCAGATCTTTGTCAAGACCATAGATATATGAGATTAGATGAGAACCACAAGATGGCGACCCTCGGCGGGATCCTTGCCGAGGAGATCCACAAGACCCTAGGAAAGCACCTTGCCGGGGACGACTACAATGCCACGACTATGCCCTTGTCGGGCCCCCGGCAAGGCCCTTGCGGAGGGCGTCAGCGGGGCCACATCCATTCCCGTGTCGACCAAGACTCCAGCGCCGTCCCCAAGCAGCTGCTAGCTCAACCAGCTGGGCAGGCACCTGCGTGGCGACGAGAGGCCTCTACGCCAACTCAGCAAGCATCTGCGCGGTGGCATGCAGATCTTCGTGAAGATCCTACCACCGCGCCACCTCAGCTGCCTGCCTACCTACATGGCGCCGCATGCATCACTGGCCAGCGCGTGTGTCGAAGCAAAGAGGAGCGGCAACGGACGGGACGGGCCTCACTCCCGTCCCCGATAAAGCTAGGGGACACCTAAGCGACGCATTAAATGTGTCTTGTCCTGTAATACGGGCGATAATCTCATAGTACTGTAGGCCTTTCCACCTCACGTGTGCCACTGTGGCAGCCCCTTTCGACTATAAAAGGAGGCCCATGGCCTATTGGAGGAGGATTCGACTCTTTGTAACTACACAACCACCATAGCTAGTTCGAGAGTTCAAGAACACTCAATACACCCACCAAAGCAGGATTAGGTTTTTACGCATCCTCCCGACCCAAACCTGGGTAAACGATCCTTGTGCTGACTGTTAATCCCGCTCTTCTCATGGGCCGACCATAACCTGGCGTTGTTAATTGTCCATATTTGATGACACTATGAAAACGACCCAATAGATTAATGGGTCACAAACGGGCCAACTTTAACGACGAGCTGAATTTGGCCCACAACACGGGCTAGAAACGGCTCAATGGAATAATGGGACGTTAATGGGTGTAAAGTGATACACTATTCATTATGGGCCAGTTTCACCATAGGTCTTTAATGGGCCAAGAGTTACAAAGGGCCTCATATGGGCCGAAAGACGTCATGGGCCAGAACTTACAATGGGCTGGAATCATATTGGACGGCCCGGATGACACTACTAGGCCTAATTCGGATATGCCATAATGGGTCGTGAGTTAGCAGGCTGTAAATGGGCTATATGCGAACAGGCCACTAGCAGGCTGTAAGTGGGCCGGCCGTTAACTTTTGACCAGGTCAAATGGGCCAGCCTTTTGACCTAAATGGGCCACTGTTATGTCGATCCACGTGTCGACGTATCATAGGCACGTCCCCGTCCATTCGCTGGATGACAACTTGTTGGGGAACGTAGCATGCAATTTCAAAAAAAAAAAATCCTACGCTCACGCGAGATGTATCTATGAGATGCATAGCAATGAGAGGGGAAGAGTGTGTCCACGTACCCTCGTAGACCATAAGCGGAAGCGTTTGACAACGCGGTTGATGTAGTCGAACTTCTTCTAGATCCGACCGATCAAGCACCGAACGTACGTCACCTCTGAGTTCTGCACATGTTCAGCTCAATGACGTCCTTCGTCCTCTTGATCTAGCAAAGGTGCCGAGGAAGAAGATGAGTTCCGTCAGCACGATGGCATGGTGACAGTGATGGTGAAGTGATCTGTGCCGGGCTTTGCCTAAGAACTACGAAGATATGACTTGTCACGCCCAATATGCGACCCTATCCAAAAGGAACTCGACGGTCCCACCAAGGATAGACCCGCATATTGAAACACTTTTGCAAGGTGGATATCATTACATCAACATTACATAATATATGGGGATACATACATAAGGCACAAATGCCACAAGAATACATCAACATCATATACAAGATCAACATCCTCGAATTAATTAGAACACAGACGAATCTCCTGAGATGTCTTGAGCACTCCGGAAGGATAAACTGGCGAGAGGCGAACGAGCTGGGAGAACATTTGATCCAAGGGAAAGAATGCGATCAACCCGAAAAACTTGAATTGAGTGCATCAGAAAAAAAAGAGATGAAGAATGACGAACTAGACGAGAAACCACCGGTTGAAATGATTGATAGAAGACTGAAGAGGCTCCATACGCATAAAATTGATGGTCGAAATAGACTCAAGCTCCGGGAATAAGAGGGTGGGAGGGCGGGAAAAA
The DNA here is from genome assembly GCA_021605205.1 of Aegilops longissima. Lineage (NCBI taxonomy): Eukaryota > Viridiplantae > Streptophyta > Magnoliopsida > Poales > Poaceae > Aegilops > Aegilops longissima. Next base: position 461,440,498 of record CM038682.1, on the reverse strand, counting down.
CAAAGGCAACTTGGAAGGGGAACCGACGAACAACTTGAAGAGAAAACACCGGTTGAAATAATTGAGGAAAGAAAGCAAAGACTCCGCACGAGTAGGATGGATACTCAATTACGGACTCCGGTTCCGAGAGGAAGAAGGGAGGGCGGGTGGGAAAAAAACAACTGAGGATTGAACTTGCAAAGATGAAGATGGTCGAATCGCCTTGACGAGAAAATGCACCGGATGAAAAGAGATGAGAACCAACGATCGGAAAACCAACTGCGTGATCCTAAAGAAAAATTTTGAACGAGAAGAGGAGTAATTCAAAACACCTACGTCAAGATTCCTTACCAGAGCGATGAAGGGGCAGAGGAGTAAAAAGAATTCCTACTCTCCGATATAACTAGACTCCGAAAAGTTTTATTCTAGACTCAACTGCGGCCAAACTACACGATCAATCAAGGGGGCTCCTAGGGTCGGTCGAGGCTCTGATACCAACTTGTCACGCCCAATATGCGACCCTATCCAAAAGGAACTCGACGGTCCCACCGAGGATAGACCCGCATATTGAAACGCTTTTGCAAGGTGGATATCATTACATCAACATTACATAATATATGGGGATACATACATAAGGCACAAATGCCACAAGAATACATCAACATCATATACAAGATCAACATCCGACTACGGATGAATCATAAACAGAAACTCAAACAATATCCACCCTGCTATCCCAGGCTACCGACCTGGAACCTATCCCCTGATCAAAGAAGCAGAAGAAGAACTCCAAAACAAGCAAGCATCGCTCTCGCGTCATGATCATCGCATAACCTGCACCTGCAACTGGTGGTGTAGTAATCTGTGAGCCACGAGGACTCAGCAATCCCATTACCATGGGTATCAAGACTAGCAAACCTTAATGGGAAAGGAAGGGGTAAAGTGGTGAGGTTGCAGCAGCGGCTAAGCATAGATGGTGGCTAACATACGCAAATGAGAGCGAGAAGAGAAACAAATGAACGGTCGTCGACTAGTAATGATCAAGAAGTGATCCTGAACTCCTACTTACGTCAGACATAACCCAGAAACCGTGTTCTCCTCTCGATCAACCCCGAAAAGAGACACTCATGGTTACGCACACGGTTGGTGTATTTCGAAGAGTTTGCTTCAAGTTTACTACAACGGATATTAACAAATTCCCATCGCCACATAACCGCAGGCACGGCTCTCGAAAGTTTATACCCTGCAGGGTGTCCCAACTTAGCCCATGATAAGCTCTCGCGATCAACGAAGGATATTCCTTCTCCCCGGGAAGACCCGACCAGTCTCGGAATCCCGGCTACAAGACATTTCGACGGCAATAAAACAAGACCAGCAAGACCTCCCGGCGTGCCGACACCCTGATAGTAGTCGCGCGTATCTCGTCTCAGGCCACGACCAGATAAGCTAAGCGTACAGGTACCGACGTTACCCAAGTTGCCAAGGGATGGTCCCGCACGGTGCTCTACTTTGGATCAACGCTTAGACAAGCACTGGCCCGGGGGGGTAAATAAAGATGACCCTCGGGATGCGTGACTCCCAAGGGAAAAAGGCTAGGTGAGGCAAATGTAAAACCAATGTTGGGCCTTGCTGGAAAAGTCTTATTCAAAGCGAACTGTCAAGGGGGTCCCATAAATCACCCGACCGCGTTAGGGACGCAAAATCCGGGAACATAATATCGATATGACGGAAACTAGGGCGGCAAGAGTGGAACAAAACACCCGGCATAAGGCCGAGCCTTCCACCCTTTACCAAGTATATAGATGCATTAATAATATACGGTATATTGTGATATCCCAACAAGTAAACATGTTCCAACAAGGAACAACATCTCCATGTTCCAACAAGGAACAAACTTCATCTTCACCTGCAACTAACAACGCTATAAGAGGGGCTGAGCAAGGCGGTAACATAGCCAAACAACGGTTTGCTAGGAAGGGTGCAAAAGGTTAGAGGCTGACATGGCAATTTGGGATGGCTTGATAAACAGGTAATAGGTAGCGCAGCATAGCGAAAGAACGAAGCAACTAGCATAGCAATGATAGTAGTGAGATCCAGGGTAGCGGTCATCTTGCCTGAAATCCCGCAAGGAAGAAGAACGAGTCCATGAAGAAGACGAACGGATGAAGCCGAACCAAGCGTAGACGAACGAATCCTCACGATCGCAACGAAACAGGAACTAACAAGAAGAAGCACACAACATAGTAAACACACCACACATGAACAAGGCATGATGCTCAACCAAGCATGATGCATGACAAGCCTACATGAAGCTACTCATGTCAAGAGAGGATGCAAACAAGTACAACACATCAAAACAAGTTTAAATGAGGCCAGGAACAACATACAACAATTCCGGTAAGTCCTCATATGCATATTTCGAAATTGGTCCAGATCTGAATAAATCTTATGTTAAAGTTGTTAAACAGCAAGTTAAGATGCGCCACGATGATCTACACGAAATTCTAGTCAAGTTACATATAAAGTTCATTAGATTCGGTGCTACGGCCTAGAAGATATGAGCAAAACAAGTTAAACATGGCATTGATGCAAAATGCATCCAAACATCAAGCAAACACCTCAAAACAAGGATGCAACATGATAATATGAAACTAAATGCAAAATCAAGCAAGTTTCATATAGAGCACACTCAAAACGGAGCAACGGTTCAACACATAAACCCTATACAAGTTATAGCAACAATCTGTCCAAAACAGCAACTATGCATATTGCAAGCATCAAAAGAACATGCTACAGCATCTTAACATGATAACAAAAGGCATGGGCATGATGTACAGGTAAAGCATTACAAAACATGAACACTGAGCTAACTCCAGAAATCACTAGAACATGCTCAAAATGACATGGCAAGATTGCAAATAATAACAGTTCCAGACTTTGCAGAAAATAACATCAGGTTGCAATGTTTAGAGCTATCAAACAAAATGCTATAGGAACTTAACATGGCAAACAAAGGCATGGCATGAATCTACTAATTGCATAGAACAAAAGTCCCTTACTGACCACAAGCCACAAAGGATCAGAAAATATGATGGCACCCATGTAAACATGACAAGTTATATTACAGATTCATACATGGCAGGAACAACAATAAGTAGGCATGTTGGTGAGCCTGAACCACTCACCACATAGCAATACATGGCATGGCAAGGCAACTCATAGTAATAAGACATGGCATAGAAGCTATACATGGCAAGTACAACATCATAGCATACATGGATCAACTACAAGAACCTTGGCAAAATTGAATAACATGTAAACATCCTGCCAGGAAACATTTTATAGCAAAAGTAAAGCTCGATTGACTCAAGCTATGGCACTCCATAATTGCAAACAAGGGCATGGATGGATAGAGCATGACCATATGTTCAAAACATCCTTACTGAAGTATCTCAAAATAAGCATGGAACTCTCTGTAGCATCAAGTTAACATGGCATAAAAATATCAGCAGAACAGGGGCTGAAATCAGTACCATCATGAAGCCTAGTTTGCATGCTTGTGCTAGTCACCACAGAGATCACACAAATACATGGCATACACCCCTGTAAAGATGGTATGACATATTACAAAACACATGTACGACTCAAGTTCATAGGGTGCACACATCAATCATGGCAAAAATGACAAAAGTGCATGTACTGATAAGAATCTGAAACTAACATCACATAGCCCTCTTGCAACGATTATTAGGGAATCAAGATGAGCTCAAATGTAAATGAAGCAATGAGGTGAAATGATGTACTCGTCGAGGCGAACAATTTGACATATTACACGCACGAAACGGAGCAACGGATGCAGAGTTATGACACGATGAACATGGCAACATGATGACAAAAATTACAGGACTTAGCAGATTTTTAACCTCGGGGAGAAAGTCAACGGGTCGGAGTGAATCGGGTCCGGCGAGGTGGATCCGGGTGCGGGTGAGGTCCGGCGAGGTCGGAGGAGGAGCTCCGGCGAGGGGGCGCCGGCGGCGGAGCTGAGGGAGCCGGCCGGCGCGGGACGGGCGGCGAGGCGAGGGAGGCGCGGGCGGGGCCGGGCGCGGCCGAGGTGCCGGACGGGCGGCGAGAGGCGGGCTCTTGGCGGCGGCGCAGCACGCCGGGCGGCGGGAGGCCTTCGGCGCCGCGAGGAGCGAGGGCGGCGGGCCGGGCGACGGCCGGGCGGGAAGGCGCGGCGGCGCTGGGCACGGGCACATGGGCGGACAGCGGCGCCTACCCGGCGCATGGGGCGGACGGCGGCGCCGACCGGGCGGGAGGGCCCTGCTGAACCTGGGCGTGCCGTGGCGGCGGCGGGTGGCGGCATGCCACGTGGCGGCCCGGGAGTGGTGCGGGGCGGCGGCGCGAGGTATCCGGCGGGCGCGGACATGTCTGGAGGCGGCGAGGGAGATTTTTAGGGTTTCGGGACCCGGATTTGGACGGGGGAGGTGTTTTATAGGTAGAGGGAGCTAGGAGAGTCCAAATGAGGTGCGGTTTTCGGCCACGCGATCGTGATCGAACGACCGAGAGCATGGACGGGAGTAAGATGGGTTTTGGGCCACTTTGGAAGGGTGTTGGGCTGCAAACAAAAGAGGCTTTTGCGGTTACCCGGTTAACCGTTGGAGTATCAAACGACCTCCAAATGGCATGAAACTTGACAGGCGGTCTACCGGTGGTATACCAAGTCCGCTTGGCAAACCTCGGGCCATTCCAAGAAAGTTTAATACCCACACATGAAAAAAGGTAAAAGGGGGCGCCGGGAGACATAGGAGTGCCGGATTGGAAAACGGACAACGGGGAAAATGCTCGGATGCATGAGACGAACATGTAAGCAATGCAATGCACATGATGACATGATATGAAATGTAGATGATGACATGGCAAAGAGAGACACGCAAGCACATGACATGGCAACGACAGCGAATGACTGGCAGACACCTGGCGCATCGAATCCGGGGCGTTACAACACTACTCCACTAACAAGAGATCTCGTCCCGAGATCTTAGGACCGAGACGGAAGGGAAAAAGGATGAGGAGAAACGAGAACTCAAGAGAATAAGCAAAGAATCGAGAGCATTCGAGAATAAGAGAGGAACGAGGAGAATGACGAGAATCAAAAGCTCATGGAAACATGATAGACTCAGAAACAACTCCGGTTCGAACGAGATAAGAAATGAATAAGACTGAAAGGATTTAGGCAGCACTCCGGTTGAACAAGGAAAGAACAGAACACGAACTTCACAAGATGGGATGGCACTTGACGAGATGAACAACGCAAACCCTCCGGAAAGAATTGAAAGAGGATTGAATGAAAAGAATTTAGAATGATTGAATGGAGTTGTTGAGAAAATCAACAACGAAAGAAAAAGCTTGTTGTGGACTTATGGAAAACATCTCAAAATTATGAGGTGATAACCGACCACAACCGGAAATGATTGGATAGCTTAGAAGAACAAACAAATGCAAAACTCCACTTCAAAAGAAAACGGAGAATTAATTGCACTTCGAAAGGCAAGAAGGAAAGATACTTGAACTCCATCAACAAAATCTTGATGAACTCTTGAAGAAAAGATTAAATCATGAAGAACCACCATGAAGAACTCCGGTAACAAAAGGATGACGAGATAGAATGAAGGAAGAAAGAATAAGATTAAACCTTGCGGTGAGTTAGATGGAGGTTCCAACGAGATGGTCGAGGAAATTTGAACTCCGGAAAAGAAAAGATGAAAACACTTGGAAGTAGAATTTATTCCTCAAGAACAAACTCCGAAAGAAGGGATTAATCACTTGGATGAAATAAGAATAAGATTTATTGTATGCTTATCCTTCATCAAATTAAATTGATGACAAGCAATGGATTTTGCATACTACTCATTCTTCTTGAAAAGGATTAAAGGGGTATGGCACAAAACTTGAGAAAGTCTTCATGAACCACCGGTAGGATTGGAAAGAACGAATGGATTAATATGATAATCAAAGAAAAAGAATCTTGAACGAACCACCGTAAGAAATTCGGAAAATGACTGACGAAAGAGAATAAATCACCGGGAAGAATTAGAAAAGCACAAAGATACTTGAGGGAATTTAGAGAAAAGAGATCGAAGAGATCGCGAACTGATTAACGAATGCTTGAACGCAGCACCGGAAGATTATTGAGATGAACGAAGCTGAAAACTTGGAACGAAGAAATATTCCGAAAAGATGACCTCCGGATGATCGAGACGGAAAACAACTCCTGAAATACTCCGGATGGATGAAAAGAATTGCACAACTAGAAACAACTAGATAGGATAACATCGAGCTAGCACCGCGAATCTCCGGGAGAACGGACAAGATTTAAGAGAAAAATCTACGAGGGTCTTCAAATGTTGAGAATGACGACGAGAACCACCATGCAGAATTGTTAAGGCACTCCGGGGGAACGAAAAGCGAAGAGGTTGAGCCAACAATGAAAAATGATTTGAAATCGATCTTGGAAAAGCATCTGACTGATGGGATCCATTCTTGCGTCACACTTTGAAAGGAATTTGGGAATAGCTCCAGAATAATTAGAAGAGTCAGGTAAGATCCTGGGGAAAGACCTGTGGGTTAGGGCCCACTGAAGAGATAACACCGTTGGAAAGGGATGTTGAACAGATAGATGATGCACCAGAACAATTAAAATATTTGAATGAGATGACAACCTCGAATTAATTAGAACACAGACGAATCTCCTGAGATGTCTTGAGCACTCCGGAAGGATAAACTGGCGAGAGACGAACGAGCTGGGAGAACATTTGATCCAAGGGAAAGAATGCGATCAACCCGAAAAACTTGAATTCAGTGCATCAGAAAAAAAAGAGATGAAGAATGACGAACTAGACGAGAAACCACCGGTTGAAATGATTGATAGAAGACTGAAGAGGCTCCATACGCATGAAATTGATGGTCGAAACAGACTCAAGCTCCGGGAATAAGAGGGTGGGAGGGCGGGAAAAATAAAGGCAACTTGGAAGGGGAACCGACGAACAACTTGAAAAGAAAACACCAGTTGAAATAATTGAGGAAAGAAAGCAAAGACTCCGCACGAGTAGGATGGATACTCAATTACGGACTCCGGTTCCGAGAGGAAGAAGGGAGGGCGGGTGGGAAAAAAAACGGAGGATTGAACTTGCAAAGATGAAGATGGTCGAATCGCCTTGACGAGAAAATGCACCGGATGAAAAGAGATGAGCACCAACGATCGGAAAACCAACTACGTGATCCTAAAGAAAAATTTTGAATGAGAAGAGGAATAATTCAAAACACCTACGTCAAGATTCCTTACCAGAGCGACGAAGGGGCAGAGGAGTAAAAAGAATTCCTACTCTCCGATATAACTAGACTCCGAAAAGTTTTATTCTAGACTCAACTGCGGCCAAACTACACGATTAATCAAGGGGGCTCCTAGGGTCGGTCGAGGCTCTGATACCAACTTGTCACGCCCAATATGCGACCCTATCCAAAAGGAACTCGACGGTCCCACCAAGGATAGACCCGCATATTGAAACGCTTTTGCAAGGTGGATATCATTACAGCAACATTACATAATATATGGGGATACATACATAAGGCACAAATGCCACAAGAATACATCAACATCATATACAAGATCAACATCCGACTACGGATGAATCATAAACAGAAACTCAAACAATATCCACCCTGCTATCCCAGGCTGCCGACCTAGAACCTATCCCCTGATCAAAGAAGCAGAAGAAGAACTCCAAAACAAGCAAGCATCGCTCTCGCGTCATGATCATCGCATAACCTGCACCTGCAACTGGTGGTGTAGTAATCTGTGAGCCACGAGGACTCAGCAATCCCATTACCATGGGTATCAAGACTAGCAAAGCTTAATGGGAAAGGAAGGGGTAAAGTGGTGAGGTTGCAGCAGCGGCTAAGCATATATGGTGGCTAACATACGCAAATGAGAGCGAGAAGAGAAACAAAGGAACGGTCGTTAACTAGTAATGATCAAGAAGTGATCCTGAACTCCTACTTACATAAGACATAACCCGAAACCGTGTTCTCCTCTCGATCAACCCGAAAAGAGACACTCACGATTCGCTTTACGGTTGGTGTATTTTAGAAGAGTTTGCTTCAAGTTTACTACAACCGGATATTAACAAATTCCCATCTGCCACATAACCGCGGCACGGCTCTCGAAAGTTTATACCTGCAGGGTGTCCCAACAGCCCATGATAAGCTCTCGCGATCAACGAATGATATTCCTTCTCCCGGAAGACCCGATCAGTCTCGGAATCCGGCTACAAGACATTTCGACAGCAATAAAACAAGACCAGAAGACCTCCCGGCGTGCCGACACCCCGATAGTAGCCACAGATCTCGTCTCGAGCCACGACCGGATAAGCTAAGCGTCAGTACCGACGTAACCCAAGTTGCCAAGGATGGTCCCACGGTGCTCTAGTTTGGACCAACGCTAGACAAGCACCGCCCGGGGTAAATAAAGATGACCCTCGGGATCGCGACTCCCAAGGGAAAAAAGGCTAGGTGAGGCAAATGTAAAACCAATGTTGGGCCTTCTGGAAAAGTCTTATTCAAAGCGAACTGTCAAGGGGTCCCATAAATCACCCGACCGCGTTAGGGACGCAAAATCCGGGAACATAATACCGATATGACGGAAACTAGGGCGGCAAGAGTGGAACAAAACACCAGGCATAAGGCCGAGCCTTCCACCCTTTACCAAGTATATAGATGCATTAATAATATAAGGTATATTGTGATATCCGAACAAGTAAACATGTTCCAACAAGGAACAACATCTTCATGTTCCAACAAGGAACAAACTTCATCTTCACCTGCATAAGAGGGGCTGAGCAAGGCGGTAACGTAGCCAAACAACGGTTTGCTAGGAAGGGTGCAAAAGGTTAGAGGCTGACATGGCAATTTGGGATGGCTTGATAAACAGGTAATAAGTAGCGCAGCATAGCGAAAGAACGAAGCAACTAGCATAGCAATGATAGTAGTGAGATCCAGGGTAGCGGTCATCTTTCCTGAAATCCCGCAAGGAAGAAGAACGAGTCCATGAAGAAGGCGAACGGATGAAGCCGAACCAAGCGTAGACGAACGAATCCTCACGATCGCAACGAAACAGGAACTAACAAGAAGAAGCACACAACATAGTAAACACACCACACATGAACAAGGCATGATGCTCAACCAAGCATGATGCATGACAAGCCTACATGAAGCTACTCATGGCAAGAGAGGATGCAAACAAGTACAACACATCAAAACAAGTTTAAATGAGGCCGGGAACAACATATAACAATTCCGGTAAGTCCTCATATGCATATTTCGAAATTGGTCCAGATCTGAATAAATCTTATGTTAAAGTTGTTAAACAGCAAGTTAAGATGCGCCACGATGATCTACACGAAATTCTAGTCAAGTTGCATATAAAGTTCATTAGATTCGGAGCTACGGCCTAGAAGATATGAGCAAAACAAGTTAAACATGGCATTGATGCAAAATGCATCCAAACATCAAGCAAACACCTCAAAACAAGGATGCAACATGATAATATGAAACTACATGCAAAATTAAGCAAGTTTCATATAGAGCACACTCAAAACGGAGCAACGGTTCAACACATACACCCTATACAAGTTATAGCAACAATCTGTCCAAAACAGCAACTAGGCATATTGCAAGCATCAAAAGAACATGCTACAGCATCTTAACATGATAACAAAAGGCATGGGCATGATGTACAGGTAAAGCATTACAAAACATGAACACTGAGCTAACTCCAGAAATCACTAGAACATGCTCAAAATGACATGGCAAGATTGCAAATAATAACAGTTCCAGACTTTGCAGAAAATAACATCAGGTTGCAATGTTTAGAGCTATCAAACAAAATGCTATAGGAACTTAACATGGCAAACAAAGGCATGGCATGAATCTACTAATTTCATAGAACAAAAGTCCCTTACTGACCATAAGCCACAAAGGATCAGAAAATATGATGGCACCCATGTAAACATGGAAAGTTATATTACAGATTCATACATGGCAGGAACAACAATAAGTAGGCATGTTGGTGAGCCTGAACCACTCACCACAGAGCAATACATGGCATGGCAAGGCAACTCATAGTAATAATACATGGCATAGAAGCTATACATGGCAAGTACAACATCATAGCATACACGGATCAACTACAACAACCTTGGCAAAATTGAATAACATGTAAACAACCTGCCAGGAAACATTTTATAGCAAAAGTAGAGCTCGATTGACTCAAGCTATGGCACTCCATAATTTCAAACAAGGGCATGGATGGATAGAGCATGACCATATGTTCAAAACATTCTTACTGAAGTATCTCAAAATAAGCATGGAACTCTCTGTAGCATCAAGTTAACATGGCATAAAAATATCAATGAGCATAGGCTGAAATCAGCAACATCATGAAGCCTAGTTTGCATGCTTGTGCTAGTCACCATAGAGATCACAAAAATACATGGCATACACCCCTGTAAATATGGCATGGCATATTACAAAACACATGTAGGACTCAAGTTCATAGGGTGCACACATCAATCATGGCAAAAATGACAAAAGTGCATGTACTGATAAGAATCTGAAACTAACATCACATAGACCTCTTGCAACGATGATTAGGGCATCAAGATGAGCTCAAATGTAAATGAAGCAATGAGGTGAAATGATGTACTCGTCGAGTCGAACAATTTGACATATTACACGCACGAAACGGAGCAACGGATGCAGAGTTATGACACGACGAACATGGCAACATGATGACAAAATTACAGGACTTAGCAGATTTTTAACCTCGGGAGAAAGTCAACGGTCGGAGGAATCGGGTCCGCGAGGTGGATCCGGTGCGGGTGAGGTCCGACGAGGTCGAGGAGGAGCTCGGCGGGGAGCGCCGCGGCGGAGCTCGGGAGCGGCCGGCGCGGGACGGGCGGCGAGGCGGAGGGGAGGCCTTGGCGCGGGCGGGCGCGGCCGGAGGTGCCGGACGGGCGGCGGAGAGGGCGGCTGCTGGCGGCGGTGCAGCACGCCGGGCGACGGGAGGCGGCGGCGCCGGGCGCCGGAGGCGAGGCGAGGCGGGAGGCGGGCGGCGGCGCGGAAGGCGCGGCGCGCGGGGCACGGGCATGGGGCAGACAGCGGGCGACCAGGCGGGGAGGGCCCAGCTGGCTGGGCAGGCAGCGGCGAGGTGTCCGTGGGCGCGGACATGTCCGGAGGCGGCGAGGGAGATTTTAGGGTTTGGGACCCGGATTTGGACGGGGAGGTGTTTTATAGGTAGAGGAGCTAGGAGAGTCCAAATGAGGTGCGGTTTTGCCACGCCTTGATCGTGATCGAACGACCGAGAGCATGGAGGGAGTAAGATGGGTTTTGGGCCACTTTGGAAGGGTGTTGGGCTGCAAACAAAGAGGCTTTGCGGTTACCGGTTAACCGTTGGAGTATCAAACGACCTCAAATGGCATGAAACTTGACAGCGGTCTCACGGTGGTATACCAAGGCCGCTTGGCAAAACTCGGACCATTCCGAGAAAGTTTAATACCCGCACATGAAAAAAGGTAAAAGGGGGCGCCTGGAGACATAGGAGTGCTGGATTGGAAAACGGACAACGGGGAAAATGCTCGGATGCATGAGACGAACACGTATGCAATGCAATGCACATGATGGCATGATATGAAATGCAGATGATGACATGGCAAAGAGAGACACGCAAGCACATGACATGGCAACGACGGCGAATGACTGGCAGACACCTGGCGCATCGAATCCGGGGCGTTACATGACTGGAGGAGTAAATTGTGGAGGGGGGCGCCGCACACGGCTAACAATTGTTTGTGTGTGTTCTAGGCACCCCCTCCCCACATATATATAGGTGGGAGGGGGACGAGAGGCAGCCAGGGGCACCCTAGGGTTGGACGTCGCCCCCTAGGGGCCCTGCCTTGACCTCCACCCCCCTTTCCATGTATGCATGAAGGGGAAGAGAGGGGGTGAGGGAAGGAAGTGGGAATCCTAATCCACACTTTCCTTTCCCTTCCCCCCTTTCCTTCTCCTCCTCCTATAGCCTTATAGGGCGCACCAGCCCCTTGTGGGCTGGTCTGTTCCTTCACAAGGCCCATAGGATTGCCGGGGGTACCCGAAACACCTTCCGATGACCCGATAAGTACCCGATACCCACCGGAACACTTCCGTGTCCGCATACCATCGTCCTATATATATATCAATATTTACCTCTCGACCATTTCGAGACTCCTCATCATGTCCGTGATCTCATCCGAGACTCCAAACAACATTCGTTCACCAAATCACAAAACTCATATAATAGTATATTGTCATCGAACGTTAAGCATGCGGACCCTACGGGTTCGAGAAATATGTAGACATGACCGAGACACCTCTCCGGTCAATAACCAACAACGGAACCTAGATGTTCATATTGGTTCCTACATATTCTACAAAGATCTTTATCAGTCGAACCGTAATGACAACATACGTTATTCCCTTTGTCATCGGTATGTTACTTGCCCGAGATTGGATCATCGGTATCTTCATACCTAGTTCAATCTCATTACCGGAAAGTCTCTTTACTCGTTCCGTAATACATAATCTTGTAACTAACTCATTTGTCACTTTGCTTGCAAGGATTCTTATGATGTGTATTACCGAGAGGCCCAGAGATACCTCTCCAATTGTCGGAGTGACAAATCCTAATCTCGATCTATGCCAACTCAACAACACTACAAAATAAATATACTTCCGTGATGATACGTGTTTGTCACAGTAGGTCATGTTTTCTTTCATGCATGTACATCCATGACGATTTTATGACAGAATCAAGATAGTCATACCTGTGCTGTCGTAGAAGTGTTCCATGACATTACTAAAATTATCATCACGGAAGTGTCCACTTCCATGATGATAAATCGCGCGTCATAGAAGTGCTTTCGTCAAGGGTGACCGACACATGCACATCCATCGTAACGGGTCGCCGTTAAGCTATCGGGTTCCGATTTGGATCCGATAACCCATTAGTAGCCCAGACCAATGGCGATTTTCCACGTGTAAAATTCTCATTCACCGACGAACCATGTGTCGGCTCAGCATTGGGATAGATGTCAACTGTCCATTTGACAACGCCAATGAAACGTTGACATATGGGACGGCCCAATAGAGGCCCATACAGGTCTAAAAGCCGGCCCAGGAACATGCCCAAAAGATTTCGTCAGATCTAATGGGCCGGCCCGTTAACAGCTGAACATTTTCTAGACCAAATTATAGCCCACATCAGATATGGGCCATTAAATGACTGCAATATTCTGGGCCAGTTTACGGCCCATATCAGATCCGGCCCATTAACAGCCTACAATAGTTGGGGCCATATTACGGTCCACACCTGATCAGGCCCGTTAACTGACTTTTATTTCTTGGGCGAAATTACGGCCCATCAAAGATACGACCCTTTTAACAGCTACTATGCCATTGGGTCCATTGGCGGCCTGATTTTCTCTTCGGCCTCTTAATGGTCCGTTTAGCAGTTTGGCCCGATATTAGTTTCGGCCTATCAACGGGCCTCTACATATGGGCCTCTTTCGGCCCGGTTTCACTTTCAGCCATTTAAAGGCCCGGGTTGCACCTGGGCCTAATTATGGTCTGTAGTTATAATTTTGTTAACATGCACTAACATTTTGTCAGTTAAATATTTGGTCAAAATTTAGCACAAATTACAAAGGGGCCAATAAATATTGTACTCTCACATTTTGTTTTGAGGATACTCCCACATAGAAAATATAAATAATAATGCATGTTGGGGCAGCCCAAGTTTCCGATAATTTTAGGTATGGGCTTGTTCACAAATTTTACGAGGCAGTGGTTGTTCATTTAATGGAGGGTCTAGTACCAGACTTGAATGATACAAAGTGCGGCCTGGCACACCTTAACACCACTTGGAATAAGCAGGTAGCTATCTTAAAAAACAATCAACAACTCAAAAATGGCGACCTGGCATGTACACAATTTCAAACGATTGTTTTGATGGAGTGAAAAAAGAAAACTACCCCACTATACATATATATAGGCCAGAGCCTCCGCGCTTGCTTGCTAGGGTTGCTCTATTCACACACTCTCATCCTCTCCAGATCTAAAAAAGATAGCGGTGGTAACACTGTCTTTCTATCCTCACCGCTGGTTACATATCCGGACGTATCCCCCTCCACCGGTGAAGGGGAGGAGGGGCAGCATTTAGGCCGTCGTCGACAGCGAGGGAGGAGACCCACTGCCGGTCGCACCGTTATCTCTGGCAGAGCGCCGGCGTGGGAGGTCCTCCGATCCCTTCGTCGTTGCCCTAGTGTGGGCGGACCCGGCCTCCCACCGCCCACCTATCCACATTCCGATGACCTTCAGGTATACCTTCCTTCGAAACCGGCCTAGCTCTACTTCCCTAGCTTGCTACATCGCTGTATGTGCATCATTTTCTACCTCTCAGCCCCTCTCGACAGGATGGTCCAACGTCACCTTTTTTCTATTGTTATAGGTAAAGCTACTTCATGGAGTCGAATCTTGTACTTGGTTCAAACAAAAAATAAAGGGGGGTGGGGATTTAGTATGTACATCTGACTTGGTACAAACACGAAGGAAAGGGGGTGAAAGTAGTACAGACTGGTCATCCAACCAGTCTCTTGGTCGAAAAGGGAAATATAGGGGAAACTCTGTACACAATGGTATGACCAGGACTAGATTTGCTATCCACACATGGGAGTAGGTGGCTAGAGTGAACAAAAATGGGACCAACCCAGAAATGTTTCTTGGATGTTTGTTTCTCGGGGCAACAAACTCTGAATCACCACTTTATGCGCCGGTTTAGATACATGGTGTTGGACTGCTGGTGCACCCACTATCCCATGCCCTTATACCAAATATTTAGCTGTTCTTAATCTAATGCCCCTGGTAAAATGAAGCCAAGCCATCACAAGTTTAGCCAAATGTTTTTGCCAATAATTGTTTGAGACTCTAACTGTTTCCTCTGTAGCCTTTTGTGCAAACAGGGATACCCATTTCACCTCGTTGCTATTGTGACCTTTTGGTGCATTGCACAAAACACTTCTTAAAAGAAGTGACTTTTGTGCTGTTTAACTGGAATGTCAGACTGGAACCGTTGGTTCATTTCGGTGGAACTGCACAAAGGGAGATCTGTGTTCCAATCCTCATCATCCATATTGGCACCATAACCTTCCTTTAGGTAAGAATGATATTTAATGCATGTGTTCATCTCTATTTTGTGACTGCCATGAGAAAATAATGCTATTTTTTACTAGTACACGTGTACTCCCTCACTGACAAAGCCAATTATGAAATAGAAGGGCAATCATGTACTTGGTTTCACCAACTGGTGAGGAGAAAGAGAAATAGAGCATGAAGAGGAGGAAGAAGAAGAATAAAGAGGAAATGGAGATCACACGATGGTACCCTCCTATGTTATCCTAACATGTTGCTAGTGGTATTGTATTGTTGTGTCGCTACTAGTCTTAATTTACTTGGAAGACTAGCAAGATGCCCGTGCGTTGCACGTAACATCAATATGCATTTGTATGAGTAGTTTATCTTGTGAGAGAAAATGATGAACGAGGGAAGGCCTTATTTGCAAATGTGGAGAGGGTTGTGGGTACCTTTTTGCAAAATTTCCATAGTTTCCTTCCTATCCGTCAGATATAAATCGGACGGACTATATTGTAGGATGGCAGGCACACCATCATGACTAACTCTGTTTTTCATAAGAGGAGTAGAGTAGATAAGAGTAGAGTAGAGATAGATAGAGAAATGCAGCAGAGTAGTACTTGGGTTGATGACACATCATACTAATTAACTAGATTTTGGATGCATCTGTGACCCAGTTCTACATGATCAACAGTGCCAAGGTGATCTTGCTGAAGCCGAGGCCTCAGTCGAGGCCATTCAAGGGCTCCGGCAACGTCTACCTTACATGTGAGACGATCCTCTAGGGAGCCCTTCCACTTCTGTTGTCTCTCCTGCAAGGTCACTTAATTAATTAGGAGTACTTAAGTAGCACTAATTTATTGCTGCCTAATTTTCCTGTCGGAGTTAAACAAATCTTTAGTAGCACCCTATGCTGAATCATGCACGTGTGTATGTGTGTCTGTGGAGGTGAATCATGTGGTGAGCGGGGAGGGAATCTTGGTAGTGTCGTGACATAATAGTGCTATTGTTTTGCATGTCAATTTATTGCCATTGGTTCAATGAGGCAATGTTTTGCGTATTGTCCATCATGAATTTGATGCTACTGTTAGAGTAATATGATAATGTCTTTCTATCCTTTCTCACTAAGCTAATGAAGGTTTCACCTTGTTCCTACTTGTGCAAATAGGGATCATGTTGTGCCAATCATACATTTTAGTGGAACTACACAAGACAATACAATGAACTGTATCCCAGCCAGTACTTTAACTCTGCTAGAAGTTCTTGATAATATTTCGATATAATCTCACCATTGGTAAACAAGAGTGATTTCAACCATACATTTGAAGTGCACAAAATATATACTATTGAGTGATTCCAGTGAGTGCTTTATCATCTCTTCTGGGACTACATGAATAAGCTTTTTTGCTCAGGTTGGTACCGACCTAAGGCCTTCATCCATATTAGTTTTATGTCATCTCTATTGGTATTGTGCTACTGTCAAGAGAAAATCCTTTATCTTTGCACGTTAAATTTTTGCAACCTACGATAAATGGCAATGCTTTGAGTGTTGAGATAATTGGCGCTGATTAAATAAACTAATACCTCTCTTTAAGGAAGACTACTATGTTGCTAACTTTACCCATTGAGATAATGAGGGTGCTTTTATTTGTTAGTGTATGTTTCATCAACTAGTCCCACTATTACAATAATCTCACTCTCTCAATATATGTGCCAACAGGGATGCTCGATTTTGGTGGAACTGCACAAAAACTTTGGGTGCTTCATTACCTCGACTGCTTCCTTCCTTTCCTGTCAGTCGCTAATCTCAGCTTGCTTCCTTCCTTTCCTGTCAGTCGCTTCGCTTATCTTGGCTTCCAGTCAAAGGAAATAGTAATTGATATGCTACCTCACACAGGTTGGTACCGGGCTTTATCATGATTATTGTGCTTGTCATATGTATTAGTAATTTGGTATTGTGCTACTGTTTGTCGATTTCATAAAGGAGTAACTTGGAGCCTAAACTCACAGGAAAATCATTACATTGGGCAATTTCAGTAGAACTGCACAAAAAGATCAGATGGACAGATACTTATGTTGCTGCTATGTACTCCAAAGTTCACTCAGACAAGCATCGATGTTGACAAGAAGAATTGCCTATACTCATTCGATTATCAACGGGCGTCAACTAGTTGTCAAACTCCAAGTATTAGGAGAGTGAGCGCCAAAAATATTGCTTGGCGCATAGCCCAGAAAAAAGCACACCGGTCTTTGGTCCCAACTTGTGCCTTTTGGTTATCGGCACATATGGTAGCGAACTGTATGGCATGGAGTCTAAAGATTCCAGAAAAGTTGGTTGATGCGTATATTCATCTGGCAGTTAATCAGTCTGCATGCCAGGGATGCTCCATCTCAGTTGAACTGCACAAAAAAATGGCTGGTTCATTTTCTCAACCGCCTCCTTTCTTGTCTGCAATGTAGAATTCTAGCGAGTTACAGGACCAAGATGAGCCAGTAAACTATTTTGATGAAAGTAGTGGCCAAGTTGCTCAAACCTTCCTCGGCACGAGGCCACTATTTCGAGGATAAACCTATAAGCAAAGTTCAAGTGGTCTGTGCTACCTCTTATGTACTCAAAAGCATTAATTTTAGCAATAAGTACCTCCGACTGAACACCATTTACCAGTCTGTACCCTAGGTAATTAAAGTTTGTACATGGATGATATTGGCTGTGATCTCAATCATTTGGACGCATAAACATACTAAACATGTGTACATCTGAATCTTTTTTTGAATTATCTATGAATATTGTCTTGTGATCTATCAATCATTTGGATGTATAGACATACTGAACTTGTGTATATATGAATCTTTTGAGTTGTTGATTGTGAATGTTGGCTATGAATATGAACGCGTCCTGTGAACCTCAGTTTGATACGAATGTTTACCTTTTCTGTTGTACTTGTGTGTGAACTTGTTAGTATGTCTACTGTGGGATTTGTGACATGTGGGTGTCAACGGTACACCTTCTTCCCGAGAAGAATTGCACCTGCTTGTTAGGGTAGCAATGGCGCATCAGCTCTTTTTAATCTTTTTGCTCCGTCTTCCCCCCTCCCCCGCTCAACCCTGCCGTAATGTTTTTGGCCTCAAAACAAACATAGTATTGCGTTGTTTTTGGGGCTTGATGAAAAATTGAGTGATGCTTTCTGTAGGTTGCCCCGCCCAGCAAATGGGCTGCTGGTCCACCATGGACTGGGAGGCTAAAAATATAAGTTGTATGATGCAGAGGCAAGTAAAAAAATGCCATCAAGAGCCATCCACTGAAAAAAATCGCGTCGGATGTGCTTCTTCAGTCGCGCCACTGCTACCTCTTGAGCACTGCATTGGTTTTCCCTTGAAGAGGAAAGGGTGATGTAGTAAAGTAGCGTAAGTATTTCCCTCAGTTTTTGAGAACCAAGGTATCAATCCAGTACGAGGTCACGCTCAAGTCCCTTGTACCTACACAAACAAATTAGAACCTCGCAACCAACACAATAAAAGGGGTTGTCAATCCCTTCACTGTCATTTATGAGAGTGATATCTGATAGAGATGATAAGATAATATTTTTGGTATTTTTATGATAAAGAGTAAAAGTAAAGAAACCAAAGTAAATAGTAATGGAAATAACGGGAGATTAATATGATGGAAGATAGACCCGGGGGCCATAGGTTTCACTAGTGGCTTCTCTCAAGAGCATAAGTATTACGGTGGGTGAACGAATTACTATCAAGCAATTGATAGAATTGAGCATAGTTATGAGAATATCTAGGTATGATCATGTATATAGGCATCACGTCCATGACAAGTAGACCGACTCCTGCCTGCATCTACTACTATTACTCCACACATCGACCGCTATCCAGCATGCATCTAGAGTATTAAGTTCATAAGAACGGAGTAACGCTTTAAGCAAGATGACATGATGTAGAGGGATAAACTCATGCAATATGATATAAACCCCATCTTTTTATCCTCGATGGCAACAATACAATACATGTTGTTTCCCCTACTGTCACTGGGATCGAGCACCGCAAGATTGCCCAAAGCTAAGCACTTCTCCCATTGCAAGAAAGATCAATCTAGTAGGCCAAACCAAACTGATAATTCGAAGAGACTTGCAAAGATAACCAATCATACATAAAAGAATTGAGAGAAGATTCAAATATTGTTCATAGATAATCTTGATCATAAACCAACAATTCATTGGATCTCGACAAACACACCGCAAAAGAATATTACATCAAATAGATCTCCAAGAGAATCGAGGAGAACTTTGTATTTAGATCCAAAGAGAGAGCAGAAGCCATCTAGATAATAACAATGGACCCGAAGGTCTGAGGTAAACTACTCACACATCATCGGAGAGGCTATGGTGCTGATGTAGAAGCCCTCCGTGATTGATGCCCCTCCGGCAGGACGCCGAAAAAGGCCCCAAGATGGGATCTCACGGGTACAGAAGGTTGCGGCGGTGGAATAGGTTTTCGTGGTGCTCCCCGATGGTTTGGGGGTACGTAGGTATATATAGGAGGAAGAAGTAGGTCGGTGGAGCCACGAGGGGCCCACGAGGGTGGAGGGCGCGCCTGGGGGGGGGGGCGCACCCCCTCGTGGCCGCCTCGTTGGTTGCTTGACGTCCACTCCAAGTCGTCTGGATCACGACTGTTCGAAAAATCACGCTCCCGAAGGTATCATTCCGTTTGGACTCCGTTTGTTATCCTTTTTCTGCGAAACACTGAAATAGGCAAAAAAAATAGCAATTTGGGCTGGGCCTCCGGTTAATAGGTTAGTCCCAAAAATAATATAAAAGTGTATAAGTAAGCCCATTAAACATCCAAAACAAAATATATAATAGCATGGAACAATAAAAAATTAAAGATACGTTGGATACGTATCAAGCATCCCCAAGCTTAATTCCTGCTTGTCCTCGAGTAGGTAAATGATAAAAACGGAATTTTTGATGTGGAATGCTTCTTAGCATAATTCTCAATGTAAATCTTTTTGTTGTGGCATGAATATTTAGATCCGAAAGATTCAAGATAATAGTTTAATGTTGACATAAAAACAATAATACTTCAAACATGCTAACCAAGAAATTATGTCTTATCAAAATAACATAGCCAAAGAAAGCTTATCCCTACAAAATAATATAGTTAGGCCATGTTTCAATATTGTCACACAAATTTTCTCATCATGCATAACCCCGATGACAAAGCCGAGCAATTGGTTCATACTTTTTAACGCGCTTCAGCCTTTTCACCTCTTACGCAATACATGAGCGCAAGCCATGGATATAGCACTGTGGGTGGAGTAAAGTATAATGATGGGGGTTATGAGAGAAGACAAAAAAGGTAGAAAGTCTCACATTGATGCGGCTAATCAATACGCTATGGAGATGCCCATCCATTGATGTCAATGAGAGGAGTAGGGATTGCCATGTAACGGATGCACTAGAGCTATAAATATATGAAAGCTCAACAAAAGAAACTAAGTGGGTGTGCATCCAACTTGCTTGCTCACAAGACCTAGGGCATTTTGAGGGAGCCCATCGTTGGAATATACAAGCCAAGTTCTATAATGAAAAATTCCCACTAGTTTATGAAAGTGACTACATAGGAGACTCTCTATCATGAAGATCACGGTGCTACTTTGAAGCACAAGTGTGGAAAAAGTATAGTAACATTGTCCCTTCTCTCTTTTTCTCTCATTTTTTTCTTTCTTTTTTTCTTTTTTGGGCCTTCTTTTTTTTCTTTAGCCTTACCTCTTTTTTTTATTTAGTCCGGAATCTCATCCCGACTTGTGGGGGAATCATAGTCTCCATCATCCTTTCCTCACATGGGACAATTCTCTAATAATGATGATCATCACACTTTTATTATTTACAACTCAACAATTACAACTCAATACTTAGAACAAAATATGACCCTATGTGAATGCCTCCAGCGGTGTACCGGGATATGCGATGAATCAAGAGTGACATGTATGAAAAAATTATGAATGGTGGCTTTGCCACAAAATACAATGTCAACTACATGATCATGCAAAGCAATATGACAATGATGAAGCGTGTCATAATAAACAGAATGGTGGAAAGTTGCATGGCAATATATCTCGGAATGGCTATGGAAATGCCATGATAGGTAGGTATGGTGGCTGTTTTGAGGAAGATATAAGGAGGCTTATGTGTGATAGAGCGTATCATATCACGGGGTTTGGATGCACCGACGAAGTTTGCACCAACTCTCAAGGTGAGAAAGGGCAATGCGCGGTACCTTAGAGGCTAGAAAATTGTGGAAGGTTGAGAGTGCGTATAATCCATAGACTCACATTAGTCATAAAGAACTCATATACTTATTGCAAAAGTTTATTAGCCCTCGAAGCAAAGTACTACTACGCATGCCCCTAGAGGGATAGATTGGTAGGAAAAGACCATCGCTCGTCCCCGACCGCCACTCATAAGGAAAGCAATAAAAGAACACCTATGTATCAAAATTGTCACACAACTTTTACCATACGTGCATGCTACGGGACTTTCCAACTTTAACACAAGTATTTCTCAATTTCACAATTACTCAACTAGCACACTCTAATATTACCACATTTATATCTCAAAACACTTATCAAGTATCTAACTTCTCATGATATTCAATGAACTCAATATGGAAGATAAATTTCACAACTAAAGCAAATTACCATGCTGTTTAAGACTCTCAAAATAATATAAGTGAAGCATGAGAGATCAATAATTTCTAGAAAATATAGCCACCATCGTGCTCTAAAAGATATAAGTGAAGCACTAGAGCAAAAACTATATAGCTCAAAAGATATAAGTGAAGCACATAGAGTATACTAACAAATTCCAAATCATGTGTGTCTCTATCAAAAGGTGTGTACAGCAAGGATGATTGTGGAAAACTAACAAACAAATACTCAAATCATACAAGACACTCCAAGCAAAACACATATCATGTGGTGAATAAAAATATAGCTCCAAGTAAAGTTACCGACGGATGAGGACGAAAGAGGGGATGCCTTCCGGGGCATCCCCAAGCATTGGCTTTTTGGTGTCCTTGGATTTACCTTGGGGTGCCTTGGGCATCCCCAAGCTTAGGCTCTTGCCACTCCTTATTCCATAATCCATCAAATCTTCACCCAAAACTTGAAAACTTCAGAACACAAAACTTAATAGAAAATCTCGTGAGCTCCGTTAGCGGAAGAAAACAAAACACCACTTCAAGGTACTGTATTAAACTCATTATTTATTTATATTGGTTTTAAACATACTGTATTCCAACTTCTCTATGGTTTATAACCTCTTTTACTAGCCATAGATTAATTAAAATAAGCAAACAACACGCAAAAAACAGAATCTGTCAAAAACAGAACAGTCTGTAGTAATATGTAACTAACGCAAACTTATGGAACTCCAAAAATTCTACCAAAATAGGACAACCTAAATAATTTGTTTATTGTTCTACTGAAATTGGAATCAGTATTTTATAACGTTCGAGTGATTTTTAATAATTGTTTTCATGAACAGAAAGTTTCTGGAATTTTCAGCAAGACCAAATAACTATTATCCAAGAAGATCCTATAGGTTTAACTTGGCACAAACACTAACTAAAACACAAAAACAAATCTAACCAGAGGCTAGATCAAAGATTTATTCCTAAACATAACCAAAAATCTAAAAACTAAAATAAAATTGGGTTGCCTCCCAACAAGCGCTATCATTTAACGCCCCTAGCTAGGCATAAAAGCAAGGATAGGTCTAGATATTGCCATCTTTGGTAGGCAATCCATAGGTGGATCTCATAATAGATTCATATGGTAATTTAATTTTCTTTCTAG
This sequence comes from Aegilops longissima, assembly GCA_021605205.1. Classification (NCBI taxonomy): domain Eukaryota; kingdom Viridiplantae; phylum Streptophyta; class Magnoliopsida; order Poales; family Poaceae; genus Aegilops; species Aegilops longissima. The sequence goes on along the minus strand of CM038682.1, from coordinate 461,417,379 downwards.
GGAAGTGTTCCATGCCTTTCCTTAACGAAAATTGGAATCTAATATTTCCTTCCTTCATATCAATGATTGCACCAATCGTTCTAAGGAAAGGTCTACCAATAATAATAGGACACGAAGGATTGCAATCTATATCAAGAACAATGAAATCTACAGGCACATAATTCCTATTTGCAACAATAAGAACATCATTAATTCTTCCCATAGGTTTCTTGATAGTGGAATCTGCAACATGCAAGTTTAAAGAGCAATCATCAAATTCACGGAAACCTAACAATTCACACAAAGTTTTTGGAATCGTAGAAACGCTAGCACCCAAATCACACAAAGCATAGCATTCATGATTGTTAATTTTAATTTTAATTGTAGGTTCCCATTCATCATAAAGTTTTCTAGGAATAGAAACTTCCAACTCAAGTTTTTCTTCATAAGATTGCATCAAAGCATCAACGATATGTTTAGTAAAAGTTTTATTTTGACTATAAGCATGCGGAGAATTTGGCACGGATTGCAACAAGGAAATACAATCTATCAAAGAGCAATTATCATAATTAAATTCCTTGAAATCCAAAATACTGGCTTCATTGCTATCTAAAGTTTTAACCTCTTCAATCCCACTTTTACCAATTTTTTCATCAAAATCTAAAAACTCCGAATTTTTGGACGCCTTCTAACTAAAGTTGTATCATCTCCAGTCCCATCATTATCAAGATTCATATTGAAAAACAAAGATTTAATAGGGGACACATCAATAACTTTTAGATCTTCATCTTTATTCTCATAAAAATTAGAAGAACATGCTTTTATAAAGCAATCTTTCTCAGCACGCATCCTAGCGGTTCTTTCTTTGCACTCATCAATGGAAATTCTCATGGCTTTGAGAGACTCATTGATATCATACTTAGGTGGAATAGATCTAAGTTTCAAAGAATCAACATCAAGAGAAATTATATCCACGTTCCTAGCCAGTTCATCAATCTTAGGCAATTTTTCTTCAAGCAAAGCATTGAAATTCTTTTGCGAAATCATAAATTCTTTCACACTAGTCTCAAAATCAGAGGGCATCTTATTAAAATTTCCATAAGAATTGTTGTAGGAATTACCATAATTATTAGAGGAATTACTAGGATACGGCCTCGGATTAAAGTTTCCTCTATAAGTGTTGCTACCAAAATTGTTCCTACCAACAAATTTCACATCCATAGATTCATTATTATTCTCACTAAAATAGACAAAGGCATATCATTGGGATCAGAAGAAACACTCTTATTAGCAAACAATTTCATAAGTTCATCCATCTTTCCACTCAAAACATTAATTTCTTCTATCGCATGCACTTTTTTACTAGTAGATCTTTCAGTGTGCCATTGAGAATAATTAACCATAATATTATCTAGGAGTTTAGTAGCTTCTCCTAAAGTGATTTCCATAAAAGTGCCTCCCGCGGCCGAATCTAAAGGATTTCTAGAAGAAAAATTCAATCCGGCATAAATTTTTTGTATAATCATCCATAAGTTCAAACCATGATTAGGGCAATTACGTATCATTAATTTCATCCTCTCCCAAGCTTGTGCAACATGTTCATGATCAAGTTGCTTAAAATTCATAATATCGTTTCTAAGAGAGATGATTTTAGCGGGAGGAAAATACTTAGAGATAAAAGCATCTTTGCACTTATTCCAAGAATCAATACTATTTTTAGGCAAAGATGAAAACCAGGTTTTAGCACGATCTCTAAGAGTAAATGGAAATAGCTTCAATATTACGATATCATTATCCACATCTTTCTTCTTCTTCATATCACACAAATCAACAAAGCTATTTAGATGGTAGCGGCATCTTCACTAGGAAGGTCGGCGAATTGATCTTTCATGACAAGATGCAGCAAAGCAGCATTAATTTCACAAGATTCAGCTTCGGTAAGAGGAGCAATCGGAGTTCTAAGAAAATCATTGTTGTTGGTATTGGAAAATTCACACAATTTAGTATTATCTTGAGCCATCATGACAAGCAAGCAATCCAACACACGAGCAAACAAGAAGCAAGCGAAAAAGAGGGCGAACGGAAAAGAGACGGCGAATAAAACGGCAAGGGTGAAGAGGGGGAGAGGAAAACGAGAGGCAAATGGCAAATAATGTAATGCGAGGGATAAGAGTTTGTGATGGGTACTTGGTATGTCTTGACTTGTGTAGACTCGGCAACGGCGCCAAAAATGGCTTATTGTTGGGAGTCAAATCTTGACTTGACTTTGCCCACACCTCCCCGGCAACGGCGCCCGAAATCCTTCTTGCTACCTCTTGAGTACTGCGTTGGTTTTCCCTTGAAGAGGAAAGGGTGATGCAGTAAAGTAGCATAAGTATTTCCCTCAGTTTTTGAGAACCAAGGTATCAATCCAGTAGGAGGTCACGCTCAAAGTCCCTTGTACCTAAAAAAAATAAGAACCTCGCAACCAACGCGATAAAGGGGTTGTCAATCCCTTCACGGTCATTTACGAGAGTGAGATCTGATAGAGATGATAAGATAATATTTTTGGTATTTTTATGATAAAGAGTAAAAGTAAAGAAAGAAAAGTAAGTAGTAATGGAAATAACGGGAGATTAATATGATGGAAGATAGACCCGGGGGACATAGGTTTCACTAGTGGCTTCTCTCAAGAGCATAAGTATTACGGTGGGTGAACGAATTACTATCGAGCAATTGATAGAATTGAGCATAGTTATGAGAATATCTAGGTATGATCATGTATATAGGCATCACGTCCATGACAAGTAGACCGACTCATGCTTGCATCTACTACCATTACTCCACACATCGACCGCTATCCAAAGATGCATCTAGAGTATTAAGTTCATAAGAACGGAGTAACGCTTTAAGCAAGATGACATGATGTAGGGGGATAAACTCATGCAATATGATATAAACCCCATCTTTTTATCCTCGATGGCAACAATACAATACGTGTTGTTTCCCCTACTGTCACTGGGATCGACCACCGCAAGATTGAACCCAAAGCTAAGCACTTCTCCCATTGCAAGAAAGATCAATCTAGTAGGCCGAACCAAACTGATAATTCGAAGAGACTTGCAAAGATAACCAATCATACATAAAAGAATTCAGAGAAGATTCAAATATTGTTCATAGATAATCTTGATCATAAACCCACAATTCATCGGATCTCAACAAACCCACCGCAAAAGAAGATTACATCGAATAGATCTCCAAGAGAATTGAGGAGAACTTTGTACTGAGATCCAAAGGAAGAGAAGAAGCCATCTAGCTAATAACTATGGACCCGAAGGTCTGAGGTAAACTACTCACACATCATCAGAGAGGCTATGGTGTTGATGTAGAAGCCCTCCTTGATCGATGCCCCCTGTGGTAGGACGCCGGAAAAGGCCCCAAGATGGGATCTCATGGGTACAAAAGGTTGCGTTGGTGGATTAGGTTTTCATGGTGCTCCCCGATGGTTTGGAGGTATGTAGGTATATATAAGAGGAAGAAGTAGGTCGGTGGAGCCACGAGGGGCCCACGACGGTGGAGGGCGCACCTGGGGGGGGGGGGGGGGTGGCGCGCCTACTGCCTTGTGGCCGCCTAGTTGGTTGCTTGACATCCACTCCAAGTCCTCTAGATCACGTTTGTTCCAAAAATCACGCTCCCGAAGGTTTCATTCCGTTTGGACTCCGTTTGTTATCTTTTTTCTGCGAAACACCAAAATAGGCAAAAATAGCAATTTGGGCTGGGCTTCCGGTTAGTAGGTTAGTCCCAAAAATAATATAAAAGTGTATAAATAAGCCCATCAAACATCCAAAACATAATATATAATATCATGGAACAATCAAAAATTATAGATACGTTGGAGACGTAGCAGGCGCCGGCCCCCTCTTTAATCCAGTTCGCTCATTCCCCAATCGGCAGCACGGGACGGAAGTTTATTTCCCGCTCGCACCTACCAGGGGATTGAAGAAGCGCGGCATCGAATCCAACACTGGTGATGGCTGCTTGTCCTAGTGATTTTCAGATAAGATACTGCATGTTTCAGGGGCAGAGCATTTAAATCAACATGCACTTTTCAAGCATGGATAACAGAATGTTGGAATGTTTATTCATGGTAAAAAAAACTAACAACTAGTTAACATCATGCTGATCAACATTCATGTATAGCACATCTTCATATGATGCAAAGTCAAAAAGATAAGATATTTTCAAAATGGCAATACAACGTTGAGTGTGCGAAAAACTGGGTAAACTAGGGATGAAATTTTGGCAAGTGTTAGATATTTTTCAACTGCACCAGTTGGAATCGAACCCAGGCATTACAGCTTTTTGGTGAGAGGGCTGCAGCCACCGAGCTAGTGCGGTATGTTCAAAACAATGAAGGCCTTTCCCTAACTCCGGTTCTTTCCCGTCCGTGTGCGCTCGCCGTGGCGCCGCCGTATGCTGTTGTCAACATGCTCAACAAACAAGAGGAATCCGGAGAGGACTGTACGCTGAGAGACAGGCAGTGAGGACCCACCAGGTCCAAGCCGTACGTAAGCAAGTGCCCCATTGGAAAAAAGCTTCCTCCTAATTGTATACCGACGTTGGGGCCCACGGGTTTGTCAACCTTAGTCAATAACGAAATAAATTTCCAACGATGACTGTCATCGGGGAGATTTTTTTAGGGGTATCGGGGATCTTTGTTGTTGTTGTTGTTGTTGTTGTTGTTGTTGTTGTTTTGTTGTTGTTGTTGTTGTTGTTGTTGTTGTTGTTGTTGTTGTTGTTGTTGTTGCGGGAAAGGGGTATCGGGGATCTAGCTGGTATCATATTTTTCCAGAGGGTGAACAAGTATCAGCTAGGCCTAGGTTTTGATTTTTAACATGCGTAGCCCGCGACATACGGAGACAGTGGTCCATACCGGCCTATGGGCCTCCCAGCGTAGGTTTTACTTTTTCTTAAAGATCGGCAACCCAATGTATTTTTTTCATAAAATGCAGATCTCTGTTCTATTTATCTATATATAAGAATAATAATGTTGTGTCGAATTTATGTTTTCCCTTCTAACCACATTATATATATTTATATTATTACTATTATCGTATATTTAATAGAGACTTATATATACATTATAAAAACATCCCACGAGTTATGAACTTATAAAAGTAAATGTTTAACAGAAGTCGGGAAGGAAAATCCTGGTTGTTTTTGACTCACATGCAAGGAAAATCCTGGTGATTGCATACAAAAGCTTGCGAAGATTTTAAGGACCAATGTAATAATAATGTGCTCATTTTTTTTGATAAATAAATCGCTAATATGTTAATTTTATATATAAAAAATGTGTCACTCTGGTTTATTTTTTGATATTAATTGCTCCTTCTAACCTAACATTATATATAGACCGAGCCCAGCTAACTCCTGCATTTAAAGAAAGTGCAAATGGGCTGGGATTTCTTAGAAAATATTAAATGGGCCGCATTGACGCGAAATTATTTGTTCACCCAGCCCAGCAAAATGGACTGTAAATTCTAGAAAACATGGTTTAAATATATGCCACATTTTTGCAAGCTGACATGTGGGCCAATAGGTCGAAGCCTACGCAAGGCATTGTCAACTTGGTCAACTAATTGTTGGGGAACGTAGTAATTTCAAAAAATTTCCTACGCACACGCAAGATCATGGTGATGCATAGCAACGAGAGGGGAGAGTGTTGTCTACGTACCCTCGTAGACCAAAGCGGAAGCGATCACAACGTAGAGGAAGTAGTCGTACGTTCTCCTCGCGATCCAACCGATCCCAGCGCCGTTACTCCGGCGCCTCCGAGTTCTTGACACACGTACAGCTCGGTGACGCTCCTCAGGCTCCGATCCAGCAAAGCTCCGGGGAGAGAGAGTTCCGTCAGCACGACGGCGTGGTGACGATCTTGATGTTCTATCGACGCAGGCTTCGCCTAAGCACCGCTACTGATATGACCGAGGTGGAATATGGTGGAGGGGGGCACTGCACACGGCTAAGGAACGATCTCAAGGATCAACTTGTGTGTGCTAGGGTGCCCCCCTGCCCCTGTATATAAAGGAGCAAGGGGAGGGCGGCCGCCCTAGGAGGCGCCAAGGAGGGGGGAGTCCTCCTCCTAGTGGGAGTAGGACTCCCCTTTCCTAGTCCAACTAGGAAGGAGGAAGGGGGAAGGAAAGAGAGGGAGAGGGAGAGGGAAAGGGGGGCCGCGCCCCCCCCCTCCTTGTCCTATTCGGACTCCCCATGGGGGGGGGGGCGCGCGCCACCTCCTGGTGCAGCCCTCTCTCTCCCCTCTTGGCCCAATAAGGCCCATTACTTCCCCGGGGGGTTCCGGTAACCCCTCCCAAGGCACTCCGGTTTTCTCCGGAAACTTCCGGAACCTTTCCGGTGTCCGAATATAGCCGTCCAATATATCAATCTTTATGTCTCAACCATTTCAAGACTCCTCGTCATGTCCGTGATCACATCCGGGACTCCGAACTCCTTCGGTACATCAAAATACATAAACTCATAATATAACCGACATCGAAACCTTAAGCGTGCGGACCCTACGGTTTGAGAACAATGTAGACATGGCCGAGACACGTCTCCGGTCAATAACCAATAGCGGGACCTGGATGCCCATATTGGCTCCTACAAATTCTACGAAGATCTTTATCGGTCAGACCGCATAACAACATACGTTGTTCCCTTTGTCATCGGTATGTTACTTGCCCGAGATTCGATCGTCGATATCCAATACCTAGTTCAATCTCACATCGGCAAGTCTCTTTACTCGCTCCGTAATACATCATCTCACAGCTAACTCATTAGTTGTAATGCTTGCAAGGCTTAGTGATGTGCATTACCGAGAGGGCCCAGAGATACCTCTCCGACAATCGGAGTGACAAATCCTAATCTCAAATACGCCAACCCAACATCTGCCTTTGGAGATACCTGTAGTACTCCTTTATAATCACCCGATTACGCCAGACGCTTGGTACTACCAAAGTGTTCCTCCGTAAACGGAGTTGCATAATCTCATAGTCATAGGAACATGTATAAGTCATGGATAAAAGCAATAGCAACATACTAAACGATCGGATGCTAAGCTAATGGAATGGGTCATGTCAATCAGATCATTCAACTAATGATGTGACCTTGTTAATCAAATGACAACTCCTTTGTCTATGGTTAGGAAACTTAACCATCTTTGATTAACAAGCTAGTCTAGTAGAGGCATACTAGTGACACTGCTTGTCTATGTATTCACACATGTATTATGTTTCCGGTTAATACAATTCTAGCATGAATAATAAACATTTATCATGAAATAAGGAAATAAATAATAACTTTATTATTGCCTCTAGGGCATATTTCCTTCAGTCTCCCACTTGCACTAGAGTCAATAATCTAGATTACATAGTAATGATTCTAACACCCATGGAGTCTTGGTGCTGATCATGTTTTGCTCGTGGAAGAGGCTTAGTCAACGGGTCTGCTACATTCAGATCCGTATGTATCTTGCAAATCTCTATGTCTCCCACCTGGACTAAGTCTCGGATGGAATTGAAGCGTCTCTTGATGTGTTTGGTTCTCTTGTGAAATATGGATTCCTTTGCTAAAGCAATTGCTCCATTATTGTCACAAAAGATTTTCATTGGACCCGATGCACTAGGTATGACACCTAGATCGGATATGAACTCCTTCATCCAGACTCCTTCATTAGCTGCTTCCGAAGCTGCTATGTATTCCGCTTCACATGTAGATCCCGCTGACGCTTTGTTTAGAACTGCACCAACCGACAGCTCCTCCGCTTAGTGTAAATACGATCCGGTTTGCGATTTAGAATCGTCCGGATCAGTGTCAAAGCTTGCATCAACGTAACTGCCATTTATGAGCTCTTTGTCACCTCCATATACGAGAAACATATCCTTAGTCCTTTTCGTATTTCAGATGTTCTTGACCGCTGTCCGATGATCCACTCTGGATTACTTTGGTACCTCCTGCTAAGCTTATAGCAAGGCACACATCAGGTCCAGTACACAGCATTGCATACATGATAGAGCCTATGGCTGAGGCATAGGGAACATCTTTCATTTTCTCTCTATCTTCTGCGGTGGTCGGGCATTGAGTCTTACTCAACTTCACACCTTGTAACACAGGCAAGAACCCTTTCTTTGCTTGATCCATTTTGAACTTCTTCAAAATTTTGTCAAGGTATGTGCTTTGTGAAAGTCCAATTAAGCGCCTTGATCTATCTCTATAGATTTTGATGCCCAATATGTAAGCAGCTTCACCGAGGTCCTTCATCGAAAAACTCTTATTCAAGTATCCCTTTATGCTATCCAGAATTCTATATCATTTCCGATTAGTAATATGTCATCTACATATAATATCGAAATGCTATAGAGCTCCCACTCACTTTCTTGTAAATACAAAGCTTCTCCAAAAGTCATATAAACCCAAATGCTTTGATCACACTATCAAAGCGCTTATTCCAACTCCGAGATGCTTGCACCAGTCCATAAATGGATCGCTGGAGCTTGCACACTTTGTTAGCTCCTTTGGATCGATAAAACCTTCTGGTTGCATCATATACAACTCTTCTTCCGTAAATCCATTCAGAATGCGTCTTTACATCCATTTGCCAAATTTCATAATCATAAAATGCGGCAATTGCTAACATGATTCGGACAGACTTAAGCATCGCTACGGGTGAGAAGGTCTCATCGTAGTCAATCCCTTGAACTTGTCGAAAACCCTTTGCACAAGTCGAGCTTTGTAGACATAATATTACCGTCAGCGTCAGTCTTCTTCTTGAAGATCCACTTGTTTTCTATTGCTTGCCGACCCTCGGGCAAGTCAACCAAAGTCCACACTTTGTTTTCATACATGGATCCCATCTCAGATTTCATGGCCTCAAGCCATTTTGCGAATCTGGGCTCACCATCGCTTCTTCATAGTTCGTAGGTTCATCATGATCTAGTAGCATGACTTCCGAACAGGATTACCGTACCACTGTGTGCGGATCTTACTCGGTTGATCTACGAGGTTCTGAGTAACTTGATCTGAAGTTTCATGATCAACATCATCAACTTCCTCACTATTTGGTGTAGGTGTCGCAGAAACCGGTTTCTGTGATAAACTACTTTCAAATAAGGGAGAAGGTACAGTTACCTCATCAAGTTCTACTTTCCTCCCACTCACTTCTTTCGAGAGAAACTCCTTCTCTAGAAAGGATCCATTCTTAGCAACAAATGTCTTGCCTTCGGATCTGTGATAGAAGGTGTACCCAACTGTCTCCTTTGGGTATCCTATGAAGACACATTTCTCCGATTTAGGTTCGAGCTTATCAGGTTGAAGCTTTTTCACATAAGCATCGCATCCCCAAACTTTAAGAAACGACAACTTTGGTTTCTTGCTAAACCATAGTTCATAAGGTGTCGTCTCAACGGATTTTGATGGTGTTCTATTCAGCGTGAATGCGGCCGCCTCAAGAGCATAACCCCAAAACGATAGCGGTAAATCTGTAAGAGACATCATAGATCGCACCATATCTAGTAAAGTGCGATTCGGACGCTCGGACACACCATTGCGCTGTGGTGTTCCGGTGGCGTGAGTTGCTAAACTATTCCGCATTGTTTCAAATGTAGACCAAACTCAGAACTCAAATATTCGCCTCCATGATCAGATCGTAGTAACTTTATTTTCTTATTACGATGATTTTCAACTTCACTCTGAAATTCTTTGAACTTTTCAAATGTTTCAGACTTATGTTTCATTAAGTAGATATACCCATATCTGCTTAAATCATCTGTGAAGGTGAGAAAATAACGATATCCGCCACGAGCCTCAACATTCATCGGACCACATACATCTCAGATGTATGATTTCCAACAAATCTGTTGCTCTCTCCATAGTACCGAGAACGGGTTTTAGTCATCTTGCCCATGAGGCACGGTTCGCAAGTGCCAAGTGATTCATAATCAAGTGACTCCAAAAGTCCATCAAGATGGAGTTTCTTCATGCGCTTTATACCGATATGACCTAAACGGCAAAGTGCCACAAATAAGTTGCACTATCATTATCAACTCTACATTTTTGGTTTCAACATTATGAATATGTGTATCACTACTATCGAGATTCATTAAAATAGACCACTCTTCAAGGGTGCATGACCATAAAAGATATTATTCATATAAATAGAACAACCATTATTCTCTGATTTAAATGAATAACCGCCTCGCATCAAACAAGATCCAGATATAATGTTCATGCTCAACGCCGCACCAAATAACAATTATTTAGGTCTAAAACTAATCCCAAGGTAGATGTAGAGGTAGCGTGTCGACCGCGATTACATCGACTTTGGAACCATTTCCCACGCCGCATCGTCACCTCGCCCTTTGCCGTTGTTCGCTTAATCCGTAGTCCCTGCTTGAGTTGCAAATATTATCAATGTAACCAGATCAAATACCCAAAAGCTATCGCGAGCTCTAGTAAGGTACACATCAATAACATGTATATCACATATACCTTTGTTCACCTTGCCATCCTTCTTATCCGCCAAATACTTGGGGCAGTTCCGCTTCAAAGGACCAGTCCTGCTTGCAGGCAGAAGCACTCGGGCCAGGTTTAGGTCCAGACTTGGGTTTCTTCTCCGAGCAGCAACTTGTTTGCTGTTCTTCTTGAAGTTCCCTTCTTCTTCCCTTTGCCTTTCTTCTTGAAACTAGTGGTCTTATTGACCATCAACACTTGATGCTCCTTCTGATTTCTACCTCCGCAGCCTTTAGCATTGCGAAGAGCTCGAGCATAGTCTTTACTAACCCTTGCATATTATAGTTCATCACGAAGCCTTTGTAGCTTGGTGGCGTGATTGAAGAATTCATCAATGACACAATCATCCGGAAGATTAACTCCCGCTTGAGTCAAGTGATTGTAATACCCGGACATTCTGAGTATGTGCTCACCGAGACCCATTCTCTTCCATCTTGCAGCTATAGAACTTATTGGAGACTTCATATCTCTCAATCCGGGCATTCTGTTGAAATATCAACTTCAACTCCTGGAACATCTCATATGCTCCATGACGCTCAAAACGCCGTTGAAGACCCGGTTCTAAGCCGTAAAGCATGGCACATCGAACTATAGAGTAGTCATCAGCTTTGCTCGCCAGACGTTCTTAACGCCGCTCGGTTGCATCAAGAAGAGGCTGGCACCTAGCGGTGCATCCAGACGTAACTCTTACGTGCAGCAATGAGGATAATCCTCAAATTACGGACCCAGTCCGTAATTGCTACCATCATCTTTCAACTTTGCTTTCTCAAGGAACGCATTAAAATTCAACGGAACAACAAAGACGAGCCATCTATCTATAAACAAACATAGACAAGCAAGATACTATCAGTACTAAGTTCATGATAAATTTAAGTTCAATTAATCATATTACTTAAGAACTCCCACTTAGATGACATCTCTCTAGTCATCTAAGTGATCACGTGATTCAAATCAACTAAACCATAACCGATCATCACGTGAGATGGAGTAGTTTTCAATGGTGAACATCTTATGTTGATCATATCTACTATATGATTCACGCCGACCTTTCGGTCTCCGTGTTCCGAGGCCATATCTGCATATGCTAGGCTCGCAAGTATAACCTGAGTATTCTGCGTGTGCAAAACTGGCTTGCACCCGTTGTAGATGGACGAGAGCTTATCACACCCGATCATCACGTGGTGTCTCGGCACGATTTAACTTTGGCAACGGTGCATACTCGTGAGAGAACACTACTTGATAATTTTAGTGAGAGATCATCTTAAAATGCTACCGCCAATCAAAGCAAAATAAGATGCATAAAGGATAAACATCACATGCAATCAATATAAGTGATATGATATGGCCATCATCATCTTGTGCTTGTGATCTCCATCTCCAAGCACCGTCGTGATCACCATCGCCACCGCGCGACACCTTGATCTCCATCGTAGCATCGTTGTCGATACGCCATCTATTGCTTCTACGACTATCGCTACCGCTTAGTGATAAAGTAAAGCAATTACAGTATGCTTGCATTTCATACAATAAAGCGACAACCATATGGCTCCAGCCGATTGCCGATAACTTCGTTACAAAACATGATCATCTCATACAATAAAATATAGCATCACGTCTTGACCATATCACATCACAACATGCCCTGCAAAAATAAGTTAGACGTCCTCTACTTTGTTGTTGCAAATTTTACGTGGCTGCTACGGGCTTAAGCAAGAACGAATCTCACCTACGCATCAAGACCACAACGATACTTCGTCAAATAGACTCCGTTTTAACCTTCTCAAGGACCGGGCGTAGCCATACTCGGTTCAACTAAAGTGAGAGAGACAGACACCCGCCAGCCACCTTTAAGCACGAGTGCTCGCAACGGTGAAACCAGTCTCGCGTAAGCGTACGCGTAATGTCGGTCCGGGCCGCTTCATCTCACAATACCGCTGAATCAACGTATGACATGCTGGTAGGCAGTATGACTTGTATCGCCCACAACTCACTTGTGTTCTACTCGTGCAAAACATCAAACCATAGAAACCTGGCTCTGATACCACTTGCTTGGGGAACGAGTAATTTCAAAAATTTCCTACGCACACGCAAGATCATGGTGATGCATAGCAACGAGAGGGAGAGTGTTCTCTACGCACCCTCGTGAGACCAAAGCGAAAGCGATCACAACATAGAGGAAGTAGTCGACGCTTCTCCTCGCGATCCAACCGATCCCAGCGCCGTTACTCGGCGCCTCGAAGTTCTTGACACACGTACAGCTCGGTGACGCTCCTCAGCTCCGATCCAGCAAAGCTCCTGGAGAGAGAGTTCCACAAGACGACGGCGTGGTGACGATCTTGATGTTCTATCGACGCAGGCTTTGCCTAAGCACCGCCACGATATGACCGAGGTGGAATATGGTGGAGGGGGCACCGCACACGGCTAAGGAACGATCTCAAGGATCAACTTGTGTGTGCTAGGGTGCCCCTACCCTCATATATAAAGGAGCAAGGGGAGGGCCGGCCGGCCCTAGGAGGCGCGCCAAGGGAGGGGAGTCCTCCTCCTAGTGGGAGTAGGACTCCCTTTCCTAGTCCAACTAGGAAGGAGGAAGGGGAAGGAAAGAGAGGAGAGGAGAGAGGAAAGGGGCGCGCCCCCCTCCTGTCCTATTCGACTCCCCATGGGGGCGCGCGCCACCTCCCCGGTGCAGCCCTCTCCCCCTCTTGGCCCAATAAGGCCCATTACTTCCCGGGGTTCCGTAACCCCTCCCAACTCCGGTTTTCTCCGAAACTTCCGAACCTTTCCGTGTCCGAATATAGCCGTCAATATATCAATCTTTATGTCTCAACCATTTCGAGACTCCTCGTCATGTCCGTGATCACATCCGGACTCCGAACTCCTTCGGTACATCAAAATACATAAACTCATAATATAACCGCCATCGAAACCTTAAGCGTGCATGGACCCTACGGTTCGAGAACAATGTAGACATGGCCGAGACACGCCTCCGGTCAATAACCAATAGCGGGACCTGGATGCCCATATTGGCTCCTACATATTCTACGAAGATCTTTATCGGTCGACCGCATAACAACATATGTTGTTCCCTTTGTCATCGGTATGTTACTTGCCCGAGATTCGATCGTCGGTATCCAATACCTAGTTCAATCTCGCATCGGCAAGTCTCTTTACTCGCTCCATAATACATCATCTCACAGCTAACTCATTAGTTGTAATGCTTGCAAGGCTTAGTGATGTGCATTACCGAGAGGGCCCAGAGATACCTCTCCGACAATCGGAGTGACAAATCCTAATCTCAAATACGCCAACCCAACATCTGCCTTTGGAGATACCTGTAGTACTCCTTTATAATCACCCGATTACGCCAGGACGCTTTGGTACTACCAAAGTGTTCCTCCGATAAACGGAGTTGCATAATCTCATAGTCATAGGAACATGTATAAGTCATGGATAAAAGCAATAGCAACATACTAAACGATCGGATGCTAAGCTAATGGAATGGGTCATGTCAATCAGATCATTCAACTAATGATGTGACCTTGTTAATCAAATGACAACTCCTTTGTCTATGGTTAGGAAACTTAACCATCTTTGATTAACAAGCTAGTCTAGTAGAGGCATACTAGTGACACTCTGTTTGTCTATGTATTCACACATGTATTATGTTTCCGGTTAATACAATTCTAGCATGAATAATAAACATTTATCATGAAATAAGGAAATAAATAATAACTTTATTATTGCCTCTAGGGCATATTTCCTTCACTAATGACTATAACATCCACAACCATTAGATTTATATCCAACGGCCGGCATGCACCTTCAATCTCTCTTCATCTTCCTCCACCGTCGTCGGGACCGCCTGCTCTGGTCTCCGGCAGCTAGCGGCTCTGCTTAGCATGCATCGCTATGAAGCGCTACCCCACCGTGGGCCAGGCTATCCCTACACCCCTCCACACCTCCTGTTATTATCCACCGACTGCAGCCCCACGCTACACCAGAACCAGTTATAACCCTTGTAATCCTTTCAATCTGCAACTCCACTGCCACGTCTTCCCATCTCTGGGTCGTTCCCGTCCGGGGCCTCACCGTTGTCCATCGCCTCGCTGCGCTCGGCGTGGCGTGGTCAACAAACAAGAGTCATCAGAAGAGCACTGTACATGGAGAGCCTGACGGCTGGGACCCATGAGGTCCATGGTCGCATGCAAGGAAAGTACCTCCTTATTAAGCTGAAAAAAATGTTTCCTCTCCCTGACAGCTGGGACCCACCGGCTGTATCTTCGCACGGAAGGAAGTGCCTCCTTGTTATGTGGAAAAAACTATTACTTCCGACGACAGCTAGGACTCGACAGATTTGGTGGCTGACTTGTGGGCCTACTAAGCTGCCGTGTACGGAGGGCTTTGTCAACTTAATCAACAAATGATTCTAGCACTTGGACCATTGGATGTTAATCCAACAGCTTTGCTCCTTCTTAAACCTCTGTTCTTGCTCCTGTCTCCTGTGGGCGATAGTGCTGCCACGCACCCGAATCAGTCAAGTTTCCCACTCCTCACCATCTGCGACTCCACTGCCGCGTCTTCCCCATCTCCGGGTCGTTCCAGTCTGGGGCCTCGCCTCGTCCACCGGCCTTGGTGCGCTTGGCACGGTGTGGTCAACAAACGAGAGTCATCGGAAGATGATTGTACGTAAGAGGCTGACAGTGGGGACGCACCACGCCCATGGACGCATCCATGCAACTGCATCCTTTTCACCCTGAAAAATAATGTTTTCTCCTCCTGACAGCTGGGATCCACCAGCTACATCTTCGCATGCAAGGTAGTGCGTCCTTATTACAGGCAAAAAATGATCCCCCTGACAACTATATCTTCGCACGCAAGGAAGTGCGTTCTTATCCTCCCTGACAGCTGGGACCCACCCAGTCGAAGCATACATACCGTTGTCTGTCTTGTGGCGAATATGTACGTACATACTGGTCGATCGGTCGCTCTGCAACGATAATCCATGGCCGAGTAAGTAGCGGCACTGTCATAGTAGAGCCCCCCACGTAGCAGTTCAGGTTGTCCCTTCTAAACCGTGTTCACGTACATACAACCACACGCCAAAAAATACGGCCACGTACGTACATACGGGCGGTGTCTCGAACGCCTACTCACGCATACATACAGCCAGGGCTTGTGTACATGGCCGGGTCGGAACCGAGAAACTGCCTCGTCATGTTCATCGGAAGGCAACGGAATGCGTCGTGTTCATCGGGAGCCAACCAACTTGGACGGAACAGCCGATCGAAACGAGGCCTGGCGTACCGCAGAACACAGGAAACGGCCTTCTGTTCGACCGACCACGGTCGAAACGGGATCCTGTTCATCGGGAGGTGTCTGGCATACCGCAAAACGGAGGAAATGGACTTGTGTTCGAGTGCCTATGGTTGAAACGGGGTCCTGTTGAACGGGAGGGGTGTGGCATACCGCAAAACGGAGGAAACGGACTTGTGTTGGAGCGCTATGGTCGAAACGGGTGTCCTGTTCATCGGGAGGGGTGTGGCAGACCACAAAATGGTACTCCACGGGCTACTGTTCATCTCCACCGTCGACCTCCTCCAGCCTTCATGGGCTACTGTTCATCCACCGTCGACCTCCTCCAGCCTCCAGCTGCGACTGTTCATCCACAGGCTCCTGTTCATCCAACCTCCACCGCTCCTCCACCGGCTACTGTTCAACCAGCCCTCTCCATGGGGTCATATTCAACCACCCCTCCACGGGCTACTGTTCATCCAGCCCTCCACCAGCTATTGTTCAACCAGTCCTCCACAGGGTCCTGTTCATCCAGCAATCCATGTTGTCCTGTTCATCCAGCAATCCACAGGGTCCTATTCATCCACCCCCAACCGGCTCGATCGATCGGGATCCTGTTCATCTAGCGGTAACGGCCTCTACTACCACGGGGTCCTGTTCATCCAACCCCCCACCGGGAACTGTTCATCCCACCCCCCGGAGAACGCTCACTGTTCATCAGGAGGTAGCAAGTTCGATCGGCTTCAGTTAGCAGCAATAGTGAAGGAATCGCTCGATCGGGTTCAGTTAACAGCCAGATCGATTGATCGCTCGGGTTCAGTAGGTGAACGCCTCGCTCGGGTTCAGTTAGAGCCCAATGCCTCGTGCATACGTATATGAGAGAAACGCGCATCGCTCGGCCCCCGACCACCCATGGTAACCGGGAACTCCTTGATATTTTCCTCGCCCTTGCTTCTACCATGGTTCCGTCATGGATGGCCCAAACAATGTCGTGCAGTTGCATCTCCGGCCCGTCCAGGACGAAAAGCCCATTTTCTTTCATGATTTTTTTGTCATAAAAGTAGGAGCCCGCCACATCTATGAAGATACCGGGTTTTGTCACAATTATAGTCATAGAAGTGTCATAAGCATGACAGGAAAAAAATTCGTTCGGCCCAAAACGTCACAGATGTGTCTTTTTTTGTAGTGCAAACACCTTCGGAGATGCCTGTAGACCATCTTTATAATCACCTAGTTACGTTGTGAAGTTTGATAGCACACAAGGCATTCCTCCAGTATTCGGGAGTTGCATAATCTCATAGTCGAAGGAATATGTATTTGACATGAAGAAAGAAATAGCAATAAAACTGAACGATCATATTGCTAAGCTAACAGATGGGTCTTGTCCATCACATCATTCTCCTAATGATGTGATCCCGTTCATCAAATGACAACACATGTCTATGGTTAGGAAACTTAACCATCTTTGATTAACGAGCTAGTCTAGTAGAGGCTTACCAGGGGCACGGTGTTTTGTCTACGTATCCACACATGTATCAAGTTTCTGGTTAATACAATTCTACCATGAATAATAAACATTATGATATAAGGAAATATAAAATAACAACTTTATTATTGCATCTAGGGCATATTTCCTTAAGTCTCCCACTTGCACTAGAGTCAATAATCTAGTTCACATCGCCATGTGATTTAACACCAATATTTCACATCTCTATGTGATTAATACCCAGAGTTCACATCGTCATGTGACCAACAACCAATGGGTTTACTAGAGTCAATAATCTAGTTCACATCGCTATGTGATTAACACCCAAATAGTACTAAGGTGTGATCATGTTTTGCTTGTGAGGGAAGTTTAGTCAATGGGTCTTCCACATTCAGATCCGTATGTATTTTGAAAATTTCTATGTCTACAATTCTCTACATGGAGCTACTCTAGCTAATTGCTCCCACGTTCAATATGTATCTAGATCGAGACTTAGATTCATCTAGATCAGTGTCAAAGCTTGCATCGACATAACTCTTTAAGACAAACTCTTTCTCACCTCCATAACTGAGAAACATTTCCTTAGTCCTCTTTAGGTACCTAAGGATAATTTTGACCGCTGTCCAGTGATCTCTTCCTAGATCACTATTGTAACCCCTTGCCAAACTCATGGCAAGGTATACAATAGGTCTGGTACACAGCGTGGCAAACTTTATAGAACCTGTGGCTGAGGCATAGGGAATGACTTTCATTCTCTCTCTATCTTCTGCTGTGGTCGGTTTTTGAGTCTTACTCAACTTCACACCTTGCAACACAGGCAAGAAGCCTTTGTTTGACTGATCCATTTTGAACTTCTTGAAAATCTTGTCATGGTATGTGCTTTGTTGAAACTCCTATTAAGCGTCTTGCTCTATCTCTATAGATCTTGATGCTCAATATATAAGCAGCTTCACCGAGGTCTTTATTTAAAAAATTATTCAAGTATCATTTTATGCTATCCAGAAATTCTACATCATTTCCAATCAACAATATGTCATTCACATATAATATTAGAAATGCTACAGAGCCCCACTCACTTTCTTGTAAATACAGGCTTTTCTGAAAGTCTGTATAAAACCATATGCTTTGATCACCTCATCAAAGCGTATATTCCAACTCCGAGATGCTTGCACCAGTCCATAGATGGATTGATGTAGCTTGCACACTTTGTTAGCACCTTTAGGATCGACAAAACCTTCTGGTTGCATCATATAAAACTCTTCTTTAAGAAATCCATTAAAGAATGCAGTTTTGACGTCCATTTGCCAGATTTCATAATCATAAAATGCGGCAATTGCTAAGATGATTCAGACAGACTTATGCATCGCTACGAGTGACAAAATCTCATCGTAGTCAACACCTTGAACTTGTCGAAAAACTTTTGCGGAAAGTAGAGCTTTGTATATATTATTACTACAATTAGTGTCCGTCTTCCTCTTGAAGATCCATTCATTCTCAATGGCTTGCCGATCATGGATCCTATCTCAGATTTCATGGCCTCAAGCCATTTATCGGAATCTGTGCTCATCATAACTTCTTCATAGTTCGTAGGTTCGTCATGGTCTAGTAACATGACTTCCAGAACATGATTACCGTACCACCCTGGTGCGGAACATGCTCTGGTTGACTTATGAGTTTTGGTAGTAACTTGATCTGAAGTTTCATGATCATCATCATGAGCTTCCTCTCTAGTTGGTGTAGGCATCACAGGAATGGTTTTTTGTGATGAGCTACTTACCAATTAGAAAGGTATACTTACCTCGTCAAGTTCTACTTTCCTCCCACTCACTTCATTCGAGAGAAACTCCTTCTCTAGAAAGGTTCCATTCTCGGCAACAATGATCTTGCCTTCGGATCTATGGTAGAAGGTGTATCCAATTGTTTCCTTAGGGTATCCTATGAAGATGCACTTCTCCAATTTGGGTTAGAGCTTATCCGGCTGAAGCCTTTTGACATAAGTGTCACAACCCCAAACTTTAAAAAGGGCAGCTTAGCTTTCTTGCCAAACCACAGTCCAAACGGTGTCGTCTCAACGGATTTAGACGGTGCCCTATTTAACGTCAATGCAACTGTCTCTAATGCATAACCCCAAAACGATAGTGGTAAATCGTTAATTGACATCATAGATCGCACCATATCTAATAAAGTACGGTTACGATGTTCGGACACACCATTACGCTGTGGTGTTCCAGGTGGCGTGAGTTGTGAAACTATTCAACATTGTTTTAAATGAAGGCCAAACTCGTACCTCAAATATTCGCCTCTGCGATAGGGTCGTAGAAACTTTATTTTCACGTGACGATGATTCTCCACTTCACTCTGAAATTCTTTGAAATTTTCAAATGTTTCAGATTTGTGTTTCATCAAGTAGATATACCCATATTTTCTCAAATCATCTGTGAAGGTCAGAAAATAACGATACCCACCGCGAGCTCCAACACTCATCGGACCGCATACATCGGTATGTATTATTTCCAGTAAGTCATTAGCTCATTCAATTGTTCCGGATAGCGGAGATTTAGTCATCTTGCCCATGAGGCATGGTTCGCAAGTATGAAAAGATTCATAATCAAGTGATTGCAAAAGTCCATCCGCATGGAGTTTCTTCAAGAGCTTTACACCAATATGACCTAAACGGCAGTGCGACAAGTATGTTGCACTATCATTATCAACTTAGCATCTTTTGGCATCAATATTATGAATATGTGTATTACCACGATCGAGATTCAATAAACCATTCACATTGGGTGTATGACCGTAGAAGGTTTTATTCTTGTAAACAGAACAACAATTATTCTCTGACTTAAATGAATAACCGTATTGCAATAAACATGATCCAATCATATTGATGCTCAACGCAAACACCAAATAAAATTTATTTAGGTTCAACACAAATCCTGAAGGTAGAGGGAGTATGCGATGGTGATCTTATCAACCTTGGAATCACTTCCAACACACATCGTCACCTCGCCCTCAACTAGTCTCTGTTCATTTCGTAACTCCTGTTTCGAGTTACTAATCTTAGCAACTGAACCGGTATCAAATACCCAGGGGCAACTATGAACACTAGTAAGGTACACATCAATAACATGTATATCAAATATACCTTTGTTCACTTTGCCATCCTTCTTATCCGCCAAGTATTGGGGCAGTTCAGCTTCCAGTGACCATTTCCTTTGCAGCAGAAGCACTCAGTTTCAAGCTTGGGTCCAGTTTGGGCTTCTTCCTGAGAGTGACAACGTGCTTGCCATTCTTCTTGAAGTTCCCTTTCTTTCCCTTGCCTTTTTTTATTGAAACTAGTGGTCTTGTTAACCATCAACACCTCATGATCTTTCTTGATTTCTACCTTCGCCGATTTCAGCATCGCGAAGAGCTTGGGAATCATTTTCGTCATCCCTTGAATATTATAGTTCACCATTAAGTTCTAGTAACTTGGTGATAGTAACTAGAGCTCTGTCAATCACTATCTTATCTGGAAGATTAACTCCCACATGATTCAAGCGATTCTAGTACCCAGACATTCTGAGCACATGCTCACTGGCTGAGCTATTCTCCTCCGTCTTGTAGGCAAAGTACTTGTCAGAGGTCGCATACCTCTCGACACGAGCATGAGTCTGAAATACCAATTTCAGCTCTTGGAACATCTTATATGCTCTATGGCGTTCAAAACATTTTTGAAATCCCAGTTCTAAGCCATAAAGTATGGCGCACTAAACTATTAAGTAGTTATCATACCGAGCTTGCCAAACGTTCATAATGTTTGCATCTGCTCCTGCAATAGGTCTGTCACCTAGCGGTGCATCAAGGACATAATTCTTCTGTGAGGCAATGCGGATAATCCTCAGATCACGGACCTAGTCCGCATTATTGCTACCATCATCCTTCAACTTAGTTTTCTCTAGAAGCATATCAAAAAAATAAGGGAGTTATATCGTGAGCTATTGATCTACAATATATATATATATGCAAATACTATCAGGACTAAGTTCATGATAAATTAAGTTCAATTAACCAAATTACTTAAGAACTCCCACTTAGATTGAAATCCATCAAGCATATAAATGATACGTGATCCAAATCAACTAAACCATGTCCGATCATCAGGTGAGATGGAGTAGTCATCAATGGTGAACATCTCTATGTTGATCATATCTACTATATGATTCACGTTCGACCTTTCAGTCTCCAGTGTTCCGAGGCCATGTCTGTACATGCGAGGCTCGTCAAGTTTAACCCGAGTATTCCGCATGTGCAAAACTATATTGCACTCGTTCTATTTGGACGTAGAGTCTATCACACCCGATCATCATGTGGTGTCTCAACACGACGAACTATCTCAACGGTGCATACTCAGGGTGAACACTTATACCTTGAAATTTAGTGAAGGGGTCATCTTATAATGCTACCGCCCTACTAAGAAAAATAAGATGCATAAAAGATAAACATCACGTGCAATCAAAATATGTGACATGATATGGCCATCATCATCTTGTGCTTTTGATCTTCGTCTCCAAAGCATCATCATGATCTCCATCGTCATTGGCTTGACACATTGATCTCCATCGTAGCGTCGTGGTCGTCTCGCCAGCTTTTGCTTCTACAACTATCGCTAACGCATAGTGATAAAGTAAAGCAATTACATGGCGTTTGCATTTCATACAATAAAGAGACAACCATAAGGCTCCTGCCAGTTGCCAGTAACTTTTACAAAACATGATCATCTCGTACAATAACGTATATCACATCATGTCTTGACCATATCACATCACAACACACTACAAAACAAGACACATCCGTGACATTTTGGGCCGAACGAAAAAAATTTCTGTCATACATATGACACTTCTATGACGATAATTGTGACAAAACCCGGTATCATCATAGATGTGGTGGGCTCCTACTTCTATGACAAAAAATCATGACAGAAAATGGGCTTTTCGTCCTGGGCGGGCCGGAGACGCAGCTGCATGATATTCTTTGGGTCGTTCATGACGGAAAAAAACCGTGGTAGAAGCGAGGGCGAGGAAAATTTCGGGGAGTTGCCGGTTACGGTGGGAGGTCGGGGGCCGAGCGATGCGCGCTTTCTCAGACGTGCTGCGTGTGTGTGCGGCGTTGGCTCTAATGAAACCCGAAGCGAGGCGTTGGGCTCTAACAGAACCCGGCGATTGCCTTTGCGAGCTACGCGTTATCGAACCCGAGCGATCGATCGATGGCTGTTAACTGAACCCGATGGAGTGATTCCTTCGCTGCTGCTGCTAACTGAAGCCGATCGATTGGATGAACAGTGAGCATTGCGGGGGGGTTTGGATGAACAGTGAGCGGTGGCATTGCCTCTGGATGAACAGGAACCCGTGGTGTGGAGGGCTGGATGAACAGTAGATGGTGGAGGGGTAGCTGTGGAGGGTTGGTTGAACATGACCCCGTGGTGTGGAGGGCTGGATGAACAGTAGACGGTGGTGGGGTGGTTGAATAGTAGCCGGTGGAGTAGCGGCAGTGGAGGCTGGATGAACAGGAGCCCGTGGAGGCTGGAGGAGGTCGACGGTGGAGATGAATAGTATCCCGTGGAGTCCCGTTTTGCGGTACGCCACACCCCTCCCGATGAACAGGACCACCGTTTCGACTGTAGCGCTCCAACACAGGTCCGTTTCGTCCGTTTTGCGGTACGCCACACCCCTCCCGTTCAACAGGACCCCCGTTTCGACTGTTGGAGGTCTGTTTCCCCCGTTTTGCGGTACGCCACACCCCTCCCGATCAACAGGAACCCGTTCCGAACGTGGCCGGTCGAACACAAGGCCGTTTCCTCCGTTGTGCGTTACGCCAGGCCTCGTTTCCATCGCCTGTTCCGTCCAAGCCCTCCCGATGAACACGACCACGCATTCCGTTCCGACCTAGCCGGTTGGCTTCCACGCGTTCTGTTGCCTCCTGATGAACACGACGCATTTCGTTGCCTCCCCATGAACACGTCGCATTCCGTTGCCTCCCCATGAACACGACGACGACGCTGTTTCTCCGTTCCGATCCAGCCATGTACGTATGCGCGAGTAGGTGTTTGAGACCCTGCCCGTATGTACGTACATGGCCGTATTTTCTTTCTTGCACCCTCGCCACTGTACGTACGTGTACACGCTACATGCGCGCCTCTACTACGACACGTGCGCGCCTCTACATCCACCAGTATATATATACGTACACGTTCGCGACCAGAATGACAATGCTACGTACGCTTCGACCAGGTGGGTCCCGACTGTCATGCACTTCCTTGCCTGCGAAGATGTAGCTGGTGGGTCCTAGCAGTCAGGGGGGGTGAATCGTTTTGTTTTTTTTTTGCCCGGACGCACTTCCTTGCATGTGAAGATGTAGCTGGTTGGTCCCAGCAGTCAGGGGGGCGAATAATTTTTTTTGCCCGGACGCACTTCCTTGCGTCCGAAGGTGTAGCTGGTGGGTCCCAGCAGTCAGGGGGGAAACATTTTTTTCACGAAATACGGTGGCCCATCCGGTGGGTCCCTGCTGTCAGGTGGGGGAATAATTATTTTCCGCGTAATAAGGTGGCACTTCCTTGCTGCAGCCGTGGACCCAGCTGTCAGCCTCTCCACATATAGTCCACGTTCGATGGAAGTCGTTCCTTGACCACGTTGACCACGCCGCGCCGAGAGCACCAGGGTGGAAAACGATGGCGAGGCTTAGGAAGGGGACGATGGGGAGCCGGGGAAGACGCGGCAGTGGAAGCCCGCGCCGAGAGGAGTACGAGGGTTCACTGGTTCGGCTGCGGTGTGAGGCTGTCGTCGCCGCAGGGCCTGGCTAGCGGTGGGAATAGTACGGGGCGGTGAGGCCTCCGCGGCAGCAGATCCGGCCACAGGAGGCAGGAGCATGCGGCACGACCGGCGCTGCTTTGGGCGTTTGGAGCAAGAAGACCAGAGGTTGAAGAAGCACTATGGCCGTTGGATGGACATCGTACGGTCACTGGAGCTAGAATCGTTCATATATTGACTAAAGTTGACAAAGGCCTCCGTCCCAGTCAACTTAGTAGGCCCACAAGTCAGCCTCCCACCAAGGTTGGTCCCAGCTAGCAGGGGGGTATTCATTTTTTTGTGCGTAATAAGGAGGCACTTCCGGTGGGTCCGAGCTGATAGCGGGGGGAACGTTTTTTTCGCGAAATACGGTGGCCTGACCTGTGGGTCCCAGCTGTCAGGGGGAAACATTTTTTTTCATGAAATACTGGTGGCCCGTCCAGTGGGTCCCAGCTGTCAGGTGGAGGAATAATTATTTTCCACGTAATAAGGAGGCACTTCCTTGCGGCTGCCGTGGACCCAGCTGTCGCCTCTCCACGTCTGATACTCTTCCGATGGAAGTCGGTCGTTGACTACATTGACCACGCCGCGCCGAGAGCACCACGGCGGTGGACGACGGTGAGGCCTAGTAAGGGGATGACGCGGAGCCGGGGAAGACGCGGCAGTGGAAGCCCGCGGAGAGGAGTACGAGGTTCACCGGTTGGCTGCGGTGTGAGGCTGCCGCTGCTGAGAATAACAGGGGTGTGGGTGAGTAGAGGATGCCCCGCCAGCGGTGGGAGTAGTAGGGGCACCGAGGCCTCCGCCGCGCGCGCAGCCGGCCACGGGAGGCAGGAGCACGAGGCACGACCGGTGCTGGTTTGGGCGGCTGGAGCAAGAAGACCAGAGGTTGAAGAAGCACTACGGCCGTTGGATGGACATCGTACAGTCACTGGAGCTAGAATCGTGCATATTGACTAAGTTGACAAAGCCCTCCGTCCCCATCAACTTAGTAGGCCCACAAGTCAGCCTGCCACTATACTGGGTCCCAGCTAATAGGCGGATTATTCATTTTTTTTGTGCGTAATAAGGAGGCACTTCCTTGCGTGCGAAGATATAGCTGGTGGGTCCGAGCTGTCAGCGGCGGTAACGTTTTTTTCATGAAATACAAAGGCCCTTTCGGTGGGTCCCTGATGTCAGGTGGAGGAATCATTATTTTGCGCGTAATAAGGAGGCATTTCCTTGCGTGCGGCCGTGGACCCAACTGTCGGCCTCTCCACGTACAGTCCACTTCAGATGCATGTCGGTCGTTGACCATGTTGACCAGGCCGTGCCGAGAGCACCAGGGCGGTGGACGACGGCGAGGCCTAGGAAGGGAACGACACGGAGGCAGGGAAGACACAACAGTTGTTTGTCACGACCGGTTTTTTCAATAAAAATATTTATTGAACAACCGACCTATGAAGTCCAATATGAGGAAAATCCTTCATACCGGTGGATATGACTCAAAGATGTGGGGTGGAAATACTACTGACTCGAGATATGAGTGGTTGGCGGAATAACACAGCGGGGTGGTTAATAAGTCTACAGCACTGGCGACTCATCGAGCGTCGAGGTGAGGCTCGATGAATTTATTTGGGTAGCGGAAGCGGATATATCACAAAGACTAATCCAGGGGTCGCACGAGACTGACTGGGATTCCTCTAGGCGTCGGACTCGCTATCGAATTCTTCATCCATGAGATCGCCTTCGTCAGCATCTGGCCAAATCAACAAGCCAAGTGAGTACTTTGAAAGTACTCGCAAGACAGTTCGGACAGAAGATATAACAAATGAATGCATGAATGAGTCATGATTAATTTTAACAATGCTTAAATAAATTAGTATAGCAAAATATAAATGAGAAGGGAATCGGCGGTAGTCCGCTCGAAAACCCAAAGAAGGATAAACTCAAAACCGATCGAGTGTCTGAAGTGACTCCTCGAAGGGTGAAAATAAGTAAAACATGCCACAGTCGGGCGTCTGGGCGACACCTCATAATGGGCTTATATTGAAATAAAAATACATGCGTGCCGCAGTCGGACGTCGGAGCGACGTCACAGAAAGGGCTTATAGTAAAAGTAAATAATAACGATGCCGCAGTCGGACGTCTAAGCGACATCACACAGAGGGCTTATAATGAAAATATATAACAACAATGCCGCAGTCGGACGTCTGAGCGACATCGCAGAAAGATCTTATAATGAAAATAAATAACAACAATGCCGCAGTCGGACGTCTGAGCGACATCGCAGAAAGGGATTATAATGAAAATATATAACAACAATGCCGCAGTCGGATGTCTGAGCGACATCGCAGAAAGGGCTTATAATGAAAATAAATAACAATAATGCCGCAGTCGACGCGTCGAGCGACATCGCAGAAAGGGCTTATAATGAAAATAAATAACAACAATGCCGCAATCGGACGTCGAGCGACATCGCAGAAAGGGCTTATAATGAAAATAAATAACAACAATGCAGCATCGGACGTCCGAGCGACATCCCGTAAAGGGCTTATAATGAAAATAAATAACAACAATGCATGAATGGACGTCCCGAGCGACATCATAGAAAGGGCTTATAATAAAATTAAATAACAACATTGCAGCGATCGGACGTCTGAGCGACATCGCAGAAAGGGCTTATAATTCAATATTCATAATCGACAAGATATAGTGCTCACGGAAAATATTCATCACAAGACAATAAGCGGGTTAGTCCGCTCACGGAAAGTAAACATTTAATACTCAAATGGTTCTCGGGAGTTTCTTTCACTGAGAATGACACTTGACAAGATGAGATGATCACGATACTTGGACATGAATAAGATGAATTCAAGAATTTTGACTCTGCAGAGTTTGTACCAAAATTGTCCACAGCCAACGGATTTCCGTAGTCACGAAGGACTAGTTCCGTTTACGGTATTTCAGAGGAAACACGACTAGCTAGTACACACCCATCATAACTCACGTTGCCAGGAATCACCCTAGACAGCGTTTAAGAAAAACTTTGAGACGGGGAGATCACAATCTCGAATAGCATGGGATCAAATTTATATACCAGCGCTCTAAGGGTGCCCCCTCTCGTCCCAACCGAAACACCCATGCCCCTGACCGGATGAAAGGCTTTAATCCAGGGCCATGGAACCTTCATCCCGCCTCTCGATTTGGTGTGTACCAGAAGTGGTTTGCAACCTACTAGGCCGTATCCCTTGCAGGAAACAGTGGTAGTACGAGAAAGGAAGACGGACGGAAATCGACCGATTTATGTTGACACTGGGTCAACGATATGGCATAAGCCTGGCATGCTACAACACTGCCATCTTACCCATACTCATGCCAACTCATGGCCATGCAACAAGTTTCCAGCAACTCACGGATTTACCGAGCTCATTTGCCTCAATGCTCACGAGATAAACTATCATCGAAAATGCTCATGAACGTGCCATGATACAAAATATAATGCAAACATGCCCAGACACTCATCATGTCAAAAGTTCAAACTTTGCTTGCCTGGTTTGGAGTAGTCGGGGTCTAGCTCGGCGAAGTTCGCGGTTCCGTCACCTCCTTCGGTATCTACGGTAAACAAAATATACACGCGCTAACGTAAATACCGTGGGGTACAAAAATTTGATCCAAATTTTTTTTCAAATAAATATGATAAAAAACCAAACAAAAATTTGAAGAGGACAAAAAAAGAATCACTCAAAAATTCCTTTCTGTTAAAAAGTTATAAGGGTTTTAGCCCAAGGTCCCATCTGTAATGAAACAGAAAACTTCCAGGGGGCTTTGCAGAAAAATCCAGAAAAACGGTTCAGAGTGGAAGCGTATTTACCAAAGTACGCTTTCAGAAAACGATTCAAAAGAAACAAAAGAGAGGCTGACGGGCGGGTCCCACCGTCAGGTTTGAAATTTCAAACAAGGGAGTCGGGGCTCGTCGGCGCCCGAGAGCCGCAGTGGTCGCCGACGGCGATCCACGGCGAGGCAGGGAGATCGGGGAGTACCTCCGTGTTCAGGGCGCCATTCCGCGTCTGTGGGAGGTGGTGGTGGTCACCGGCGAGTACCACGTCGGCGGCGACGCTTGCTCCGGCGGACGGCGATTCGGACGGTCGTGTATCTTGCCGGAGAGAGCTACGGGGCCAAAATTGAGGTGGGGGTTATTCTACTAGAGGTGGTACGAGGCTACGGGCGAAAGTAGGGCGGCGGAGGAGCCCTCACCGGAGAGAACGATGTTGGAGCCCGAGGCAGACGGAGGTGGCCGGAGTCGAGGAAGAAAGGCCCCTCGAGTCCCCTCCAGTGGCTAGGCGGAGTCTGGTGAGGTGGTGGAGTCGTGTGGAGGCGAGAGCAAGCTCGGGGGGGCTATATATAGCCGACCGGAGTCGGTTGCCGTGAACGGATAAGTCCGGCGAGTTGATTATGGCGGCGCTGTTGCTGGACGGTCGGCTTAGGAGCTTGAGCATCGCCTAGGAGGAGTATTGGAGCCGTTCCCGTGTCCAACTCAGCACGGGAGGGCTGGTTACGGTCTGCCCTCGACGGAACGGCCGCACGGCCCGTCGGCGGCAGAGAGCGCGCTCTGCGCGTGCCAAGCCATGGTGACGGTGCCGCATGCGTGCGCTGGCAAGGAGGTGGCCACAGGGAGCCACCAGGACGCTTGGGCGGCGCTGAACGGTGTTGCGCCGCAGTTTTGCCCCTTGTCGCCGTTACGGTGGTGCAGCCGCCGCAAAGCACGCCAGCACAGGCGGGCCAGGGCGCCACCGACGCCAGGAACGCGCCAAGTGCTCGTGTGAAGCTCCAGACAAGAGGGATAGGCTGCGAGCAACGTGCCAAGGGCACTGTGGACTCGTGACTGAAGTTACTGACGGAGATAGACATTGAACTTCTAAATTTAACTGAAGATGAGCAGAAACAGTGCACGCAAGGTGTTCGGCAGAATGATTTAGGCATGTAGGGATTTTTCCTTGAGCTGGTTTTTGGTGGAGGGGCCTCTCATTGCATCTAGAGGCTGCCTGAATATTTGTGGAATTTTTGGAGAAGTGTCGATATGAATTTCACCAAATTAGGCAAATCTGGTCCAAACTTGCAGAGACTATAACTTGAAATTTTTGAACAGAAGAGGAGTGGATCTTGATAGTTCTAGGTTGTGGGTACCAAGGACTATCCAAGGGAGTTGGTCTGAGGTCAAAATTCAAATGCATTAAGGTACTTGCTTTGCAAATTACCTAGGCTCAAAATAATAGACATAAAAGATTTGGGAGAGGAAATAATTGAAATAAAATTCAGAAAATGGTTGAGCTTGTTGGAACAGAATGTATGGATTGCCCAAAGTGGAAGGAGATATATTTGGGAAGATTTTACCATGTGGTGTATGGCCAAAACATAAATGATCTCAAATATGGGAGAGGATGAAAAACTCCTAGAGTTTCTTTTTGAAAGAAAAATAAACTTCAAAAAAATTTCTTGGATCCTTGAGGAGAGAGAAATCAGAGGAAAAATTTAAAAACCAAACACCAGAGTTGAAGGAGATGCAAAACTAAAATATTTGCCAGAGGGAAAAAGCTTTTGAAAGAGATTTTTGGAAGGGTTTTGGTGACCTCCTTCAAGTCCAACAAAATTTTGAAGAAAACCAAAGGAAAAATTTTGGAGTGTCACTACACCTACCCCCTTAGGAAAAATCTCGTCCCCGAGATTCCAGTTGATCCTCAAATAATTGTGGGTGCTCCTCTCGAAGGAAATCCTCTCTTTCCCAAGTGGCTTCACTCTCGGTGTGGTTGCTCCACTGAACTTTGAAGAACTTTGGGGTTTTCTGTCGGGTTCTCCTTTCCGACTCTTCCAAGATTTTTATCGGATGCTCCCGATACGTAAGGTCTGGTTGCACGTCAATGTTTTTATGGGGTACCTGTTTCTCTGGGTTGCTTACGCACTTCCTCAATTGGGAGACGTGAAATACGTAGTGGATGTCGGATAATTCTTCGGGTAAGTCTAGCTGGTTGGCCACCGTGCCTCTTCGTGCTACTATGCAGAATGGTCCGATGAATCTTGGTGCTAGATTCCCTTTAATCTTGAATCGGTGTAGGCCTCTCATGGGTGATACTCGTAGGTACACAAATTCACCGGGTTCAAAATGGACTCCACGATGCTTCTGATCGTAATAACTCTTTTGTCGACTTTGGGCTGTCTTGAGTCGGTCCTCAATTACCTTGACTTTATCTTCACCTCTTTGAGCAGGTCTGGGCGAAGATATGACTGTGACGGTTTCCACCAATTTAGTGGGGTACGACATCTTCGTCTGTCTGAGCTTCAAATGGTGCCATTTGCAGGCTGGATGATAGCTGTTGTTATATGCAATTCTGCGTATGGTAAGCTCTCCTCCCAACTGGTCCCATAGGTGAGGCCACATGCTCTCAAAGATATCTTCTAGAATCTGGTTTACTCGCTCGGTCGCCCATCATGCTGGGATGGTATGCGGTCTCAATGCCACTGAGTTCCCAGAGCTTGTTGTAAGTGATCCCAAAACCGGAGACAATTGAGTGCCTCTGTCCGAGATTATTTTCTTTGGGACTCCATGTAGGCAAATGATACGGGAGAGGTAGAGCCTAGCAAGCTTCTGAGTGGTGTGTGTTGTCTTCACGGGGATGAAGTGTGCTACTTTAGTCAGTCTATCAGTGATGACCCATATGGCATCATGTCCGTGTCGTGACCGAGGTAGTCCAACAATAAAATCCATTCCACTCTCGTCCCATTTCCACTCGGGTATCTTATTTGGTTGCAACAGCCCGACCGGTTTCTGGTGCTCGGCCTTGATGCGTTGACAAGAGTCACAACATGCAATAAATGTGGCTATGTCTCTTTTTATACCGTGCCACCAAAATGTTTCCTGAAGATCTTTGTACATTTTTATTCCTCCAGGATGGATTGAATATGGAGCGGCGTGGCCTTCAGCCAGGATTTGCTGTTTAAGGCCATGGATATTTAGTACGCAAAGCCTATTTCCGTACCACAATATTCCTTGCTCATCAATAACAAATTCTGAGGCCTTGCCCAACTTCATCTTCCGTTTTATGCCTTCAATGCTGGGGTGTCCATGTTGAGCCTCTTTAACCTTCTCTACCAGGGTAGGCTGTAATTCTAAGTTCGACACACTGACTTCGGTGACCATCATCGATTGAGCTTTGCGAATTCCTGCTGGAATTCAGGTCTTAAGTTTGGCATCTTGTCGTTGTCCGGATGGGGTTCCGACTCGAGCATCGGCTACAACATTTGCCTTGCACGGTGGTAGTGGATTCCAACGTCATAATCCTTTACTAATTCCAACCAGCGTTGCTGCCGTAAATTCAGTTCTGGTAGTGTGAAAATATACTTGAGGCTTTTGTGGTCCGTGTATATTTCACAACGATTACCAAGTAAGAAATGTCTCCATTCCTTGAGTGCATGAATAACTGCTGCTAATTCCAGGTCATGTGTAGGATAATTTTCCTCATGCTTGCGAAGTTGTCTGGAAACATATGCGACAACCTTGCCTTCTTGCATTAGTACGCACCCGAGGCCCTTTCAAGATGCGTCACAAAATACCTCAAAATTTTTGTGTATATCCGCACAATTAGCACGGTGTCTTGTCGCCGCTTCCTCTTCAGTTCTTGGAAACTTTTATCGCAAGTTTCCGTCCATTCAAACTTCCCGTCTTTCTTGAGTAGTTGTGTCATTGGCTTTCCTATGGTGGAGAATCCTTCAATAAATCTCCGGTAGTATCCTGCCATTCCCAAGAAACTTCGTACATCCGTCACGCTGGCTGGTGGCTTCCAGCCAAGTATGGCCTTGACCTTTTCGGGTCTCTGGCGATACCTTCTTGAGTCAAGATCGTGGCCCGTAAAACCTACTTGCTTTAGCCAAAATTCACACTTGCTGAATTTAGCGTACAACCGATGTTTCTGAGTTCTCCTAGTACAATCCGAGATGTTCAGCGTGCTCTTACGGTGTTTTGGAGTATACCGAATATCATCGATAAATACCACAACAAACTTATCCATAAACTTCATGAATACTTTCTTCATGAGGTGAACAAAATATGCGGGGGCGTTTGTTAGTCCGAATGGCATTACGGTGAGCTCATACAATCCGTATCTGGAGGTGAAAGCGGTCTTGGGAATATCTTCGGTTCGCACTTTCAGTTGATGGTATCCCAATCTCAAGTCAATCTTTGAGAACACCTTGGCCTTAGCGAGTTGATCGAATAAATCATTTATTCGCGGCATCGGATATTTGTTCTTGATTGTGACCATGTTTAGCGCTCGATAGTCTATGCACAATCTCAGTGTTCCATCCTTCTTTTTGGCGAATAAAATTGGTGAACCCCAAGGTGAGGAACTGGCTCGTATGTACCCTTTTTCCAATAATTCCTTTATTTGCTTCTTCAGTTCTACCAATTCGGATGGTGCCATTCTGTACGGTTTCTTGTATATGGGAGCGGTTCCGGGTGCTAGCTCAATGCTGAATTCAATCTCTCTATCTGGTGGCATGCCTGGTAGTTCTTCGTGGAATACATCTGGAAATTCACACACTACTGGCACTTTGCTCAATTCAGAAATATCTACCTTGTTCAATCTCGGTTGCCGGCATATTTTTCTTTCCTTGGCTGAAACCTTTATGGTCTTCCTGTGGTGATGGGTGAGAATTATAGTCCTGTTGAAGCAGTCAATAAAACCTTTGTTGGTAGTTAACCGATCCATCCCTAACATGACATCCAGTCCTTTATTTTCCAACACGATAAGATTTATGGAAACTTCAACCCTTCAAACTCGATAACCACACCACGCAATAATTCGGGTAACTTGCTTAATTCCGGGGACGTGACGATCATAGATTTTCCCAAGGAAGCATCAAAAATTATTTTGCAAAGCAAAACTTTTCAAACGAATGAGTGAGAAGCTCGAATCAAACAAAACCATGGCAGGTATTGTGTTGACAGGAAACGCATCGAGTCACGATATCTGGGGCATTTTGTGCTTCCTCTTTGGTCACGTGGTTCGATGACCCTTCCCGTGGTTGTTATTTGGGTTGAAATTGTTGCGCTTTGGCGCCAATTATTGCTTCCGTTGTTCGGTTTTGGGGTCGAGTTCCTTGGCTTGGGGCACTTGCTTGGCATAGTGCCCTTCTTCTCCACAAGCGTAACAGTAACGCCTTGGGCGATATGTGAACTCCTTGTCCCTTGCGTGGAAATTCTTGATTGGGCGTGAGACGCTTGTCGTGGGTTTGGGTGTCCAGTTTTTATGAACATCTGTCTTGCTGCGGTGGTTGCGGGTGTGTTTGGACTGGTCCCTCTTCCGCTTGCGGAAATCTTCTAGGCTGCGTCTCTCATTTTCCAAGGTAATGGCCTTATCCACCAGCGTCTTAAAATCTGGAAATGTGTGTACGACCAATTGACATTTAAGCGCGGGTGTCAGACCGTCTAGGAACTTCTCCATCTTTTTGTTTTCTGACATACGTTCCTCGTTGGCGTAGCGAGATAGCAGGGTAAACTGACTGTTGTATTCTGACACTGTCATTGTTCTTTGCTTGAGGTCATCAAATTATCTCTTTTTGATCTTCATAAGACTCTTAGGAATATGTGCCCCACGAAAACCTTCTTTAAATTCCTCCCATGATATATTATTTTCGTTGGGGTGCATGTGTAGGAAATTTTCCCACCATGATGCGGATGCTCCAAAGAGATAGTGCGGAGCGTAAAGCACTTTCTCAAGATCTGAACATCGGGCAATGATTAATTTTCTCTCCATGTCTCAAGCCAGTCCTCGGCTTCAAGAGGTTTGTCGGTGTGAGAAAATGTTTGGGGCGTGTCTTCAGTAGCTCGATAATTTTGATTGCTGCTGATATCGCCCACGGTGATTTCCCATATTGATGACTTGGTTCAGTATTTCTGATGTTCCTGCTGACTTTGTTCATAAAGACGGCACATTTGGGAAAGTGTCGTTTCACCGTCCTGCTGACTTGTCTGTCCCTGTATGAAATTGTTGCCAGGGGTGTGCCATAATTTTCCTCTGTCGGAGTTGGCATGGAGCGCGTCCAAGGACGAGACATAGTTCACTCTGGGATATATTTGAAACACTCATAAGAAGAGAAATTGAGCCGCAAAACCAATAAATTCAAGAAGATGCAAAAGTTGCAAATGCTCCAAGATTTTTCGAGAGAAAATACGCTTATGCATGGAGAAGGACTGTTCATTACATATCTTACACGCAAGCAGTAATTATACAATCGTCACTCAGGATATGTGTACATAAATCCTGACATGTTATTTAGTCTAGTGCACTTCTCCGCATCCTACATGATGCACAAACAAACTACTTCTCACAGCCTATTTACATATAAACATATCAAACAAGTCGGTACATCGCAAGGCTGCTAAGCGTTTAGTCGGAGATGGTAAGGATTTCCTTGGCCTGCCAAGGGTGAGGCGTAGAGAGGTGGGGACTCAACCTCCTCTGCGGAGATAGGCTCAGACGCGAGGCGCTCGCTGGAGTTGGTGGAGCAGGTGCCTGTCTTGGGACAACTCGAATCTGAGCGGGCACAAGGGGTGGTGCAGAACTAACCGGAGTAGGCGCAATGGCGTGGTTCAACTCCTCCGTGGTAGGCAGGCGACGAGTAGCGGTGCGAGCAGCAGGAGCAAACGATGCTGATGACGAGGCGAAAGTCGCTGGCGGTCTGCGCGCAGGAGCTCCCTCCTGTTGGCGGCACAGCCATGGACTGAGTCCATGCGGGCAGCTACAAAGTCGTACACCAGGTTGTCGAAGGCTGCCTCCAAAGCCCGGAGATACTCGATGAGCATCTCAAAAGCTTCGTCCCGTTCTCCTCTGGGGCAAGAGAACGCGTAGTGGCACGTGTATGGCACGTGACATGGCAGGTAGCGGTAGCGAAGAGTCTTCATCGAAGGAAGGATATCCCTGAGACGAGCTATCGCCTCTCGGGCTGCCATCTGCAGTGCATGCTTCTCTGTGGGCATGGCTCTCCCCACGAACCGGTAGCGCTCAACTCGTCCTCTCTTGAATTCCACCGCGGCTTGGTGCATGGTTAGACGGTCGTTAACCTTGTGCCGAGAGAGAGAAAGATGGCGCTATCTGGCCCCATCGCGACTTGGGCGATGAAGGAGAAAGCTTGACGAACCCATCGGGCATGTTGGCGAACATCTGCGACTTCGCGATCGTTGCCGCCATCTACAAAAGTAGGCAAAAGTCCTGAGTAGTCAAATCATAAATTTATCTTGACCGTCGAAATTGTCTACATTTGTGAAAAAATAGCTCTATTATGCTAATAACGGATTAGCGATCGCACCTAGTGGCTTCCTACAGTCAGCCTGGCTCTGGTACCAAGCTTGTCACGACCGGTTTTTTTCAATAAAAATATTTATTGAACAACCGACCTATGAAGTCCAATATGAGGAAAATCCTTCATACCGGTAGACAAAACTTTGATATAATAAGCCAGTAGCATTACAATATTAGAGGGGTCGGACTGAAGATGCCCAACCAATTATTACAAACACGCCGATAATTAAACATAGTGGCGGATATGACTCAAAGGTGTGGGGTGGAAATACTACTGACTCGAGATATGAGTGGTTGGCGGAATAACACAGCGGGGTGGTTAATAAGTCTACTGCACCGGCGACTCATCGAGCGTCGAGGTGAGGCTTGATGAATTTATTTGGGTAGCGGAAGCGGATATATCAGAAAGACTAATCCAGGGGTCGCACGAGACTGACTGGGATTCCTCTAGGCGTCAGACTCGCTATCGAATTCTTCATCCATGAGATCGCAACCGTCGACAAGATCCGCCAAATCAACAAGCCGGTGAGTACTTTGAAAGTACTACATAAGACAGTTCGGACAAAAGATATAACAAATGAATGCATGAATGAGTCATGATTAATTTTAACAATGCTCAAATAAATCAGTATAGCAAAATATAAATGAGAAGGGAATCGGCGGTAGTCCGCTCGAAAACCCAAAGAAGGATAAACTCAAAACCGATCGAGTGTCTGAAGTGACTCCTCGAAGGGTGAAAATAAGTAAAACATGCCACAATCGGGCGTCTGGGCGACACCTCATAAAGGGCTTATATTGAAATAAAAATACATGCGTGCATGATCGGACGTCGGGCGACATCACGAAAAGGGCTTATAGTAAAAGTAAATAATAACGATGCATGATCGGACGTCTGAGCGACATCACGTAAAGGGTTTATAATGAAAATATATAACAACAATGCATGATCGGACGTCGGCGACATCGCGAAAAGGGCTTATAACGAAAATAAATAACAACAATGCAGCGATCGGACGTCTAAGCGACATCGCGAAAGGGCTTATAATGAAAATATATAACAACAATGCAGCGATCGGACGTCTGAGCGACATCGCGAAAGGGCTTATAATGAAAATAAATAACAACAATGCATGATCGGACGTCTGGTGACATCCCGTAAAGGGCTTATAATGAAAATAAATAACAACAATGCCGCAGTCGGACGTCTGAGCGACATCGCAGAAAGGGCTTATAATAAAATTAAATAACAACATTGCCGCAGTCGGACGTCTGAGCGACATCGCAGAAAGGGCTTATAATTCAATATTCATAACTGACAAGATATAGTGCTCACGGAAAATATTCATCACAAGACAATAAGCGGGTTAGTCCGTTCACAGGAAAGTAAACATTTAATACTCAAATGGTTCTCAGGAGTTTCTTTCACTGAGAATGACACTTGACAAGATGAGATGATCACGATACTTGGACATGAATAAGATCAATTCAAGAATTTTGACTCTGCAGAGTTTGTACCAAAATTGTCCACAGCCAACGGATTTCCGTAGTCACGAAGGACTAGTTCCGTTTACGGTATTTCAGAGGAAACACGACTAGCTAGTACACACCCATCATACCTCACATTGCTAGTAATCACCCTAGACAGCGTTTAAGAAAAACTTTGAGACGGGGAGATCACAATCTCGAATAGCATGGGATCAAATTTATATACGCGCGCTCTAAGGGTGCCCCTCTCGGTCCCAACCGGAAACACCCATGCCCCTGACCGATGAAAGGCTTTAATCCAGGGCCATGGAACCTTCATCCCGCCTCTCGATTTGGTGTGTACCAGAAGTGGTTTGCAACCTACTAGGCCGTATCCCTTGCGGAAACAGGTGGTAGTACGGAAAGGAAGACGGACGGAAGCTGACCGATTTATGTTGACATTGGATCAACGATATGGCATAAGCCCGCATGCTACAACACTGCCATCTTACCCATACTCATGCCAACTCATGGCCATGCAACAAGTTTCCAGCAACTCACGGATTTACCGAGCTCATTTGCCTCAATGCTCACGAGATAAACTATCATCGAAAATGCTCATGAACGTGCCATGATACAAAATATAATGTAAACATGCCCAGACACTCATCATATCAAAAGTTCAAACTTTGCTTGCCTGGTTCGGAGTAGTCGGGGTCTAGCTCGGCGAAGTTCGCGGTTCCGTCACCTCCTTCGGTATCTACGGTAAACAAAATATACACGCGCTAACGTAAATACCGTGGGGTACAGAAATTTGATCCAATTTTTTTTCAAATAAATATGATAAAAAACTAGACAAAAATTTGAAGAGGACAGAAAAAGAATCACTCAAAAATTCCTTTCTGTTAAAAAGTTATAAGGGTTTTAGCCCAAGGACCCATCTGTAATGAAACAGAAAACTTCCAGGGGGCTTTGCAGAAAAATCCAGGAAAACGGTTCAGAGTGGAAGCGTATTTGCCAAAGTACGCTTTCAGAAAATGATTCAAAAGAAACAAAAGAGAGGCCGACGGGCAGATCCCACCCGTCAGGTTTGAAATTTAAAACGAGGGAGTCGGGGCTCGTCGGCGCCCGAGAGCCGCGGTGGTCGCCGGCGGCGATCCACGGCGAGGCAGGGAGATCGGAGAGTACCTCCGTGTTCAGGGCGCCATTCTGCGTCTGTGGGAGGTGGTGGTGGTCACCGGCGAGTACCACGTCGGCGGCGACGCTTGCTCAGGCGGACGGCGATTCGGACGGTCGTGGATCTTGCCGGAGAGAGCTGCGGGGCCAAAATTGAGGTGGGGGTTATCCTACTAGAGGTGGTACGAGGCTACGGGCGAAAGTAGGGCGGCGGAGGAGCCCTCACCGTAGAGAACGATGTCGGAGCCCGAGGCGGGCGGAGGTGGCCGGAGTCGAGGAAGAAAGGCCCCTCGAGGCCCCTCCAGTGGCTAGGCGGGGTCTGGTGAGGTGGTGGAGTCGTGCGGAGGCGAGAGCAAGCTCGGGGGGGCTATATATAGCCGGCCCGAGTCGGTTGCCGTGAACGGATAAGTCCGGCGAGTTGATTACGGCGGCGCTGTGGCTGGACGGTCGGCTTAGGAGCTTGAGCATCGCCTAGGAGGAGTATTGGAGCCGTTCCATGTCCAACTCAATGCGGGAGGGCTGGTTACGGTCGCCCTCGACGGAACGGCCGCACGCCCGTCGGCGGCAGAGCGCGCTCGCTGCTGCGTGCCAAGCCACGGCGACGGTGCCGCATCGCAGGCGCTGGCAAGGAGGTGGCCACGCGAGCCACCAGGGCGCTTAGGCGGCGCCCGAACGGCGTTATACCGCAGTTTTGCCCCTGCCGCCATTATTGTGGTGCAGCCGCCGCAGCACGCCGGCCTTGAGCGGCGGGGGCGCCCCACGCCAGAACGCGCAAGCGCTCGTGTGAAGCTCCGGACAAGAGGGATAGGCTGCGAGCAACGTGCCAAGGGCACTGTGGACTCGTGACTGAAGTTACTGACGGAGATCGAGACTGAAGTTCTGAATTTAACTGAAGATGAGCAGAAACTGTGCACGCAAGGTGTTCGGCAGAATGATTTAGGCATGTAGGGATTTTTCCTTGAGCTGGTTTTTGGTGGAGGGGCCTCTCATTGCATCTAGAGGCTGCCTGAATATTTGTGGAATTTTTGGAGAAGTGTAGATATGAATTTCACCAAATTTGGCAAATCTGGTCCAAACTTGCAGAGACTATAACTTGAAATTAAGAAGAGGAGTGGATCTTGATAGTTCTAGGTTGTGGGTACCAAGGACTATCCAAGGGAGTTGGTTTGTGGTCAAAATTCAAATGCATTAAGGTACTTGCTTTGCAAATTACCTAGGCTCAAAATAATAGACAGAAAAGATTTGGGAGAGGAAATAATTGAAATAAAATTCAGAAAATGGTTGAGCTTGTTGGGACAGAATGTATGGATTGCCCAAAGTGGAAGGAGATATATTTGGGAAGATTTTACCATGTGGTGTATGGCCAAACCATAAATGATCTCAAATATGGGAGAGGATGAAAAACTCCTAGAGTTTCTTTTTGAAAGAAAAATAAACTTCAAAAAAATTTCTTGGATCCTTGAGGAGAGAGAAATCAGAGGAAAAATTTAAAAACCAAACACCAGAGTTGAAGGAGATGCAAAACTAAAATATTTGCCAGACGGAAAAAGCTTTTGATAGAGATTTTTGGAAGGGTTTTGGTGACCTCCTTCAAATCCAACAAATTTTTGAAGAAAACCAAAGGAAAAATTTTGGAGTGTCACATTGTTTCCCACGCGGAGGGGAGTACGACTGAACGAGGGTTTACTGGTTCGTCTGACGTCGGCGGAGAATAACAACAGGTGTGGGTGAGTAGAGGGATGGCTAGGCCAGCGATGGGAGTACGGTGGGGCGGTGAGGCCTGCGCGGCAGTACAGCCGGCCGTGGGGAGGAGGGAGCAGGCGGTCCCTTGGCGCTTGTTTGAGCGGGGAGCAGGAAGAGCAGAGATTGAAGAATCCGGACGGCCGTTGGATGGCCATCCAACGATCCTTTGCTTGTCGTCAACCTTTTTTAGGAAATCCTCAAATCTGTGGAAAACAGCATACAACCCATCTTCCATTATTTCTAATAATTTATAGCCCAGTTGCTAATTCTTAAGGTTTTTTTTGGAGCCCATATTCTTTTTGTTAGCATTACAGCCCATACTTTGGCCATGGTTAAAAAATTATACAAAATTTTGCATATTTTGGTGCGGTCCGAACTGTTTTTAATCCCGAAATTTTGACTCACATTCAAACTGATTTTAAAAATAAATGTATATCAATATAAAATCCAACAAATTCTCCACGCATAAAAATTAATGTAATTTAAAATCTTGAAATAAGAAAAAGATATTTGAAATTAATTGCCGGTTTGATGTGTTTTAAAAATGTACAACCCATTTTTCATTACTGATGGGCCATTTTCTTGGCCAGCCGAATGAAAGCTCTCCTCGTCTTGAAAGATTTGCAGCCCAACAGGCCTGACAAAGCGACTTACTTGGCAAATAACAAAAAAAACTTGGCAAATAATAAAAAAACTGGGTTGTGGCCGTGGACCCAGCTGTCAGCCTCTCCACGTACAGTACTCTTCCGATGGAAGTCGTTCCTTGACCATGTTGACCACGCCGCACGGAGAGCACCACGGCGGTGGACGACTGCGAGGCCTAGGAAGGGGACGACGCGGAGCCGGGGAAGAGGCGGCAGTGGAAGCCCGCGCAGAGAGGAGTACGAGGGTTCACTGGTTCGGCTGCGGTGTGATGCTGCCGTCGCCGCAGGGCCTGGCCAGCGATGGGAATAGTAGGGGGCGATGAGGCCTCCGCGGCAGCATAGCCGACCATGGGAGGCAGGAGCATGAGGCACGACCGGCGCTGGTTTGGGCGGCTGGAGCAAGAAGACCAGAGGTTGAAGAAGCACTACGGCTGTTGGATGGACATCGTACGGTCACTGGAGCTAGAATCGTTCATATTGACTAAGTTGACAAAGCTCCTCGTCCCCGTCAACTTAGTAGGCCCACAAGTTAGCCTCCCACCAAGGTGGGTCGCAGCTAGCAGGGGGAGTATTCACTTTTTTGTGCGTAATAAGGAGGCACTTCCGGTGGGTCCGAGCTGACAGCGGGGGGGGACGTTTTTTTCGCGAAATACGGTGGCCCGTTAGGTGGGTCCCAGCAGTCAGGGGGCAAACGTTTTTTTGCAAAATTCGGTGTCCCGTCCAGTGGGTCCCTGCTGTCAGTTGGAGGAATCATTATTTTCAGCGTAATAAGGAGGCACTTACTTGCTGCGGCCGTGGACCCAGCTAAGACTCTCCACGTATAGTATACTTCCGATGGAAGTCGTTCCTTGACCATGTTGACCTCGCCGCGTTTCGTTGCATGCATGCGTCCATGGGCGTGGTGTGTTCCCACTGTCAGCCTCTCATGTACAGTCATCTTCCAATGAATCTCGGTTGTTGACCATGTTGACCACACCGTGCAGCGCACCAGATCGGAACGACCGGAGATGGGGAAGGCAGGCGATGGAGTCCCGATGATGGAAGGGTGGGAAACTTCATTTGGTTGGTCTTGGCGGCAACACGATCGCGGTGCACGGAGACAGGAGCAAAACGAGAGGTTGAAGAAGGAGCACGGCTGTTGGATTAACATCCAACGGTCCAGCTGCTAGAATCATTTGTTGATTAAGTTGACAAAGCCGTGCGTACCGTCCGCTTAGCGAGCCCACAAGTCACCACAAAATCGACGGGTCCCGGTATCAGCAACGGATGAATAATTTTTTCGCAAAACAAGGAGGCACTTCCTTCCGTGCGAAGATACAGCCGGTGGGTCCCAGCTGTCAGGTGGAGGAGACATTTTTTTCAACTTAATAAGGAGGAACTTTCCTTGCGTGCGACCATGGACCTCGTGGGTCCCAGCCGTCAGGCTCTCCACGTATAGTCCTCTTCCGATGATTCTCGTTTGTTGACCACGCCTCACCGAACACAGCAAGGCGCTGGACGATGGCGAGGCCCCGGACGGGAACGACTCGGAGATGGGAAAACGTGGCAGTGGAGTCGCAGATTGAGAGGAGAAGGGTTATAACTGGTTCTGTTGCGGCGTGGGGCTGTAGTCTGTGGAGAATAACAGAAGGTGTCGAGGGGTGGAGAGATAGCCTAGCCGGCGGTGGGGTAGCGCTTCG
Source organism: Aegilops longissima (assembly GCA_021605205.1). Taxonomy (NCBI): domain Eukaryota; kingdom Viridiplantae; phylum Streptophyta; class Magnoliopsida; order Poales; family Poaceae; genus Aegilops; species Aegilops longissima. Next base: position 461,375,217 of record CM038682.1, on the reverse strand, counting down.
CAGGGATGCGTGCTAAGCAGAGCCGCTAGCCGCCGGAGCCCGGACCAGGCGGTCCCGGCGACACTGGAGGAAGAAGACGAGAGATAGAAGGTGCATGCAGGCCGTTGGATATAAATCCAATGGTTGTGGATGACACAATCATTTGTTGACCAAGTTGACAACGCCCTGCGTAGGCTTCGACCTATTTGCCCACATGTCAACCTGCAAAAATGTGGCATATATTTAACCCATGTTTTCTAGAATGTACAGTCCATTTGCTAGGCTGGGTGAACAAATAATTTCACGTCAATCAGGCCCATTTATATTTTCTAAGAAATCCCAGCCCATTTGCGCTTCCTTGAAATACACGTATTAGGTGGGCTCGTTATATATATAATGTTATGTTAGAAGGAGCAATTAATATCAAAGAATAAACCGGAGAGGCACATTATATATATATATATATATAATTAAGAAATTAGCGAGTTATTTCTCAAAATAAAAATGAGCGTTATTATTAAATTGGTCCTTAAAATCTTCGCAAGCTTTTATGCATAATCACCAGGATTTTCCTTGCTCGTGAGTCAAAAACAACCAGGATTTTCCGTTAAACATTTACTTTTATAAGTTAATGACACGTGGGATGTTTTTATAATGTATATATAAGTCTCTGTAAAATATAGGATAATAGTAATAATATAAATATATATAATGTGGTTAGAAGGGAAAACATAAATTGGACACAACATTACTTTTATAAGAGACCTGCGTTTTATACCCGACGGTAGGCATACTAACAAGTTCACACACAAACACAGCAGAAAAGGTAAACATTCATATCAAACTCAGGTTCACAGGACACGTTCATATTCATAGCCAACATTCACTATCAACAACTCAAAAGATTCATATATACACAAGCTCAAAGATATCTATGCATCCAAATGATTGATAGATCACACGACAATATTCATACATAATTCACAAAAAGATTCAGATATACACATGTTCAGTATGTTTATGCATCCAAATGATTGAGATCATAGCCAATATGATCCATGGACAAACTTTAATTACCTAGGGTACAGACTGGTAAATGGTGTTCAATCGGAGGTACTTCTTGCTAAAATTAGTTCTTGTACGAGTAAACTTTTGAGTACATAAGAGGCAACACAGATAGTCTGAACTTTGCTTGTAGGTTTATCCTCAAATAGTGGCCTCGTGCCGAGGGAGGTTTGAGCAACTTGGCCACTACTTTCATCCAACTAGTTTACTGGCTCATCTTGGTCATGTATCTCGCCAAAATTCTACATTGCAGACGAGAAAGGAGGCGGTTGAGAAAATGAACCACCCAATTTATTGTGCAGTTCAACTGAAATGGAGCATCCTTGGCGTGCAGACTGATTAAGTGCCAGATGAATATACGGGTCAACCAACTTGTCTGGAATCTTTAGACTCCATGCCATATAGTTCGCTACCATATGTGCCGATAACCAACCGGCACAAGTTGGGACCAAAGACTGGACTGCGTTTTCTAGGCTATGCACCAAGCAATATTTTTGGCGTTCACTCTCCTAATACTTGGAGTTTGAAAATTGGTTGACGCCAGTTGATACTCGAATGAATATAGGCACTTCTTGTCAACATCGATGCTTGTCTAAGTGAACTTTGGAGTACATAGCAGCAGCATAAGTACCTGTCCATCTGATCATTTTGTGCAGTTCTACTGAAATCACCCGATGTAATGATTTGCCTGCAAGTTCAGGCTCCAAATTACTCCTTTATGAAATCGGCAAACAGTAGCACAATACCAAATTACCAATACATATGATAGGAACAATAATCTGGATAAAGACCAGTACCAACCTGTGTGAGGTAGCATATCAATTACTATTTCCTTTGACTGGACGTCGAGATAAGCCAAGCGACTGACAACAAAGGAAGAAAGCAAGCAGAGATTAGCGACTGACAGGAAAGGACGGAAGCTGTCGAGGCAATGAAGCACCCAAAGTTTTTGTGCAGTTCCACCAAAATCGAGCATCCATGTTGGCACATATATTGAGTGAGATTACTGTAATAGTGGGACTAGTTGATTAAACATACACTAACAAATAGAAGCACCCTCATTATCTTAATGGGTAAAGTTAGCAACATAGTAGTCTTGCTTAAAGAGAGGTATTAGTTTATTTAATCAGTGCCAATTAGCTCAACTCAACACTCAAAGCATTGCCATTTATCATAGGTTGCAAAACTTAAAAGTGCAAAGATAAAGGAGTTTATCATGACAAGAGTACGATACAAATAGAGATGACAACAAACTAATATGGATGAAGGCCTTAGGCCTGTACCAACTGAGAAAAAAGCTTATTCATGTAGTCCCATAAGAGATGATAAAGCACTCACTTTGGAATCACACAATAGTATATATTTTGTGCACTTCAAATGTATGGTTGAAATCACTCTTGTTTACCGATCTGAGATTATATCGAAGATTATCAAGAACTTCCAGCAGAGTTAAAGCACTTGGCTGGGATACAGTTCATTGTATTGTCTTGTGTAGTTCCACTAAAATGTATGATTGGCACAACATGATCCCTGTTTGCAGAAGTAGGAACAAGGTGAAACCTTCATTAACTTAGTGAGAAAGGATAGGAAGACATTAGCATATTACTCAAACAGTAGCATCAAATTCATGATGGACAATACGCAAAACATTGCCTCATCGAACCAATGCAATAAATTGACATGCAAAACAATAGCAATATTATGTCATGACACTAATAATATTCCCTCCCTGCTCCACCACATGATTCACCTCCATAGACAAACATTCACATGTACATAATTCAGCATAGGGTCCTACTAAAGATTTGTTTAACTCCAACAGGAAAATTAGGCAGTAATAAATTAGCGGTACTTAAGTACTCCTAATTATTTAGGTGAGACAGCAGAACTGGAAGGGCTCCCTGGAGGATCGTCTCACATGTAAGGTAGTCATTGCCGGAGCCCTTGAATAGCCTCGACTGAGGCCTCTGGCTTCAGCAAGATCGCCTTGGCACTGTTTATTCTTCTTCTTCTTCCTCTTCATGCTCTGTTTCTCTTTCTCCTCACCTGTTGGTGAAACCAAGTAAATGATTGGCCTTCTAATTCAGAATTGGTTTTGTCAGTGAGGGAGTACAAGTGTACTAGTAAAAAACAGCATTATTTTCTCATGGCAGTCGGAAAATAGAGATGAACACATGCATTAAATATCATTCTTACCTAAAGGAAGGTTATGGCGCCAATATGGATGATGAGGATTGGAACAGAGATCTCCCTTTGTGCAGTTCCACCAAAATGAACCAACTGTTCCATTCTGACATTCCAGTTAAATAGCACAAAAGTCACTTCTTTTAAGAAGAGTTTTGTGCAGTGCACCAAAAGGTCACAACAGCAACCAGGTGAATTGGATATCCCTGTTCGCACAAAAAGGCATAGAGGAAACAGTTAGAGTCTCGAACAATTACAGGCAAAAACATTTGGCTAAACTTGTCAGAGTCTCAAAACAATTACAGGCAAAAACAGTGGCATGGCTTCATTTTTACCAGGGACATTATATTAAGAACAACTAAGGCTGCGTTCGGTTCACAGGTTTGGTGCATGATTTTCGTAGGAACACAATTCCTACGGTATTCTTTCCCTTCCAATTGTTCGGAACACAGGAAAGGTGATTAGTGTTTCATGGGAAAGCTGGTCTGGTAGTATTGATTCCATCAGATTACAAACATCCACACGCTGCTCCACCTGCTGGAGGCGCTCGCTGCCATGTGTTAGACAGGTTGCTGTTGGCAGCCGCTCGCTGCCATGCGTTAGACAGGTTGCTGTGCTGTGTTTGCTCGAATAAAAAAATCAACCTATGTGAGGTACGTGAGGTGAGGACAAGAGTAGTCACTGTGCAGCTGAATAAACAAATAGCATCTCATACTGCCAAGCATGCTACTCTAAAAATACAAATCTGTACATTTCGTAGTCCATCCGAACACATTCTCTTGAGAGTTTCCTCCGGTTCGCTGTTCCATAGTTTTATACCTACATTCCTTTCCTATTCCGGTCCTCTTTTCTGCCCCTTTATTCCGACCGGAGCCTAAATATTTGGTATAAGGGCATGGGACAGTGGGTGCACCAGCAGTACATCACCATGTACGTAAACAGGGGCATAAAGTGGTGATTCATAGTTTGTTGCCCCGAGAAACAAACATCCAAGAAACATATCTGGGTTGGTCCCATTTTTGTTCACTCTAGCCACCTACTCCTATGTGTGGATAGCAAATCTAGTCCTGGTCATACCACTGTGTACAGCGTTACCCCTATATTTCCCTTTTCGACCAAGAGACCGGTTGGATGACCAGTCTGTACTACTTTCATCCTCTTTCCTTCCTCTTTGTACCAAGTCCAATGTACATAATAAATTCCCCCACCCCCACTTTATTTCAATGACAAGTATTTTCGGACGGAGGGAGTACAAGATTCGACTCCATGAAGTAGCTTTACCTCTAACAATAGAAAAAAATAGGTGACGTTGGACCATCCGATCGAGAGGGGCCGAGAGGTAGAAAATGATGCACATGCAGCGACGTAGCGAGCTGGGGAAGTAGAGCTAAGGCGGTTTCGAACGAAGATATACCTGAAGGTCGTCGGAATGTGGATAGGTGGGCGGAGGAGGCGGATCCGCCCACGAGCAGCAGAAGGATCGGAGGACCTCCAGCGCCCGCCTCGGCCGAGATAGCAGTGCGACCGGTGGTGGGTCTCCTCCTCGCTGTCGACGACAGCCTAAACGCTGCCCTCCTCCCTTCCCGGCGGGGGGATACATCCGGATCTGTAACCAGCGGTGAGGATAGAAAGCCAGTGTTTTTTGAAGGGAGAAAGATAGTGTTACTACCCCTATCTTGTTTAGATCTGGAAAGGATGAGAGTGTGTGAATAGAGCAGCCCTAGCAAGCAAGCGCGGAGGCTCCGGCCTATATATAAGTAGTGGGGTAGTTTTCCTTTTTCACTCCATCAAAACAATCGTTTAAAATTGTGTACTACTCCTACATGTCAGGTCGCGGTTTTTTTAGCTGTTGATTGTTTTTTGAGATAGCTACCCGCTTGTTCCAAGTGGTGTTACGGTGTGCAACTGGCACTTTGTATCGTTCATGTCTGGTACTACAAGTCCCTCCATTAGATGAACAACCACCCCCTCATAAAAATTGTGAACAAGCCCACGGCTAAAATTAGCGGAAACGTGGGTTGCCCCAACATGCATTATTATTTATATTTTCTACTCCCTCCGTTCCTAAATATAAGTATTTTTTATTATCCACACCTAAGACAAGATTTTTTTTATTAGCAGTGAACCCCACATGTCATAGACAAAAAAATTGTTGGAAGATTCCCTTAGGCAAGCCAAAGTGTGTCTAACAATTTGAGCAACTCAGGTTAGGCAAGTGTGGGAAAAATAATGTGGCAACATAAGACAAACATAGTCACAATCCAAACAGCCCCGTAATTTTTTGTGACATGCATGAAAATTTGGTTAGTTAAATTTATAGTCAAAATTTGGCAAGGTGCATCAAATAAACACATGCAAGTATCAAAAGGAAAGTCACGGCATGCATGCATGCGTTGTACTCCCTCCGTTTCCAAATATAAGTCTTTTTAGAGATTGCAACACGTGACTACATACAAAGCAGAATATGTCTACTCCTACAGAGTATGAAGTAGCCCATTTGAAATGTGTAAAAAGACTTTTATCGAGTGCAGTGGTTTGATGTGTCGCGTCAACTTGTACAAGACCGAGAAATTTGATTACTATGATGCCCTCTCCCTCGCGGACGAGCTCCGGTGCCTTAACTGCACCTGCCTTTGGCTGCATGACAGGTGGGCCAACCACCTGTTGGGCCCACCTGTCATAGACGCAAAGGCAGGAGCAGTAAGTAGAAGCTTTCGCTACACGCTATATCTCCCGCACGAGGTGGACGGACATGCAGCAGTGGATTCGATAATGTAGAAGTAGGAGTAACATCATTGTTCGTCTTCTCGAAGAGGCGAAGAGCCAAGCGCAAACCGAACATGGCAGTTGCAAACGCTCGCGTGGTGCGGTTCCTTGGAGTACTAGCCAGGCTCTTGCATGAGACAAAATTGCTACTCCCTCCGTTCCTAAATAATTGTCTTTCTAGAGATTTCAACAAGTGACTACATACGGAGCAAAATGAATGAATCTACACTTTAAAACATGTCTACATACATCCGTATGTTGTAGTCCATTTGAGATGGCTAGAAAGACAATTATTTGGGAACGGAGGGAGTATTGTTTAACAATTAAACACCATTATCCATTGGTTGATACTCATTCTGCATAGGTCCACGCGCTTAGCACCGTTTCCTCCTGGGGTCACCAATGTTTATTTGCTAATTAATAGTATTCCATGCAATGAACTAGCCATTGCAAGTCATTAAAAGCATGCACACCTCTCATCTCTTATTGGTTGATACGTATGTCAAGAAACAAGAAACAAGGTAGAAATTAATGCACCGCGCCTAAGTGTTTTGGGACTATTTGGTTTTCGTAAGATGACTTTCTAGAGAGGAAGTAGTATAGACCTGTAAACCGGAAAGGAGTATTTGCCTTTCTAGAGATTTCAACAAGTGACTAGACTACACCGTGTGCAGTACCCCCTCCCTTCCGGTTTATAGGGCTCAAATCTCAAATCTCATGAACCAAGGCATTTTGCGATTGGAGGAATGTACTGTATCTCATACTTTACAAAACTACCCTAATTAAACTCATGCATTAATTACGTAGTTCTCTCGTTTTCCTCTCCGCCTTGGTCGCGGTGCACAATATTGAGCACTCCTATATGACTAGCCGCTCGATCTACATGCAGGACATTTCAAAGCATCCGGGCTCGCGTGCCATCCACCAAATCACAGCGAGGTGCTACAGTCGAGACTCACCTGTCACCCCGGTGTGGCCGTCATGACCCGTCATATCACAAAACCCACACCTTCAGCAGTGGTAAGGTGGCCTCCAAGTTGGACTGGACGAAGCAACCATCATTTCATTGGAATGCTTGTTCAAGCCATTTCTTCCCTTTCTTGAAGAAAACCTCACTCCAGGCTACTCACTTCTGCCATTTTTCTTCTCTACCGACGAAGGAAAGGTGGGAGAATCAGTTATGCTGCTATATTTTCATTCCAATAATCTTCTTTTTGCGAAGCACCGACCGATTCTCACATCCTATTCTTTTCCCGTTTTCATTGCGGTTGTGGTTTCCTTTCGATTGCTTTTTGTTTGTCAGTTCATTTATGGATCCTGGAGCACTAGGCAAAGAGTTGCCAGTGGACAACCCACTGGAGACAGAGATCTCCCAGAAGCGAGCATTGACCAACGAGTTGACCATGTTGGCTGGCCAACCCATGGAGACAAAGAAATCCAAGAAACAAGCACTGGCCAAAGAGTTGAGGACGTTGGCGGACGAACTCCTTAAAGAAAGTTGGAAGAACAGCAAGGGCCCCACAGTGCCTACCCCAGGAACTCTGATTGCCACCGATATGAGGCTCAAGACCGAGTTTGAGGAGATAGTCGCCGTTGAGAGCGGATTCCCCAGCAAGGTGATGGCCCCATCGAGGACGAGGAGATGGCCCCGGAGGGATGAGATCCCCGGTGAGCTGCACAAGGTAAAAATAATGGCTTATTACCATAGTTGTGGTTTTTGATTATTTGCAATGTGCTTGCGTTTTGATTATTTGCAATGTGCTTGCTAACATGTTAGGGTTGTGCAGGAGCCGGTGGTTGTCCTTGATGATTCCGACGTCGTGGCCCGTCCTGTTGGCATCGCCCCGGAGATCGATTCTGATGCCGCTGTCCATCCTATGGACATCGCCCCAGAGATCGATTCTGATGTCGCGGTCAGTCCTGGGGACATCGCCCCAGAAATCGATTCCCATGCCGCTATCCGTGATGTGGTCATTGCCCGAGAGATCGATGACAAGAAATAGTTGGTCGCGCTAATCCTTCAGGGTAGTTTGCATTTCCCTATGTTTAATTACCAGAATGATGCGTGTTATCAAACCATCTTAGGGCTAGTGCACTGTCTTGTGTGGGCGGATCTTGCTACTTTTGTTTGATAGTGAATCATGCGATGAATCATGCGAACCCTCTCCGAGTTATGGAAACAGATGTATCCTCACCAGCTTTTGATATAATATATGGCATGGTTAGATGTAATTTTGAACTGTTTATCATATCAGCAGGGCTTGTTTAATGATTCTTGGTGTTAGTAGGCTAGCTACTGTGCGAGCTATAGTACTTGCAAAACACTCACCGAAGAGAAACGTTGGGGCTGATGAGCTCGTGGTACGCTTATACTTATCCCTCGTCGATCGACCAATAGCCCTAGCTCCTAAAATTGTAGGCTTATTGATCGATCAGACAATAGTTGACATACATTCAGGCCTCATTTGGTTCATAGGGTAGGAAAATCGTAGCAAAAGTACAGAGAACATGCAACACAAAATCATAGCAGCGCAGAGACGTACTCCCTCCGTTCAAAAATAGATGACCTAGGCGGGCTAGTTTGGCCTAGTGGGTTTCAGTGATATGACGTGGTACGGTGCCGTCCAGTCTTTGTGTGTGGTAGCAGTATTCAACGAAGTCATGATGGTTCCTTCGTCCGAACAACTTACAGTGGGAAAGGTTGGGCCTGCGATACGACCAGGGTAGACCAGGATAATTTTGTGCATGGCAGGTGGACCAGGATGGTCGACGTCCCACATGTCGGCGAATGAAAGTATTCTTTCCGATATAGAGGATGAGCAACGAGTATTCATAGTTTATTTTTTTTATGAAAGCTATTGTCTCCACTGTTACTCCTTGACTTTGTCAATGCCTCTCTCTCCTCCACATAAGCGGGGACTACTCCCTCCATTCCCAAATATTTGTCTTTCTAGCCATCTCAAATGGACTACAACATACAGATGTATGTAGACATGTTTTAAATTGTAGATTCACTCATTTTGCTCCGTATGTAGTCATTTGTTGAAATCTCTAGAAAGAAAATTATTTAGGAACGGAGGAGTACTTGCTATGCATGCAGCGGCAGTCAAGCGTCTTGAGGGGCTGTGGTGGTGAGGCGGGCTCGAGGCGGTCCGACTCGGCATGGCCCACCTCACATTATCACCGTATATTTCTTGGAGTCCGTGCGCGGCGGGCGGGCGATCTCTTCTCCCTCCCCCATTTCTCTCATCTTAGCCGACGCCCGCTGAGCGATTAGATTTCGGCTATCGACGATTTATTCAATTACGGTCCCACATGTCAGTGAAATTGCAAGACAACGCGTGTCCCCTCTGGTGAGCGGCGTGCGAGCCGGACTGTCGGGGTTGCGACGCGTACGAGTCGTAAGTGTGCCACCTTTTCCTTTAGAACTTGCAAAGCGTAACATTTTCGCGCGACCGATCGATAGAAATCCAGAACAAACTGACGAGGGCGGTGCTTTCCCGCTCGTTAGGCGGGCTAGTTCGAGTGATCTGACGGGCTACAGTGCCATCCACTTGCTCCATTTTTGTGTAAGAAAGAGTTTACACTCTTACACGGGAGGAGTGCGAAACACCACGGATCTGATTTTGATCGAGGTATAACTGTTCCCTGCCAAATAATGGAGGATTGTTAGCGATTACAGCATGATAGTTAGGGCATCTCCAGCGCTTGCCCACAAATTTACACCGGCATCTGTCCGAGGACACTGATGGATGCCATCCGATGCTGCCCGCATACCTTTCGACAACTATATGAACTAACCGGTCGAAATTCGTGCAAACAAAGCAAATTTCAAATTGACCGGAAGAAATTCATTACATTTCGAGAACTTTTCCTATAAAATGGATGGAATTCATTACATATTTCGCACAAACCGTACTAAAACCTACTGTAAACCTAATCTAAACGATCGCCGGGCACCGACCACCATGTCCGGCCATGAACCCGAGAAAGCAGGCCATTGCCTTTGCCTCCTCCTTATCCGCCTCGATAACCTCCTCCTCCGGAGCACAAGGTTATGAAGATTTCCGCCTCCACGTCGCCATCAAGCGGCTAATCGGCCGCCAATTTTTATCCCACCAAGCTTAGAGTCGACTGAGTGGAGGAGCGGTGGCCTTCCTAGGACCAGAGCGGATGCGACCTACCGTGTACTACTCTTCCTTGCTGCTGGCTGCACCCGCGCACGCGCGCCGGCTTTGTGGTCGTGGCGGCGGAGGCGGCGAGGGGCAGCGATCTCCTTCGTTTGCTCCTGCGACAGTATGTCGAAGAGTGCTTTGAGGCGTGCCCAGGCGGAGCCGCCGATGTCCTCGTCGCTCCTGCGGCGACAAGACGTCCCAAGAGAGCTTCGGCGCCGAATGCCATGGTTGAAGTGGTGCCGATAGAAGGAAGGGACCGGAGGAGAATAAGTGTGGGTCTTTGGCTATGGCTGGGAGCTGGGGCTCAAGTTAATATATCGGGCGAATGGCAATCAGCCGTGCCAGACGGATGGACAACTGGCGCCGGAGTAGGTTCGTTGGGCGTGAATGGGGACGCTGCTTTAGTGACTTAACTGCAGATGCGTTTGGGTTACTGACATGTGGGCAGAACGGGCGTCTGGCCTGCATGTCAGTGACACACCAATTGCACCTGCAGTTAAGTCCGGTGAATGCAGCATTGACATTTTGGAGAGACGGTGACCGTTTCAGGCGGGAAGTGCGCGCTAGCGATGGAAGGTGTTTCGGTGTGCAGTGGCACTAAGATCGGTCACTCACGATAGTACATACTCTGTACCATACTACCATAGTACCCTCTCTAGCTTAGGTTGTTTTATAGATTGTCGTTGTGATGGACGATATACATGAGCAAGGCGGTCCGAGTATGACCGTTGGTGTTGAGCCAGGTGAATACATGCTCGGCTTACGCGTAGGCCTCCATCAAACGTCTAAACAGTAATGTCAGGCAACGCCGGGGCGCGCAGGTGATGAGCTTGCCGTTTGCGTTGCGCCATGAGCAGGACTTTGATTTAGAGGGCGACGTGCATGGATTAGCATGCTTTGACAGCGTGAGCGTGAGTGTCTGACGCGAAGTATTTCATTTTCATTTGGCTGACGAGGGTGAGTTGCAGCGATGAGTTCGTGGTTTGATTCCCCACATACGCATAATTTTGGTTTTTACAGTATTTCTTTCTCCATTCACAGGTAGGTCCGCGTAGATAGATAAAGAACACAAGCTGATGAGGTGCATGCGGACTGTTTGACTGGTCAACCATACAAATACGGAGCTATACGCTGAGCCAGTGACCGTATAATCACCATATCTCGTATACAATGATCAAAGTGAGCTATCAAGACAAGTTCGATGACCGCCAATGCATTTTACTCGGTAATAAATGACCAGGATTGAAGGGGAATCCTAGTTTGCTTCGTTTTCTGTCCTTGAGCTCTTGACAAACCAATGCACTATACGGTTGTCCGGCCACTCCACCCCAGAGCTCTCACCAAGCGTCGTTCATGCCACCGCACCGCACACTAACCGGTAAGGCAGCGATGGCATCCCGCCGCGCCGAGTTCCTCGCCGCCCACGAACGCACACAAAATGGTAGGGAAGCGATGGCATCCTGCCATGCCAAGTTCATCGCCGCTCGCGACCTCACAACTATGTGGGAGGAATTTGAAGATGCCAAGGCAAAATGGGCGGTAGAGCAAGAGGCGGCCAAAGCCGCACAGAGGGAGCGGAAAAGTCAGAAAGCACTCAAGAAAAGAGAGGCCCGCCGCCGCAAGAAAGAAAAGGACGCACGCAGCTGCTGCTGGAGAGGTCGGGGAGATCCAAGCACGGTGGGTGTCGCCGACAAAGCCGGAAGGAGAACAACGGCGTCGCCAGCATGTGAGAAGTAGTAGTACTAGTAGTAGTTAGTGTGTGTGTGCGTATGCGAGTGCGAGCATGTACCAAGACTACTAGTTACTCTGTAGTTTTAGAGCAAATTACCAAGACATTATCCTAGACTAAATGGAAACATTCCTATCCTATACATCAAATGGCATCTCTTTCTCTATAGGAATTGAGATGCATGTCATCTCACTTCCTATGATTTTCATATTCCTATCCTATGAACGAAAGGAGGCCTCTGTTGGAGTAAACACTGTAGCTAGCAGTACTGCTAGTACATTAGTTTTCTTCAAGAAGAGGAATTCAACAAAGTCATGATGGTTCCTTCGTCCGAGCAACTTCAAAGTGGGAAGTGGGCCTGTGATTTCATGGCTCATTAGTCATTGTTATCATGGTGACGACACCTGGGTGACTCTTCCTTGGAGTTCTGCGTGCATGGCAAGTGGACCAGGATGGTCGACGTCCCACATGTTGGCGAACGGAAGTATTCTTTCCGATATCGAGGAGCAAGGAAACCGCGTGGTATAGTATCACTGCTGATTGGTTCGCAAAAAATAGTATCACTTGCCGATTTATAATTATTTTTATTTACGATGAATGCTAGCATTTCAACTCTTCTGACGAAGGGTGCCAAACACGGCACATCTTTGGATGTCCCACACGTCGTGAAAGGTGGGACATGAACAGGTGGTAGAGCCCAGCATAAAAAACAGCGTGGTAGGCGTCTCCACTTCTTCCACTTACGGGTCGGAGACCACACGTAGTAGTAGTACTTAGTGGTATGAGCGATACAAAGTGCGACACGGAGAGAAAGACACGTCTAGTTGGAAGGTCTCGGGGCATACACGTAAACAAATATAAAAGTTAGTATGTGCCTCCAACTAATATAGTAGTAGTAGAGTACTTAGGCACGTACTCCATAACATCACCGTGCATTGCACGTACAACATTTAGTGGTAGTACGTAGTAAGAGACAAATGCCTCCCAAGAGTTCCCTTCTCGACCTACTTTTGGGTGTTTGGTAGAGTGTATGGAGGGTGCATGAGTCCACACTACTTTAGCACAAATACACTAGAAGCATGCATGAAGAGAGCATGCATGAAGAGGGGTGTTGAGTTGAGCATGCATGAAGAGGGAACAACTATGCTGAGACGAGAGCGCAACCAAACACAACCTGTATGTCACGCATGTTCATACCATTTGTGCCTTTCTACTTCACTTATTGCGCTACATTACTCAGGTTCGTACGTCCACTGCTGGGTACATGTCCGTCTCGTAGTTCCAGTCCCACGTGTTCTTCATATAGATGGAACGATCGTTGCATAACACGTGCACCTTGATGCTAGATGTCTCGCGTGTTGGCAAAAGGATGAACAAAGCTCACATAAAAAAAATAGAGTGGAAGAACAATAGATTCCGGACGACTGAGAAGGAGCAAGGAACCTCGTGGTGGAGCGTCTGCACTCATAATATTTAATATTATTCAGCAATATAAAATTAACCAATCATCTCCACGATTGGATTTGGAAGAGCACGAAACACGGCCGCCAGGTGTAGTTACATCATACTAGTACATGGCTAACCCACGCTATCACCATATTTCTTGGCTTCCGTGCGACACCTATCTCTAGTAATCCAGCAGCTTGTATCGCTTCTCCTCCTCGTCTCTATCAAAGTGCGGTGGGCTGGCGTTTACATTGTCTATTGAGGTCGGTTAACTATCACATGTTAGCGACATGCCAAGAGCATTCTAAAAAAATTCCTTTCACATTCCGTTTTCAAAAAGAAAAAAAATCCTTTCATGTACGAATTTGTCTGTATGCTTTGAGCAACTTGCATGTCCTATACTGCTCCTGTTTGATACTCTAACTTAGCTAGAGGTTAGACTAACTCATGACTAACCGTGAACTAACTGTAGCCAAAGAGGTGTTTGGGTGACAGGGTTAGATTGACAATAAATGCACTTCATGGGATAGTATTTTTGGTGGGTTCGGTGCAACTTGCTCCAATTTAAATCCTCATGCTTGGATACTTTAGGGCTATTTGAGCCCCAACTAGCTTAAACTAACTCTAACCCATGGATCCAAACAGGGCCTATGGCCAGTCTCGACGCGGAGCAGTCGCGTGCACCGGGAAGCGGCACTCTCTCGGCCGTCGCGCCACTTCAAAGCCGGCGCCAGTGAGAGGTTGCCTCCGCTCTGGCCGGGCATTAATGCGGCACTGACGCTCCAGGGCGACGCTGATCGTTTCACACGGGAAGCGCGCATTGGCAAGGGAGTATAGATTTTGAACCATTTCAGGTGTAGTAGTAATGGTAGTTTGCAAAAGTACTCAATTATTGCACTCAGTTTCCTAAGAAATTGTGGTAACAAACGTTACTCCACAGCCCGCTTCCCTTCTCCTTCCTGCTCGTGATTTACGTGGCCATGTTAATGTGGTTGTGTAAAAAAAATGTCACTTCCTGCTCGTGATTTGCATTATATAATTACAAGCAAGATTCTCGTGCATTGCACAGAACATCAATATGCATTCTTTTACAAAACACCTGTTGTGATTGACCCATGTAGGAGTAATCCCATGTGTAAAAACTAATGATATCTCGAGAATTTTATCGGAAAACTGGTATCTCGAGAATGTCATCGAAAAAATGAAAGATGAGAGATAAGGCGAGGAGGAGGGCGTGGTGGTGGTGGTGGTCGGAATGGGCGAGGCATGGGGATGGGCCAGGCGCCCGGCCAGCCACCATGCTAGATTGTTCGAGACTTATTCCTTTTTTAATTGCTGAGCAATGAGGTTGCGGGAGATAATGATGTGGAGAGAGGTGCGGGTATCTTTTGTAAATTATCATAGTTTTCTTTCTATCCGTTAGATATAGATCATACGGTCTGTATTACAAGATGGCAGGCACACCATCATCACCAACTCGTTTTTTTATAAGGGTACAGATGATAAGTTTGCTGACTACTCCCTCCTTTCCGGTTTATAGGGCTTATCTCAAAATTTTAGTTTTTCCATTTTACAAGGCTCAATTTGGTTGTTTCCCATCACATGTTCAGATTCCAATGTGCATTAAATCATTGCATGCAAGTATTAAGAGAAAATTGACCAATGCATGTAATTTATGCATGCATGCATTGCATTAATGCATTGGTAAACATACTTTTTTGAGGAAAACAAGAGCATTAATTGGGTGCTTTTGCAAACTACAAAAAGTATTCCACCACTCATCATCTACCTTGGTTGGTGAGATTTTTGAATTGAGCCTTATAAACCGGAAAGGAGGGAGTACTAAAGTAAAGTGGAATTTGTCCATGTTATGCAAGTAAATAAAGGTGATTGTTTATCATACGGGTAAGGTTGGATGAAGGGTGGTAGGAACAAATGCTCCGCCTAGAGCATGTGTGTGGGGTGTGTGCATGTGTGTGTGTGTGCATGTGTGTGTGTGTGTGTGTGTGAGAGAGAGAGAGAGAGAGAGAGAGATGGAGTCTTAGTTTGTGTGTGTGTGAGAGAGAGATGGAGTCTAAGTGTGTGGGGGAGGGGTGCATGCGTGTGTGTGTGTGTTTGTGTGTGTGTGTGTGTGATAGAGAGAGAGAGATGGAGTGTTAGTGTGTGTGTGTGGGGGGGTGCGTGCGTGCGTGCGTGCGTGTGTGTGTGTGTGTGTCGCGGGGTCCTCTGTGGCAGATGTAATTTAAGTGTGCATGGCTTCATCATAGAGAGGTGATGTGTATGGCAGAGGCCACCAACGATGGGGTGCGAGAGAGAAAATGCCCGTGAGAGGGAAGAGAAGGTGCGTCTTGGCGTGAGAGGATTCGACATCGAGAGAACGTGTTTGTTCGAGAGACACCGAGGAAGACTACTATATATCGATGGTGCATGTAGGCGGAATTAAACAAAGGGATGGTCTTATTGATTTGGGGATATAGGGAAGAGTGAGAGGCGTCTTGGGGGGGTAGCTAGAAGGAGATTGTTAAGTGTGAGTGTGTGTTTTGCCCATCCAAAGGAAGTTATGTGCACAAAAGAGGAGAACGATTCAATGTGGCGTTAGGATTGAGGGTAATTAACTACGTATGGAGACATAGAGACCTTGAGCGTGCATGTGTGAGAGGTATACATGTATCGTGGGATGTGTGTGTGTGCTGCCAAGCATGATCGAGATAAAAGAAAGAAGACATAAGTCATAAGATCAACGACATGGGAGAGACGGGTCGGTATGACAATATGCATGCATGTGAGAATGCAGGGAAGAAGGCCCGACAATTGAACATGTGTTTTTGTCTTTAAGAGATAGTGGCATGGGCTGGAGCATGCATCTATGGCAAGCAGAGGGGGTGAGGCGCAACGATTGTGCAAAAGAGATCAACCTATAAATGCATATGTATGGAGAGACATATATAGTGTGGGTGATAGGAAGCAAGACTCTGTGCGAGAAAGAAATGTTGACGGAGAAACTACAGATAGATACACAGATGGAGATGCTAGCTAGAGGGACATCCGTTAGTTTGGGTGTTGGAGATGACCGTCGGGTGGTTCAAAGGGTGAAGTTATATATGTGTGTGAGAGGGCACTTGACTGCATGTAGAGAGAAACATATGTAGTGTGCGTGATAGGAATCAAGAGTGAGGGCGAGAAAGAAGGTTGATGGAGAAACAGATAAATAGAAAGATAAAGATGCTAGCTAGTGTGTGTTAGAGATAGGAGTCGAGTGGATCAGAAGGCTGGGTTATGTGTGTGGGTGTGAGAGAGATAGAGAGAGGGTGCATGTGAGTCACATACAAACAGATATCAGAGAGAAATGAGATCCAGAGAGACGGAGTTTTGTGTCTGCAAGAGAGAAAGATATTTCACAATGAGAGTGATATCTAGAGAGACATATGAGGGAACACAAGATATCTCTAGAGAGAGAGGGTGTGTTTGAGCGACATACAAGAGAACAATGGAGAAATATGAGACCCTGGGAGACAGAGTTTGTGTTTGTGTGTGAGAAAGAGATATTGAAGAGGAAGAGTTGTAGGTTCTCATATCTAAGGAGCGAAAGACATCTCTGTATGAGGGGTGTGCGAGTGGCACACATGGGAATAGTTGAGAGAAATGAGACCCCAGGACCGGGATCCTTGCATCCCGTCCTCTCGCTTCATCCCCGCCGTCGTCCACCTTGTCGGTGCCGCTCCTATGACCGTCTCGTCCACCGCGCCCCGCCGCCACCGTCTACCCTCCTAGATCTGCTTCCACGCCGTCGACAGCCATCGCTACCGCAGCACCGTCAAATTCTCAGCAGATCGTGCAGCGCGCCCGCACTGAGGCGGTACTCTTTAGATATCTGCTCAACTTATTTATCGCAGCAAGAAAATAGATCGCCACTACTTTACTCTGATTTCTTGTCTTGGTTGCGAAGTTGCCTTTGTCCGGTTTGCACCTTCAGATCCGCCATGGCACGCTCAACACTATACTCCCAATGCTTATGGTTTTCCCTTTTATATTCCACACTAGTTAAATCACAGAGACTAAATTTCAAAATTGGGTCATCGATTTTTGAGCTCGCGGAGTTCGCTGGTGCGATCCAAGGGCTCTGGTGGTTGTGGGGCCTCACGAACGAAGAAAACTCGGCGCTGGTGGGGGTGGGGTGGCGGAGGAACACAGCGGTGGGGGCGGTGGTCCGACTGGCGGCCCGTGCGGTGTTCTGTATGGGAAGAATTAAGAGACGAGGAATAAGAAGGGTTAGGAGACGTAGGATCTTCATCCAACCACCTGAAATGGTCGAGAGATAGCTGGGAGTTGCATTCTTAATACGCTCTAGTTCATCTTGTGTGGGCACTGCGCAACCAACATTTTATTATCCAAAATCTGCTTGCTCTTCTTTACCATGTTCGATAGTGCTGGCTCAGACGTGATCGATAGGCTTTCAATTACTAGCGGCAATACAACACCGTATTTTCAAGCCGTTCCACTTTCCCGATTTATATATCGTAGTTATGGTGTACCCTTATGTACACTATGATCTGCCTAGTTGCTTTGTGTGCTCTTGTTATCATGGTTTGGCAATAAACTCAGTATACAGATATTATGAACCTATCATCCGCCAGCTATCCTTACTTACGGAGCCTATTTTTGTGTACTTGTGCGGATTATATAAATGCACACACGATATTACAGCACACATGAGCTCTCTCATCGAATCCAAAGGATAGCACATAAGTGTTTACAGGGCGCCCTATATTAGAATATCATCTGCATTACAAAGATAATCTCACAACTATTTATGTTTTCATGGTTCTCAGATATTATACGCAATTATAGTAAATATCAGAAACCGCGCATCAGAAGAATATTGTGGAACACTGCAATGACTTACAAAATTGGCACCAAGGCATTGAGTGCCATTCTGGAAGCAATGAAACTCGTACGCTCCCCACCTGTTGATTCTTGTTCAGAATATCATCTAGTGACTATTCTAACCTCGAGGAGTCAAAGGCAGATGGCCTGTCCTGTTCACCAATCAAGGTGCCTGTTCTAATTTGGCAAGGTTTTATTGATTGTGCGTATCTTGCATATGTTGTCTTACATTTCTTCTACTTTGTTGCACCACCATCTGCTTAGTTTACTCATCATATAACTCGAGATGCCATACCCATATTATAAATACATATTCCATCTGTCGTCATACCATGTTTCTCCACTCAAATGCTGTTCTTGTGCATCAAACATCAAAAAAGAAGAGGGTGATTGCCGAACCTGAAGGAGCACCAGCAAAGTCCTTGAAAAACGTGGTGGTGCCGGAGAAATCAGACAGCGCCCCACTTATATTGGCTGTTCAACCAGTGACACAAAACATAGGACCGACTCCAGCAGACTGTACCCATACTTCACTGGCCACACCACTAGCCCCAACACACAGGACCTGCACTCCAGCAAAAGGTATACCGATTTCATTTGCCATAGCACCAGCCGTACCACAGAAAAATCACACTCCAGCAAAAAGTACAGCAAGTCCACCGGCCGAAGACCTATCCCAACTACAGAGACGGCCAATTCCTGCAGATTGGAACCTTATTCCATTTATTCCTAGTTTAAAAGAAAATGCTTTCAATGTTGTTAGGGACTACGTGCATATATTCCCATCATGGGAAGATTATAGTGAAGACAAACACCATTTTCACATCTTCCTGTCCAACTTACGTGTAAGTGCTATTATTCATGGTTATTATTTTCCTGTTTTCTGCTAATCGAACACATCAATGATTTACATTACATTGTTGTAACTAGGTGAGGTCAATCTGGATAGTCATGACGAGCAAAGCTTGCTTGTGCTTTTCAAGGAAGCATTGCAGCGATGTCGGTGTTACCCGAGGAAATCACACTTTGATGGCAAGTCTATAAACGAATTTCGGTGAAATCTCCCGTGCTAAATTTAGAAGACATTGAATGGAAAAACCTTGTTATGCATTGGTCTCGTTCGGGATGAGGTATTGTCTATGAAATCACATGACAATTTGAACTTCTACTTTTCCGCATGTGCCTTACGGATCTTTTTGCGGAAATCTGCTCGAAGAAGAATTCGGTTTGAAAAGAACGACGAGGATATCGCAAATATGCTGCCCGCTGCTTTGCTCTTGTTAGTACCCGTTGTCTGTATCACTGCATTTGCATACATACCTGGTTCATTATGTGACAGCGATATGCATGATATCTTGCTTATCAATTGTTCGCTCCAAATTATCGATCTGTATGAATGGTTACATTAGTGTAGAATATATCCAATGCCAATGAACTTTTTTAGCTCTGCATTGTTCTTGTAAGTACATGCTGTCCTTTATCAGTGTACTTATATTGACAGGTAGTTGTTCATGTACCATCACTCTGCAGCTTATTTTCCTTTGCCCTCCATTTTCTACTCATCAGATCTATATTTACTCTTACCATAAGGTTGGTACTGAAGAAGTTTAGCTGTGCATTGCTCTTGGCTGTGCCTTTTGCATGTATCGTTGCACATACATTTATAGCTACTTGGTTATGTAGCATCACTCTTCATCTTATCTTAAATATTCTCCATTTTTTCGTATATTATCACATCTATATTTACTCTTAACAAAATGTAGAATAAAGGGAATGCTTATGAAGAACATTCTTTGCTAAACTTCTTGAATTGCCCCCCATCAAGATGGACAAGGGCTTTATAGAGCTGTCTTCACCAATAATGTAAGTTTGTCCTTCTCAAGCCTTCAAACTTTGTTGTGTATATTTGGTTAGGCATGACTGCAACAGCTGTTTATTTTGGTGTTTGCATCAAATTGCCTGTTTAAAGTTTATTATGTAGTTCATAAACAAAAGTTTGTCCTTCTCAATTTAACTTTTCAGTTGTACAACCAAGTTCCTTCTTCATACCATGTAAATTAAACTATCTGAGCAAGTGATCTTCTTTTGCACCGCATGTATGCTTCATTCTTCATCCGTAATCCAGTGGTGTGGTGAACCTACCCACTACAGCACAATGTCATATTCTGCAATGTCTTAACTATGAACAATGTCATATCACGTGCAAAAAAAAATTCTACTACTCCCTCCGTCCGAAATTACTTGTCATTGAAATGTATGTATCTAGATGTATTTTTGTTCTAGACACATCCATTTTGATGACAAGTAATTCCAGACGGAGGGAGTATTATTTAAACTGTCTCTTTATTTGCCAGTCTGAAATGGGATAAATTGACAGCACACTAACCATTGATACTTATGAATTCTTGATCTGTAATCCAGTGGTGTCGTGAAGCTACCAACTCCTTCACAATGTCATTTCCTGCCATGTCTTGACCTGAACAATACCATATTATGTTAATGCAATTTTAAACTTTATCACTTTATTCGTCAGTAAGAAATGTGATGAATTGTCAGCACTGATACTTTTATGTGCAAAACCTATCATCTGTCTGCTTGTTTATCTTTCAGAGTGAGGAAGATATAAGTGTTGAACAAGCGCAGCCTCATCATCTTGCTCACCGCTTGCCTGCAGCTCCCAATAGGCTAACCTTTCTTGAACTTTGCTCAAGTGCTGTCGGTTTTGTATATTAGTTTGTCGGCGTGTTTATTTGCACTGGTGGCGATCTTTGATGCCCAGTGTATGTAATCTGTTGTCTGCTTGTGCTTTATTATCATAGTGGCGAACTTTGATGCCCAGTGGATGTAATATGCCGTAATTTGTTTATTGTATAGTCTAGGTTTTTTCTTATTCACGATGCTGCAGTTATTTTACTGTATATATATCCTATCTTCGCAGTAAACCGACCAAACCATAAAATTACGGTACATAATCGGGCCGTAATGCAATCACGATGTATGATCCGCATCATGGCCCAATAGTAGATTCGGGCCTTTAATAGGCCGAGTAACCCCCGGCCCTCTTTTCGCAAGAAAACTCAATGGGCTTTTAGGAGGCTGAGAAGTAGGCTGGACCTGAAACATGCCGAATAGCTCACGGGCCGGCAGCAGCCGAAATTGACCCCGGCCAATGATTGTGCGAATCAATTCACGGGATTTTAATAGGCCAAAGTTGCCTCGGTCCTTGTTTGGTCCAATCAAATATCGGCTGCGAGCAGGCCGGATGCAAACCGGGCCGTAGTTAGGCCCAACTATATGACATGCTTTTAACAGGCCGAAATTAATATAGGGCCGAAATGTTAAATGGGCCCTTAATAGGCCGAAACTAATATCAGGCTGAATTACTAAATGGGCCTTTAGCAAGTGGGCCCAAAAGCATAGCATCCAGTCAATGGGCCGAATCTGATATGGGCCATAATTAAGCCCAAAGCCTCTTAAAGCACCGGACCTGATCTGGGCCGTGATTTGGCCCAGAAAGTGGGAGGCTTTTAATGGGCCCGATCTAATATGGGCCATTATTAGGCCCGGAACGTGGCAGGCCATTAATGGACCGGATCAAATATGGGCCAGCATTTGGCCCAAAACATGGCAGCCAGTTAATGGGCCTTCTAGGGTCCTCAAAATCTTGTGGGCCTACAGCTGGGCCGACCCATTAATGTCAGCGAAATCTTGTGGGCCTTTAGCTGGGTCGACCCATTATGATCCGCAAGAATTTTGTGGGCCTTTACCTGCGCCGGCCCATTATGGCACACAAAAATCTTGTGGGCCTTTACTGGGCCGGCCAAATATGGCCCGCGAAATCTTGTGGGCCTTTAGCTGGGCCAGCCCATTATAGTCTGCAAAATCTCGTGGGCCTTTAACTGGGCCGGCCCATTATGGTCCACAAAATCTTGTGGGCCTTTAGTTGCGCCGGCACATATAAACTTGATGGGCCGTGCCACATGTCGACGTATCATAGGCGCCTTCTGTCCAATGAGTGGATGACATCTGTCCCAACGACGAGCCGACACGTGTTTCCTCCAGCCAATGATTATTTTACACATGGAAATTTCCCATTGGTCGGGGCTGTTAACGGGTTATCGGATCCAAAATCCGACCCGATAGCTTAACGGCGTTCCGTACGGTGGATGCCATGTGTCGGTCACCCTTGACGAAAGCACTTCGGTGACGCGCGATTTATCGTCATGGAAGTGGACACTTCCGTGATGATAATTTTGGTAATGTTATGGAACACTTCTATGACAGCACATGTATGACTATCTTGATTCTGTCATAAATTTGTCATGGATGTACATGCATGACAAAAAACGCGACCTACTATGACAAACACGTATCATCACGGAAGTGTATTTTTTTGTAGTGACATGCCCTGCAAAAACAAGTTAGACATCCTCTACTTTGTTGTTGCAAGTTTTACGTGGCTGCTACGGGCTTCTAGTAAGAACCGTTCTTACCTACGCATCAAACCACAACGGTGTTTCGTCAAGTTTGCTGTTTTAACCTTCTTCAAGGACCAGCCGTAGTCAAATTTGATTCAACTAAAGTAGGAGAAACAGACACCCGCCAGCCACCTTTATGCAAAACTAGTTGCATGTCTATCGGTGGAACCGGTCTCATGAATGTGGTCATGTAAGGTTGGTCAGGGCCACTTCATCCAACAATACCGCTGAATCAAAATAAGACGTTGGTGGTAGGCAGTATGACTATCACCACCCACAACTCTTTGCGTTCTACTCGTGCATATCATCTACACATAGACCTGGCTTGGATGCCACTATTGGGGAACGTAGCATGCAATTTCAAAAAAATCCTACGCTCACGCAAGATCTATCTAGGAGATGCATAGAAACAAGAGGGTAAGAGTGTGTCCACGTACCCTCGTAGACCGAAAGCAAAAGCGTTTGAGAACGCGGTTGATGTAGTCGAACTTCTTCTAGATAAACGTACGTACCCTCCGAGTTCTACACATGTTCAGCTCGAAGACGTCCCTCATCGTCTTGATCCAGCAAAGGTTTCACAGAAGACGATGAGTTCCCTCGGCACGACGGCATGGTGACGGTGATGGTGAAGTGATCCATCCAGGGCTTCGCCTAAGCACTAGGAAGATATGACCGGGGTGTAAACTATGAAGGGGGGCGCCGCACACGGCTCACAATTGTTTGTGTGAGTTCTAGGCGCCCCCTCCCCACATATATATAGGTGGGAGGGGGAGGAGAGGCAGCCAGTGGCACCCTAGGGTTGGCCGCCGCCCCCTAGGGGCCCTGCCTTACCCTGCGCCTCCCTTTCCATGTATGCATGAAGGGGAAGGAAAAAGGGGGGGGGGGGTGAGGGAAGGAAGTGGGAATCCTAATCCACACTTTCCTTTCCCTTCCCCCCTTTCCTTCTCCTCCTTCTATAGCCTTATAGGGTGCACCAGCCCCTTGTGAGCTGGTGTGTTCCTTCACAAGGCCCATATGGCCCATAGGATTGCCGAGGGTACCCGGAACACCTTCCGGTGACCCGATAAGTACCCGATACCCTCCGGAACACTTCCGGTGTCCGAATACCATCATGCTATATATCAATCTTTACCTCTCGGTCATGTCGAGACTCCTCGTCACATCCGTGATCTCATCCGGGACTCCAAACAACATTCGTTCACCAAATCACAAAACTCATATAATACTATATTGTCATTGAACATTAAGCGTGCAGACCCTACGGGTTGAGAACTATCTAGACATGACCGAAACACCCCTCTGGTCAATAATCAACAGCGGAACCTGGATGGTCATATTAGTTCCTACATATTCTACGAAGATCTTTATCAGTCGAACCATAATGACAACATATGTTATTCCCTTTGTCATCGGTATGTTACTTGCCCGAGATTCGATCATCGGTATCTTCATACCTAGTTCAATCTCGTTACCGACAAGTATCTTTACTCGATCCGTAATACATAATCTTGTAACTAACTCATTAGTCACTTTGCTTGCAGGGATTCTTATGACGTGTATTACCGAGAGGGCCCAGAGATACCTCTCTGATACTCGGAGTGACAAATCCTAATCTCGATCTGTGCCAACCCAACAGGCACCTTCGGAGATACCTGTAGAGAATCTTTATAATCACTCAGTTATGTTGTGACGTTTGATAGAACACAAGGCATTCCTCCGATATTCGGGAGTTGCATAATCTCATAGTCGAGGAAATATGTATTTGACATGAAGAAAGCAATAGCAAAAACAGAACGATCATAAAGCTAAGCTAATGGATGGGTCTTGTCCATCACATCATTATCCTAATGATGTGATCCCGTTCATCAAATAACAACACATGTCTATGGTTAGGAAACTTAACCATCTTTGATTAATGAGCTAGTATAGTAGAGGCTTACTAGGGACACGGTGTTTTGTCTATGTATCCACACATGTATCAAGTTTCCGGTTAATACAATTCTAGCATGAATAAAAAACATTTATCATGATATAAGGAAATATAAAATAACAACTTTATTATTGCCTCTAGGGCATATTTACTTCACAACTGTCCCAATGTTGGGCCGACACGTGGATCCGCCGATGAATGATAATTTTATACGTGGAAAATCCCCATTGGTCCGGGCTGTTAACGGGTTATCGGATCCAAACCGGAACCCGATAGATTAACCGCGACCCGTTACGGTGGATGCCACGTGTCGGGTGCCCTTGACGAAAGCACTTCCATGATGCGCCATTTATCATCATGGAAGTGGGCACTTCTGTGATGATAATTTTGGTATTGTCGTGGAACACTTCTACGACAGCACATGTATGACAATCTTGATTCTGTCATAAAATCTTCAATGATGTACATGCATGAGAGAAAATGTGACCTACTGTGACAAACACGTATCATCACGAAAGTGTATTTTTTTTTGTAGCATAACTACTCCTATTCATTGATAACCCAGAAGTATAGCGGGTCGTTTGTAGCACTTTCCAATAAATAAGACT
Organism: Aegilops longissima; assembly: GCA_021605205.1. NCBI lineage: Eukaryota > Viridiplantae > Streptophyta > Magnoliopsida > Poales > Poaceae > Aegilops > Aegilops longissima. The sequence goes on along the minus strand of CM038682.1, from coordinate 461,349,973 downwards.
GTCGGACCCAACGAGGAGCTAAAGGTAGAACAAACATTCCCTCAAGTTCTATCGACCACCGATACAACTCTACGCACACTTAACGTTTGATTTACCTAGAACCAGAATAAAACTAGAATTACTTTGCGAGAATAAAACTAAGAATAATTTGCAAGATAATAAAAGTTCGTTGTTTAGTAGAAATCTTTTGCAAACAAGAAAGTTATTTGTCCCTAGGCAATTGATAACTAGACCGATAATCATTATTGCAATTTTATATGAGGGAGAGGCATGAGCTAGCATACTTTCCATACTTAGATCATATGCACTTATGATTGGAACTCTAGCAAGCATATGCAACTACCAAAGATTATTAAGATAAAACCCAAACATAGCATTAAGTATAAAGTCCTCTTTACTCCCATACGCAACAACCCACTTACTCGGGTATGTGTTTCAGTCACTGACGCCACCCACAATAAGTAAATCATGAACGTATTGCAATACCCTACAGCGGGGATCCCTCACATTTGCGTGACACGGAGGGCACCATAGGACAGAACCAAAATAAAATATACAACTCAAACCAATCATGATCATCAATCAACCCGTAGGACAAAATATATCTACTCAAACATCATAGGATAAGCACATATCGTTGGATAATAATATATAGTGTTGAGCACCATGTTTTAGTAGAGAATTGCAGCGGCAATAGAGAGGTTACACCGCTGTATATAGGGTATAGGGGGAGAAAGTTGGTGTTGATGGTAGCAAGTTTGTTGGTATAGATCGCCGTCACAATCCTTGCCATGGCGGCACTCTGGCGCCACCGAGATAGAGGGGGAGAGAGCCCCCTCCTTATTGTTCTTCCTGGACCCCCCCCCCCCCTAGATGGGAGGAGGGTTTCCCTTCTGGTCCATGGCCTCCATGGTGGCGGAGGGGCGAGCACCCCTCCGAGATTTTATCTATCTCTCTGTTCTCTTCTATTCCGTGTTCCTGTTTTCTGGTTGAAAACCATTTCTTAAATATCCAGAGATCCGTAACTCCGATTGCGCTAAAATTTTAACACGATTTGTTTATGGATATAAGCTTCCTTGCGGAAGAAGAAGAGCCCCAACTGACTTACGGTGTGCCCACTAGGCAACATCGCATGCCAAGGGGCTGGCCGCGCCCTGGTGGGTAGTGGAGTCCGTGGGCCTCCGTTTGCGTTGATTCCACCTCCCAAAAATCACATATATTCTAAAATAATTCTTTGTAAATTTTTATTGCGCTTGGACTTTGTTTGATATGGATATTCTATGAAACAAAAAACATGCAACACACAGGAACTAGCACTAGGCACTGGATCACTATGTTAGTCCCAAAAAATAATATAAAATGTTACCAAAAGTATATAAAAGTTGTATAATATTGGCATGGAACAATAAAAATTTATAGATACGACAGAGGCGTATTAGTCGGCGGCGGCCTCTACGTAGTAATAGGCACCCTTGGGGTAGTAGTAGTCGTTGGTGGTGGTATCTGGCTCCTGGGATCCGTCATCTAATCGCGGCAATCGGGTATAGGGGAAAAGAGGTAGCAAAGCAACTGTGAGTACTCATCTAAAGTACTCGCAAGACTTACATCAGATATAAACCAGTATGCATCTGTATCAAAGGAATGGGCTGTATCTATGGACTGAACTGCAAAGTGCTTGAAGAGAAGGGGAAAAGCTAGCATATCGAAGAGCAGCATGTTCAAGCATCTTGTTGCATTTAGAAGAGTACATATTAGCATATTATAAGTAGCAAGTAGTTGTAGTTACGCCCAGAGATCCTTTCTCGACTCCCTGCGAGAAAGCAATCCCAAAGCCACATATCCATATATGCCTCAGCATACAGTTCTAGTTGTATAGATCGGGATACAACTCCCAGCGTCTGTTATCGTGGGCACGGCTATTCGAATAGATTAACTTCCCTGTAGAGGTGCACAGACTTACCCAACACGCTGGATCAACTCCGCCCGGACACACCATCGGGTCATGACTGGCCTCGGCCGATCAACATGCCGTAGTCCTACCTAGGCTCAACAGAGAGGCCAGCACGCTGGTCTACATCCTAAATGTGAAGGGGTCATGGGTCAGTCATCCTTTGCAATCCTGCATGTTGCGAGGACGGTGGGATCTGTCCTGGCTACCTCCTTATACAAGGCAGGTGCTTACGCGGACTACCCGGGCGCGTGCCGCTAAACCGCTGACAACAGTGGGCTTTCGGAAGAAATGTACGACGCAGAGTGCCCATACTTATTACCACGTGGTGGTCAGTGCCAAAAAGGCCAGAGGCCTACTCAGATCACATGTCCAAATCGTTAGTGTCTTCGGAGCGTGGAGTAATGAACAATGATCCACGATATGTGGTCCCGTCGCCCCGTCTCATGGACTTACGGCAAGGGCTAAGAATGCCCGGCCGTGCCGCATAGAAATCTCGCGGGTACCCTCCATGTCAACCCAACTACAAATCACTCGCGGGTACCCCTCGGGGCCGACCCGATGTCGTCATGGTTCTGTGGTAAGTCAAAGTAACCGTGTGTCCAAAACAGCAAGGGGGAAACTCAAGGAATCACCCTCTATGTAGCCATTAAGGCGAACTTGGGGCAATCACCCTTAATGGTCCACACTTGTGGGGTTGCATGACAGAGTCGTATCGGGAGTGGTAAAAGAGGAATCACCCTCGAAGACAACGACTGATTAGCTACACTACAGAGATCTCATCAGAACTACTATACAAGGTATCACCCTCGGCACTCGATAGTATCTCTGCAAAGTCATACAACTAAGGAGGTGCAATGTGATGTGTCTGGCTCAGGACGTCAATCACGTTGATCGAGTCATCGAAGGTAAAGAGGAGGCAATAGGGTCAACATGAGGGGTCACTGATGGATCACTAAACAACCTATACTAAGGAATCACCCTCGATGGATTCCCACTCGATGTAGTCGTCAAGGCAAACTTGGGGGAATCACCCTCGATGGTCCACACTTGAGGGGTTGCATGACGGAGTTTTATCGGGAGTGGTGAAGGAGGAATCACCCTTGAAGACCATGAACAATTAGCTACACTACAGAGATCTCATCAGAAGTGCTATACAAAGTATCACGCTCGGCACTCGATAGTATCTCTGCAAAGTCATACAACTAAGGGCGTGTGATGTGATGTGTTGGGCTTAGGACGTTGATCACGTTGATCGAGTCACCGAAGGTAAAGCGGGGGCAATAGGGACAACGTGATGGGTCACTAATGGATCACTAAACAACCTATACTAAGCAGTTTAGGATAAGCAGGTAAGGTAACAATTGCAGGTTACAAAATCATGCTATGCATCAGATTACGAACAATCAAATATAGTAGAACAATCTAATGCAAACATGAGAGAGAATTGAATGGGAAATTTCAGAATGATCAAGCGGGGTTTGCTTGCTTGGAAGCTCTGCTGCAAGTGGCTGGACGTCAAGGGCGTACTCAACGTCAGGAGCAGCGTCAGTCTCGGTGTCTACCGGAGAGAAGAGGGGGAAGAAACAATAAATATAAAGCAGGTAAGTGCATCATGATCCATGACATGGCACTATGCAGAACTAGGGGTGTTCTAACGCAGTACTACACATTGCAGACGAAGAGGGATAACATCTGGGAATGTTTTCCCAGTGCTTGCCATTTTCTGGACAGATGAAAGAGAGGGGACGGTTCTATGTTCAGCATGCTAGAGGCATGTGACAGATGAACATATATAAATTATGTTCATCTGACTTATAGATTATTTTATATTGATTTCCAAAGTTTTAAACATTTTTTTGAATGTATTATTATTTAAATTAATACAAAAACAGAAATATTGCGTTAGCATGACATCAGGGTGACGTCAAACAGTCAACCAGCGAGCTGACTGGTCAAATTGACGGCCGGGACCCACCTATCATTGACAGTGGGTAGTTAACAGATATTAAAACTAATCTAATTTGCTAATTAAGCACATGGGCCCACCTGTTAGTGTCTAACTAAACTAACTAATTAGCTTAATTATTTTAAGGGATAATTGGTTTTAAACCCTTAGTTGTGTCCCCTTTGTCTGGATTGCCCCTAGTTTCTAAAAACATGTGGTCTTTCCCAACTCACTTTGGCGTCTTCAGCTTTCGCCCTTTGTCCGTTCGATCATCACTTTGAAAACTTCATAACTAATTCATAATAAATCAGAAAATGCAAATAAGATACCAAAATGTTCAGAAAAACATCACCTGTATGTCAATGCCACTTGCATTCATGACAAAAGTGTTGGTAAGTGCCCAATCGAGTTTTAGCTCTTATCATACCACCATGAATAGTAAAATCTAAAAATTTCAAAAAAAAGTTGGTGGCAAAGGATGACAAATGTTTTAAGTGCTTGCAAAGTTTCATAAGGGAATGACATTCGTGGAAGTCGTGGCAAAAAAATCTGTTTTCGAGTGTTGATTGTTTTTTTGCCACGACTTCCACGAATGTCATTCCCTGATGAAACTTGGCAAGCACTTAAAAAAATTGCCATTCTTTGCCACCTACTTTTTCTTGATTTTTTTTAGATTTTACTGTTCATGGTGGTATGATAAGAGCTAAAACTCAGATGGGCCCTTAGCAACACTTTTTTCATGAATGCAAGTGACATTGACATACATGTGATGTTTTTCGAACATTTTGGCATCTTATTTGCATTTTTATGATTTATTATGAATTAGTTATGAAGTTTTCAAAGTGATGGTCAAAGGGCAAAAGCACAAGACACCAAAGTGGGTTGGGCAAGACCACGTGTTTTCAAAAACTAGGGGCAATCCTGACGAGGGTGACACAACTAAGGATATAAATTCAATTATCCCTTATTTTAATTACGTCATTTAGCTAATTACAAGGGGCCACATGTCAGCAACTAGGTGAGCCCAGTCAGCTTCGTTGACCGGGTCAACGCGGTCAAAGGAGGTCAGTGGGGCCCCTGGGCCCACCAGTCAATGAGTGGCCCTGGGGGTGTCCCCAGCGACGCCATGTCAGCGGATGGCCGACGTTTAGCTGCTGGAGACACAGGAGGCCACGGGTCTTGCTGTTCTGGGACCAAAATGAGCGCAGGCGGGCGTGTTCGAATGGGGAGAGCCCGCCGCATCGTTTGGGGGCACTGGGCGGAACCGAGGGTGCCGAAGTAGGCGTCGGCGATGAGGTGAACCGGCGGTAGCATTCGGGAGCTCGGCAGGGATGGCCTATGTAGCGCGTGAGAGAGAGAGAGAGCGGGCGGTTGCGTTGGGCTCCCGGGAGCCCCAGGAGCACGAAGGTGGCCACGGACGGGCGTGGCAACATCGGTAGCCACGAGTGCGAGATCCACCGCGGAGACGCAAGCACGAAGTTGCGGGGAGGCTAGCTAGGGGTACGGCGAGCTACTAAAGAGGGGGGAGGAGCAGCAGGAGCTCATCGACGAGCTGTAGGAGGTGGCCGCGGGCTTGAGGGAGGATCGGGGTGGCGGATCAAAGACGATAGAGGCGGACGGTGTCCCGAAAGAAGAGGTCGGGCGCGTCGGTGGAGACACGTGGTGTTCAAGTTGGTGTTCGAGGTCGACGAGGCAGACGACGAGGATATGGGCGGACACCGAGTTAGGGCGCGGAGTGGCCGGAGAGCGCATGCTCGGCCATGGCGATGTGGCGTCGGGCGCGGGATTTGTAGGGGGGATCTGGGTGAGGAGCAAGGCCAGAGGGGCGAGGGGGAGAGAGGAATGCGTGTGGGGGGCTACGGTTATGGTTTAGGTCAGGGGCGGCCTTAGTAGTCGACGGGCGAGTGGCGGATGGCCGCCGCGTGGCCATCCGTGGCCACACAAGAGTGCCCGGCGGCCACCTCGCTCAGGTGAGCTATGTGGAAGGAGGGGTGATGTTGGGCTGGGCTGTTCAGTGGACCTGGCAGGCGTAAGTGCAAAGTGCCCCTCAGCCCCCTCTTTTACTTTTTTTCCTTTTCAATTTTCTTTTATGTTGTTCTTTTATTACTTTCTGTTTTCCATTTTATTTTCAAATGATTTGTGTTTTATAAAATACAACACTTGCACCTAAAATAGTACTATAAATTAGGCCACTGCCACATTTAGTTTGGCACCAAAATAAAATAGTTTAATATTTTTATAATTTAAAAATCATTTAAATAATTGTTTTAGCCATTGCTTTAATTACTTTAGGGAATTAAAACACTTTATAAAAATGTTGGTTCACCACCGTAATTAGTTATGGAATATTTTCCACATGATGAACATTTTAGACTTCATGTTTGTCAATTTTTAATTTCACTTAGTATTTGAATTTCAATTGAAGTGGAATTTGAAATAGATATGGGACAAAGATGATCAAGCACTGTTTAGCAGCATGATTAACTTAACCACAGGATACTGTTGCTCATTAGTACAGGGGTGTTACACCCCTTCTCACCTCGAGTTGTAGTGCAAACTTCGCCGGTGCATACAAAGCCCGTGATAGATTACGCTCTATCACACATAAGCCTCCTTATATCATCCTCAAAACAGCCACCATACCTACCTATCATGGCATTCACATAGCCATTCCGAGATATATTGCCAAGCAACATCTAGCATTCCGTTTTATTATGACACATATCATCATTTTCATATTTATTTGCATGATCATATAGTTGACATAGTATTCGTGGTTCAGCCACTGTTCATATTTTTTCTACATGTTATGCTAGATCATTACACATCCCGGTACATCACCTGAGGCATTCATATAGAATCATATTTTTGTTCTAGTATCGAGTGTTAATTCTTGAGTTGCAAGTAAATAAAATTGTGATGATCATCTATATTGGAGCATTGTCCCATGTGAGGAATAAAACAAAACAAGGCCAAATGAGCCCAAGAAAAAAGAGGCCAAAGTTCCCAACAAAAAATAAAAGAAAAAATGAGAGAAGAAGACAGAAGGGACAATGTTACTGTCCTTTTCCACACTTGTGCTTCAAAGTAGCACCATGTCCTTCATGATGGAGAGTCCTATTTTCTCACTTTCATATATTACAAGTGGAAATTTTTCATTATAGAACTTGGCTTGTATATTCCAATGACGGGCTTCATCAAATGCCCATGGTCTTCATGAGCAAGAAAGTTGGATGCACACCCACTTAGTTTCTGTTGAGCTTTTCATACACTTATAGCTCTAGTGCATCTGTTGCATGGCAATCCCTACTCCTTGCATTGATATCAATTGATGGTCATCTCCATAGCCCATTGATTAGCCTCGTCAATGTGAGACTTTCTTCTTTTTTGTCTTCTCCACACAACCTCCAACATTATTCTCTATTCCACACATAGTGCTATATCCATGGCTCACGCTCATGTATTGCGTGAGAGTTGAAAAAGCTGAAGCGCGTTAAAAAGTATGTACCAATTGCTCGGCTTGTCATCGGGGTTGTGCATGATAAATACTTTGTGTTAACAAGATGGAGCATGAGAAGACTATATGATTTTTTAGGGATAACTTTCTTTAGCCATGATATTTTGAAAAGACATGATTGCTTTTTAGTATGCTTGAAGTATTATTGTTTTTTACGATAATATTAAATTTTTATTTTGAATAATTCGGATCCGAATATTCATGCCACATAAAGAAAGATTACATGATAAACATGTTAGGTAGCATTCCACATCAAAAATTTTGTTGTTATCATTTGCCTACTCGAGGACGAGAAGATTTAAGATTGGGGATGCTTGATACATCTCCAAGGTATCTATATTTTTTTATCGTTCCATGCTTATATTATCAATCTTGGATGTTTTATATGCATTATTATGCTATCTTATATCATTTTTTGGGACTAACCTATTAACCTAGTGACCAACGCGAGTTGCTGTTTTTTCCTTGTTTTACACAAAATCAATACCAAATGGAATCCAAATGGAATGAAACTTTTTGACATTTTTTCTTGGACCACAAGACACCATCGAAACTTTAGGAGGAGGCCAAAAGGGCCACGAGGTGATGACAAGCTCCCCTCAAGTGTTTGGCCCCCCGTGGCTCCTCTAACCCTAATTCTTCGTCTATATATTCACAAATATTCCCAGAAGACCAGAGGGCACACCAAAAAGTACTTTTCCGCCGCCGCAAGTTTTTGTCTTCTTGAGATCCCATCTGGGGACCTTTTCCGGACTCTGCCAGAGGGGGATTCAATCAAGGAAGGCTTCTACATCAACCTGGCTTCCCTTCTGATGATGTGGGAGTAGTTTACCACAGACCTACGGGTCCATAGCTAGTAGCTAGATGGCTTCTTCTCTCTCTTTGTTCTTCAATACAATGTTCTCCTTGATGTTCTTGGAGATATATTCGATGTAACCTTCTTTTGTAGTGTGTTTGTTGAGATCTGATGAATTGTGGGTTTATGATTAGATTATCTATGCATATTATTTGAGTCTTCTCTAAAATCTTTTATGCATGATTTATATAGCTTTGTATTTCTCTTCGATCTATTGATTTGATTTGGCCAACTAGATTGATTTTCCTTGCACTGTGAGAGGTGCTTTGTAACGGGTTCAATCTTGCGGTGCTCAATCCCAGTGACAGAAAGGGACGTGACACATATTTGTATTGTTTCCATTAAGGATAAAAATATGGGGTTTGTTCATATTGATTGGATCTATCCCTCTACATCATGTCATCTTACTTAAGGTGTTACTCCGTTCTTGTTAACTTAATACACTAGATGCATCCTGGATAGCGGTCGATGTGTGGAGTAATAGTAGTAGATGCAGGAAGAGCACCGGACGCACCGTCGTCATCATCTAGGTGCCAGCAGCACCACCATCTGCAGCTGGACCCCGATAGAGATATTTGCTGGGGGTGCTTGGCCTGGTCGTCACCGCTACCTCCAGCTGGACCCCGACAGGCTTCCTCATGGACTCCGGCTTCGTCTTCCCTGCCGGGTTTCCCCGTTGAGCCGCGTCCCTCTGGTCCTTGTGGGGGTGACCAGGGCATCTCCTAGCCGCTCCACCATCCCCGACCTCTTCTTCCTTGCCGAGGAGGCGCCCGCCCGATGTTGTCAAGTTGCGTCCCACTGGTCCTGACGGGGTCGGGCTGGGCTTCTGCCCAGGCGCTCCTTTTGCCCTCTTTGCTTCTCAATGCAACTCCTAGGAGGAGAGGGAAAAGAAAGGCATTACGGGGCACTTATCTTTTTTAAAATCAAAAGATGTAGGCACTTACCAAGTTTTAGTTAAAACTATGTAATCCTTCATCCATGTTTGTACCCCGTATGATATGTACTTGTTTATCTATGTATTAATGGGAAAAAACACTTGCTGGGTACTTGTGCACGCATCAAACACACTGAAGGACGAACCTTCGATACTTCCAAGTAAGCAAAGTTTTCCGGCAAGACGCCTTGCTGGCCTTCATTACAGCTGCTACTAAACCTAGCTTGATGTACTCAAAAGCGGGTTAGGAGCCTATATGAAGGCTAGCCTCTTGTAAACCTCTCCAATCGTGGCTACAAACAACCTCGTAGAGTAGTCTCAAACCAAGGACGGGAGTATGGATGGCAGAGGCAACGAGGTTTCCCTACATACAAGTTTTTCATACGTTAATACAACATGGAGTGTTCGGATGAATTTATCTTTGTTTGTTGTTCCTCTTACCGTTTCTGATAAGGAGGGGTTGTCGGGGACCAGCGCGTGGGCTCATACTCATCCTTCTTCCCGGGGAGCTTATCCATGATAGAACCCTTCTGTTACCACCAAGAAGAAGAAAGGGGGAGGAATAACATCACATGGCCCTCCACAATGAGTTAGTCATCTTATCTTAGGACTATTTTAATCACAATATGATCATACTTAAGAAAATATGCATGCAAGTTTTTGTGAAAGCGCTTTGTTTTATTAACTATGCACAGGGTATGCACCTGGCTTTGTACAAAGGGTTACAAGTCCTGGGGACTATGCTTGTACAAAATAGGTTCCCAGGGCATGGCCCGGCAACTGCGCCTTATGGGTAGAACTTACGAGGATGCTCAATATTCGATGAGTTTTTCATTGATGCCATCTTTGGTCTCCAGATAGACTGCGCCAGTTCTGGTGACACGTACTACCCGGTAAGGGCCTTCCCACTTTGGTGTCAACTTGTTTGCCCCCTTGGCGGACCGAACACGCCTAAGGACAAGGTCACCTTCCTCAAATAACTAGGCATGGACCCTACTGCTGTGATAGCGGAGCGGGGCTTGCTGGTATCATGCAACACGTACAACGGTCCAGAGATGATGTTCCTCGAGGAGTGTGGCATCGTCATGCCATAGCTACTTCATCATAGGCAAGTTCCTGAGGTAACCTGTATGTGAGTTCCATGGGGAGCACTTCTTTTGCACCATATCCCAGGGAGAAGGGATTCTGGCCAGTAGCTAGATTTGGTGTCGTCCTGATTGACCAAAGAACCACCGGCAACTCATCAATCCAGCGCTTGCCACATTTTCACAATTTATCAAAGATTCTTGTCTTCAGCCCCCGCAGCATTTCAGCATTCATCCTTTCAGCATGTTCATTGCTCCTTGGGTGCGCAAAGGCGGCGAAAGAGACCTTTCTTCCAAGGCTTTGGATGTACTGCATGAAGGCACGGCTCGTGAACTAGGTGCCGTTGTCGGTGATCACCCTGTTGGGTACTCAAAAATTGCACACCAATCCCTTGAAGAATTTGATAGCTGATTGCGCTATCACCTTTCTCACTGGCTTTACTTTGGGCCACTTTGTAAACTTGTCAATTACTACATGCAAGAATTCAAATCCCCCGGTAGCACTGGGAAAGGGGCCCAAGATGTCGAGGCCCCAGACCGTGAAGGGCCAGGATAAAGGGATGATTTGAAGGGCTTGAGTTGCCTCATGAATATTCTTGGAGTGGAAGTGGCATGCTTAACACTTGGTGACTGATGACCCACAAGTATAGGGGATCTATCGTAGTCCTTTCGATAAGTATGAGTGTCGAACCCAATGAGGAGCAGAAGGAAATTACAAGCGGTTTTCAGCAAGGTATTCTCTGCAAGCACTGAAATTATCGATAACAGATAGTTGTGTGATAAGATAATCCGTAATGGATAACAAGCAACAAAAGTAAATAAGGTGCAGCAAGGTGGCCAATCCTTTTTGTAGCAAAGGACAAGCCTGGAAGAACTCTTATTTAATTCAAAGCGCTCTCGAGGACACATGGGAATTACTGTCAAGCTAGTTTTCATCATGCTCATATGATTTGTGTTCGTTACTTTGATAATTTGATATGTGGGTGGACCGGTGCTTGGGTGCTGCCCTTCCCTAGACAAGCCTCCCACTTGTGATTAACCCCTCTCCCAAGCAGTCACAACTATGAAAGAAGAATTAAGATAAATCTAACCATATCATGAAACATATGGATCCAAATCAGCCCCTTACGAAGCAACGCTTAAACTAGGGTTTAAGCTTCTGTCACTCTAGCAACCTATCATCTACTTATTACTTCCCCATGCCTTCCACTAGGCCCAAATCATGGTGAAGTTTCATGTAGTCACATTCACATAACACCACTATAGGAAAGTCAACATACATCTCATCAAAATATCGAACGGATACCAAATTCACATGATTACTTATAACAAGCACTGGTACACGTCGGTGCTATACACACGGTTTTTAACCCCTTTCCGCGACGGCATTTGGAACCGTTGCCAAGTGGGTGTGGGCGATAGGGGGTCCTTCCAACATGACCTAGAAACCGTCGGGGATAGGCCCTCCTGGCACACAGGCTGGCGAAAAGTGAGTTCCTGTGTGATCGGACGAGGCATCGAAACCCAATCATTTCCATCTGTATGTACATCCCACACGGTGAATCCCAGAAAAACATTTTCTTTTGTAGGTATATCACACACAGTCAATCCAAGGAATATGTTTTCATTCTTATGTACATCCCACACAGTCAATCTAGGGAAAATGTTTCCGTTCGTATGTACATCCCACACGGCCAATCTAGGGAAAACGTTTCCGTTCGTATGTACATCCCACACAGTTTTATGTATAGGCTCGTGTGTGATAGGTGTAACTATCACACACACTCTGCCTTGGTTAATGATTGCTTTTACCAACTACATCACACATGATTTGATGACGAAAACTGTGTGGCATTGGGCTATCCATCAGAAGTGCTTTTACTGCTAGAACCGTTTGCAAAGTTCCATGACCAATTTAGCAGGTTTATTAGTTTACAATTAATAATTCCAGTATTATGCAAATTCACATTTCATATAGAGAAGTTGTTTGCCAATTTCATATCAGGCACATAAATATATTTTAACATCACAGTATGATAGCTACCTAAAAACAGCACAGTACAGAATACAGCTAGTTCAATTTCATAAGAACAATATTAGAACAATATATATGTTTCCCTAATCGAGATCATCCGGGCTCGTCTTATCCACATCTGCTTTCTCAGTAAGAACTTGTTTTGCACTAGCCAACTGGGAAAGTGCCTCCTCCTTCGCCAACACCATCTTAGCAAAGTCTGTTTTAAAAAATCTCACCTCATTCTCCACTTTCCTCTTTTTATCCCGCATCTTCAAATATTCATCAGCGTTGACAACACTTTCTCTAAGCCTACTGTAACACCCCAAAATTTTGACCTTGATTTATTAATTAAAATTTTGCCAGGAAATTAAATTTTTATTTTTTTGGTTTTATCATTTAATTTCAGATCACTTTGTCCCTCTGAATTTCTTTTTTTTTTGGAGTTTTTCCTTCTAGGTGGAAACCTTTCAAAAAAGATATTATTGGACTTGTATATCTTCCCAAGAACATTTCTTTTTATCAGTGGAATTATTTCTACAATTATTTTTCTTGAGCTTTATTTCTTTAAAAATGATTTTTCATTAGTTTTAGAGTTCCATTTGCACTACAACCTATTGAAATATTTCTTTAAAACTTCCACCAAAATTGGGGGATGTTAGTAGTAGTGTATAATTCAACCTTATGAAAAAACCTATTGGTATTCTTTGAAAAATTTCAGCAACTCATCCTCTTTTGCTCTCTGGTCCAGTCTGGTGATTTGCACTGCAACCATATTTTATCTTGACCTATTACCCATGGTTTTCCCTCCTGCTTATAGACCACCCTACCAAACACTTAAGTCCAGGAGATTGGACCCATTGGAGTATTTTTGGTCCATGCAATAATGCCCTTCACTTTCTGTCCAGATTTGGTTTTCTCAAAAACTTGCACTAACAAGTTTCTGGTCTTGCCAAACTAACCTTGCCACCATTACCTACATCTAAAGAGACAATGATCTGGAGTTTTTGGCAACGCAAACAGATGCCTAGATGCCCATGGCATTCTGTCGAACACCTTGTGTGCATGGCCAGATTTGACATAGTTTTTAGTTTGCTTTATGAACTTGATTCCCTGACCCGGCAATCATGTCCACTAACCTCCTAGCTACCTCTAACCTTGTACTGTTATTTTGCATCATCACCCAAGCCCTCTAGGCCACCCTGGCATTCCATCGAGCACATGGCGTGCGTGCTCTGGGCGCGGCCAGAGCGCGCGTTTTGCACGTGTGTGCACCCGAGCCGCCGCGTCTTGCCCCTGGACCTTGCTCGCCCGCAGGGCCACGCCCCGTTCTCGTTCGCTCGCCAGAACCCTCCAAGCCGCCCCTGGAGCCCCGCAGCACCACCATCATGTCAGCCATGGCAGCTAGCGGACGGCCGCCGCAGGCTCCTGCCATGGACGGCGCCGCCCGAGCCACAACTGCGCGCCAGCTCGCCCCTGAACAGCCCGAGCTCATCCTCTCGCCCTGGCAGACCCCACCAGCCATCACCACGCGCCCCCTGGCTACAAAATGGCGGTTCACCATTCCTATCCACTACCGCCGTCGAACCGACCTCGACCGCCTATAAAAGGAGAACCCGAACTCGACCAGACCCCCAGGCGACCTCATTCCATCCCCCCCCTAGTGCTCCCGCAGCCAGTAATCGACGGAGGGAGGCCTTCTTCCTCATCTCCGGTCAGTTCGGCCGCCGCCACACTCCGATCCCGTTCGTCGCGAGCTAGACCTCCCCAGTCCATCCAGTTCCACCATCCGACTCCCCTTGACCTTGCGGAGCCACCCCACCTCTCAAACCCGATCGGGAGCTGCCGTAGCTCGAGACCCCAATCTTCCCGAAACCGCCGTCCGCCGCGGAGCTCACCGCCAGTGACCCCCTCCACCCCCGCCAGCCTATCGACCACTCAGAGGACCGCCCTGGACCAGCGGATCAATCCCCGCCCTCAGAACCCCGCGGGGAGCCACCGTTCGTCGCGGTGATCGCCGGAGCCCCGCCACCACTCGGCCAGAGGAGAAGGAGGCGCGGGTGACTGGTCAAACCTGACAAGTGGGCCCAAGGGACCCACTGTCAGTGACCCCGAGCCGGCCCGCGCTGGTTTAAGAGGAAGCGTATTCCACCACATATGCCTTCGCTAGAGGAAAACATAAGTGCTGCCGAACCTGTTTTCTTTTTCTGTTTTATTTAAAAAAGATTTTGACTAAACTTTGACTGGCTATTACTTTTAAAATACAAGTCCAATTGATTTGATTCCTTTTCTGTTGTTTCTCAAATTTTGTCTAGTTTATTTTCTTATTTATTTGAAAAATTTCCAAACAACTTTTTTGTACTGTTTTGAAACTATGTGTTAATTCGAATTTTCTTAAAATAGGATTTTGAAGAAGAAGGCAACTTTCAAAAAGTGCACCCCCTTTCAGACTCTTGAAGGCAAGCATTCTGAACCCTGGCATAATATTTGTTGTGTGTCATTTAATGCAAATACGACATCACCTTGACATGAAGCATTCGATATTTTATGTGGTATTATGATCACATTTATGAGTGCATAATGATGATTCCTTGCTGCTGGAATTTGATATGCTTCTCATAGTAATCACCCTCGTATGCTTTTCATGCCTATCGGGAGGAATCCGGGAAAGTCTCTGTCTTGGGTAGACACGAGCTTTTCTCTAGTTCTTCGTCGAGACGGTTATGTCCGGTAAGGCATGGTGAGGTATGATGAGTGGTGATTCTGTCTGATTGGTGTGAAATATATTTTATTATGCTTATCATGCAGGAAATGTCTTAACCTCCTGAGTCGACCGTAGATCGAGTCTTGTTCCAGTAACCCCCATACTTGTTTCGTACTACCACTTGTCCCTGCCATAGGTAGGATACGGTTCAGTAAGTTGTCAACCCCTTCCTAGCACACACCGTACAGAGAGGCCATGGTGGAAGATACCGGCTGCATCCGGTAGACATGCCACCTGGTCCGGGGCATGGGTGTTTCCGGTTGGAGCCGAGGGGGTAGCTCCCCTAGTTTGCGCGTGGTATAAATTTTGTGATCCCATGCTAGTCGAGGTTGTAGCCTCCCCACTTAGAATTTTGCTTAACGGGTGTTGTGGGTGATTCCAGACACCAGTAAGTTGGGCCGGTGTGTGCGGTCAGGTGTGTTTTCAATTAAAAGACCATAGACGGAATTAGTCCCGATGGACTAAAGGAATATGTTACTCGTGGGTAAAGAGTACACCCTCTTCAGAGATTATATCTATTCGAATAGCCATGTCCATGGTTAAGGACTACAGTCTGGGATGGGTCAAGTGTTGGTCTTCGGAGGAAAAATTGCTAAACCAGAACATGGATCATGACTTGTGACTCATGATGATTATGGTCACTATTATTATGGACTAACCATTTACATTATTTGAATTATTGAGTATCCCTGGGACAGTTCTACCTTCTGGATATTTACTATGATTATTCTCTTATAAGCCCTTTATGTGACATCGCTCAGACGCCCGACTGTGGCATGTTTGTTATTTAAATTATTTATAAGCCCTTTATGTGGTGTCGCTCAAACGCCCGAGTGTGGCATGCTTGTCACTTAAATTACTTATAAGCCCTTTCTGTGGTGTCGCACAGACGCCCGACTGTGGCATGTTTGTTACTTATTCCCTTTATAAGCCCTTTATGTGACGTCGCTCAGACGCCCGACTATGGCATACTTGTTATTTAAATTATTTGTAAGCCCTTTATGTGGTGTCGCACAGACGCCCGACTGAGGCATGCTTTATATTATTATCCTCTCGAGGCGTCGCTTCAGACACCCAATCGGTGCATTCTATTTCCACTCCCTTATTGCATATTCATGTTGTATATGAATAACCTGCTTGCGTGCATCATGGATTTTTTTATTTCGTGACTGACGTTGTGATCATGAAATATTTCAGAGCATGATTATCATTCATTATGTTATACCTGTGTTCATAATGTTTGCGAGTACATTCAAAGTACTCACTGGATTGTCCCTGGCTATTGTCTTTGCCAGATTTCTTGCATGGAGAGGAGCATTACGATAACAGCACCGGAACCTACACAATGGTGTTAGCAGCCTCACGAAGAAAGGAGTTATCTAGGTCAGCTGTTCCTGTAGGAAATGGAGTCCCATAGACACTGATGAACCACAAACCGCTTCCGCCATCAACCACTAGAAACCATTTGTTGTACTCATAGGCCAGAATGGTCTTGTACTACACACTTTGTATCTGGCTTGGAGTTTCTGTATCAAGTTGGTGTCTCATTAGCTAACAGTAATCCTGGGGCCGGTGAGCACCAGGGGTCATTTTCTGGGAAATTAATATCCTGGAAAACCGGTCGCGACAACCTTGGTATCAGTGCTAGGCTGACCAATGGCTAATCCTATCTTAGCCAGGTCAATAAACCTAGAATAACCAATCCATCAGACCTTAACCTAACCCCGGCCAGACTTCTCGTGTAAGATAGCCACACAGTGACCCCGACACCTTTTGGCAGTCGGTGCCCAACCTATCAGCCTAGCCTGTCGATCACGCGCCAGTGACCGACACCTAAATAGTCTCTTTCGCAAGCGTGCGAAGGAAGACTCCGTCCCCTTTTCTTTAAAAAGGGCACGCTAGCCTCAACCCAGCACAGCACAGCCTCTTGCCCAAACCGAGCTAAAATGCTTGGCCCCATTGTTCACAATGAGTCCACAACAACCAACCTTGGAAGTTTTGTGACCGTGCTAGCAAACCTCACCCGCCGTGCCTTTGCATTAGAAGAGCCCCCAGAGTATGTTGTGTACCAAGGACCCACGAGCAGTGAGAGCCGTCGATTCTAGGCCACAGTGCACGTCTATGGTAGGGGTCTATCGCCATAATGCCCCTACAGGTTCACCAGAAGGACAACTTCATTTGAGCCACAAGCCATCCAACTAGCTGCTCGAGAGGCTATAGTTCAACTCCGGCACTTGTCGCCTAGAGTTAACTGCCGCTCGTTCTACTACTACCCTAGCCGTGACAGGTATGGTAGGCCACCCCAGGTTGCCAACGGAGATCACGGGACGGATCCTGCGTTGTTGCATCTAGTGCGCTATGTAAGTGCACTAGAGGAACTGTTCGATCAAATCACCCTTTATCTGATCGCAACTCCTGGAGAATTGGTTCGCCGAGACCCGGCAAGAGGAGAAGATGAGCCCGACGCCGACAACCCAGTCGTGCTGTTCGGACAACCGATTGAGTCCTTGAGGTCTGCCCCAGCCATCGACCAAAATACTCTGGTGTCCCCAGAAGTACTTCGTCGCCTTTTGGGAACACGCTCCAACGGGATTGTGGCCAACAACCCCCGCGATGGTCATCATCGCTACCCCGACCCTGCAGCCCCTCAACTCCTTCCAGCTAACCCCGATAGTGAAACCCATGGAGAAGCCTCGACGTCCACAAGGCACGCCCGCTTAGATATTAACGAGGTAGACTAAGTCACTCGAGTAGTACCGAGCCTTAGTATTTCTACGCCCTGTAATTGTGTGATCCTGTATCGCCATAAGTAATGCAGACTGCTTGTGTGCCTCTGTTTTGAATAGTAGCCATGCATAAGTATGTTGGCGTGCGGTTGCATTTTTTATGCCGGGCACGGATACCAAAAACCACCCCGACGACACCCACAGTGATACATCACTTTTGTGAGATATGTGTATCTGTAGCATTGACCCCGACCCCACAGGGCAGATTCAACAAACTAGTTGCCCCACACCGTAGTCAATGACCCAGCCCAGATGCTATAAAAAAGGCCACCTCGTGACCTTTCCAAGTACCCCTAACCTTGTGCACAACCCTCACAGCCATTCCTTGTCATGCCGAGCCCTAGTGTTTATCTGAGAACTCCAGATGCAACCCCAGGTAGTTTTGTTAAAATATTGTGGGACTTTACCTACAGTACCATGAGTTCTATCCATCCACCCCAGTACGAGTTGCTCAAATCGAGGATCACCCCATCCACCTCGAAATATTGGGCAGTGGTGCACATCCCTCCCGCAAACCCAAACCAAGACCCAATGAAAGTCTCCTTCGTGGGGAAATCTATGCCGACTCCGCAGATGGCCATAGAAGCCGCTGCGTACGAAGCGCTTGCTCGCCTTCGATTCATGATACCCTATGCCAGCGAATGAGGGTATAATTACTTCCCGAGTCGTGCAGCACCCGGAGAAGTAGCATCTTTTCCCGGTGGACCAATTGAGAGAGACCCTGTACTGGCCAACCTTGCCCAGTATGTTAACGCTTAAGAGCGTTTGACCCAGCGAGTAATGGGTTATCTCTAGAGCCTCGCTGATTTAAATCCTCAGATCGCCATAGGCAGACCACTGAGGGCCGACCAAGAGGGACGCATTCATCGGCTAGTCAATCCGCTTTCCCTGATAGAAGAGGAGTGTGCCCCAGTACCAGAGACGTTTTCTCAGGACCCTGTCCATTTACCGTTGTCGTTGTAGACGTCACTGCTATGTTCATTGTCCCAACATTTATTTATGTGTTGCAACTTATGCGTGGTATTCTAAATTTGTGAGATTGATTAAATATTTTGTTTCAATTAATGTGAGTAGTTTGTACTGCTGTTAATTTTGATTAACTAAATTCGCTCTCGGTAAATTTTGAAGTGAGATTATTTTTTTCCCTGAGATGTTGCAGCATGTATCTCTTCACGACATAGATTTTTATTCACGCGGCACCACAACCGCAGGCGCACAACCACAACCACTCGGCCACATGCGCTAATTGCAAATCCTCGTGCACGTGTTGCACCTAACTGATCACCCCCGAGCACACCACCGTCTCTGAAGGAGAGAGTTGTGGGTAATCATTCGGGGGCAAGTTGCCTCCAGCACACTAACAACACTTAGCACCCGACACTGCACTAAATCCTCATGTCCACCGCCACCGCGGAGAGCTAACACTCTAGCGGCAGCATCACGACGATCATCGAGGATCATCACGCACAAGAGCACGGAGAACCCCAGCAATGCCGCCAACCCTCCGCACACCAGGATCACGTACCAGTCCAGCATCACCTCCGCCATTAGAGCCTCGTCTCGAGCTTCTGCAAACAGAAATGGAGGAGAAGGAAGGAGAAGGAGAAGCGAGGCCAGGTGTGAGGAAGAAGAAAGGAGCACCTCGATCATTTTATAGCTTGAGATGGGTGTACGGTGGTCAAAGTCCACCAACGCCGCTCGTCGCTCGATCGCCGGTGTTCGGAGGTGAATCTGCAAGCAGTGCCGACAGCGCACTAGCCCGCGAGGTGAGTGCACGCTGCACCGGCAGCTAGCACGCCGTGCACTACCGCAGTACGGCGTAGATGCTCTACGCGCTAGACGTCACCGGTGGAGAAAGCGCGGGAAAGCGCCTGAGAGAGAGGGAGAAGAGAAAGCCAGAGGTAGAAGAAGAGACTGACAGTGGGCCCCGGGTCCACCTGTCAGCCAGAGAGAGCACTGTGCTCTCGGGTATGACCAGCGTATTTTAGAAATTTAGAAATTTATTCTAAATTCACTGTAACCAAAAGTGGAAGTATCTCGTTTTCCCCAACCATAGATTTTTCCCACGCAGTGCCTATATTCCACACTGTAGTTTTACACCACTTAATTGGCCACTCACTGTAGCCACATTTTATTGCATGAGTTGGATGTTTATTTTTGTGATATTACTTTGTGATAGTAGGAGTAATTCCTTTCAAAGCAGCCCTTAGCAAATCTCGAGGACGAGATTTTTCTTAAGGGGGGTAGTGTTGTAACACCCCAAAATTTTGACCTTGATTTATTAATTAAAATTTTGCCAGGAATTTCATTTTTTGTTTTCTGGTTTTATCATTTAATTTCATATCACTCTGTCCCTCTGAATTTATTTCTGGAGTTTTTCCTTCTAGGTGGAAACCTTTCAAAAAAAATATTATTGGACTTGTATATCTTCCCAAGACCATTTCTTTTTATCAGTGGAATTATTTCTACAATTATTTTTCTTGAGCTTTATTTCTTTAAAAATGATTTTTCATTAGTTTTAGAGTTCCATTTGCACTACAACCTATTGAAATATTTCTTTAAAACTTCCACCAAAATTGGGGGATGTTAGTAGTAGTGTATAATTCAACCTTATGCAAAAACCTATTGGTATTCTTTGAATTTTTTAGCAAATCATCCTCTTTTGCTTTCTGGTGTAGTCTAGTGAGTTACACTGCAACCATATTTTATCTTGCCCTATTACCCATGGTTTTCCCTCCTACTTATAGACCACCCTACCAAACACTTAAGTCCAGGATATTGGACCCATTGGAGTATTTTTGGTCCATGCAATAATGCCCTTCATTTTCTGTCCAGATTTGGTTTTCTCAAAAACTTGCACTAACAAGTTTCTGGTCTTGCCAAACTAACCTTGCCTCCATTACCTACATCTAAAGAGACTCTGATCTGGAGTTTTTGGCCACCCAAATAGATGCCTAGATGCCCATGGCATTCTGTCGAACACCTTGTGTGCATGGCCAGATTTAACATATTTTTTAGTTTGCTTTATGAACTTGATTCCCTGACCCGGAAATCATGTCCACTAACCTCCTAGCTACCTCTAACCTTGTACTGTTATTTTGCATCGTCACCCAAGCCCTCTAGGCCACCCTGGCATTCCGTCGAGCACATGGCTTGCGTGCTCTGGGCGCAGCCAGATCGCGCGTTTTGCACGTGTGTGCGCCCGAGCCGCCGCGTCTTGCCCCTGGCCCTTGATCCCCGCAGGGCCACGCCCCGTTCTCGTTCGCTCGGCAGAACCCTCCAAGCCGGCCCTGGAGCCCCGCAGCACCACCGCCAGGTCGGCCATGGCGGCTAGCGGACGGCCGCACCAGGCTCCTACCGTGGACGGCGCCGCCCGAGCCACAGCCGCGCGCCAGCTCGCCCCTGAACAGCCCGAGCTCATCCTCTCGCCCTAACAGACCCTGCCAGCCACCGCCACACGCCCCCTGGCTATAGAACCGTTGAACCGACCTTGACCACCTATAAAAGGAGACCCCGAGCTCGACCAGACCCCCAGCCGACCTCAGGCCACCCCCTAGTGCTCCCGCAGCCAGTAATCAACGGATGGAGTCCTTCTTCCTCATCTCCGGTTAGTTCGGCCGCCGCCACACTCCGATCCCGTTCGTCGCGAGCAAGACCTCCCCAGTCCATCCAGTGCCATCGTCCGACTCTCCTTGACCTTGCGGAGCCACCCCACCTCTCAAACCCGATCGGGAGTCGCCGTAGCTCGAGACCTCAATCTTCTCGAAACCGCCGTCCGCCGCGGAGCTCGCCGCCGGCGACCCCCTCCACCCCCGCCAGCCTATCGACCACTCGGAGGACCGCCCTGGACCAGCGGATCCATCCCGCCTCGAAACCCAGCGAGAGCCGCCGTTCATCGGCGGCGATTGCGAAACCCGCCACCGCCGGCCAGAGGAGAGGAGGCGCGGCGATCGGTCAACCTGACCAGTGGGCCCAAGGGACCCACTGTCAGTGACCCCGAGCCGGCCCGCGCTGGTTTAAGTGGAAGCGTATTCCACCACATACGCCTTCGCTAGAGGAAAATGTAAGTGCTGATGAACCGTTTTTCTTTTTCTGTTTTATTTAAAAACAGATTTTGACTAAACTTTGACTGGCTATAACTTTTAAAATACAAGTCCAATTGATTTGATTCCTTTTCTGTTGTTTCTCAAATTTTGTCTAGTTTATTTTCGTATTTATTTGTAAATTTTCCAAACAACTTTTTTGTAATGTTTTGAAACTATGTGTTAATTCGAATTTTCGTAAAATAGGATTTTGAAGAAGAAGGCAACTTTCAAAAAGTGCACCCCCTTGCATACTCTTGAAGGCAAGCATTCTGAACCCTGGCATAATATTTGTTGTGCATCATTTAATGCAAATACGACATCACCTTGACAGAAGCATTCGATATTTTATGTGGTGTTATGATCACATTCATGAGTGCATAATGATGATTCCTTGCTGTTGGAATTTGATATGCTTCTGATAGTAATCACCCTTGTATGCCTTTCATGCCTATCGGGAGGAATCCGGGGAAGTCTCTGTCTTGGGTAGACACGAGCTTGTCTCTAGTTCTTCGTCGAGATGGTTATGTCCGGTATGGCATGGTGAGGTATGATGAGTGGTGATTCTGTCTGATTGGTCTGAAATATATTTTCTTATGCTTATCATGCAGGAAATGTCTTAACCTCCTGAGTCGACCGTAGACCGAGTCTTGTTCCAGTAACCCCCATACTTGTTTCGTACTACCACTTGTCCCTGCCATAGGTAGGGTACGGTTCAGTAAATTGTCAACCCCTTCCTAGCACACACCGTACATAGAGGACATGGTGGAAGATACCATGTTGCATCCGGTAGACATGCCACCTGGTCCGGGGTCATGGGCGTTTCCGGTTGGAGCCGAGGGGGTAGCTTCCCTAGTTTGCGCGCGTTATAAATTTTTTGATCCCATGCTAGTCGAGGTTGTAGCTTAACAGGTGTCTTGGATGATTCCAGACACCACTTAGAGTTTTGCTTAACGGGTGTCGTGGGTGATTCTAGACACCAGTAAGTTGGGCTGGTGTTTGCGGTCAGGTGTGTTTTCAATTAAAAGACCGTAGACAGAATTAGTCCTGATGGACTAAAGGAATCCATTACTCGTGGGTAAAGGGTACACCCTCTGCGGAGATTATATCTATTCGAATAGCCATGTCCATGGTTAAGGACTACAGTCTGGGATGGGTCAAGTGTCGGTCTTAGTGTCGGTCTTCGGAGGAAAAATTGCTAAACCAGAACATGGATCATGACTTGTGACTCATGATGATTATGATCACTATTATTATGGACTAACCGTTTACATTATTTGAATTATTGAGTATCCCTGGGACGGTTCTACCTCCTGGATATTTACTGTTATTATTCTCTTATAAGCCCTTTATGTGACGTCGCTCAGACGCCCAACTGTGGCATGTTTGTTATTTAAATTATTTATAAGCCCTTTATGTGGTGTCGCTCAGACGCCCGACTATGGCATGTTTGTCATTTAAATTACTTATAAGCCCTTTATGTGGTGTCGCACAGACGCCCGACTGTGGCATGTTTGTTACTTATTCCCTTTATAAGCCCATTATGTGACGTCGCTCAGACGCCCGACTGTGGCATACTTGTTATTTAAATTATTTATAAGCCATTTATGTGGTGTCGCACAGACGCCCGACTTAGGCATGCTTTATATTATTATCCTCTCGAGGCGTCTCTTCAGACACCCAATCGGTGCATTCTATTTCCACTCCCTTATTGCATATTCATGTTGTATATGAATAACCTGCTTGCGTGCATCATGGATTTTTTTTATTTCATGACTGACGTTGTGATCATGAAATATTTCAGAGCATGATTATCATTCATTATGTTATACTTGTGTTCATAATGTTTTCGAGTACATTCAAAGTACTCACTGGCTTGTCCCTGGCTATTGTCTTGGCCAGATTTCTTGCATGGAGAGGAGCGTTGCGATAACAGCCCCGGAACATACGCAATGGTGTTAGCAGCCTCGCGAAGATAGGAGTTATCCAGGTCAGCTGTTCCTGTGGGAAATGGAGTCCCATAGACACTGATGAACCACAAACTGCTTCCTCCATCGTCCACTAGAAACCATTTGTTGTACTCATAGGCAAGAATGTTCTTGTACTGCACACTTTGTATTTGGCTTGGAGTTTCTGTATCTAGTTGGTGTCTCATCAGCTAACAGTAGTCTTGGGGCTGGTGAGCACCAGGGGCCATTTTCTGGGAAATTAATATCATGGAAAACCAGTCGTGACACCTACCTCTGTTCTCTTCCTCATACATGCTCCAGAGCTTTGCTAGGCAGATCTTCAAAGACTGTGGCCACTCTTGATCAACCCACTCTAAGTAAGAACACTTCCGTTCATCCTATAATATTTAAAACTAGATCAGTAACAATTGTAGGGGAAATGGGTTTATAGCAACATAGAAAATCACCAATACTTATTTTGAAAAACTGAAGAAACAGGTTAATTATGACATATCTTCTCAAAAAGATCAATGTGCAAATGAATTAATTGCTACTGAGACAACAACCAAATTCTGAAACATTAGAAGCTATAATTAACTACAATAATGCTACAAGTTCTTACTCATGTACTATAAATAACAAATTGAACATTTTATGAGGAAGGTAAATATAACTGCAACAGCATAGCGACAATGTTTGGATGATAGTAAATTCATAATAATAGGTGTGTACATGCACAAATTTAGTAACACAGAACTAATAACACTAAGGCCGTCCACTATGTATGCCAAAACCGGTGTAAAGACAACTGTTGCTACATCTCGCACCGGTGCCCTGCACTGGCGAGCCGGTGCAGCGGAAAAAAGGGACCCGGACTCTGGAGCACCTAGTTGCTCTGATGCCCAGTTCCTTCGTGCCATAAAGATTTAGTATTTTACTGCTTGGCTGCTCGGATGTGTGGACCAAATTTGGCTGACAAACTACTGAAGCGGTGCCAAATATTTTTCTAATGGCAACGCTAATGAGATGGCAACATTTTTAGGTACTAGGTACAAACTGTGACACTGTCTTAGGATGCGTTTGGTTGAAGGTGTAGTATGAATGGGTTGGGACCGTGACAGTGTCCGAATCACATCTAACATATGATTTGTAACAACGAAAGAGTGTCTAACCTTCTCTGCACATGCCAGAAACTTCCCCCCAGTGTCCACAGATTCAAGCGGAACTAGCTTCACGCCTAGAGATTGATGGTGACAATGAGCAGACAGATCTTCAGCCACCCCGCTCCATTCCTTGCAACTGATGGTCCAAGGGAGATATAAGAGGAAGAAATGACTCAAATCGACTCTCGGGTTAAAATTCTTCATTCCAAGTCATAGTCCGAGAGAGAGAAGAGAGGCATACCCGGGTGGTGAAGGAGTCGGAGGAGGACGAGGAACCAATGGAGAGGTCATTGAAGAAGACCATGTCGACCCCGGTGGTAGGATGCGAGATGGCGAGAGCGAGGAACCAAGCAAGAAAGCGGCTACAACTTAGGAAGGAAGGAGGAAACAGGGGAAATGTGACTTGTGGTCGAGGAGGAAAGGGGTGGGGGTAGATATTTAGGCGGTAGGCCAAAAATTTTGAAATGTGGAGGGGAACTTTGGATGCGGTGCCACCAAACACCATTCACTTTGAACAATTGCGTGCATCGCAAATGATTCTTCTGCTTTACGCGCATGGGATGAGTTTGATAATTCAAATTTTGGTGGAAATTTCCCCGGGTACGTCATTGCATAATTTAACATCGCTTGCTAATTTAGGCACACAAAAGAGCGTACAGCACATAGACCACACTTACTGAATCGAGCAGTTTTAGTAATTAAACAAAGTTGGTTGACCTAAACATTGCTCTAACAAAAGAGCAGCATTAAAAACAAAACCTAAGTACGCATAATTTTAACAAAGCCGTTGCCGCGCTGGCCTATGCGTCGCCGGTGTGAGATTAGATGTCGATGACTTGTCCTAGCGACATGCCGCCGTTGGTGGACTCCACGTCCCCCTGCTGAATTTGACTGCGTCCTCGTCCTCGGCACCGCCCTCAAGGTTGTAGTACTCGTAGTAGTGGCTGAGTGAGAGCTCGTGTTGGTACTCCAGCGCTGATTCCTTGACGGACAGACTCTTCTCTACCTCGACCTCGACCACGTGCAAATCCTCCTCACGGCGCTCCTCGATCTCCGCTACCTCCTACATCTCCAGCTCCCGCTCGGCGATCTCATGAGGAAGTAGATGCTCCATGGCCACCGCAACCTTTACATACTGTAACATCCCAAAATTCTAAATTTTGGAATGTTATAAACAAATAGATAGATTTGATTGATTGTTTGATTGATTGACTGAAAGTGAGTGAATTCGAAACTTTTGAAAGTTAAATGAGAGGGAATAAAAGGACTTTCCCAAACTTTCATTTTTGCATTTATGATCTTCGGGAATTCAAATTCTTTTCATCACAAAACCCTGGAGAGAAGATGACATGACTTCTTCCATTTATTTAAATGACAAGGGGTGTTGAAAATATTTGAATTTCATTTGGAAAATATTTCCAATTCTGAAACTTTATACAACTCAATGATTTTCACGAGCGAAGATAAAATGACTTCTTCAAAACATATGAAATATGAGTTGGGAGTTTCAAAAATTAAAATTCAAAGTTCTTTTGAATTTATTTTCAATTGGAGTTATTTGAGTTTTATTCAAATTATTTTCTCTAAAAATAAAATATATGGAAAATAGGGTAACATGATTCCCTACATCAGAAAATTGGAGAGAATTAATTTGAAATCATTTTGGTATTTTTAAAATGATTTTCAATGGATTTTATGAGGGCAGTAGCACTGTTTGTTTTATTTGAATTTTTGTGTATTTTATTTGAAGCTAGAATAAAGTTCATCATGTAGGAAATCTTTTTCTGAAAATTTTGATATATTATATGCCTATATAATATATTTATTTATTTGGTTTTATTATTTTTATTTAACTCTGTTAATTTTTTTTTATTTTTTTTAAAAAGGAGCGCAGCGCCTTGGGCCAAAGGCCCAAGCCGCCAAGTCACCGGTCGGCCGAAGGCCACAAGGCCAACGCACCACGCACCTAGGGGAGCCAGGAGCCCCAAGTTTCCTATTCTTTTACGATTCCTAGTAGAATTTGACCCCGTTTTGTTATTCCGTTTTTTATTCCTAGGATTCCTAATCCTAATCTATTTCTTGTCCCCTACCCCAAGCAAAACCCCTCCCCTCCCCAATATAAATACCCAAGCACCCCCCTCCAACACATCAAATCAACTCTCCTCTCCTCTCCTCCGCAGCAGCAGCAGCAGTGCCGCCGCCGCCGCCATAGCCAGCCGCGCCGCCGCCCTCGCCGCCGCACCTCACCAGCGCCGCCGCCACTTGCCGCCGCCACCGCCTCACCAAGCGCCGCCGCCGCCCCTCACCAGCGCCGCCGCCGCCCCTCACCAGCGCCGCCGCCGCCACTTGCCGCCGCCGCCGCCCTACGCCGCCACCGCCGGAGCCCCTCGCCTCTTCGAGGTACTAGCCCCGCGCCGCGTCACGTTTTCTAGATCGGTTTTTTTGATCGGTTTCCATTCCGTTTTCTAGATCGGTTTTTCATTTCGGTTTTCTTTCCGAAACCCTAGATTGGTTTTCTCGCCGGTTTTTCTTTCCGGTTTTGTTTAGCGAGCGTTCGCTCGATAGATTTTTCTTTTTATTTTTAATTTCCGTCATGGACCTATCCGTAGTCCCTAATCTTCAAACGGCTATAACTTTTTACTCGTAAGTCGGAATCCAACGAAACCAACGCCCACTTCTTCGTTACGATCTCCTCTATCCAGTAATACAACTCAAACATGTTTTTGAAAGTTTTAAAATTTGAATTCAAACAGATTTGTATTTGAACTTCGTTTGATCATGACTTGAGTTTCGTAATTCCGATTTAGTTGATTCTTTTTGCAAATCGAAGCTCTTGACCTAAACTTTCTGATAAGGCAAAATACACATAGTTTTGGTACTGTTAGAAATTGTTTTATGCTGCAAGAGTTATTTGATTTGATTTTGACGTTTTCTGAATTGTTTTCTTCGTTCTTTCCGATCTTTTGAGTGATTGCTTATGTGTGGTTACTATTGCTTGATTACGATAGATTGACCGGAGTGTGACGAGTAGATCTATCAGGAGTTTTGAGTGCGAATCATCTTCATCAACTTTGCAGGCAAGTAACACTTGATCATATCTTTTCTACTACCCATGTTTTTATGCATTAGATAAATCCTCAAACACTTGCATGGTTAGGATCTAATTAAATTGTGGGATGGGAAGTAGATTGAGGTAGTACCTATTACCTGTTTTACTTATGAACCTTTGGGAGTTACTTCTCGTTTGCTTATTTCGCCATGCTATGCTCGTGAGCGTGGATTGGGTTTAAGTGAATATCCATGACAGATGTGAGATTGATAATTAATGGTTTATCTAAGGTGGCAACTTAAACACACATCTGGGTGGATTGAGGCACTGGCTATTCAGGACTTGCTGTCAAGGCACACAGGTAGACAGGATTTGCTGTATTTCTTGGACCGCCACCCAGGCCCAAAGGGATCATGAGATTATTCAAACTAGAAACTTCCGTGTGCAGCCACAAGCCATTATGGGCTCTGGCGTAGTTGACTAAGTTGTGCGAACTCTTACGGGCAGACTAGCGATGTAGGGGATGTAGGTTGGTACGGTCTACCCACATGTAAGGTGCTAAGCGCTTCGAAAGACTATGTCTCGGTCATCCGTTTCTCAAACACCATGTAGTGCGAGAAACCAAGCGGAGGCGATCGAGTCTTGTGGGGAAAAGTCATAAACCTCTGCAGAGTGTATAAACTAATCATGGTTAGCCGTGTCCCGGTTATGGACAATTTTGAGTATCTAGTATCTGGATATCCTGTTGATCTCATCACGTTACTTAATATAATTTGTTTGGGTTTAATGAGTACTTTTAATTGGGATTGAGAATGCTGTCAACCATTCTCAATGTTTCTAACCACCATGATAGTTAAATAAATTTATTCCTTTGAAGTAGGGAAAAATTGGCTTTTACATAAAAACTGTAACCATAGAGCTTTCCACCAGCCATATATGCATGTAGTATAGCCTATTCTTTCATTACTCTCTATGTGTTACATTGCCAGCATATTCCATGTGCTGACCCGTTTCGGCTGCAACTTTTCATGTTGCAGAATTTTGAACGACGAGTAAGTGATACGTTAGGGTTACGATTTCCTATACTCAACTTTGCCGTTGGTGTTGATCGGAATCCACAACCTTGTTGCTTCCGCTATATTTTGGATTGAGGTAATAGTTTTTACGCTACTTTATACATGTGATTTACCTCTGTTATAAATCCTTCGAGTACTGTGTGTGTCAGCATACCGATCCAGGGATGACACGAAAGCACAGAGACTTGATCCATTCGGGTCGGGTCGCTACACATACGTGGGTTGCATGCTGGATTCCGAGGTGTCCTGGAATATCTTGGCGTGTGCGTCCTCGATCTTGGCGTGGATGGCCTCGACCTGGGCCAGGGCGACATTGGCACCACGGACTGTAGCTCGAGCGCTCTCAACGTTTGCAGCCGCCGTCGCAGCAGCAGCTGCAGCCGTCTCGGTGGCTACAGCTGCCCTGTCGGCTTTCGCAGACGCCCTCTCGGCGGATGCGGCCGCGCTCTCGGCACAGGCGGCAGCACTCAGGGAGGACGCGGCCATCGTACGGGCCTTCACGAAGTATTTCCACGGCGTCATATTTGCAAGATGGGGGTGCTGGAATGGGGATCGGGATTCGTGGATTCGGGGGTTGCCGAAACTGGACAAGACGAGCCGGGGAAGCTTAAGAAGGAAGAGTTAAATAGACCCAGAAATTTTCATCGCAAACGGTTCCTACAAAAAACTGTGTGTGATGTTGTTGATATTTTTATTAGTTGTGAAAGACAAATTTGGAGTAAATTGGCAACTGATCGTGTTTTAAATGTATGAGAAAATTTGTAGTACTAATACAACTGTCATGTCAAATGTTTGATAATTTCAGAGGTCATTTGACCTTTTAAGACATTTAAGTGATTTTCTAGCCATTTAATGACCGTAATTCAAATTTGAACTACATGTACCTGCAACAGCTAACCATAACAGTTTGAAAAGTCATATTTTGTGTACTTGTGTGGGATTTAATTCCATGTGCAGTAAATTGGAAGGAATTTTCAAACATATTGGTCTAACGGCTATGACACAATTAAGCATGGAGTGCCATATCATTTAAATTCCAAAAAATTAAAAAAAGATCAGAAACACATCAAACCTTGCTTGATGTAATGTCATGCCACCAAGATGATGTGGTAAAACATTTGGCATGTTTGACGAAAGTTTGGACACACACCCCTCACAAACCGAAGCAACTCACTAGAAGGCTCGTGGTACCAAGAGGGAACAATGCATGTTTGATGACGAATGGGAGGTAGCTTCCCCTTACGGCCTTCAAATTTTTCTATATTTAACGTGCACTAATACAACTGTCATGTGAAAAATTTGGAAAATTTCATGGGTCATTTGACCTTTTAAAGACATTTAATTGAATTTTCTAGCCATTTAATGACCGTAATTCAAATTTGAACTACATCTGCATGCAACAACTAACCATAACAGTTTGAAAAATCATATTTGTGTACTTGTGTGCGAGTTAATTCCATGTGTAGTAAATTAGAAGGAATTTGCAAACATATTGGTCTCACGGCATGGACACATGCATGGAGTCCCATGGCATTTTAATTCCAACAAATTAAAAAATTATTAGAAAAACATAAAACCTAGCTTGATGTACTGTCATGCCAGCAAGATGATGTGGTAAAAAATTGGCATGTTTGATGAAAGTTTGGACACACACCCCTCACAAACCGGAGCAACTCACTAGAAGGCTCGTGGTTCCGAGAGGGAACAATGCATGTTTGATGACAAATGGGAGATAGCTTCCCCTTACGGCCTTCAAATTTTTTCTACGTTTAACGTGCACTAATACAAGTGTCATGTGAAAATTTGGAAAATTTTAGGGGCCATTTGACCTTTTAAAGACATTTAAGTGATTTTCTAGCCATTTAATGACCGTAATTGAAATTTGAACATGTACATGCAACAGCTAACCATAACGGTTTGAAAGATCATATTTGTGTACTTATGTGCAAGTTAATTCCATGTGCAATAAATTAGAAGGAATTTTCAAACATATTGGTCTCACGGCATGGACACATGCATGGAGTGCCATGGCATTTTAATTCCAGAAAATTAAAAAATGATTAGAAAAACATGAAACCTTGCTTGATGTAATGTCATGCCACCAAGATGATGTGTTAAAAAAATTGGCCTGTTTGATGAAAGTTTGGACACACACCCCTCACGAACCGGAGCAACTCACTAGAAGGCTCATGGTTCTGAGAGGGAACAATGCATGTTTGATGACGAACGGGAGATAGCTTCCTCTTACGGCCTTAATTTTTTTCTACGTTTAACATGCACAAATAAAACTGTCATGTGAAAATTTGGAAAATTCCGGGGGTCATTTGACCTTTTAAAGACATTTAAGTGATTTTGTAGCCATTTAATGACTGTAATTCAAATTTTAACTACATATTCATGCAATAGTAAACCAAAACGGTTTGAAAAATCATATTTGTGTACTTGTGTGCGAGTTAATTCCATGTGCAGTAAATTAGAAGGATTTTTCAAACATATTGGTGTCACGGCATGGACACATGCATGGAGTGCCATGGCATTTAGTTCAAAAAACATAAAAAATGATCACACAAACATGAAACCTTGTTTCATGTAATGTCATGCCACCAAGATGATGTCAAAAAACATTGGCCTGTTTGACGAAAGTTTGGACACACACCCCTCACAAATCGGAGCAACACACTAGAGGGATCTTGGTTCCAAGAGGGAACAATGCATGTTTGATGACGAAAGGGAGATAGCTTCCTCTTAAGGCCTTCAATTTTTTCTATGTTTAACGTGCACTAATACAACTGTCAAACATGCCAATTTTTTGTTACGACCTTTTAGAGACATTTAAGTGATTTTCTAGCCATTTAATGACCGTAATTCAAATTTGAACTACATCTACATGCAACGGCTAACCATAACGGTTTAAAAATCATATTTGTGTACTTGTGTGCGAGTTAATTCCGTGTGCAGTAATTAGAAGGAACTTTCAAACATATTGGTCTCACAGCATGGACACAGATGCATGGAGTGCCATGGCATTTTAATTCCAAAAATCATAAAATGATAAGAAAAACATGAAACTTTGCTTTATGTAATGTCATGCCACCAAGATGATGTGGTAAAAGAATTGGCATGTTTGACGAAAGTTTGGACACACACCCCTCACAAACCGGAGCAACTCACTAGAAGGCTCGTGATTGCGAGAGCGAACTGTCAGATTTCGGGTTCCGGTAAACCCTCTAGGTTCGAACTCTGGGGTGCACGCGGAGATCTCACCCCCTACCTACCTGCACCTCGTCGCCTCGCAAGGATCTAAACTACACAAAGAGCAACACAAGGGACACAAGGTTTATACTGGTTCGGGCCACCATTGTGGTGTAATACCCTACTCCAGTGTGTGGTGTGGTGGATTGCCTCAGGGGCTGATGATGAACAATACAAGGAAGAACAGCCTCGCGAGGGTCTATTCTTGGCCGGTGCAACGAACTGCTAGGGGGAGTTCGGTCGCTCGCTCTCTCTCTCTAGATTGCTTGACCTCTAGCTCTATTCTCGATTCCGGATCCCTCTACCCTGTGGGAGGCTACTCCTATTTATAGGCAGAGGCCCTGGGCCTCTTCCCAAATATTGAGAGGGAAGGGCGCCAACAATTGGCCATTTTGAAGGGGAACATCTAGTACACTTATCCTAACTAAAGTTGGTCCTCGCCTGTCAAAGGCTCTGACGGTGACGCCGGCTTGGGCTCCACGATGACCTCCTTCCTACCGTTGTGTTGGTCTTGGTCTTGTTGCACCGAAACGGCTGCCTTTGCTTGATGCTCTCGCCTGCGCTTGCCTCCTTTGCACCAAAGAGGAAATGAGGACCTTGCGGGCTGGCGCCCACTGGCGCCCTTTGGCGCCCGTGGTCGCTATGGCTTGCGTCATGGGCACCTCGTGAGGTACCCCGCCTTGATCTCTCTGCCTCCTCGCGAGCCACCGACGAGGCCGTGCTCGAGGAGGCTTCACGTCGTCCGCCCCGCGAGGCTTGGCCCCTCGCGAGGGTCTTGAGCTGGTGCTGATGAAGATGGGCCATGCTGGGCCACCCCTTGAGCCACGCCGCAGGCCGCATGCAGGCAAGTCTGGTACCCCGTTCCCGAACGCCATCGATAGCCCAGACCCAAAGCGCGCTGGACTTGGCTGAGCAGAGAAGCGAAGGGGCAAGTGCGAAGCACCGCGGGCCCTAATAGCCTGTGGCCAGGGGCGCCACGTGGCGGTTGATTGGACGTGGGCATCTCTGCTTCCCCACGACGCCTCGGCGACTGCACGAATTGACAAGTCCCTGCATGCAAAGCGGGTCATGATTACCTGTGATCGTGGAGGTCGACGGTTGGCCTTCCCCGGCTATAAGTACGGAACGAGGCGTGCCCTTCCGGTCCATCTCTTATTGCTTCTCCTTCTTTTCCATGGCTCCACCGAAGAGGTTCTCGGCCGCGGAGAAGGGAAAGGCCCGCCAGGTGGGGCCTGACTCTCCCCCAGCCAAGCGCGGTCGAGGCCGTCCTCGCAAGCACCCCGTGGCTCCCGCAGCGGCTTCTCGCGGCCGTGGAGGCGATCTCCATGCAGCAGCAGGCGTCGGGCCGTTGATGGGGCGCTTCTGATCGCGCGACCCCTAGGCAAGCGCTTGATTCAGCAGAGGTGCTGCCGGAGTTTGTCGTGTGGTCTGCGGAACCGACCAGCACCTGGCTCCAGCTCCCCCGCTTTCTTTTAGGTGAACTTCCGGCCGTCGCCCCGGCCGGCCTGTGGCTCCAGGCGGACGGTTGCTACAGCCGGGCCTCCTGGGCTTCGCTAGAGGTCTCCGCCGCCGGGAGCGTGGCCCTGACCCGCGGCGGGCAAACGTTTGCCCGCGCGCGAAGCCTGAGCCGGTGGTGCACCCTGCACTTCAAGTTCAACGGCGATGCCACCCTCTACATGAGGGTGTTCGGGGAAGACGATCGCCGCGCTGGGTGCTTCCCCGAGGACGACGACCGCGGCCGTGGGCCTAATCCCAGCGGCGATCGGGACGAAGATGACGGTGCGCACGTGGTTGGCGGCGCTCGAGGTTCGTTAAGCTTCAGCGACTCTTCTTCGGACAGCGGCTCCTCCAGCGGTGGCCGTGACCAGCCTCCGCGCTGCTGCGCCCGCCTGGAGGGAGGTAGCGGGTCCGCCAGCCATCGCGCATCTGTGAAGCGCGAGAGGGAGTCCGCTTGAGCTCCGGAGGCAGTTCGAGCCTCTGCCGCGAGTTGGTGTCAAGCGAGTCGCGCCTGTCTTGTTATTTTCCCTTTCCTGCGCAAAGAGACAGTAGTGGAGGGCCCCGCGGGGGCGTGCTTGGACTGTTGCAGTTTAATTATCATACTGTTTCTGCTACTTTCGTATTAGGCTGCTGTGCCACACGCCTGCACGTAGAAATTACTTATCTTGGGGGTGACCTGTCGCGGTCTTCGCCTCCTGGGGCCGAGGCCTCGTCGAACGCTTCATGCCCTGCAAAGATTAGCCAGGAGAGGTAGTTTCCGGCCTCAGTCGTGGAGGCGACCGACCAGGTCCTCTGTTCGCGTCGCGGTGCCCGTGGGGCACGGACTGGAGGGGTGCTCCCGTAGCGAACCCGGTTAGGGAGGCCTCAAACAATAGGGGCAGAAAACACTCGCGAGGGTGCCCGTGTTGCTCCCTCGCGAGACTCGCGCGAGAGAAATCGAGGTAGGAGAGCGAAGAAGGCAAAGAGTCGCAAGACAAAGACGGCAACACCTTCAATAAAACTTCAAATGGGAATGAACAAGCTAACTGCAGAAAGCAAATGAAAAAAGCCGCGACCGGCACCTAATCTAGTCTTCGACGTCTTCTCACCAGCGCGGAGCTAAGTGCTGCCACTTGGCGTGGGAGGGAGCCCCAGGGCCTGAGGCCGGCGCTCCTGAGACTCCGGGGCGTGTACATCCCCAACTCATTATTAGGTGAGAGTGTCACGGGCGGCGAGCTTCACAGGCGTTGGCCTTCTTCACAGGCACCGGGCCTTTCTCAGAAAGATAAGCTTCACAGGCGTTTGCCTTCTTCACAGGCACCGGGCCTTTCTCAAAAAGATAAGCTTCACAGGCGTTTGCCTTCTTCACAGGCACCGGGCCTTTCTCAGAAAGATAAGCTTCACAGGCATTTGCCTTCTTCACATGCACCTGGCCTTTCTAGGGGTAAAACCTCCGGAGATGCTAGATGTTCCACGCATTCTGGATGGGCACCCCCTCCTGAGTCTCCAAGCGCGCGGATCCGGTCATGGAAACATGAACAACCTTGAACGGGCCCTCCCACATGGGAGAAAGCATATGCAGTCCCTCCCTGGAGAGAACCCGTCTGAGCACGAGGTCCCCTACTGTAGGACCTTGAAGTATGTCTAGAGGGGGGGGGTGATTAGACTACTTGACCAATAAAAACCTAACCTTTTCCCAATTTTAGACTTTGGCAGATTTTAGCTATTTTTGAACGAAGTCACGCAATCATCACGCAATTCAAGCAAGCATGCAAAGAGTATATTGGCAGCGGAAAATAAAGCATGCAACTTGCAAGAATGTAAAGGGAATGGTTTGGAGGATTCAAACGCAATTGGAGACACGGATGTTTTTGTCGTGGTTCCGATAGGTGGTGCTATCGTACATCCACGTTGATGGAGACATCAACCCACGTAGGGTAACGGTTGCGAGAGTCCACGGAGGGCTCCACCCATGAAGGGTCCACGAAGAAGCAACCTTGTCTATCCCACCATGGCCGTCGCACACGAAGGACTTGCCTCACTAGCGGTAGATCTTCACGAAGTAGGCGATCTCCTTGCCCTTACAAACTCCTTGGTTCAACTCCACAATCTTGTCGGAGGCTCCCAAGTGACACCTAGCCAATCTAGGAGACACCACTCTCCAAGAAGTAACAAATGGTGTGTTGATGATGAACTCCTTGCTCTTGTGCTTCAAATGATAGTCTCCCCAACACTCAACTCTCTCTCATAGGATTTGGATCTGGTGGAAAGAAGATTTGAGTGGAAAGCAACTTGGGGAAGGCTAGAGATCAAGATTCATGTGGTTGGAATGGAATATCTTGGTCACAACACATGAGTAGGTGGTTCTCTCTCAGAACTGGTAAGTTGGAAGTGTAGGTTTGTTCTGATGGCTCTCTCCACGAATGAAGAGGAGGTGGAGGGGTATATATAGCCTCCACACAAAATCTAACCGTTACACACAATTTACCAAACTCGGTGGGACCGAATCATCAAACTCGGTCGGACCGATTTAGTAAACCTAGTGACTGTTAGGGTTTTCGGCGGGACTGACATGCATCTCTATAGGACCGATATGGTTAGGGTTAGGGCATAACGTAATCTCGGTGAGACCGATTACACAAACTCGGTGAGACCGATTTTGGTAATTAGCTAACCAGAGAGTTGGTCAGGTAAACTTGGTGGGACCGATTTGCTCTTTCGGTGAGACCGAAAAGTTACAAAAGGGAAACAAAGAGTTTACATTGTAATCTCGGTGGGACCGATCGCTCACTTCGGTTAGACCGAAACGTTACGAAGGGAAACAGAAATATTACAATCCCATCTCGGTGAGACCGAGATCCCTATCGGTGAAACCGATTTGCCTAGGGTTTGTGGCAGTGGCTCTGACATCTGAACTCGGTGGCGCCGGATGGAAAGAATCGGTAGGGCCGAGTTTGACTTTGGGTTTAGGTCATATGTGGATGTGAGAAAGTAGTGGATGGTTTTGGAGCATATCACTAAGCACATGGAGCAAGAGGCTCATTAAGCAAGACCTCATCCCTTCTTGATAGTATTGGCTTTTCCTATAGACTCAATGTGATCTTGGATCACTAAAATATAAAATGTAGAGCCTTGAGCTTTTGAGCTTGAGCCAATCCTTTGTCCTTAATATTTTGAGGGATCCACTTTCAACATCCATGCCATGCCATTCATTGAGCTTTCCTGAAATATTCATCTTGGAATAGTATTAGCTCAATGAGCTATATGTTGTTATGAATTACCAAAACCACCTCGGGATAGTTGCACTTTCAATCTCCCCCTTTTTGGTAATTGATGACAACACATAGATCAAAGCTTCGACAAATGATAATAAAATTGAAAAATATCGTCGCTTTGAGAAGTATGTGATAAGCAAGAGCTCCCCCTAAATTTGTGCATATTTTAAAATTTGCTTTGGACTGCAAATGCACAAGAAATTAGGCTCATGGGTTACTCTTCCATGTCACATACATCTTGGTGGAGCGCTCAAAATAATAACGATTAAATACATGCACTCATCACCAAGCACAGTGAATGATCATATAAGGATAAATAAGATAGTATCATAACAGGCATAAGTGTAGCTTATGATCAAACACATGATCATCAATGTCTCACAGGTAATGCATAGTATCTCAAGCAATCAAACACAAAAAAAAGTTCAACCAAAAAGACAAGAGAGAACAAAAGCAAATCTCTCTCTCTCGAAGCCTATGATCTATACATTTTTCTCCCCCTTTGGCGACAAGTTACCAAAAAGTTCCTAGAAAATGCATAGCACTATGTCGTCTCTCAGGCTTGGTCTTCTGGTGGTGGTGTAGACAGGACTCCAAGGATGAACGCATCAGTGGACGTGGTAGGAGCTGAAGGAGTTGGAGCTGGAGCTGGTTGAGCTGGAGCTGTAGTTGGAGTTGAAGAAGTGGCTCTGGTGTCTGGAGTTGGCACTGCAGCTGACCTCTTAGCTCTAGGCACTCTGGCAAATGCATCAGTTGTCGTCTTGCCCTTCCTCTCCTGCATATCATCTTGTAATCGCTCCACACCGGTGAATCTCAGTCACTTTGACATCAAGATCGTAGAATTTGTGTTCCATGATTCTCTCCAGGCTCTCCTGGTTTTGAGTTAGGGTGGCCAACCCCTTCTCAATCCGTAGATTTGATGCTATTAAGTAACCAAGTTGCTCCTGCTTGTTCTTCAGAAAGTAATCAGATGCCTCTGCTTGAGTTGGCATCATTGCAGCTTTCTCTTGCCTTGCCTTCTCCTTTCTCTCCTGAGCTTGCACTGATGATGGTTCATTCTCAGTCATGACAACTCGATTGTCCTCAAATTCAGGATAGAGAACCATGTGTTCCTTACGCAAAAGATACTGTCCTGTGCACATCTTCAAGTTTATCAACTCCTGTATCTGTGGGGCATAACCACAGCTTCTCTTCTGATCTGCTGCTGTCCTCTTAATTGTATCGACTATGAGGCTCATGACCTTGAATTTCTGAGGCACATGAAAAACATGAAGAAAATTGATTGCATGCCCTCTAATCATGTTATGGTCACCTGACTTGGGCAATAGAGTATGCCTTAAGATCCAGTTGATCGTAGGTAGCCCTGACAGCAGAAAATGGACTGATCCAAACTTGAAGGTCTCAAGTGCATCATCTGGGATCTCCTTGTACATGTGTGACATAGAGTTATGATCCATTTTCTTCTTTCCATAAATGTCCAGGTCATCCTCACTTTCCTTTGGGGCAATGATCAAACTTGCCCATTCCTCTATGGTAGACTGATATTTGGTTCCTTCTGACATCCACACTATCCTGCCATCTGGATAGAAATGTGTTGTGGAGTAGAATTTCATGATAAGTTCGTCGTTCCAGTTGGTGAGCTTCTGCCCAACAAAATTAGCAACTCCACACGCACTGAAGCTGTCATATACTCCAGGGTAGTGTTCTGCGTTCTCCTTCATGTAGGTCCAGTTGACCCATCTCGTATCACAAACTATGGGCTTATTATCCAGCAAGATAGTCTCATAAAAGTCCTGCTGCTCCTTGGTGTGGAACCTGTAGTCCACAGCTGTCCTTCTCCTCGTGGCATATGGATCTGTCTCGCTCCATAGCCTCAACCCATTATCTCTCCTGATCTTCATGTTTTCAGCCATAGGACGAGCATCGTTGTGGTCTGGGATCTTGGGTTTGAGCTTCCTTAGGACCTTCCCTTCTTCATCTTCTTCAGCCTCAACCTCAGGCATTGGGGCCTTGTTCTTTTCAGCTGCTGGTATGCTCCTGGTATTCCTCTTGGGTGCATTTTTGGGCTTGGGGCCAGCTTTGGGCTTTGAAGTTGCAGCCCCTGATTTGATAGCATCACCCATCAGCTTTTGTGCCTTGGGTGCTAGTTATGCAACCTCTTCTTCTTCCTCCTCTTCCATCATGGAAGGCTTCCCAATCACTCTTGCCCTGGTCTTCTTGACCCTTTCTTTCCTTTTCTTTCCCTCTGCAGCAACAGGCTTTTTGGGTTGAGATTCCAAAGGAGCTTGAGTAGACACTCTGGCTTTGGACATTGGTTGTCTGCCTGCTGGCCTTTTGATTTTCAAACCAGGCTTCACTACAGATGAGCTGAACTCCCTCTTGAGCACTTTCTTTTTGGAGCTTGCCTCATCCTCCACTGCCACATAATCCCAATCCTCAGACTCTGAGGTCTTCTTCTTTCTTGACCTTGTGGCAGCCTTGGGCAAATTGCTCGGAGTGCTTCTGCTCCCCTCATCTGAGCTGCTTGAGGGACTAGTGCCTCGCTCAATTGGATCTGCTCTTGATTTGTTCGCTATCACTTTGGTCCGACATGCTGTTCAACCGATCGCTGACCACCGTGAATAGTTATAGATGAGGTAGAGTGGATGGGCATCACAAAATGCAGAGATTTTGCAAAGAATGATTCAAAAACTTAGTTTTAGTTTTCCACTGAAAACATTTCGGATCTACCGATTTTCAAACTCGGTGATACCGAAGCAGTTTTGGAACCTAAACTAGTGAACTCGGTCAGACCGAGTCACAGTTCGGTGGCACCGAGACTGCTAGGGTTTCACAAGGTTCGAAAATCGGTCAGACCGATTAGCAATTCTCGGTTAGACCGAGACTTACTAGTGCAATGGCATTAGCCAAATCGGTGGGACCGAGTTTTTCAACTCGGTGGGTCCGAGATGGTTTCGGCGGAAACCTAACCCTAAATTTTCGAATCGCAACAATTCTAAGGATTGATTTGACTGGATAGGAGTGTTTCAATCGTGGCAAGATGCATAATGAACACAATGTGCTGTGAACCGGACGAGGAAAGCACTGTGATCGAGTTCATACCCTAGTTCAGCGGGAACTCGCTACGGCGGCAACGGCGGAGGAGAATCCCGTTGACGGCGGCGGAGACCTGCGACAGGAGGCGGCTGGCGACGAAGTCGACGATCCGTAGACCAAGTTGGCAGAGCGAGCTATGTGCGGGCGAGAAGATTCAGAGAAAGTTTTCCAAATTTTGCCCATGCGTATATATAGCCAGACCCTGTCGGTGTGACAGAGTGGTACAACTCGGTGGCACCGAGATGCAAAACTGTGAACAGTTATAGCAACTCGGTGTGACCCAAAAGTACAAATCGGTTGCACCGAGATGAAAACCTATATTGACTTAGTAATCTCGGTATGACCGAAATGGAGGAATCGGTCAGACCGAAAATCACAAAGAAGTTTTGGAAGTTTAAGTCTATGATGAATCGGGGACTCCGAGTGCTCCTCACACAGAGTGGTTAAAATCTGACTTGATCAAATTTTGTGATGTAGCATGAATAGAGTTTGAGACGAGAAAAGCATAGATGGCTAGAGAAGGTTCTTAGGCATTCTTGTCCATCCACTTGGCCAAAGAAAGAAAAGCCAAACAATCAAAACAACAAGTGGATGTTCTCGAATGAGTAAATATGCAACCAACATGCTCACACAATAAGATGACAAATGAAATATTTGTCAAAGCATGCACAACCAATTCTAGCATCTATCAAACAATTGGCGATGACTAGGTCATCTATATATGAGTATATTGACTTAGGAGTCAAATGAGAACATTTGATCATAGGTCATACTCATCGTTTAAGCTCAAGTGGGGTTACCACTTTTACATGAAGCATTTATGTGTTCCCGTCATTAGTGTTGCTTTGACTCAATTCTTAGAGTTAAGCTCCCCCTAGATGTGAGATCCCCCCTTAGAGGGATGAACAAACCTTGGGTTTTGTCAATGATGACTTCATGTAGGTGTTGAAGATGTGGATGCTCAATGTTGATGTAGATCGTTTGGAGCAATCCTTTGGAGTGAGTTGCACTTTCAATACCTACATGGGTTAGTCCCACAAGGAACAAAGAAGGATATCCATAGACATAGAGTGATGCACACACAAAATGATGTCCATGAAAACTTTAGGTTACCTTGTCCCTTGTCTTACCAACATGAGGGTTTTGTGACTCCTTGAACTAGTGCAAGATATGGAAGTTGATTGCACTTGTCCTTGGCATAATGATATGAGTGAAGAATGTTGGCGGAGTCACCCTCAAGAACTCTCTAATTCTTCTTCTTCAGGATCCACATCAACTTGATGGGAATCTTCGGGATCTTCTTCCCACTCAACTCCATTGGCATTGAACTTTTGTTCAATACCAACACCTTGATTCTTCCGGTGCCTTCCTTGCTTGCGTACAATTTCCTCAAATTGCTTACTCCCGGCAAGACTCTTGTATACACCTTTCTCTATAATTCCCTTCAATAAGTTGTTTTCTTGCTCAAGTGTAACTTGGCTAAGAGGATCATTAGTGAAATCAAGAGAATTACTAGAAGCAACAATATTGGATTTAGCATTATTATTGTTACTACTAGAGGAAGAATATTTCTTGTTCTTGTTACTAGACTTGACTTGAGGCATGTAAGTAGATAGGAGTAAACGCTTGGTAATGTAAGAAGAACTTTTCTTATGAAGATCATCATTGATCGCTTTTAGGAACTCATGCTCTTGCTCAAGATTGAGCTTTTCAAAGCGTAACTTCTCATGAGCCCTTAAAAGTTCTCGATGATCTTCAAAGATAGTTTCATGAGCTAACTTAAGAGTGTTTAGTTCTTTAGTTAGATGCTCAATTCTCTCCTTATCATTTTCATTCGTTTCAACTTGATTAGCATGATTAATTGACGTTTCATCATAGTATTCATCACTAGAGTTGTCAACAAGTAAATCATCATCGCCTAGCAAGTCATCTTCATCAACATCAAAATCAACATACTCAGGGTGTGTTACCTTAGGACCTTTGGCAATGAAGCATCTAACAATTCCTTCATTTGGTGATTCAAATATGTCGTAGGAGTTGGTTGACACAAGTGCTAGACCGGCAACACCTTCATCTTGAGTGTATTCGGAGTCAGAGTGATAGCTTCTCTCGGAGTGATGGTCGTAGTCGGAGCCAGATACCCATTCACCAACATGAGCTTGATGTCTTCGTTTTGTGTAGCTCTTTGATGACTTGTCCTTCCTTTCTGAATCCTTGCTTCTCCGTGAGGGTCTTCCATCATAACGATCATCTCTACTCCTTCTCTCTCTTGGTGGTGATTCTTCTCTTCTACTTCTTCTCTTGGGAGAATCTTCTCTTATTTTGTAGGGTGCCGTACACTCATTGGAATAGTGTCTGGGTCTCCCACAATTGTAGAAATTGCGCTCTCGACTAGAAGATCTTTTGTCATTGTAGGACCTTGACTTAGAGCTTCTTTCTTTGCTTCTACTCTTGTAGAATTTGTGGAAGTTCTTCACCATTAAGCTCAATTCTTCATTGAAGGTTTGTTTCTCACTTGATGATGTGGGGGCTTCACATGAGGCTTTGTAAGCACCACTCGACTTGTTGTGAAGTTCCTCCTTATCCTTGAGTGACATCTCATGAGCAACAATTCTTCCAATGACTTCCGTGAAGCTTGAGATCTTTGTAATTGGGCATCATTTGGATCAATGTGCACATGGTATCATATTTTCCATCCAATGCTCTTAGGATCTTCTTGATGATGAATCTATCGGTCATCTCTTCACTTCCTAAGCCGACAATCTCATTTGTGATAAGAGCAAGCCTAGAGTACATTTCAGCGACACCTCCACCATCCTTCATTTTGAACTTGTCAAGCTGACTTTGGAGCACGTACAACTTGGATTCCTTGACGGAGTCGGTACCTTCGTGCATAACAATCAAAGTGTCCCAAATTTCCTTTGCATTCTCAAGACGGCTGATTTTGTTGAATTCTTCGGGGCACAATCCATTGAACAGGATATCACAAGTTTGAGAATTGTATTGCAACATCTTCAACTCTTCCGCGCTAGCTTCACGGTTCAGTTCTCTTCCATCAAAGAATTCACCTTGGAAGCCAATACACACAATAGCCCAAACGGCGGGGTTATGTCCGAGAATATGCATTTTCATCTGATGCTTCCAACTAGCAAAATTAGTGCCATCAAAGTAAGGACCTCTACGATGATAATTTCCCTCGCTAGACGCCATACTCTCCTAGGTTGTGAAACCAAGGCTATGACCACCAAAAGCTATGGAAATCAAAGCAAATGGAGACCAAAGCTCTGATACCACTTGTACGACCTTGAAGTATATCTAGAGGGGGGGTGATTAGACTACTTGACCAATAAAAACCTAACCTTTTCCCAATTTTAGACTAGCAGATTTTAGCTATTTTTGAACAAGTCAAGAAATCATCACACAATTCAAGCAAGCATGCAAAGAGTATATTGGCAGCGGAAAATAAAGCATGCAACTTGCAAGAATGTAAAGGGAAGGGT
The DNA here is from genome assembly GCA_021605205.1 of Aegilops longissima. Lineage (NCBI taxonomy): Eukaryota > Viridiplantae > Streptophyta > Magnoliopsida > Poales > Poaceae > Aegilops > Aegilops longissima. The sequence continues at coordinate 461,306,203 of CM038682.1, read as the reverse complement.
TTGGAGGATTCAAACGCAATTGGAGACACGGATGTTTTTGTCGTGGTTTCGATAGGTGGTGCTATCGTACATCCACGTTGATGGAGACTTCAACCCACGTAGGGTAACGGTTGCGCGAGTCCACGGAGGACTCCACCCACGAAGGGTCCACGAAGAAGCAACCTTGTCTATCCCACCATGGCCGTCTCCCATGAAGGACTTGGCTCACTAGCGGTAGATCTTCATGAAGTAGGCGATCTCCTTGCCCTTACAAACTCCTTGGTTCAACTCCACAATCTTGTCGGAGGCTCCCAAGTGACACCTAGCCAATCTAGGAGATACCACTCTCCAAGAAGTAACAAAATGGTGTGTTGATGATGAACTCTTTGCTCTTGTGCTTCAAATGATAGTCTCCCCAACACTCACCTCTCGCTCATAGGATTTGGATCTGGTGGAAAGAAGATTTGAGTGGAAAGCAACTTGGGGAAGGCTAGAGATCAAGATTCATGTGGTTGGAATGGAATATCTTGTTCTCAACACATGAGTAGGTGGTTCTCTCTCATAACTGGTAAGTTGAAAGTGTAGGTTTGTTCTGATGGCTCTCTCCATGAATGAAGAGGAGGTGGAGGGGTATATATTGAAGGAAATATGCCCTAGAGGCAATAATAAAGTTGTTATTTATTTCCTTATATCATGATAAATGTTTATTATTCATGCTAGAATTGTATTAACTGGAAACATAATACATGTGTGAATACATAGACAAACAGATAGTCACTAGTATGCCTCTACTAGACTAGCTCATTAATCAAAGATGGTTATGTTTCCTAACCATAGACATGTGTTGTCATTTGATTAATGGGATCACATCATTAGGAGAATGATGTGATTGACATGACCCATTCCGTTAGCTTAGCACTTGATCGTTTAGTATATTGCTATTGCTTTCTTCATGACCTATACATGTTCCTGTAACTATGAGATTATGCAACTCCGTTTACGGAGGAACACTTTGGGTACTACCAAGCGTCACAACGTAATCTGGGTGATTATAAAGGAGTACTACAGGTGTCTCCAAAGGTATATGTTGGGTTGGCGTATTTCGAGATTAGGTTTTGTCACTCCGATTGTCCGAGAGGTATCTCTGGGCCCTCTCGGTAATACACATCACATAAGCCTTGCAAGCATTGCAACTAATAAGTTAGTTGTGAGATGATGTATTACGGAACGAGTAAAGAGACTTGCCGGTAACGAGATTGAACTAGGTATTGGATACCGACGATCGAATCTCGGGTAAGTAACATACCGATGACAAAGGGAACAACGTATGTCGTTATGCGGTTTGACCGATAAAGATCTTCATAGAATATGTAGGAACCAATATGGGCATCTAGGTTCCGCTATTGGTTATTGACCGAGAATAGTTCTAGGTCATGTCTACATAGTTCTCGAACCCGTAGGGTCCGCACGCTTAACGTTCGATGACAGTTTATTATGAGTTTATAAGTTTTGATGTACGAAGGTTGTTGAGTCCGGATGTGATCACGGACATGACGAGGAGTCTCGAAATGGTCGAGACATAAAGATTGATATATTGGAAGCCTATGTTTGGACTTGGAAGGTTCGGATGAAAACAGATTTTACGGAACACCGGGGTTACGGAACCCCGGGGTCAATGGGCCTTGATGGGCCATAAGGGAGAAGAGGAAGGGCCGGCCAGGGCAGGCCGTGCGCCCTCCCCTCTAGTCCGAATAGGACAAGGAGAGGGGCCCTTCCCTCTTCCCTCCCAAACCTAATCCAACTAGGAAGGGGGAGTCCTACTCGGTGGGAGTAGGACTCCTCGGCAGCCCTCCCTAGGCCGGCCGCACCCCCTTGCTCCTTTATATCTGACGGGGCAGGGGGCACCCCATGACACACAAGTTGATCTCGTGATCGTTCCTTAGCCGTGTGCGGTGCCCCTCCACCATATTACACCTCGGTCATATCGTCGCGGAGCTTAGGCGAAGCCTGCGTCGGTGGAGCATCATCATCGTCCTGCCACCCGTCGTCTTGTGGAACCCATCCCCGACGCTTTGCTGGATCGGAGCCGGGGATCGTCATCGAGCTGAGCGTGTGCAGAACTTCGGAGGTGCCGTGCGTTCGGTACTTGGATCGGTCGGATCGTGAAGGCGTCGACTACATCAACAGCGTTGTTATAACGCTTCCGCTTCGGTCTCACGAGGGTGCGTGGACGGACACTCTCCCTCTCATTGCTATGCCATCACCATGGTCTTGCGTGTGCGTAGGAATTTTTTGAAATTACTCGTTCCCCAACAATGGCATCCGAGCCAGGTTTTATGCGTTGATGTCATATGCACGAGTAGAACACAAATGAGTTGTGGGCGATATAAGTCATCTGCTTACCAGCATGTCATACTTTGGTTGGCGGTATTGTGAGATGAAGCGGCCCGGACCGACATTACGCCAGACGCTTACGCGAGACTGGTTTCACCGCTTGAGCACTAGTTGCTTAAAGGTGACGGCGGGTGTCTGTTTCTCTCACTTTAGTTGAACTGAGTGTGGCTCGCCCGGTCCTTGCGAAGGTTAAAACAGCACCAACTTGACAAACTATCGTTGTGGTTTTGATGCGTAGGTAAAACGGTTCTTGCTCAGCCCGTAGCAGCCACGTAAAACTTGCAACAACAAAGTAGAGGACGTCTAACTTGTTTTTGCAGGGCATGTTGTGATGTGATGTGGTCAAGACGTGATGCTATATTTTATTGTATGAGATGATCATGTTTTGTAACCGAGTTATCGGCAATGGCAGGAGCCATATGGTTGTCACTTTATTGTATGAAATGCAACGCCATGTAATTGCTTTACTTTATCACTAAGCAGTGGCGATAGTCGTAGAAGCAATAGTTGGCGAGGCGACAACGATGCTACGATGGAGATCAAGGTGTCGCGCCCGGTGACGATCGCGGTGCTTGGCGATGGAGATCACAAGCACAAGATGATGATGACCATATCATATCACTTATATTGATTGCATGTGATGTTTATCCTTTATGCATCTTATCTTGCTTTGATTGGCGGTAGCATAATAAGATGATCTCTCACTAAAATTATCAAGAAGTGTTCTCCTAAGTATGCACCGTTATGAAAGTTCTTCGTCTTTGAGACACCACGTGATGATCGGGTGAGAGGCTCTCGTTCAAATACAACGGTGCAAAACAGTTGCACACGCGGAATACTCAGGTTAAACTTGACGAGCCTAGCATATAACAGATATGGCCTCGGAACACGGAGACCGAAAGGTCGAGCGTGAATCATATAGTAGATATGATCAACATAGTGATGTTCACCATTGAAACTACTCCATCTCACGTGATGATCGGACATGGTTTAGTTGATTTGGATCACGTAATCACTTAGATGACTAGAGAGATGTCTGTCTAAGTGGGTGTTTTTAATATGATTAATTAAACTTAAATTTATCATGAACTTAGTACCGATAGTATTTTTGCTTGTCTATGTTTATTGTAGATAGATGGCTCGTCTTTGTTGTTCCGTTGAATTTTAATGCGTTCCTTGAGAAGCAAAGTTGAAAGATGATGGTAGCAATTACACGGACTGGGTCCGTAACGAGAGGATTATCCTCATTGCTGCATGAAGAATTACGTCCCGGAAGCACCGCTGGGTGCGAACCTGCTGCAGAGCAACGCCGAAGTTGTGAGCGTCTGGCGAGCAAAGCTGATGACTACTCTATAGTTCGATGTGCCATGCTTTACGGCTTAGAACCGGGTCTTCAACGACGTTTTGAGCGTCATGGAGCATATGAGATGTTCCAGGAGTTGAAGTTAATATTTCAAGCAAATGCCGGATTGAGAGATATGAAGTCTCCAATAAGTTCTATAGCTGCAAGATGGAGGAGAATAGTTACATCGGTGAACATATACTCAAAATGTCCGGGTATAATAATCACTTGATTCAACTGGGAGTTACTCTTCCGATGATAGTGTCATTGACGAAATTCTCAATCACGCCACCAAGCTACAAGAGCTTCGTGATGAACTATAATATGCAAGGATGACCAAAACAATTCCGAGCTCTTCGCAATGCTAAAATCATGGAGGTAGAAATCAAGAAAGAGCATCAAGTGTTGATGGTCAACAAGACCACTAGTTTCAAGAAAAGGGCAAAGGAAAGAAGAAGGAACTTCAAGAACAGCAAGAAAGTTGCTGCTCAAGAGAAGAAACCCAAGTCGGACCTAAGCCTGAAACCGAGTGTTTCTCCGCAAGCGGTGGACACTTTGAAGCGGAACTGCCCCAAGTATTTGGCGGATAAGAAGGATGGCAAGGTGATCAAAGGTATATGTGATATACATGTTATTGATGTGTACCTTACTAATACTCGCATAGTACACAGGTATTTGATCTGGTTACATTGCTAATATTTGCAACTCAAAGCAGGAACTACGGATTGCGAAGATTGGCTAAGGACGAGGTGACGATCTTGGCGTGGAAATGGTTCCAAAGTCGATGTGATCGCGGTCGGCACGCTACCTCTACATCTACCATCGGGATTATTTTTGGACCTAAATAATTGTTATTTGGTGCCAGCGTTAAGCATGAACATTATATCTGGATCTTGTTTGATGCGAGGCGGTTATTCATTTAAGACAGAGAATAATGGTTGTTCTATTTATATGAATAATATCTTTTATGGTCATGCACCCTTGAAGAGTGGTCTATTTTATTGAATCTCGATAGTAGTAATACACATATTCATAGTGTTGAAACCAAAAGATCTGAGAATTGATAATGATAATGCAACTTATTTGTGGCACTTGCCGTTTGGGTCATATCGATTGTAAAACGCATGAAGAAACTCCATCTTGATGCACTTTTGGAATCACTTGATTATGAATCACTTGGTACTTGCGAACCGTGCCTCATGGGCAAGATGACTAAAACGTCGTTCTCCGAACTATGGAGCGAGCAACTGATTTGTTGGAAATCATACATCCGATGTTTGTGGTCCAATCAATGTTGAGGCACGCGGCGGGTATCGTTATTTTCTCACCTTCACAGATGATTTGAGAAGATATGGGTATATCTACTTAATGAAACACAAATCTGAAACATTTGAAAAGTTCAAAGAATTTTAGAGTGAAGTGGAAAATCATCGTAACAAGAAAATAAAGTATCTACGATCTGATCGTGGAGGAGAATATTTGAGTTACGAGTTTGGTTTACATTTGAAACAATGCGGAATAGTTTAGCAACTCACGCCACCGGAACACCACGGAGAAATGGTGTGTCCGAGCGTCGTGTCGTACTTTACTTGATATGGTGCGATCTATGATGTCTCTTACTGATTTACCGCTATCGTTTTGGGGATATGCTTTAGAGGCGTCCGCATTCACGTTAAATAGGGCACCATCTAAGTCCGTTGAGGCGACACCTTATGAACTGTGGTTTGGCAAGAAACCAAAGTTGTCGTTTCTTAAAGTTTGGGGCTGTGATGCTTATGTGAAGAAACTTCAACCAGATAAGCTCGAACCCAAATCGAGAAATGTGTCTTCATAGGATACCCAAAGGAGATCATTGGGTATACCTTCTATCACAGATCTGAAGGCAAGATTTTCGTTGCTAAATTCGGATCCTTTCTAGAGAAGGAGTTTCTCTCGAAAGAAGTGAGTGGGAGGAAAGTAGAACTTGATGAGATAATCTGTATCTACTCCCTTATTGGAAGGTAGTTCATCACAAGAAACGGTTCTGTGACAACTACACCAATTAGTGAGGAAACTAATGAAGTTGATCATGAAACTTCAGATCAAGTTACTACTGAACTCGTGGGTCAACCAGAGTAAAATACGCACGAGTGGTACGGTAATCCTATTACGAAGTCATGTTACTTGACCATGGCGAACCTACAAACTATGAAGAAGCGATGGTGAGCCCAGATTCCATAAAATGGCTGGAAGCCATGAAATCTGAGATGGGATCCATGTATGAAAACAAAGTATGGACTTTTGTTGACTTGCCCGATGATCGGCAAGCCATTGAGAATAAATGGATCTTTAAGAAGAAGACGACGCTGATGGTAATGTAATCGTCTATAAAGCTCGACTTGTTGCGAAAGGTTTTCGACAAGTTCAAGGGGTTGACTACGATGAGACTTTCTCACCAGTAGCGATGCTTAAGTCTGTCCGAATCATGTTAGCAATTGCCGCATTTATGATTATGAAATTTGGCAAATGGATGTGAAAACTGCATTCTTGAATGGATTTCTAGAAGAAGAGTTGTATATGATGCAACCAGAAGGTTTTGTTGATCCAAAGGGTGCTAACAAAGTGTGCAAGCTCCAGCGATCAATTTATGGTGCAGTGCAAGCCTCTCGGAGTTGGAATAAGCGCTTTGATAGTGTGATCAAAGCATATGGTTTTATCTGAGACTTTTGGAGAAGCTTTGTATTTACAAGAAAGTGAGTGGGAGCTCAGAGCATTTACGATATTATATGTGGACGACATATTATTGATTGGAAATGATATAGAATTTCTGGATAGCATAAAATGATACTTGAATAAAAGTTTTTCAATGAAAGACCTCGGTGAAGCTGCTTACATATTGGGCATCAAGATCTATAGAGATAGATCAAGGCGCTTAATTGGACTTTCACAAAGCACATACCTTGATAAAGTTTTGAAAAAGTTCAAAATGGATCGAGCAAAGAAAGGTTTTTACCAGTATTACAAGGTGTAAGATTGAGTCGACTCAATGCCCGACCACAATGCAGAAGATAGAGAGAAATGAAAGATGTTCCTATGCTTCAGCCATAGGCTCTATCATGTATGCAATGCTGTGTACCAGACTGACGTATGCTTAGCAATAAGCTTGGCAGAAGGTACCAAAGTAATCCAGAGTGGATCATCGACAGTGGTCAAGAACATCCCGAAATACCGAAAAGGACTAAGGATATGTTTCTAGATATGGAGGTGACAAAGAGCTAGTCGTAAATGGTTACGTCGATGCGAAGCTTTGACACTTGACCGGACGATTCTAAATCGCAAACCGGATCGTGTTTTTATTAAGCGGTGGAGCTGTCGGTTGGTGCAGTTCTAAACAAAGCGTCGTGGCGGGATCTACATGTGAAGCGGAGTACATAGCTGCTTCGAAGCAGCAAATGAAGGAGTCTGGATGAAAGAGTTCATTTCCGATCTAGGTGTCATACCTAGTGCATCGGGACCAATGAAGATCTTCTCGTGACAATCTTGGTGCAATTGCCTTGGCAAAGGAATCCAGATTTCACAAGAGGACCAAGCATATCAAGAGACGCTTCAATTCCATTCGGGACCAGGTCCAAGTGGGAGACATAGAGATTTGCAAAATACATACGGATCTGAATGTTGCGCACCCGTTGACTAAGCCTCTTCCACGAGCAAAACATGATCAGCACCAAGACTCCATGGGTGTTAGAATCATTCTTGTGTAATCTAGATTATTGACTCTAGTGCAAGTGGGAGACTCAAGGAAATATGCCCTAGAGGCAATAATAAAGTTATTATTTATTTCCTTATATCATGATAAATGTTTATTATTCATGCTAGAATTGTATTAACCGTAAACATAATACATGTGTGAATACATAGACAAACAAATAGTCACTAGTATGCCTCTACTAGACTAGCTCATTAATCAAAGATGGTTATGTTTCCTAACCATAGACATGTGTTGTCATTTGATTAATGGGATCACATCATTAGGAGAATGATGTGATTGACATGACCCATTCCGTTAGCTTAGCACTTGATCGTTTAGTATATTGCTATTGCTTTCTTCATGACCTATACATGTTCCTGTAACTATGAGATTATGCAACTCCGTTTACGGAGGAACACTTTGGTACTACCAAACGTCACAACGAATCGGGTGATTATAAAGGAGTACTACAGGTGTCTCCAAAGGTACATGTTGGGTTGGCGTATTTCGAGATTAGGTTTTGTCACTCCGATTGTCGGAGAGGTACCTCTGGGCCCTCTCGGTAATACACATCACATAAGCCTTGCAAGCATTGCAACTAATAAGTTAGTTGTGAGATGATGTATTACGGAACGAGTAAAGAGACTTGCCGGTAATGAGATTGAACTAGGTATTGGATACCGACGATCGAATCTCGGGTAAGTAACATACCGATGACAAAGGAACAACGATGTCGTTATGCGGTTTGACCGATAAAGATCTTCGAGAATATGTAGGAACCAATATGGGCATCCAGGTTCCGCTATTGGTTATTGACCGAGAATAGTTCTAGGTCATGTCTACATAGTTCTCGAACCCGTAGGGTCCGCACGCTTAACGTTTCGATGACAGATTATTATGAGTTTATAAGTTTTGATGTACCGAAGGTTGTTCGGTGTCCCGGATGTGATCACGGACATGACGAGGAGTCTCGAAATGGTCAAGACATAAAGATTGATATATTGGAAGCCTAAGGTTCCGGATGAAAACATGATTTTACCGGAACACCGGGTTACTGAACCCCGAAGTCAATGGGCCTTGATGGGCCATAAGGGAGAAGAGGAAGGGCCGGCCAGGGCAGGCAGCGCCCTCCCCTCTAGTCCGAATAGGACAAGGAGAGGGGCCCCCTTCCCTCTTCCCCCTCCCCAAACCTAATCCAACTAGGAAAGGGGGGAGTCCTACTCGGTGGGAGTAGGACTCCTCCAGGCGCGCCTCCCTAGGGCCGGCCGCACCCCCTTGCTCCTTTATATACGGGGGCAGGGGGCACCCCATGACACACAAGTTGATCTACGTGATCGTTCCTTAGCCGTGTGCGGTGCCCCCCTCCACCATATTACACCTCGGTCGTATCGTCGCGGAGCTTAGGCGAAGCCCTGCGTCGGTGGAGCATCATCATCGTCCCACGCCGTCATCTTGTGGAACCCATCCCCGACGCTTTGCTGGATCGGGCCGGGGATCGTCATCGAGCTGAGCGTGTGCAGAACTTCGGAGGTGCCGACGTTCGGTACTTGGATCGGTCGGATCATGAAGGCGTCGACTACATCAACCGCGTTGTTATAACGCTTCGCTTCGGTCTCACGAGGGTGCGTGGACGACACTCTCCTCTCGTTGCTAGGCCATCACCATGGTCTTGCGTGTGCGTGGAAATTTTTGAAATTACTCGTTCCCCAACAATGGCATCCGATCCAGGTTTTATGCGTTGATGTCATATGCACGAGTAGAACACAAGTGAGTTGTGGGCGATATAAGTCATACTGCTTACCAGCATGTCATACTTTGGTTCGGCGGTATTGTGAGATGAAGCGGCCCGGACCGACATTACGCGTACGCTTACGCGAGACTGGTTTCACCGCTTCGAGCACTAGTTGCTTAAAGGTGACCGGCGGGTGTCTATTTCTCTCACTTTAGTTGAACCAAGTGTGGCTACGCCCGGTCCTTGCGAAGGTTAAAACAGCACCAACTTGACAAACTATCGTTGTGGTTTTGATGCGTAGGTAAGAACGGTTCTTGCTCAGCCCGTAGCAGCCACGTAAAACTTGCAACAACAAAGTAGAGGACGTCTAACTTGTTTTTGCAGGGCATGTTGTGATGTGATGTGGTCAAGACGTGATGCTATATTTTATTGTATGAGATGATCATGTTTTGTAACCGAGTTATCGGCAACTGGCAGGAGCCATATGGTTGTCGCTTTATTGTATGAAATGCAAACGCCATGTAATTGCTTTACTTTATCACTAAGTAGTAGCGATAGTCGTAGAAGCAATAGTTGGCGAGACGACAACGATGCTACGATGGAGATCAAGGTGTCGCGCCGGTGACGATGCGGTGCTTCAGCGATGGAGATCACAAGCACAAGATGATGATGACCATATCATATCACTTATATTGATTGCATGTGATGTTTATCCTTTATGCATCTTATCTTGCTTTGATTGACGGTAGCATAATAAGATGATCTCTCACTAAAATTATCAAGATGATTACACAAACTCGGTGAGACTGATTTTGGTAATTAGCTAACCAGAGAGTTGGTCAGGTAAACTTGGTGGGACCGATTTGCTCTTTCGGTAAGACCGAAAAGTTACAAAAGGGAAACAGAGAGTTTACATTGTAATCTCGGTGGGACCGATCGCTCACTTCGGTTAGACCGAAACGTTACGAAGGGAAACAGAGAGATTACAATCCCATCTCGGTGAGACCGAGATCCCTATCAGTGAAACCGATTTGCCTAGGGTTTGTGGCAGTGGCTATGACATCTGAACTCGGTGGCATCGGATAGAAAGAATCGGTAGGGCCGAGTTTGACTTTGGGTTTAGGTCATATGTGGATGTGAGAAAGTAGTGGAGAGTTTTGCAGCATATCACTAAGCACATGGAGCAAGAGGCTCATTAAGCAACACCTCATCCCTTCTTGATAGTATTGGCTTTTCCTATAGACTCAATGTGATCATGGATCACTAAAATATAAAATGTAGAGTCTTAAGCTTTTGAGCTTGAGCCAATCCTTTGTCCTTAATATTTTGAGGGATCCACTTTCAACATCCATGCCATGCCATTCATTGAGCTTTACTGAAATATTCATCTTGGAATAGTATTAGATCAATGATCTATATGTTGTTATGAATTACCGAAACCACCTAGGGATAGTTGCACTTTCACCTACCTCAAGAGTTCTGGGGCGAATGTTGCGGCAGTGATATCGCCGCAGTGCTTGTTGGTACCTCACCGCTCGTAGCGCGGCTTCTCGATGATGCTCCTCCCCCAGCACGAGGTCTGTCCCCCGCATGGCGTCCTGCTGCGCCTCATCGAACGCCAGGACCCGTGCGGAACAACGTCTGACCTCGTGAGGGAGGACTGCTTCAGCTCCATAGACCAGGAAGAACGGGGTCTCGCCAGTCGGCTTGATCGCGGTCGTGCGGATGGACCACAACACGGACTGAAGCTCGTCGTACCAGCCTCTGCCGCAGGCCTCCAGCTTCTTCTTGAATGTCCTGGTTTTGAGGCCCCTCAGGACCTCTGCGTTGGCCCGCTCGGCCTGACCGTTGCTCCACGGGTGCGCTACCGAAGTGTAGCATACCTGCGTCCCAAGGTTAGCACAATATGCTTTGAAGAGGTTACTGGTGAACTGCGAACCGTTGTCGGTGATGATGCGGTTCGGCACCCCGAACCGGCTCACGATGCCCTTGATGAACTTGACCGCAAAACCTGCGGGGATGGTGTGGACGGCTTCCACTTCAGCCCACTTGGTGAACTTGTCCACGGCGACGTAGAGGTAACAATAGTCTCCTGGCGCCCGAGGAAACGGGCCCAGGATATCCAGCCCTCAGACTGCGAATGGCCACGAGAGGGGTATAGTTTGCAGACCTCCCGCCGGCTGATGGATCTACTTCGCATGGAATTGGCAGGCCTCGCAAGCCTTCACCAGTTCCACGGCATCATTGAGCGCAGTGGGCCAATAGAACCCGCTGTGGAACGCCTTGCCAACGAGGGTCCGTGATGACGAATGATGCCCACAGTCTCGACCGTGTATGTCTGCCAGCAGCTCCTTCCCTTGCTCCCTGGAGATGGAAAGCAGGTACACATCATCTGGTCGCTTCCGATAGAGCTCTCCATCCCTGATGCAGTACGCCGTGGCTTGCCGCGCCACACGCTCCGCTTCCTCCTCCTTTTCCGGCAAGGTCCCTCGCGTCTGTAGGACCTTGAAGTATGTCTAGAGGGGGGTGATTGGACTACTTTACCAATAAAACTTAACCTTTTCCCAATTTTAGAGTTTGGTAGATTTTAGCTATTTTAGGACAAGTCAAGCAATCATCACACAATTCAAGCAAGCATGCAAAGAGTGTATAGGCAGCGGAAATTAAAGCATGCAACTTACAAGAAAGTAAAGGGAAGGGTTTGGAGGATTCAAACGCAATTGGAGACACAGATGTTTTTGGCGTGGTTCTGATAGGTGGTGCTATCGTACATCCACGTTGATGGAGACTTCAACCCATGAAGGGTAACGGCTGCGCGAGTCCACGGAGGGCTCCACCCACGAAGGGTCCACGAAGAAGCAACCTTGTCTATCCCACCATGGCCGTCACCCACGAAGGACTTGCCTCACTAGCGGTATATCTTCACGAAGTAGGCGATCTCCTTGCCCTTACAAACTCCTTGGTTCAACTCCACAATCTTGTCGGAGGCTCCCAAGTGACACCTAGCCAATCTAGGAGACACCACTCTCCAAGAAGTAACAAATGGTGCGTTGATGATGAACTCCTTGCTCTTGTGCTTCAAATGATAGTTTCCCCAACACTCAACTCTCTCTCATAGGATATGGATCTGGTGGAAAGAGGGTTTGAGTGGAAAGCAACTTGGGGAAGGCTAGAGATCAAGATTCATATGGCAGGAATGGAATATATTGGCCTCAACACATGAGTAGGTGGTTCTCTCTCAGAAATGGTAAGTGGGAAGTGTAGGTTCGTTCTGATGGCTCTCTCCACGAATGAATAGGACGTGGAGGGGTATATATAGCCTCCACACAAAATCTAACCGTTACACACAATTTACCAAACTCGGTGTGACCGAATCGTTAAACTCGGTCGGACCGATTTAGTAAACCTAGTGGCCGTTAGTGATTTTCGGTGGGACTGACATGCATCTCGGTGAGGCCGCTTCGGTTAGAGTTAGGGCATAACGTAATCTCGGTGAGACCGATTACACAAACTCGGTGAGACCGATTTGGTAATAAGCTTTCCAGAGAGTTGGTCAGGTAAACTCCGTGGGACCGATTTGCTCTTTTCGGTGAGACCGAAATGTTAGAAAAAGGAAACAGAGAGTTTACATTGCAATCTCGGTGGGACCGATCGCTCACTTCAGTTAGACGAAACGTTACGAAGGGAAACAGAGAGATTTCAACCCCATCTCGGCGAGACCGAGATCCCTATCCGTAAGACCAATTTGCTTAGGGTTTGTGGCAGTGGCTATGACTTTTGGAATCGGTGGCGCCGGATAGAAAGAATCGGTGTGACCGATTTTGGCTTTAGGTTTAGGTCATTTGTGGATGTGGGAAAGTAGTTGAGGGTTTTGGAGCATATCACTAAGCCCATGAAGCAAGAGGCTCATTAAGCAACACCTCATCCCTTCTTGATAGTATTGGCTTTTCCTATAGACTCAATGTGATCTTGGATCACTAAAATGTAAAATGAAGAGTCTTGAGCTTTTGAGCTTGAGCCAATCCTTTGTCCTTAGTATTTTGAGGATCCACTTTCATCATCCATGCCATGCCATTCATTGAGCTTTCCTGAAACAATAGTCTTGGAATAGCATTAGCTCAATGAGCTATATGTTGTTATGAATTACCAAAACCACCTAGGGATAGTTGCACTTTCAATCTCCCCCTTTTTGGTAATTGATGACAACATATAGATCAAAGCTTCGACAAATGATAATAAAATTTGAATAACATTGTCGCTTTGAGAAGTATGTGATAAGCAAGGGCTCCCCCTAAATTTGTGCATAGTTTTAGATTTGCTTTGGACTGCAAATGCACAATGAATTAGGCTCATGGGTTACTCTTCCATGTCACATACATCTTGGTGGAGCGCTCAAAATAATAAACAATGAATACATGCACTCATCACCAAGCATAGTGAGTGATCACATAAGATAGATAGGATAATATCAAGCATGCATAAGTGTAGCTTATGATCAAACACATGATCATCAATGTCTCACAAGCATAGTATCTCAACCAAAAGCAAACAAAGATTGAAAACCATCAAATAAAGCAAGAGAGAACAAAAGCAACACTCTCTCTCTAAAGCCTATGATCTATACATTTTCTCCCCTTTGGCAACAAGTTACCAAAAAGTTCATAGAAAATGCATAGTGCTAGATCGACTCTCAGGCTTGATCTTCTGGTGGTGGAGTCCGGATAACACCGAGGACGAAATCTTCAGTTGAAGTAGATGGAGCTGGAGCTGATGTAGGTGCTGGAGCTGGTGGCACTGAGGCTATAGGTGGTGCAGATGAAGTTGCTCTTGTGTCAGGAACTGGCACAGCAGATGACCTCTGGGCTCTAGGCACTCTGGAAAATGCATCAGTTGTTGTTTTGCCCTTCCTCTCCTGCATGTCATCTTGTAGTTCCTCCACTGCAGACTGAATCTCAGTTACTTTCACATCTAAGTTATAGAACTTTTGTTCTATGATTCTCTCTAAGCTCTCCTGATTTTGAGTGAGGGTGGCCAATCCCTTCTAATTCCTCAGGGTTGATGCTATTAAGTATCCGAGCTGCTCCTGCTTGTTCTTCAAGAAATACTCAGATGCCTCCTCTTGAGTTGGCATCTTGGCTGCCTTCTCCCTCTTTGCCTTCTCCTTCTTCTCCTGAGCTTGAACTGATTGTGGATCATCTTCATTCATGACAACCTCATTGTCCTCAAAGTCTGGATAAAGTGGAAAATGTTCCTTATCCAACTGATATTTTCCTGTGCCCATCTTTGAGTTTATCAATTCTTGAATCTGAGGTGCATATCCACAGCTCCTCTTCTGATCTGCTGCAGTCCTCTTGATTGTTTCAATGATCAGGCTCATGACTTTGAACTTCATGGCACATCAAACACATGCAACATGTTGATGGCATGCCCTCTGATCATGTTGTGGTCACCAGACTTGGGCAACAAAGTGTGCCTCATAATCCAATTTATGGTTGGCAACCCTGACAGCAGAAAGTGAACTGATCCAAACTTGTGAGTCTCTAATGCCTTGTTTGGAATTTCCTTGTACATGTGAGCCATTGAATTGTGTCCCAACTTCTTCTTTGCATAAATGTCTAGGTCATCCTCATTCTCCTTGGGGGCATTGATCAGACTTTCCCATTCTTCAATAGTGGACTGGTACCTTGTACCTTCAGACATCCAAACTATTCTTCCATCTGGGTAAAAGTGTGCTGTGGAGTAGAACTGCATGATAAGCTCATCATTCCAGTTGGTGAACTTCTGTCCAACAAAATCTGCAACTCCACAAGCAACAAAGCTGTCTTGCACTCCAGGACAATGTTGTTCATTTTCCTTGATGAATTCCAGTCAACCCACCTCATGTCACAGACTATGGGCTTCTTGTCCAACAGAATTGTTTCATAGAAGTCCTGCTGTTCCTTTGTGTGGAACCTGTAGTCAACAATAGTTGTTCTTCTTGAATGTGGGGACCCCGACTCATAAGTCGTGATCACCGAATGCACGTGTACAGTGATCCCAGAGATCAATGCTCACTGAACAGACAAAAGCTGAATAACAAGAGTCTTACATCCATACATATGTCTTACACAAATTATGACCATTATGGTCAAGTCTTACATCAATAAAGCCTTAAGGGCTGAACATCGAATGAAACACAAGAAGCGGAAATCTTCGTTGATAAGTAGAACCCATGCCATCTGCCTTAACCCTACAGGCATTCTGACTGGGAAACGTCCTAGTTCGCATGTTCGTCTCCAAAGAACTCTTCTTGAACTCCGGTGCTTCCATGCTCGTCAATTAAATAACCAAAGTGGCAAGCCAATGAGTACTTTGAATGTACTACTTAAGCAACCCATGTTTTGGTTCGAGATACGACAATGCATGATATAGGTAAATTTTTGCGAGAAAGCTAGTTTTGAGTGCAATGACATGTTCAACAACTTGTAAGATATGCATCAGGAGAATTCAAGTATCCATGAGGACAGGTTACAGATATCAACATAAATAGAGTGGGCACCAACCCAACTCAATCATGTCAAGTCCCTTGACTTGACCCAAGTATTTATCCAAACACACACACCTAGTTTGTAAACATGTGGACGTAGCCCAAGAGCGGTTACCCAACTGTCCTTGACCGTGGACACGGCTATTCGAATAGTTTTACACTCTGCAGAGGTTGCACACTTTACCCACAAGATCCGGGGAACTTCCGTGTCATCCACGACCCGCGGTACCTCAAGTACCCGGGGTAAGCACCCGATCACTATCTTTCCCTAGACGACACTAACAAGGAGTCCACTCGTTGTTCCGTATCCTCATGATGTACATCATACGAGACTTGCTCAAGATCGTAACATCCGAGAGGGGACACAACGGTGTATCCGGTGCCCTGTAAAGACAGTCATGGCCGCCCTACCTGGCACGACCCCGTCCCGAGAGAGAGCACGAACTCTCCCCCGTCACTAGTAATGCAGGCTCCAAGCTAGTATCGGCCTAGGTAATCAATAATGCCCTTTCCCATATAAGGGTAGAGTGGTTGCGCATGTAGGGTTGGAATAACGGTCGCAACTTAAACCAATCCATTTTTGAAAACAACACACACACTTGCCTCGGTACACCACTTCGTCATCAAGTGGCTACCCAACTCATCATCTCCCTCGGGCATAAGTGGCACCCGATGGGGTTTTCGAAAAGTCCTTTGAAAATACTTTGTCTCCATCACCATGCATATTCCCGTCCCTTTTTGCGTAGCACTACTTTAGCATCCTATCTACTCCCACCGGCATAACCCTCATAAGAAGGTAGGGTCATGCACAATGCAAGTATCAACGAGGAAGTAACGGTGGCAAGCCACCCCATGTGGTCACCACAAAATCATGACTCCGATGCAAGCAATAAAAATGCTATATGGCATGCATAAAAAGGGTTTCATAAACATGGTCAAAGGGCTGCTTGCCTTGGTCTTCAAAGTCTTCAAGTTCTTCAAACCCTTCTCCTTCTTCTTCTTCTTCAGCAACTTCGTCTAATACGGGATCTAATCGTCGCAAGAAAATAACAAGAAAAATAAGGCAATAGTAAAACAGAAAAACCAAAGTGCTCAGAAAAATGTCAACTTATTTTTGATAAATACCAGGGGGAACTCTAAGAAGGAGAAAATTATTAGTTATGGATTTGGAGTTGTATGATAGGAGAAATGGATTTTCACAGGGGAATATAAATGCTCAAATTTGAATTTAAATTTGAATAGTGCAGAAAAGTTTGATGCATATTTATGAAAGTTACACCATTAAATAGGTGGGATTTTTCTAAGATTTTAGGAGTTGGAATTATTCCATTTGGATTAATATTTAATCCTGTGGAATTTTTGCAAGTCTCCAGAAAAAGAAAAAGGAGAAGCAGCATTGTGCAACTGGGCCGGAAGGGCCACAGTGCAGTAGGCCCAGAGGGATCCAGTCCGCGCAAGGCTGCCACGTCGAAGGTGTATTTGGAAAATACGTCTCCAGCCGACGCAGCTTGGCGAACGGTCTGTAGCGCTGCGTGTTTAAACCTGACGGGTGGGTCCCACCCGTCAGGGCGTGAGGCTGACGGACAGGGCCCACGGCCATCGTCGTCTACCTCGGGCCAGAGAGGAGGCTAGCTCACCGGCGACGTTTCCGAGCACGGCGGGGTGAGCTGATGGCAGCGCTGGACTCCTCGTCGTGTCGCCGTTCGGGTGGTGCCGGAGTTGGTCGCCGGGGTGGCCTGGTTTGCCGGCGACGAGGAGGCACGGCGGAGGAGTTTTGGGAGGCGGCGATTCCGGCCGTTTTCGGCAGCTAAAGAGAGGGGAAACAGGGGGAAAATGGTCAGTGGGCTTCTGCGGTTCTAGATCGAGTGAGAGCGGGGGCGGAGAGGGCCCGTACCTCTGGATCGACGGCGACCCGAGGCGGCGGAGCTCCGGTCGATCCCGAGCACAGAAGCCCCTTGAGGACGTTTGGGTGGTGCGGGCGTGTTCTTGGGGGTGTGAGGAGGAGGCGAATGCCACTAGAGCGGCCCGGGGCGGGCTTATATAGCCGCGCGATGGTCCACCGTGGACTTGTGCGCCGGCGAGCTCGTTGCCGTTGCTATGGGTCACGGGGGCCTGTTTGAGTGTGTCTGGGGTGTTCGTGGGGGTCGACTACGCCTGTGGGGAGAAGAGAGGAGCGGGAATGCTGGCAGAAGCGGTCCCCATCATGGGCAATGATCAAGGCGGCTTCGGCGCTCTGTCCGCATGCGAGGAGGGCCGGAGAGGGAGAGAGAGGAGGGGGCCGGTAGTGTAGCGTGACGCGGACGTCGAGGAGCATCGTCCAGGCTACTGGGAGGCCCGAGGTGGCGGAGCTGCTTGGCGGGGCGGCTATAGTCTTGAGCGCGATCAGAAGGCCTCAGAGCCCAAATGGCATGCCATGGCATTGATTATGCGGCAGGGGCGTGTCCACTAGTGTCTGGGGGCTTTGTGGGGTGAGTAAACAAAGGGAGGAAGCATTGGATGCCATGGATGGCCACTGGAGTGAGGAGGGAGGCGAGGAAGAGGGCACAGGGGCTGTCCAGAGGGGTAAATGAGGTGGTTTCACCCTCAATCATTGAGCTCATATGCAGCCACTTTATTCTTGGGAGGTAGAGGGGACTAGGAGGAGCTGTGGTAAAAAGTGGAGCTCAAGGAGAATAGTTTTAGTGGTCAAAATGGTGATTATTGAAAAGTGGCAGAAGGTGTTTGATAATGGTTTTGGCAAGCAAATGATTTCCAATTGCCACGAGACTCCACAGGGTGAAATGACAAATATAAATAGGGCCTCCCACCAATTTGGAGCTTATTTGGAAAAGTAGCCAATGCAACTTTTGTAAACCCTAGAAATGAGCAGAAATGGACTTGTGTAGATCTAGTTGAGCAAATCACTTCTCCTTGATGCACTAATTGGTGTAGTGGCCTCATTTGGTCATGTGAACATGCTCACAAAAGTTGGGGTCAAGGAGAGAAAGTTGGTAGTACAAAGTTGTTCAAATTTGGTTCTGGACAGGAAGGGTTTTGGGGCTCTTTGATCAATTTAACTTGTTCTCCAACTTGTGCCACTTGGTCTAGGTGCATTATTACACCATTTGAGCATGTTCACCAAGTGTGAGAGCATTTGGACATATTTGACAGTGCAAAGTTGTTCAAACTTGAAAAAGGTCAGAAGTGGTTTTGAGAGGGTTTCATGGGGTTATACTGTTCTCCATGACATGAGACTTGGCAAGATCATCAATCATGTCATATGTGACATGCTAGAATTTTCTTGGAATTTTTGGGGAATATTTCCTTTGTAAATATTTCAGAAGATTGAAATATCCAGAAAGGGTTTTTGAGGGATTTGACCAATGTTTTGAACATGACCATGTGTTGAAACTCTTATATATGGGAAATATATGCCCACTGAGTTTCCCTGATTTTTGTCAAATATTTTTAAAACAATAAAATAATTTTTCCTATTAAAGACCATTTCTGGCCTTAAGAAAAAGCTTTTAAATAAAATAGGAAAATAACTTTTAAAATTATATTTTTGTGGTTTATGGGAATCCTACATCTAATAGGTTTCAAATATACTCCTTGAAATATTTTTCATTCCACAAATCAAGTACTTGCAGTGCAAATCTCAATTCAAGGGTTTTTGAAATACTAATTTTAGAAAATACTTTTTGGCCAAATTATTTTTGTAAGAAAATACTATATTGCTCTATACACATGGCATGATCATAGGGCAGAAGCTTGGGGCAAGGAGATGAAGTATAGAAGGTGGAGTTGTGTTGACCTTAAAGAGCACTTGAAAAACACAAGAGAGAAAACCAACTCCAAATAAAAAGTCAAATAATGCAAAAGTTTTTATCAAACCACATTTTGTCATGATTTATCATCTTAAGTGTTGTGCCACTAAAATCAGGGTGTGACATTGAAGCATATGGATCTTCCATTCTCCACAGTCTCAGCCCTGAATCCTTCCTGATTCTCATGTCCTCAGCCACAGGATGGGCATCATTGTGGTCTGGTATCTTGGGCTTGAGCTTTCTTAGAACTTGTCCTTCTTCATCTTCCTCATCAGCATCCTTAGGCACTGGGGCCTTGTTCTTCTCAGCAGCTGGAATACTCCTGGTATTCCTCTTTGGTGCAGACTTGGCCTTGGAGGCAGCTTTGGGTGCTTCCTTGGGCTTGGATGTGGCAGCCCCTGATCTAATAGCATCACCCATAAGCTTTGGTTCCTTTGGAGCTGGTGCAGCAAGCTCTTCCTCTTCCATCATGGAAGGTTGACCAACAACTCTAGCCATGGTCTTCTTGACCCTTTCCTTTCTTTTCTTCCCTTCTGCAGCAGCTGGTTCTTTGGGTTTGGTTTCCAAAGAAGCTTGTGTAGTCACTCTGGCTTTGGACATTGGTTGTCTTCCTGCAGGCCTTTTGGTCTTCATGCCTAGCTTTGTATTCTTTGCTGAGCCATATTCCTTTTTGAGTACTACTTTCTTGGAGGTAGCCTCATCTTCTTCAGCTCTATAATCCTCATCCTCTGAATCTGAAGTTCTTTTCCTCCTTTGCCTAGTTGCAGCCTTAGGCAAATTGCTAGGAGTACTTCTGCTCCCTTCATCTGAAGTTGAGGGACTAGTGCCTCACTCAAGTCCATCCGCTCTTGACACTGTTCGCTGTCACTTTGATCAGACATACTGCAAAAGCTGACTGCTGACCCTGTGAAGAGTTATAGATGAGATAGAAAAGATGAGCATCACAAAATGAAGAGGTTTTTGCAAAATAATGACTCAAAAGTTCAGTCTTAGTTTTCCATAGAAAGCATTTCGGATCCACCGATTTTCAAACTCGGTGATACCGAAGCAGTTTTGGAACCTAAACTGATGATCTCGGTTGGACCGAGTTTCAGTTCGGTGGTACCGAGACTGCTAGGGTTTCATAGAATCCTCAAATCGGTTGCACCGATTAGTAATTCTCAGTTAGACCGAGAGTCAGTAGTGCAATGGCATAAGCCAAATCGGTGAGACCGAGTTTTTCAAGTCGGTGGGTCCGAGATGGTTTCGGCGGAAACCTAACCCTAAAAATTTGAATCACATCTAATATATGAACTACTTTGGCTGGATAGAAGAGTTTCAATCGTGGCAAGAATCAATATGAAAACAATGTGCCAGGAATCAGACGTGGATAGCGCAAAGATTAAGTCCATACCCTAACTTGGCGGTGGACTTGCTACGGCGGCAATGGCGGGGACGAAATCCGTTGACGGCCGCGGAGACCAGCGACAGGAGGCTGCTGGCGACGAGGAGACGATCCGGAGACCACGATGGCAGAGCGAGCTGTTGCGCGGGCGAAGGGTTTCGGAGAAATTTCCAAAAATTTGCCCGTGGCTATAAATATGGCTCGATCCTGTCGGTTTGACCGAGTGGAACAACTCGGTGGCACCGAGATGCATAACTGTGTTCAGTTATAGCAAATCGGTGAGACCGAAAAGTTCAAACCGGTTGCACCGAGATTGAAAACTCAGATCAACTTGATGATCTCGGTAGGACCGAAATGGAAGGATCGGTCAGACCGAGAATCACTAAGAGGTTTTGGAAGTTTAAGTCTATGACGAATCGGGGACTCCGAGTGCTCCTCACACAGAGTGGTTCGAATCTGACTTGATCAAATTTTGTGATGTAGCATGAATAGAGTTTGAGACGAGAAAAGCATAGATAGCTAAAGAAGGTTCTTAGGCATTCTTGTCCATCCACTTGGCACAAAGAAAAGAATCCAAACAAACAAAACAACAAGTGGATGTCCTTGAATGAGTAAAATATGCACCAACATGCTCACACAATAAGATGGCAATTGAAATATGTGGCAAAGCATGCACAACTAATTTTAGCAACTATCAAGCAATTGTCGATGACTAGGTCATCTATATATGAGTATATTGACTTAGGAGTCAAACGAGAACATTTGATCATAGGTCATACTCATCGTTTAAGCTCAAGTGGGGTTACCACTTTTACATAATGCATTAATGTGTTCACACCATTAGAGTTGCTTTGACTCAATTCTTAGAGTTAAGCTCCCCCTAGATGTGAGATCCCTCTTTAGAGGGATGAACTAACCTTGGGTTTTGTCGATGATGACTTCATGTAGGTGTTGAAGATGTAGATGCTCAATGTTGATGTAGATCATTTGGAGCAATCCTTTGGAGTGAGTTGTACTTTCAACTTGCCTACATGGGTTAGTCCCACAAGGAACAAACAAGAATATCCATAGACATAGAGTGATGCACACACAAGATGATGTCCATGAAAACATTAGGTTACCTTGTCCCTTGCCTTACCAACATGAGGGTTTGTGACTCCTTGAACTAGTGCAAGATGTGAAAGTTGATTGCACTTGTTCTTGCCAAATGATATGAGTGAAGAATGTTGGCGGAGTCACCCTCAAGAACTCTCTAGTTCTTCTTCTTCGGGATCCACATCATCTTGATGGGAATCCTTGGAGTTGTAGTTGTACTTGATGAAGTAGAACTTGACGTAGTCTTGGGGACCCACTTGAACGAGGCTTTAGGTGCTACTTCAAATGCATCAATCTCTTCTTGAAGCTTGTCCTTGCCTTTGTTCTTGTGGTCTTGTGGTGGAAGATCATCTTGAGCATGTGTCCCCTTGAAGGAAGTAGGATCATACTTCTCTTGTTGAGGAACAAACTTTGTCTTGGGGTATTGATCTTCTTCCCACTCAACTCCATTGGCGTTGAACTTTCATTCAAAACCAACACCTTGATTCTTCCGTGCCTTCCTTGCTTGCATACAATTTCCTCAATTGCTTACTCCCGCAAGGCTCTTGTAAACACCTTTCTATAATTCCTTCAATAAACTATTTTCTTGCTCAAGTGTAACTTGGCTAAGAGAATCACTAGTGGAATCAAGAGAACTACTAGAAGCAACAACATTGGATTTGACATCATTATTGTTACTACTAGAGGAAGTATCTTTCTTGTACTTGCTACTAGACTTGACTTGAGGCATGTAAGTAGATAAGAGTAAACGCTTGGCAATGTAAGAATAACTTTTCTTGTGGAGATCATCATTGATTGCCTTTAAGAACTCATGCTCTTGATCAAGATTGAGCTTTTCAAAGCGTAACTTCTCATGAGCCCTTAAAAGTTCTCGATGATCTTCGAAGATAGTTTCATGAGCCAACTTAAGAGAGTTTAGTTCTTTAGTTAGAAGCTCAATTTTCTCCTTATCATTTTCATTCGTTTGAGTAGCATGATTAATTGACGTTTCATCATAGTATTCGTCACTAGAGTTGTCAACAAGTAAATCATCATCCACAAGCAAGTCATCTTCATCACTATTAAAATCAACATACTCGGGATGTGTTACCTTTGGACCTTTGGCCATGAAGCATCTTCCAACACCTTCATTTGGTGAGTTAAATATGTCGTAGGAGTTGGTTGAAACAAGTGCTAGACCGGCAACTCCTTCATCTTGAGTATATTCAGAGTCGGAGTGATAGCTTCTCTCGGAGTGATTGTCGGAGTCGGAGTCGGAAACCCATTCACCAACATGAGCTTGATGTCTTCGTTTTGTGTAGCTCCTTGATGACTTGTCCTTTCTTTCCGAATCCTTACTTCTCCGTGAGGGTCTTCGTTCGTAACGATCATCTCTACTCCTCCTCTCTCTTGGTGGTGATTCTGCTCTTTTGCTCCTTCTTCTTGGAGAATCTTCTCTTCTTTTGTAGGGTGCCATACACTCATTGGAGTAGTGTCCGGGTCTCCCACAATTGTAGCAATTGCGCTCTCGACTAGAAGATCTATTGTCATTGTAAGACCTTGACTTGGAGCTTCTTTGCTTCTACTTTTGTAGAATTTGTTGAAGTTCTTCACCATTAAGCTCAATTCTTCATTGAAGGTTGGTTTGTCACTTGATGATTTGGGGGCTTCACTTGAGGCTTTGTAAGCACCACTTGACTTGTTGTGAAGTTCCTCCTTATCCTTGAGTGACATCTCATGAGCAACAATCCTTCCAATGACTTTCGTTGGCTTGAGATCTTTGTAGTTTGGCATCATTTGGATCAATGTGCACACGGTATCATACTTTCCATCCAATGCTCTTAGGATTTTCTTGATGATGAATTTGTCGGTCATCTCTTCACTCCCTAAGCCGGCAATCTCATTTCTGATAAGAGCAAGCCTAGAGTACATTTCAGCGACACCTTCACCATCCTTCATTTTGAACTTGTCAAGCTGACTTTGGAGCACATCCAACTTGGATTCCTTGACGGACTCGGTACCTTCATGCATATCAATCAAAGTATCCCAAATTTCCTTTGCATTCTCAAGACGGCTGATTTTGTTGAATTCTTCGGGGCACAATCCATTGAAGATGATGTCACATGCTTGAGAGTTGTATTGCAGCATCTTCAATTCTTCCGCATTACCTTCACGGTTCGGTTCTCTCCCATCGAAGAATTCACCTTGCAAGCCAATACAAATAATTGCCCAAACGGCGGGGTTATGTCCAAGAATATGCATTTTCATCTTATGCTTCCAACTAGCAAAATTAGTAACATCAAAGTAAGGACCTCTACGGTGATAATTTCCCTCGCTAGACGCCATACTCTCCTAGGTTGTGAAACCAAGGCTATGACCACCAAAAGCTATGGAAATCAAAGCAAATGGAGACCAACGCTCTGATACCACTTGTAGGACCTCGAAGTATGTCTAGAGGGGGGGGGGGTGATTAGACTACTTGACCAATAAAACTTAACCTTTTCCCAATTTTAGAGTTTGGTAGATTTTAGCTATTTTAGGACAAGTCAAGCAATCATCACACAATTCAAGCAAGCATGCAAAGAGTGTATAGGCAGCGGAAATTAAAGCATGCAACTTGCAAGAAAGTAAAGGGAAGGGTTTGGAGGATTCAAACGCAATTGGAGACACAGATGTTTTTGGCATGGTTCCGATAGGTGGTGCTATCGTACATCCACGTTGATGGAGACTTCAACCCACGAAGGGTAACGGCTGCGCGAGTCCACGGAAGGCTCCACCCACGAAGGGTCCACGAAGAAGCAACCTTGTCTATCCCACCATGGCCGTCGCCCATGAAGGACTTGGCTCACTAGCGGTAGATCTTCATGAAGTAGGCGATCTCCTTGCCCTTACAAACTCCTTGGTTCAACTCCAAAATCTTGTTGGAGGCTCCCAAGTGACACCTAGCCAATCTAGGAGACACCACTCTCCAAGAAGTAACAAATGGTGCGTTGATGATGAACTCCTTGCTCTTGTGCTTCAAATGATAGTTTCCCCAACACTCAACTCTCTCTCATAGGATTTGGATCTGGTGGAAAGAGGGTTTGAGTGGAAAGCAACTTGGGGAAGGCTAGAGATCAAGATTCATATGGTAGGAATGGAATATCTTGGCCTCAACACATGAGTAGGTGGTTCTCTCTCAGAAATGGTAAGTTGGAAGTGTAGGTTCGTTCCGATGGCTCTCTCCATGAATGAAGAGGAGGTGGAGGGGTATATATAGCCTCCACACAAAATCTAACAGTTACAAACAATTTACCAAACTCGGTGGGACCGAATCGTTAAACTCGGTCGGACCGATTTAGTAAACCTAGTGACCGTTAGTGATTTTTGGTGGGACTGACATGCATCTCGGTGAGGCCGATTCGGTTAGGGTTAGGGCATAATGTAATCTCGGGAGACCGATTACACAAACTCGGTGAGACCAATTTGGTAATAAGCTTTCCAGAGAGTTGGTCAGGTAAACTCGGTGGGACCGATTTGCTCTTTTCGGTGAGACCAAAATGTTACAAAAAGGAAACAGAGAGTTTACATTGCAATCTCGGTGGGACCGATCGCTCACTTCGGTTAGACCGAAACATTACGAAGGGAAACAGAGAGATTGCAACCCAATCTCGGTGAGACCGAGATCCCTATCGGTAAGACCGATTTGCTTAGGTTTTGTGGCAGTGGCTATGACTTTTGGAATCGTTGGCGCCGGATAGAAAGAATCGGTGTGACCGATTTTGGCTTTAGGTTTAGGTCATTTGTGGATGTGGGAAAGTAGTTGAGGGTTTTGGATCATATCACTAAGCACATGAAGCAAGAGGCTCATTAAGCAACACCTCATCCCTTCTTGATAATATTGGCTTTTCCTATAGACTCAATGTGATCTTGGATCACTAAAATGTAAAATGAAGAGTCTTGAGCTTTTGAGCTTGAGCCAATCCTTTGTCCTTAGTATTTTGAGGGATCCACTTTCATCATCCATGCCATGCCATTCATTGAGCTTTCCTGAAACAATAGTCTTGGAATATCATTAGCTCAATGAGCTATATTATGTTATGAATTACCAAAACCACCTAGGGATAGTTGCACTTTCAGCGTCAGGTAGCTCCGGAGCTCTGTGATCTAGCATCCCTCCTGAGGCTCCAGCGTTAGGAGCAGACGCGCTCCCGAGGCCGGGCCACAGACCGGGGCTCCCAAGGCAGGTGGCTGGGGGAGCTCTCCCGAGGATGCGCCATGCTTGACAGTGATGGCGTTGCCGAGGGCTTGAAGAGCCGCTCCTCGAAGACGCCGGGCTCCTGAGGTAGCCGCCTGGATGCCCGTTTGGCGATGTCGTCAACCTCTTGATTGGTGCCACGAGGCACATGCTGCAACTCCAGTCCCCAGAACTGCTTCTCCATCCTGCGGACCTCTGCGAGGTAGCCTTCCATGTGCTCATCCCTCGGCTCGTATACTTTGTTGGAGAAGTTGACGAGGAGTTGTGAATCACCCTTGATGGTAAGGCGCTTCACTCCCAGGGCAACCGCGGCCTTCAGGCCTGCTATCAGGCCCTGATATTCCGCTATGTTGTTGGAGACCTTTTCTCCGTGCTGGAAACAGAGCTGCACGGTGTAGTAGAGCTTGTGTTGAGTAGGAGATATAAGCACTGCGCCAGCTCCCGCGCCGTGTCTGGAGAACGCCCCGTGGAAGTAGATGATCCAACCATCCGGTGCCTCGCTTCCAGGGGAGAGGGATCGATCCTCATCAGCCTTGAGGCCCGGCGCCTCCGTCCATTCCGCCACGAAGTCCGCTAGCGCGGCTCCCTTGATGACTCTGGTGGTGCTGAATGCTAGATGAAATGCTTGCAACTCGATGTTCCACTCAGCGACTCTTCCGGCCGAGTTGGGGCTCCTGATCACCCTTTCCAAGGGGTATGCCGAGACAACCTTGATGGGATGGCCCTGAAAATAGTGCCACAGCTTGTGCGAAGCCACCAAGAGCGCGAGGAGGAGTTTCTAGGGCATGGGGTACCGCGCCCTCGCGTCCCGCAAAACTATGCTGACGAAGTACACAGGGTGTTCGACGAGGTTGGGAGTGTTGGTGTTGTTGGCGTCCTCCGGAGGCCGTGGCGCCTCCTAAGACAGTGGTGCCCCAAGTGGCTGGTCGTCAGGGGGAGGGGTCTCTTCTGTTCCGAGTGTGCTTCCCTGCGGCGGGTGATCCTTCTCGGCTGTGGTAGTGGTCTCTGTGAGGCCCCCTTGATCCTGCTTCGCCTTGACCCGGGCAGCTACCGCGGCTTTGGTCCGACGCCTCCCTAACCGCCACCAGGCTCTTGTTGGCAAGAGTAGGGGTGGCTGCAAGGTAGAGCACCAGGGCTCTTGGGGCGTGAGCCACCATTACCGGAGGGCTGGTTAAGTATCTTTTGAGATCTTGGAACGCCTTGTCGGCCTCTTCAGTCCATTCAAAGGGGCCCTTTTTCTTCATTAGCTTGAAGAAGGGTAGCGCTCGTTCCCCCAACTTGGAGATGAAGCGTCCTAGCGCAGTCACGCGCCCAGTGAGCTTCTGCATTTCTCTGAGGGTCTTTGGCGGGCTCATGTCCTCGACTGCCTTGACCTTTTCTGGGTTAGCCTCGATGACCCGATGGGACATGAGGAAGCCCAAGAGCTTGCCCGAGGGGACCCCAAACACACACTTCTCCCGGCTGAGCCACAGGTTCACTGCATCGAGGATCGCGAAGGTTTCCTCCAGGTCTTGTATTAGGGTTTTGGCCTCCCGAGACTTCACCACAATGTCATCGACGTAAGCCTCAACATTCCTCCCGAGCTGCGGACCCATGGTGATGTGCATCAGCCGCTGAAAGGTCGCTCCTGCATTGCGCAGCCCGAACGGCATGCATGTGTAGCAGTACACTCCACACGGGGTCAGCAAAGCCGTTTTATCCACGTCTTCTACCGCTATCTTGATCTGGTGATAGACAGAGAAGGCATCCAGGAAACATAATAGGTCGCACTCGGCGGTGGAATCAACGATCTGATCGATACGAGGGAGCGGGAATGGATCCTGCGGGCAGGCTTTGTTGAGGTTGGTGAAGTTGACACACATGCGTTCCTTCCCCCCTTTCTTTGGCACGACAACCGGGTTAGCTAACCAATCTGGGTATCAGACCTCGCGAATGACTCCTGCCGCTTCTAGCTTGCGGGTCTCTTGGACGATGAAAGCCTGCTTTTCAGTGGACTGCCATCTCGCTTTCTGCTTCACGAGGCGTACGTTGGGGCAGACGTTGAGGTGGTGCTCGATTACACCTCTCGGGATCCCTGCCGACTGATCTGGTTCCCATGCGAATACCTTCTTATTCGCTCGCAGGAACTTGACCAGGGCCTCCTCCTGCTCGGGCTCGAGGTTGGCGCCTATTGTGAAGGTGGCATTAGTGGATCCGTCTTTGTCCACCAGTATCTGCTTGGTTTCTGCCTTGTCTTGGGTGAACAACTGCTTCTTCTTGGCCGGCGCAGCCCCCTTGGGCTCAGGGGCGTCTGAGTCGGCGGGCTGTGCCACCGCCACAGTCTTGACGACGAGCTTGAGCACTCGCAACGCATCCCCGGCGTCTCCGGACACGGTGAGGACACCATTGCTCCCGGTCATCTTCATGAGGTTGTACGCTGGGTGAGTCGCGGCCATGAATCGGGCTAGTGCTGGGTAGCCGAGGTTGGCGTTGTATGGGAGGCCGATGGGGGCGATGTCGAAGTCGATTAGCTTCGTGCGGAAGTTGTCGTAGGTGCCGAAGGTCACCGGATGATGGATCTGCCCCAGGGAGCCGGCTGAACCGCCTCCGACGCCCAAGAAGGGCCTGCTAGGCTGAAGTCGCTCCGGCGGTATGTGGAGGAGGCTGAAGGCTTCAACCGAGAGCACGCTGAGGCCCGCGCCACCGTTGATGAGAGTCCTGGTAACGGCCACCTGGCAGATGGTGGGGGTGCACAGCATTGGGAGCGCGCCCGAGCAGGCTAAGTTGGAGGGGTGGTCCTCCGAGCCGAAGGCCAGATCGGCCTTGGGCGCCGACCGACCCGAGGAGCCCCCTGCCGCGCGGAGGCAGCGCCGATCTAGTGGACGAATGGCTTGACGTGGCGGCCTAAAGTTGGCGCCTGCGAGCCGCCCAGGAGGGTTGCGACGACCGGGGGCACCGGCGCAGCGTGCTGGGCGAGGAAGAGGTTGCGCAGCTCCTCCCAAGAGGCCATGGTAGCCGCTGGCAGGTGGAGCAGCCACATGCGCGGGGCGCCGGTGAGGGCCATGGGAAGCCAGTTAGCCATGACCTGCTCGTCGCCTCGCCGAGGACGGCCTCCTCGTGACGCCAGCCAGAAGGCCAGTGGATCGATCGTGCCGTTGTAGCGCGGTTGCGTCTCCGGCTTGAACTTGTTCGGCCACTGCACCTGTCGCAAGGCTGGGGCCAAGGCTCGGAGCCCCCTGGCCCCTTCGCTGGCGCTGGCGACCGGAGTGGGCGGCCGCTGCTCATCGTAGGGCGAAGCACAATGTTGGCGGAGAGCAGGTCGGCGGAAGGGAAAGCTCCAGCGCACCCCTACCTCGCGTGCCGAATGTCGGATTTCGGGTTCCGGCAGACCCTCTAGGTTCGAACTCTAGGGTGCACGCGGAGATCTCACCCCCTACCTACCTGCACCTCATCGCCTCGCAAGGATCTAAACTACACAAAGAGCAACAAAAGGGACACAAGGTTTATAGTGGTTCGGGCCACCATTGTGGTGTAATACCCTACTCCAGTGTGTGGTGTGGTGGAGTGCCTCAGGGACTGATGATGAATAGTACAAGGAAGAACAGCCTCGTGAGGGTCTGTTCTTGGCCGGTGCGACGAACTGCTGGGGGGAGTTCGATCGCTCTCTCTCTCTCTCTCTCTAGATTGCTTGACCTCTAGCTCTGTTCTCGATTCCGGATCCCTCTACCCTGTGGGAGGCTAGTCCTATTTATAGGCAGAGGCCCTGGGCCTCTTCCCAAATATTGAGCGGGAAGGGTGCCAACAATTGGCCATTTTGAAGGGGAAAATCTAGTACACTTATCCTGACTAAAGTTGGTCCTCGCCTGTCAAAGGCTCTGACGGTGACGCCGGCTTGGGCTCCACGATGACCTCCTTCCTGCCGTTGTGTTGGTCTTGTTCTTGTTGCACCGAAACGGCTGCCTTTGCTTGATGCTCTCGCCTGCGCTTGCCTCCTTTGCACCAAAGAGGAAATGAGGACATCATGGCGGGCTGGCGCCCCGGGCGCCTTGGTCGTCATGGCTTGCGTCATGGGCACCTCGTGAGGTACCCCGCCTTGATCTCTCCGCCTCCTCGCGAGCCAGCCTGACGAGGCCGTGCCTGAGGAGGCTTCCTGTCGTCCGACCTGCGAGGCTTGGCCCCTCGCGAGGGTCTTGAGCTGGTGCTGATGAAGATGGGCCATGCTGGGCCACCCCTTGAGCCACGCCGCAGGCCGCAGGCAGGCAAGTCTGGGTACCCCCGTTCCCAGAACGCCGACAGGAACAATGCATGTTTGATGACGAAAGGGAGATAGCTTCCTCTTACGGCTTTCAATTTTTTTCTACGTTTAACGTGCACTAATACAACTGTCATGTGAAAATTTGGAAAATTCTAGGGGTCATTTGACCTTTTAAAGACATTTAAGTGATTTTCTAGCCATTTAATGACCGTAATTCAAATTTGAACTACATCTACATGCAACGGCTAACCATAACGGTTTCAAAAATCATATTTTCTGTACTTTGTGCGAGTTAAAAAATCATCAGACGATGTAGATATCTGGTGTTCAAAAAAGAAAATGTAAAGATCTGGCAAGACAACTGGCCCCCACACGATTGGCACTCTATTTCGCGCCTTGAGGTTTAGTAGGTGAGTGGCGGGGGTCATTAATCAGACACGGTTCTGTATTGGAAACCGTTAGCTATTAAGTACACACACGGATTTTGCTACGGGAATCGTGTGTAATTCAAACTACAGTACTCGTAAATTCCGGCGACCGGCGTGTGTACTGTTCCTGTTGATCTAGATTCCAGCCGCCAATAAATACTACCTTGATCACGTCGTCCCGCCTGCATTCTCATCTACATCATCCCCTTGCTCGCCCTCTCTCTCTCTCAAATCTCTACCATGGCACCGCCGGTCTTCCCACGTGCCGACGAGGAGTCGCCGCCCCCTGAGGACGCTCAGTCAAAGAGCAGCAACGAGGAGGACCCCTATGCACTGCCGGACGAGGTTGCGCCGGACCCCCCAACTTTGGATTGGTTTTGGGGCCAGTACAATCTTTGTTTGTGGAAGTCGCTGTCGTCGGTTGAGAAAGCCAGACAAGTGGCATTCAAGAAGGAGATGGCGGAGGAGGAAGCCAGGTACCATGTAGCCTATGAAGCCCGTGATACCCTACAAGTAGATCTCGGGGTAGGGGGTCCCAAGTTGTGGAGCTTTGGGGGCGGGTGTCGGTGTCAAAACTAGCAGATCTCGGGGTAGGGGGTCCCAAGCTGTGGATCTTGGATCGGTGGGTAATAGGAGACATGGGACACGATGTTTACCCAGGTTTGGGCCCCGTTAATGGAGGTAACACCCTACTTCTTGCTTGATTGATCTTGATGAATATAGAGATTACAAGAGTTGATCTACCTCGAGATCATATGTTGCGGTCTAGAACCTAAGGATATGATGAATAATATCATAATGATCTCGCCTATCCCTATCGACTAGCCCGGTCTCAGCTTATATAATGTACCAGAGGCCTTGGATAACAAGAGTCCTAGTCGAATATGTCGGTGGAGAGGAGTCCTTGTCTTGATCACCAAGTCTTGTGGAATCTTCCGCGTGGATGCATCGGCTGTCCGAACTGGCCCATGAGTAAACGGCCACGAGGGTCCTTGGCCCAATCCAACTGATCGGGAGACGACGTGGTGAGTCCCTCCTAGTCCAGGACACAGTCAGTTGCCCAATGAACCGGTCTTCAAGTTGGGGATGTTCATCGATTCTTCCGAACTGTTCTTCGTCTTCGGTTGTCGGTCTTGAAAACTGGTTCAACAAATCTTCCCATCTTCTATCTTGAGGATTGCCGAGCTAAATCTGATGATCTGACAAGTCGGATATCCGAGGGGCCCTTTAAGTCTTCGACCTTTATCAATGCCTTGTTATTTTTATGCCACACCTCGGGTTTGAAGTGTTTGTCGTGCGGCAGTGTCCTCTTGCATCCGAGCTCCAACGCCGGACTGTATTCAAGGTATCTTTT
This sequence comes from Aegilops longissima, assembly GCA_021605205.1. Classification (NCBI taxonomy): domain Eukaryota; kingdom Viridiplantae; phylum Streptophyta; class Magnoliopsida; order Poales; family Poaceae; genus Aegilops; species Aegilops longissima. The sequence goes on along the minus strand of CM038682.1, from coordinate 461,273,986 downwards.
GCAGCCAAGCACCAACGCCGGACCGCTTCCGAGCTCCAACGCTAGAATGCATCCGAGCTCCAACGCCGGACTGTATCCGAAGAGTCTTGTTACAGCCGAGCTCCAGTGCTTGACTGTATCCGAGCTCCAGCGTCGGACTGTATCCGAGCTCCAACGCCGGACTATGTCCAAGCTCCAATGCCGGACTGTATCCGAGGTGTCACAGATCACCTTGGTTCAAAAAAGTTGAAGGACTTTAGCCGAGACTAATGCCGGAAATTACCTCTATGGAGCCAGCCACTTGCATCCGAGCTATATCCCGAAATGCTTTCGAGGTGGTTCAGCACCTCGGTCATGGGTTGATTGTTTGTGGATTTTATTTCTGATGCATGTAAATTTATTTGTTGCCAATATGTATAACCAGTAGCCCTCAAGGCGTGTCTCGGTCTAAAACCTGAGATGCACTTGAAGGAAAATATTAAACCTCTAATCCTAGTAGCCCCTGAGACTCAGATCGATTCGCGAAATCGGCCTGAGGATCAACTCCTAGCTCGGCAGCATACGTAGGAATAGAAACGCAGTGTCATATATTAGAGGTAATAGTGATCGGCGGACGGGCCCCTGAGAGAGGGTCGTGACAAGTCGCCGTTATATATTAGCTTGATGCCGGATAAGTGCCAGATGGTACTTATTGTTGTCTGAAGACGCGCTTGTCCATAGTTAGGTCATGCCGAACACTAAGCTATTTGAATTTTCTACCTTGAATAGGCAATGCAGTAGCCCCCGAACCACTAGTCGGGTGGCAACACTAGATCAGGGGATCGATGTGCCCCTTTAATATTTATAAATAGTAAGCGCGAAGCCCAGTATCCCCTGAGCCTTAATGTGGGCACGGGTGGCCGAATTAAGGATCGATACCCGTTTGATAGAAAAAAAAATTGTGTTTAACACAAACTTCTCAAAGAGATAATAAGATCTCTTAAAGGAGCATAGAGCTGGTCGAAATCCGAACTCGCCAAGGTAGGCCCCAAGGGGTTTAAAAGATGGGTTGCAATAAATGGATTTTACTCGCATTTTTTATGTGTAATGATTCTATGTATCCAAGTACTTTACATCATTAATGCTTGGATTTGCATTGTACAAAATATTGTTGACCGACCATCGGCTTCAACCTCCTCGGCCAGTAGCTGGGGAGTGTTTGTCCTACAAGGGCAAAGTTTTACGACAAACAAGGCAATCCGGCCATATGGTTTTATAAACAAAGGTATGCGGAGAGATATGTTATATTGCTATTAAATGTAAAAAACATCTTCCAAAGAAAATTGTCCCGCTATCGATTCCTTTCTTTGGGTTGTCATGCTGATCATGATCATGAAACCTAACCTCCGATCAATGTGGGAGGAAAATATTGAGGATTCAGTTTGGGGAAAGTTCCCGAACTATGTGGTCTTTAGCTAACCTAAATTTTCACTTCCGTCGTTGCTAACCAATTGTATTCTTAAGATAGCTAGCTTTCGGCTTCACCCAGTCTGAGGTACTAATACGGATGACCCAGAAGTAACAATCACAGAGGTGCTCCCTTTACCTCCTAGCGGAACAATTGGGAACGTAGGGGTAATCACAGGAGCCATGCAACCCCGCTTGGCCGAAATCGTAAGTCAAATTGATGCATATTTATGGCTTTATAACGATAATTACGGAAGGCAACGCTTGTATAATCAATACAAACGCTGATGATATATGTTTATTTTGACTCCATTGCGACCATTTATCATTTGAATGTGGCCCATCGTCGGCTTCTACCCCTTTGTAGATGCTACGCAGTGTGTTTCCGCAGTAACAAGACAACCCTTAGCCGACGTCTCGGAGCCCGGAGCCGGTTGTGTTAGAGGAAACAAGGCAATCAAATATGTGGGCTTTATAACTTTCACTTAGTCATAGGAGCTTAAAGTTGGGAGGCCAGTTACTAGCCCCCGGTTAGTATTCGGCGTCAGCCGAGGTCAAGCCATTAACACTTCAGCCAATGTTATGAATGGCCCGTCATTTAACACAGGGTGACCTCCATCGATCTTATAGTTTAACACAGTCATCGGACCGCTGACCAGTCCTTGTGACAGTCAGTTTTCAGCTTTCTCCACTAAGGTGCTTAACCAAGCGAGTTGGAAGCACAATCGCAGTGGTTCTCCCTTTGCACACCTAGCCGAACAAAGCGGAACATAGGAGGCAAACACGGGAGCCGAGCAATCCAACTATTGACCGAAGACACAATTTGAAACTGATGCATATAAAGCAATATCCGAGAATGTTTTGTCGAAGACTCCTTGGAGTACCTTGGCTTTTGGTGGGTTCGGCTGTAATCCAGCCCCCTGTTAATGTTGCCAATGCTTTAAAGGCGTCTGGCATTACACTGCTCGGGAACTAGTCACGATGTGGCATGTGTATTGTTAATGCTGAGGTGTAGTTCGGCGGGAAAGATACCGAGTTGTGGGCCGGAAGAGATCTTTCAAGCAGAATTATAATGCTGGGCACCTCGGTCATGAGGATGACCCGCTTCCTGAAACAAAAACATACAAATAGCTAAAAAGTGCCATAAGCTCGAAAAGCCAAAAAACTAATGTAAAAGCTTGACGTGCAAATTAAATCAAGATTTTTGTGCCAATCTGAACATTGGTCTTTAAAAAAATTGTTCTTATGTCGTGCTTTAACATGACACATCCAATCTCGAAACATCAAGCAGGTCAGCCTTTAGCTTCAACCTCCTTATCCCGAAGGCGGAGTGCTTCTCCGAGGCCAGTTTAGCAAACTAAACTCGAACAGCTTTAAAGAGAAACCAGCACTACAAAAAAAAATACACTTCTGTGATGATACGTGTTTGTCACAGTAGGTCACGTTTTTTGTCATGCATGTACATCCATGACGATTTTATGACAGAATCAAGATAGTCATACCTGTGCTGTCGTAGAAGTGTTCCATGACACAACTAAAATTATCATCACGGAAGTGTCCACTTCCATGACGATAAATGGCGCATCATAAAAGTGCTTTCATCAAGGGTGACCGACACGTGGCATCCACCGTAACGGATCGCCTTAAGCTATCGACTCCGGTTTTGGATCCCATAAGCCATTAACAGCCCGGACCAATGAGGATTTTCCACGTGTAAAATTATCATTGGCTGGAGGAAACACATGTTGGCTCACCGTTGGGATAGATCTCATCCACTCATTAGACAGGAGGCGCCTATGATAGGTCGACACGTGGCACGGCCCAACAGTGGCCCACTCCGGTGAAAAGGCCGCCCAAGACAAATTAGCGAGCCGCCCATATAAGGCCTACTTGTGTCAGTCCATTTAAGCCCACGGCCCATACGATATAAAGCTAATTCGCCCGTCAACGACCGTTAAAGATTTGACACCATTGCAGCCCATCATCGCTTCGAGCCCGCTAACAACCCGCTACATATTTGGGCTCAATATCGCCCGATGTGATTTCGCTCATTAATGGCCCATTCAAGGATGGGCCAATTTTAGGATGTACATCTTCGCCTTTTAGCGACCCATTTAAGTGTTAATAATTTCCGCCCGTGCTATTCAGCTTGCTGACGGCCCATAAATGAGTTGGGCCATTTGTAGTCGGACCTTAGTTTTGGCCTTTTAGCGACCCATTTAAGTGTTGGGCCAATTCTCGGCCCGGTGTGTCTTTCAGCCTGTTGACGGCCCATAAATGAGTTGGGCCATTTGTATTTGGACCTGAGTTTTGGGCTTTTAACGGCCCATGGTCTTCATGGTCCAATACCAGCCTGGTTTCTCTTTCGGCCTTCAAAAGGCCCACAACGTAGTTGGGCCATTTATAGTACGACCTGACTTTCGGCCTCTTAGCGGCCCATGCTCTTCATGGTCCAGTACGAGCCCGCTGTCTCTTTCGTCCTGCTAAAGGCCCACAGTATAGTTGGGCCATATGTAGCCCAACCTTAGTAACGGCCTATTAACGGCCTGTGAAATCAAATGGGCCCACCTGTTGCCCGCTTCGATGTCGGCCTGTTAACGACCCGGGAGGTAAGAGAGCCGACCATTAACTTTCGGCCTCGTAACGGCCCATTAACTTAATGGGCCCACTAAAGTACGTACATGTCTTTAGGCCCAATTAGATAATTTGAGCCCATTACGACAAGCAATTATGCACATGACCAAAACCGATCAAGCAAAGGTAATGCATACAGGGAAAAACATTGTACATCCATCATATATTACATGAAATTACATCCACTGGGCAATCAAGGATTGATGCCAGTGCAAATAAATGAACAGAACCTAACGATCTACAACGTCACAATCTGCAACCTCAGTGCGGATGACGCCCATAAGCATGTGGGCAAGTTCTTGCTGCTTTGCTACACTGACTCAGAAAACATTGATCAGTTGTTGTTGCGCACGAATGTGCAGCTCTGATTCCTCCACCATTTTCATCTTTGCTTCAGCCATTAATTGGTTCACAAACATACATTTATTTTGTTGCATTCGAGACAGAGGACACTGAATAGATTCAGATGGTGATTTTGGCAGGCTTTTATTATTGATAGTGGAGAGTGTCTCGACCACTACATCATAACATAAATTAGGAGGGGAACTGAACAGATTAATCATGAGTTATTGCCATATTACCTGGCCTAGATTTATTGGAAAGAAACAATGGGGTTGCCTTGCTGTTTGCAGAGTTTGTCTTCTTATCTTCAGCAGCCTGCACCAAATTAACACACTAGCATTGCTATCATTGACCAGGTCAGATAATAGGAAAGCAACATTGACACAATGAACGTTTGGGCAACTACACCACACCAGCCTACACCAAATTAACACAGTATTGCACATCTATCATCAGCCAGGTAAGGTAATACGAAAGCAACATTGACACAATGAATGAATGGGCAACCAGAGCAGCACTAAAATTTAGTAATGTGCATGATATGAGATAGTACACTCATGCAGCTCAGTATGCAAAACTATTAGGCAGTTTTCCTTACCAAAATCAACATTGTCGCCTTTAACATTTTGCTACAACTGAATTTAGATCAGATAAAGGTTGGATTCACACCGATTAACAAAATACATGTTGATGTAAAAATATAGTGATATACAGCAGGTACTTACATCAGCATTGGAGCACAGAGAATTCCTGCAAGATACTTTCCTCGAATACGATCCCAATGGAGGGAATCTTCTATCGTTTAACCTTATTTTCTAAAAGAGAGATGGGTAAGAAACATGTATAAAATATGATCAGAATGCTATAAAATTTCATGATGCGAGGATACGCACACGCTTCTTAGAATGGAGTTGACATATTTTTGCTGGACTGGAGCGGACTAGTTATTTGGCCACTAGAATCTGCTTATTATCAGTGGGAGTTGAGTTTCTCTGTGCTGGAGCAGTATCTATGGAAACTGGAGTTGGTTTATTTTCGCCTAGCGTTTGGATCTTTTGCAAAGACCTGGTTTGTAACCCTTCAGATTCTAACATAGCCGTCTTCCCCTTGCATGCCTTATATAGAAGAATGGTGCTTCAATTATAAAACATGCTACAGCAAATATGGAATAGGTGCTGAAGAATTGAAAAGCATGACATATTGACATGTATTCCCTCGATCCGGTAATAAATGGATGGGTCTAGGCATATTTCAATTCTAGATACATCCAGTTTTATCCATTTCTACGACATGTAATCCGGACGGAGGGAGTATGATGTAAGAGCTAGGGATACGACAGGACAACAGTGTAAAAAAACACTACTTGAATGTAAAACTGTATGCTAGCGGAATACATTACAGAAAAACACTAAAGCAACATATGTGTGTATGATTGGGAAACTAAGATGGCATTGCAAGAGACCACTAGAACAACACTTCAATGTAAAAAAAAGAACATGGTATGGTAGACAGATGAAGTACATACTGATGAATAACAATGCATAAGATATTGAGAAGCATGATGTCCAAACTAAGAAGATGGCATTGCGATAGAGTAGAATGATAGTTCTTGAATTTGAAAACATGTTATCATTAATGGAAGAGGTACTGAAAAACAAGAAAGCATGACATGTTTACATGCATGATCAGCAGGTGAAGAACAAGGCATTGCAACAGAGTAGATGCACTCCAGGACATTATATGCATGTTGTACCCATATCAAGGGCTAAGTTAGAGCAAGGACCTTATGGGGTGAATAGGATTCATCATCTTTCTGCATGTCTTGTGAAGAACTGCCTTTACATGTTCCATCATATTGGGTATCATTGACGTCAAGTTTGTTGGCCGTTACATTGCTCCATGAGGTTCTTGTGGATAAATCAATGTGTGCAATTATATCTGACATGCATGGAAGACAACTAGTAGTTTGGAAGCTACAGAATATGTATCGTTTGTACTCGAGATTAACTAGATGGCACACAAAAGTATTAAGAAACAACATAGGTTATACTAGAAGTGGTATAATACAATAATCACGAGCCTATGTGATAACATTGGCTGATGGATGATAACTACGGAACAACGTTACGTAAAGAACAAGTCTCTTAGGTCAACTATGGAACAACGTTAACTCGTGAACAAGACCCATAAGAGATCACCATGAATATACAATGAAATGTGATAATCTATTTTCAATGCTTAGATGAATAACAAAGCCATAAATGTTGCACACAAGTAAGATGAGGTTACAACCTATCTAGCCGCCATCCATAGGAGTGAGCATCATGTGCTGACTTATCGATGGCCCTACAGTTGTTGTGGCTGTCCATGTCGGGCACGCGCATTCGATGCAGGGAACTATTGAGTGGGGACTATAGCTCCCTTCTGGTGCATGCTTCCTTGTTGGAGCTGCTACGGTGATTCGGAAGACGGTGTGGTTGAAAATGCAGAAAACGCATAATGTTAAGAACGACACATCTCTCTGATCTGAAGAAATACCCTAAGAGATCAATAGCAAGGTACAAGAGTGGTCACATGTCTTTTGACTGAAGACTAAATTGGGGTCACACGATTTTATTTTATTTTGGTACTGTCCAATCTACGTCGAATGGCTTGATGGCCGTCTTGTGCCTCCCGGCTGACACTGTTCGGAATCTCCCCCGGAGAGCCAGCGACCACCGGCAGAGCAGCCTGCCTCTTCCGTCCGTGGCCCCGACCAAAACCCCGCTCCCCGCCCCACCGCACTACCGTGGTTGCGCCGCCCCCGGGCCAATCCACAAAGACTCGCCGTCATCCAGATCCGCCGGTGGCAGTACCTTCAACCCACGCAACTCTAAGATAGCCATCCAAGCACTGCTTCCGCGGCAAACTTGCGCCCTCACACCCTTACGTTAGACACCAGCCAACCGGCAGCCTAGGAGCTCCGCCGGCTCGAGGGGTGCTGCTTCCCATTAGAAATCGATTGGCCCAGAATAAAAATTTAGACAACCGACGCCTAAATAAAGTGATTTGAGATGAGGGTGCGACCTATCTGGCGGCCCGGTGAAGTAGGCAGCTCCAGCTGCCTAGTCGGTGAGGCCGGCGCGGTTCCGGTGGCTACCGGTGGTAGGGAAGTAGAGATGTCGCGATGGTCGACGGCTACGGGGAAGCAGCGTCGGGGCTCTGGACGGGTCCAAAGTTGGAGCCGCTCCGGCGCCGTGAACAACGGCGGGGGTGAATTGGCTCCAGTATGGTTCACGCGGCCGTCGGCAAGGCAGCTCCGGCAGCACGGAGTAAGAGGCACACGGCCCAGTGCACGATGGAAAATGGACAGCGTCTCCGGGATTAGAGAGGAGGGTGGCTGTCAATTAGGTGCGGTGGGGGCGCCATGGAGGAGGGGCTGAGGTTTCATGGCTCGGGAGAAGGGAGCTTCCGGGGAGAAGGTGATTTGGCGCCCACGAGGTATGAATGGGGAATTGGGAGGGGGAACCATGTCTTACGGATGCATTTTTCTGAAATGTGGGGGGGGGGGGTTACAGTTCTACCCCTGCCTTTAGGCTTCTCGGCTTGGGTCTATGTACTGAGGATCGGGGATAGTAGAGTAACTTTGCTTCTCCCAAATAGTGGGCACGAGCCATTTCGGGCGAGGAGGGCATGTTTTGAAATATACTGGGCACGAGCGATTTCGAGCGAGGAGGGCGTGTTTTGAAATATAGTGAACGCGAGTGATTTCGGGCAAGGAGGGCGTGTTTTAAAATATAGTGGGTGCGAGCGATTTAGGGCGAGGAGAGCGTGTTTTGAAATAGTGGGCGTGAGCTATTTCAGGCGAGGAGAGGGTGTTCTACCAACCATGGTTTATGAATTATTCGGTACATGTCAATTCGGCCGAGGAGAAGGCGCGCTTGGATGAAGTTATGAACCTACCCTTGATGTACAAGGGCCAATTGATGTGTGTCCCACATAGGCCGGTAATTTCGCGTCTCCCATTTATTTGCTCGGGCGAATTCCACCGAGCAGAGGGTGTTTAACAGTTCCTTCAAATTTTGGGAGAACGAGCACCCACGTCTACCTTACCAAGTCGATTCGAATCAAATTTTGAAATATTAGCTTGCCACTTCGTTTTTAGATGGAGAGATAATGCTGGGAAGTAATGTGTTTTTACATGCTCGTTGCTCGCGATTTACTATATGACAAATAATTTACCCACTCAAAAACGGGAATCAACCCCAAAATGAAATATCTCGATTCAATGAAATAGCTCGTTCACCAGGTCAAAATAGTGAACTAAATCCAACATTAAACACCTCAATCGAGTAGCATGTTGTACAGTATTATAGTACTCCATGAACATGTTGAGAGTCATATTAACGAACTTGTTTGGTATACACATATTTCCGTTCATGTGTGGATTGCAGACAACATGTTCTCCAATTTAAATATTTGAATGGAAGTTTATATCGCAAAATGGTTTAATATCAGTCTTTGATGCATAAAACGCGACCTCCCCCTCTCCCAGACTCTCTCTCTCTCTCTCTCTCTCTCTCTCTCTCTCTCTCTCTCTCTCTCTCTCTCTCTCTCTCTCTCTCTCTCGCCGACAATCTTCAATTCTATCGCACACATCCAACACACAAACCTTGTTGGTCCCTCTCCCTCTCTCTACGCCTCTCTCTCTTTGTGTGTGTGTGTGGGGGGGGGGGTCTTTCTAGTTCACATGCATATATACTCCATCTATAGGTCTCTCTCGCACACTATGTATGATTCTCTTGTCCAAGTTAAGTATCTTGGGTGCACTCATTGTACACACAAAAATTCCTTGGCTCATTGCCCGTAACTCTTGTCTGCGTTCTGGGAACAGGGGTGTCACATCCCAGATAGACCATGCATTAGAGTGTGCATCATGTTTAAATTTCATTTGAATTTGAAATGGGGAAGGCAGGAAACCCCAGAACACCCCCCCCCCCCCTTAAAAGAACTAGGGTTTATTAAAATTTATTTCAATGAATCCGAAATGCCCTTCAAAATGCTCATCCTCTTTGTTTGGGTTCAGAACCCATGTCAAAGGAGGTGCACAATTTTCTAGGTCACCTAAGGGTTCTAGAATTAATCCACAAGTTTTTGAAATGAGCATTTCAAATTATGAAAAATATTTTAAATGTTCAAAAATTGCCAAACCAAAATGTTTCATGTTGGGAATATTCCATCAAGTGACCAGGAGCATTTTGGTGAATTTTAAAATAGTTTTGGTATTTTTAAAAACCCCAACAAAGTTCAGAAAATAGAAAAAAGCTTAAAAAAAGGAAAAACGCCACTGTCAGCCAGCCGCCCACCTGCTGCCCAGCCCAAAGAGCCGCGGCCAATGAGCTGCTTGGCTCGGCCAGCAGCAGCTCGGTGTCGGCGGCGAGCGCAGGCGCGCCACGCAGCTGGCCGCCGCCTGCTTCACCCTTCGCCGCCTCGCCGCCTCGGACGGCCTCCACGCTCCGCCTCGACCCTGTGACACCCCATTCTCCCCATGCTCCTCTCTCGCTTCCCCAACCTGGCCGACGCCATCGCCGACGCGCCACCGCCGACGCCGTGCTCCCCCGCCGCCCATGCTCCTCCCCACTATGTCCAGCAGCTCCGCCGCACCCCACTAACCCTAGCTAGCCAAGTTCCGCCGCTCTAAGCACCCGGGTTACTACACCGACCTCGACCGAGCTCAAGCCGCGGAGATCCCCATCGCCGCCGCCGCCAGATCGATCCGCCCCGACCCGACGAGGTTTCTACGGGTTCACCGTGAGCTGCTACTCCCGCCCTCTCCGCTCTCTTCCTCTTGCACCACAACGAGCGACGCCGATCACCCGAACGCCCGCCCATGGAGCTCGTCATGCCGACGAGGCTCCGCCACCCAACGGCCACGCCACCCTGTCCATCGTGACTCACCGAGTTGCGCTGGGCCTAACTATGCACTTCCCGCGCGCCGAGCCCTCTAGCAACAAACCCGACATCACCCGAGCCTCGGCCGCCGCCTCGACTTGTCGCCGGTGCCAACTCCGCCACCCCGACTCTAACTAGTTACACCAAACGCCGCTGCTCACCTCCAGCTTCACGAGATGCTCCTCACCCCATTTGGTGGCCGGAAAGTGCAAAAGCACTTTGCTCCGCCAGCCTTTGCCCTCGCCTCGCCAAGGCTAGACGCCGCGAGTTGACCATCGACCACCGATCGTGGGCCCCGTTGACCGTCTGAGTCAATGACAGTGGACCCCTGTTAACTAATTAGGATTAGTTCTAATTAAGTTAATTAGTTTAAACTAACCCCGACATGCGGGTCCCACTGGTCAGTTTGACCTGGACGACCCTGCTGACCCCCTCGACGTCACGCTGACCTCATGCCGACAAGATTAATTCAAATTCTGGATTTATTTTATATAATAAATTCCGAATATAATTCAAATTTCAAATGCTTATAACTTCTATTCTATAACTCCAAATGCAAAGATTTATATATGAAAAATTATCAGAAAAATACACTCTATCCATTGGTACAGGTTTCATGCATGTTAAAACAAGTTAACTATGCTGAATAACCAGAATAAGATATTGCACCATTAGGACTAACTCAATGAGCTATCATTTGAATCCTTGATTCAAATGAGTTCATCCTCTGCTCTTCCAACTTGCATTAGACCAACACACATCCATATTGCCATGTCATAGCATGCATCATATTGTTGCATATTGTCTTGTGTGTTTATTTCGTGTGCTTTCATGATAGGTTCTCGCCTCAAGATAACCTCGACTACCCATCCAAGGGCAGTTCTCTACCCCAGCCCATCAGCAAGCAATTCATTGATCATTCCGATACAAACCCATGTTCTCGCTTCGCTCTTTTATCTGCATTAAGACAACGCGATTCAACTGTTGTGTGCTGCGGTAGTTGAACCCACTTCCTTTGCATGACCTGTCATTGCCACAAGAATTAGATGAAACCCACTAGTATGTGTAGGAGTTGATTGAGCCATGTTTGTGATTCCTACCATGCTATGCTTGCTATGCTTAGAGTTGTGTCGTGTCTGGCTCATCGGGATGATGAACTGGAGTGAAAGGTTGTGTTGGTTCGAGAGTGTAAGTGTTGAACACGATTTGGTAAAGGTATCGATGAGAGGCCATGTAGGAGTACATGGTGGGTTGTTTCATTGAAGCCGAACTTAAGAACTGAGATCTGTGTTTGTGATCCATGAACTAGCTACTACCACGCATTGGGCCCAAACCAATGGACCCTCTCGCTTTCTTAACCACCCCTATTCATAGTCCGGAGTTGCAAGTAGTTTCGTGTTTGTAGCATGTCAGGCCGCACGCAACGCTGACCTTAGGGGTGGGTTGTGTTGCGGTAGGCACCGTGGCGTGTACCGAAAGTGCCCGCTTGGTATCTCGAACCCTGCACATCGCTCGGGCTGTATGGGAAACCTCGGCCGGACTCCTCATGGATGGAACCCGAATAGGCGATAAACCTGGACTAGGGACTTGAGTGTTTAGGTAGGCTGTGGCCGACACCCACGCTGGGCTTCCGCTGAAGGTTGCCGAGTACATGTCGTAAACGCATTTATAAGTGGTGAGAGCGTGTGAAGAAGTATACCCTGCAGGGTTAAATATGATCTATTCAATAGCCGTGTCCACGGAGAAGGACTTCGGGTTACCTATATCAGTTCATAGACAAGTAAATGGATACTACTAAAAGCCTCAAGATAAGTGTGAGTATCGTGGATGGCCCTCTCGGGATGACGAGAGAGGATCCACGGTGGAGTATTGTGATGGTGATTAGTGGACTCCGTGTACGACAAATGCTTTACAAAGTGTGTCACGTAGGATAGCTTAGCCAAGAGTCAAAGCTGGCTTGCTGCAAATAACTCCACTTCCTTCCTTGAGAATGTGCATGTATGATAGGATTCTGTGGTAAGACTTGCTGAGTACGTTTGTACTCATGTTTGCTTAATCAATATTTTTCAGAGGACTATACTACCCCCTCCGACGGATTCTATGTAGATGTTGACTTCGACGAGTAAGCTAGCCACCCAGGTGGCGATCTAAGACTTGTGAAGGGCCATTGTAGATAGAAAGGCTCCAACAAGCTTTCTTTCTTTCTAGAGTCTGTACTCAGACTATTTGCTTCCGCATGTGCTTGTATGATTGTATGACTTGAGTGTTGGGTCATGTGACCCCTTCCTGTATGATCATAGTTATGTATGGCTCCTCGGAGCCTCTTAAATAAAGTACTTGAGTTGTAGAGTTTTGTTGTGATGCCTTGTTGTATTTACTCATATCGGGCATAATGCGGTATGATTGAAATGCTTGGTATGAGTGGGATCCGACAAACTAGTTGTTTATCCTTGGCAGCCTCTCATATGGGGAAATGTAGTCTCGTGCTTCGAGCGATAGTAGTCCGCTATCTGCCGGTTCACCGAGTCCTGCTAGCCCAAAGACTACTGCTTGGACACTTGATGGCCGGCATGTGATTCATTTCGTTCTTATGTCTGTCCTTCGGGAAATGTCACGCGTGATACTGAGTCCTGCCTAGCCTGCTACAGCCCGGGATACCGAGTCCTGTAGCCTGCTACAGCCCGAGTTCATACGTTGATGACCGACATGCTCAAGTGTTTCATGTATGCCTGTCCCCATAGGTTAGTGCCGCTTTGGGTTCACGACTAGCCATGTCGGCCCGGTTCTTTGTCATGTGGATGCTAGCGACACTATCATATCGTGAGCCAAAAGGCTAAACGGTCCCGGCCATGGTAAGGCGACACCGTGGGGATACCGTGCGTGAGGCCGCAAAGTGATATGAGGTGTTACCAGCTAGGTCGATGTGACTTGGAATGGTTCACCGGAGTCCTGCTAGCCTAGCACTACTGCTTGGACACTTGACCGGCCGCATGTGATTCATTTCGTTCTATGTCTCGTCTTCGGGAAATGTCACGCGGTGATACTCGAGTCCTGCCTAGCCTGCTACAGCCCGGATACCGGAGTCCTCATAGCCCAGCTACAGCCCGAGTTCATACGCTGATGACCGACATGCTCAAGTGATTCATGTATGCCTGTCCCCATAGGTTAGTGCCGCTTTGGGTTCACGATCAGCCATGTCGGCCCGGTTCTTTGTCATGTGGATGCTAGCGACACTATCATATACGTGAGCCAAAAGACGCAAACGGTCCCGGCCATGGTAAGGCGACACCTGTGGAATACCGTGCGTGAGGCCGCAAAGTGATATGAGGTGTTACCAGCTAGGTCGATGTGACTTGAATCGGGTCCCGACAGCGCTGGCATCGAGCAGGGCTGCCTGTAGGTCCGCTAAGCCAAACTGGTCAAGTTGAGTCTAGAAATGCTTTAGTTATATGTAGGGAATTGATTGTGGAGGAACGTAAGGCTCTTTTACTCCTTTACCTTATGCCCTCGATCCGAGTCATCCTCTTCTCATTCGACGTGGGTATAGGACTAGGCTCTCTTCTCTCTATCGTGTTCACGTGTTACTAATCCGTAGTAACTTATAGGATTGTTGGTTACATCCTCGCCTGCTACTAAATTTTAGTATGCTATCTTTTGAACCGTAACCTTGATATGATGTTGTTGAGTGGTTTTGCAATCTGATTTTGAATGTCTCAAATCTGATTTTGAGCATTTACGATGTTATGCTGCCCGATTTTCCTAGAAATTCTAATGCCTTTGCATTGTGGCTGTGCTTTCAGATGGCCACCGCTCCCGTAACCAAGTGGTTCGCCTGACTCGTCGCATTGATGTGTGCGGTCACACGCCATGTTGGTTAGGGTGATGATTGAGGCTGGTTATCGATGGTATCCTGAATATACCGCCGAGGAGCAGTTTAGGATTTCAATCAAAGCCAATATCTATGCACGGTCCGGATTTATCCATCTTATCCCGGAGCTATTGAGCCACTTCACTGTTCTTATGGGCTCGAATCACTATTGGAATGTCTGTACAAGATGCAGCCTATTCCATGATGACTATTATTCGAGCTGTAACTGCTTTGCCGAGCAACACCGATTTTCGCTATATGCCAAGATCCCTCCCTCGGGCGCATGGCTACCTTCGGGTTTGTACAGCGATGCATCCCATGAGGACTCACCTTCGCACTACTACTGAGTTGTTGGAGGACAAGGACCGTGAGAACCGGCCTCGCGATGGAGCTTTTTAATGCCCGCCTCACCACCTGGCTACTCGACTAGGTTTGCACCGCCGTGCAAGCCGGATGTATGGACATGAGAGACTTGTACCTGTGCGGGCGAGTCTGCCAGACTTCATGGAGTGGCGTGAGGTGGAGGCATCACTCCTCCTCGTGGGCCTCTGCCTCGCCACCGCTTGTTGGTCCACGGCCACATCCGAGTCCTTATGGTCCACAGTGCCCCACAGATTGTCTGCTTCCTGGACGATCATGTTCCACTTCCAGTCCGGTGGTGACTTCTATGAGGACTACTATGGAGCTGCTTGAGATAGTAGTAGTATTCCTAGTATGGTATCAGGTTGTGTTTCCACCGCCCCGCGTGACTCGTGGAATACGACTTAGTGTGTATCGCTCCTAAGTGTAGAAAATAATGTATAGGAGTTGGAATGCTTCCATGAGATGTAACGCCTTTCCTTATAGTTGTACTCCGTCAGCTTGTACTAAACTATGAATGGTGTGTATGACCGATGGTATATATATATATGGCAGTTTTATATTACCATGTCATACGGATGAACATCTTTGCATTCCATGCTGTCCATTACCTTCCGCACTTCCTTGTTAAATTCTGCCATCCTGGTTTAAACCTTTGCTTTGTCTCCCGTGATGGTCAACACTCAAACACTCCTGCTGTTCCAGAGCAGGAGAAGCCAGCAGCCAGAGATGTGAATCTGCCGCAACCGCCATCTTTGGCCGAGGTGATGTCGAAGCGTAACGCAATAAGCGCTAAACCAACCGCTTATTGGAGCGGATTGAACAAAACACAGCACGCCAGCCAAGAAACGATGGGGTTTCACTCAATGATTTCGCAAGCTATATCCTCCAAAGTTCAAATGTTCCGCCGAGCCTCTCGACGCAGATGATTGGCTCCGCAGATCCACCACAAGCTGCGCTCCGCCAACGTGGCTGAGGCCGACAAGGTTATCTTTGCCGCCTATCATCCGGAAGGCCCCGCCAGTCTCGTGGGAAAATTATGAGGCTATGCGTCCGCTGGACAAGTTACAACTTGGGATGAATTCAGCCCGCCTTCGTGAGCACCATATTCCGAAGGTCTTATGGACCGCAAACGTGAGGAATTTTGCAGTTTCACCCAAGGCAGGCCGACAAAGGATGCCTACAGCCGTGAATTTGGGAGGTTAGCACGTTATGCTCCCAAGAAGTTTCTACCGATGCTAAGAAGCAGCAAGGTTCCGTAAGGGACTTAGCCCTGAGCTACGCCGAGATCTCCGTCTGCATGAGTGTACCTCTTCCCGGTTAGTCAATAAGGCTCTCAACCAAATCAAGGCAGACTGATTTCGAGGCTTCACGCAAGCACATCCGTGATTCTGGATCGTCATCCGGCTCTGGATCCCAGAAGCGCCGGGTTTGGGTCCCAAATATGGCTCTACCACCTAGGTATACCCCGAGGCCATCCTTCGAGGCGCCTCGCCCCAACCAGCCGTATTTTCCACCCAAGACATATGGAGGTCCAACTGCTAATGTTGCTCCACGGCCAAATGTGATCACTTGCTTCAAATGTGGAGAGACGGGCCACTATATCCGAGAGTGTCCCTGCAACAACCCCAATCAAGCCGGAAAGTCTGTTGGCGCGGCAAGCCAGCAGGAAAGATGCCCTATGCCAAACCAGTTGCCACCGCCGTGGCCATGTCAACTATGTCTCTGCCAAGAAACCTATGAGGATCCCAACGCCGCCCTCGGACGCTTCTTGTTAATTGCCATCCGGCAACTGTTCTTTTTGATACTGGAGCATCTCATTCATTTATTTCTGAGAGCTATGCTCGATTGCACAACACCACATTCTGTGACATGCCTACCTCCATGGAAATTAAACTCCTGGTTCTAGATGGCAAACCTCTAGAATAAGTCATGGGAATGAAATTTTGTCGACAGATTAGTCTTTCTTGCATCTCTAATAGCTCTCAAGTCCTCGGACATAAACATCATCTTGGGTATGGACCGGATGTCAGCCCATTATGCTAAGATTGATTGCTCTACTAGAACTGCTCAACTTACCCATCCTTCGGCAAAACAAAGGATGTTTTAACCCGAGTGTCTAAGCGCCACTTTACTCCTTAAATGCCAACCCTCTTCCGCACCTCAAGATATTCCGTAGTCCGTGATTTCCGGATGTCTTTCCGAAGAACTGCCAGTGTTCCACCCGACAGGATGTCGAGTTCGTGATAGATCTTATTCCCGAACCGCCCCAATCTCTAGAAGACCTTATAAGATGGCACCCCTAGAACTAGCTGAACTTAAGAAACAACTCGATGAGTCCTTGCAAAAGGTTTCATCCGTCCCTAGTTCATCTCCATGGGCTTGCCCGTCCTCTTCGTCAAGAAGAAGGATGGTACGGATCGGATGGTTGTAGATTACCGACCGTCAATTTGGTCACTATCAAGAACAAGTATCCGCTCCCGGGATCAACGACTGTATGATCAGCTCGCTGGATCCTCGCCTTTTTTCAAGATGGATTTGAGGTTGGGCTACCATCAAATCAAAATCAAGAACGGGACATTCCTAAAACGGCCTTTGTCACTCGTTATGGCCAATACGAGTACACCGTCATGTCCTTCGGATTAACCAATGCTCCAGCCACTTTCTCTCGGTTAATGAACTCAATCTTCATGGAGTATTTGGATAAATTAAGTCGTGGTATACCTCGATGATATACTCATCTACTCCAAGAATGAGGAAGAACATGCCAACATCTAAGGCTAGTATTGATGAAACTTCGAGAGCACCGCCTTTATGCCAAATTCTCTAAGTGTGAATTCGGTTACCGTATGACCTATCTAGGACATGTAATCTCCGTAAGGGTATTGCTGTCAATCCCGAAGCGAGTTCAAGCCGCCCTGATTGGACTCCACCTGAATCGGTCAAGCAAGTTCGAGTTTCTCGGTTTAGCGAGCTATTGCCGCCGCTTCACGAGAATTTCTAAAGTTGCTAAACCTCTAACCGAACTCCTCAAGAAAGATAAGAAGTTCGAATGGACGCCACAAGGCGAGATCAGCTTTCAGAACTGAAAAGACGCTCGACATCTGCTCCGTGCATTTGTTCCACCAGATTTCTAAGGACTTTATTATCTATTGCGACGCCGCGACAAGGACTAGGTTGCATACTCATGCAAGATCGTCATGTGATTGCCTACGATCTCGACGAGCTAAGGCCCACATGAGGATAACTACCCCACACACGATCTAGAGCTTGCAGCGAGGGTTCATGCACTCAAAACCTGGCGACATTACCTTCTCGGGTAATCGCTATGAAATCTACACCGATCACCAAAGTCTGAAATATATCTTCACCCAACCGGATTTGAATCTCGTGCAAAGACGTTGGGTCGAGTTGATTACAGATTTCGACTTAGGAATATCTTACACCCTGTGCAAAGCTAATGTCATGGTCGACGACTAAGTCGCAAATCTTATTGTAACAATCTGATGTTACAACAAAGTCAACCAATTCTCCACGAGGAAATTCATAAGCTTAATCTTCACATTGTTCCTCGAGGATTCCTTTCCACCCTGGTGGCGAAACCTACCTTACGGATCAGATCATCAAAGCACGTATGGTAGATCCGGAATCTCCCGTGATCGGAGAAACATCAAGAAGGGAGTCGCAGATTGTTTCTCCATTGATGAACAAGGTGTCGTGTTCTTTGGAGACCGCCTAGTGGTTCCTAAGGTGCGCAACCCGAGGCGATTGATCCTTAAGGAAGCTCATGACTCTCCTCTCACCATTCATCCCGGTAGTACTAAATGTATCAAGATCTACGCCAGAGGTTTTGGTGGACTAGGATGAAGAGAGAAATCGCTCAATACATTGCTAATCGCGACGCCCTGTCGTCGAAAGTTAAGGCAGAGCATCAACGGCCTGCTGGTACCCTTCAACCTTTGGAAATTCCTGAATGGAAATGGGATAAAATCGGTATGGACTTCATTACCGGGTTTCCAGACCAAGAGAGGGAATAACGCTATCTTCGTTGTTGTTGATCGCCTTCCAAAGTAGCCCACTTCCTACCCGCTCGTGAGAGTATAACCGCTAGCCAGCTAGCTGAGTTGTACATCTCCTAATAGTGTCTCTTCATGGTGTTCCATTGAGATTAACTCAGACCGTGGAAGTCTCTTCACCTCTCGATTTTGGGAAAGTTTCCAAAACGCTATGGGAACTCGCTCTCCTTTAGCACCGCTTCCATCCCCAATCAAGTGGTCAAGTAGAACGAGTCAATCAAATCCTAGAGGATATGCTTCGAGCTTCACATCTCTTTCGCATGAATTGGGAGAAATGCCTTCCATTCGCCGAGTTCGCTTATAACAATAGTTATCAAGCCAGCTGGGCAAAGCCCTTTCGAGTTCTTTATGGACGAAAATGTCGAACGCCTCTTAACTGGTCGAAACCGGGAGAGACAACTCTTTGGCCCGGACATGATTCAGAAGCGTAAGAGCAGGTTCGCATTGTTCGTGAGAAATTGAAAACAGCCCAATCTCGCCAAAAGAGCCAATATGATCGCAAGCATAAGCCTATGGCTTATGAAATTGGCGAAGGCTTACCTTCGGGTTACTCCTTTGAAGGGAACCCATCGATTCGGTATCAAAGGCAAGTTGGCTCCTCGTTACATTGGACCCTTTCGCATTCTTGCCAAACGAGGAGAAGTTGCCTACCAATTGAACTACCTCCGCATCTTCCAAGGTCCATGATGTCTTCCACGCTTCCCAACTCAGCGTTGCTTCTCGGATCCTATCCGTGGAGTGGACCACGAAACGCTTGATCTCCAAGATAACCTCACCTATCGAGAATATCCCGCTCAGATTCTCGATCGCCGAGCGCACCACTCGACGCCGGAATATCAAGTTTCTAAAGGTTCAATGGTCAAACCATTCCGAGCAAGAAGCAACTTGGGAAAGGGAGGATCGCCTTCGACTTGAGTATCCCACCTTTTTCGAATAGATCCTAAATCTCGGACGAGATTCTTTTGAGTGGGGGTGAGTTGTCACATCCCGATAGACCATGCATTAGGGTGTGCATCATGTTTAAATTTCATTTGAATTTGAAATGGGAAGGCAGAAACCCTGTAACACCCCCTTAAAAGAACTAGGGTTTACTAAAATTTATTTCAATGAATCCAAATGCCCTTCAAAATGCTCATCCTCTTTGTTTGGGTTCGTAACCCATGTCAAAGGAGGTGCACCATTTTCTAGGTCACCTAAGGGTTCTAGAATTAATCCACAAGTTTTGAAATGAGCATTTCAAATTATGAAAAATATTTTAAATGTTCAAAATTGCCAAACTAAAATGTTTCATGTTGGGAATATTCCAACAAGTGACCAGGAGCATTTTGGTGAATTTTAAAATAGTTTTGGTATTTTAAAAACCCCAACAAAGTTCAGAAAATAGAAAAAGCTTAAAAAGGAAAACGCTTACTGTCAGCTCACATGGCCGCCCACCTGCTGCCCAGCCCAGCAGAGCTGGCCAATGAGCTGCTTGGCTCGGCCAGGCAGTAGCCTGGTGTCGGCCGGCGAGCGCAGGGCGCGCCACGCAGCTGGCCGCCGCCCTTCTTCACCTCCTTCGCCGCCGCCTGGACGGCCTCCACGTCGCCGCCTCGACCCCAGGACACCCCATTCTCCCCTCGCTCCTCTCTCTCGCTCTCCCCAACTCTGGCCGACGCCATCGCCGACGCGCCATCGCCGACGCCAGGCTCCCGCCGTCCATGCTCCTCCCCACTATGTCCAGCAGCTCCGCCGCACCCCACTAACCCTAGCTAGCCAAGTTCCGCTTGCTCGGCACCCCGGTTACTACACCGACCTCGACCGAGCTCGAAGCCGCCGAGATCCCCATCGCCGCCGCCGCCGATCGATCGCCTCGACCCCGACGAGGCTTCTACGGGTTCACTGTGAGCCTGCTACTCCCCGCCCTCTCCGCTTCTCTTCCTCTTGCACCACAACGAAGCGACGCCGATCACCCGAACGCACCGCCGCGAGCTCGTCGCCGACGAGGCTCGCCACCCAACGCCACGCCACCCTGTCCATCGTGACTCACCGAGTAGCGCTGGGCCTAACTATGCACTTCCCGCCGCCGAGCCCTCTAGCAACAAACCCGACATCACCCGAGCCCGGCCGCCGCCTCGACTCGTCAGCGGTGCCAACTCCGCCACCCCGACTCTAACTAGCTACACCAAACGCCGCTCACCTCCAGCTTCACGAGATGCTCCTCAGCCCCATTTGGTGGCCGGAAAGTGCAAAAGCACTTTGCTCCGCCAGCCTGCCTCGCCCAAGCGGCTAGACGCCGCGAGTTGACCATCGACCACCGACTGTGGGCCCTGCTGACTGCTCGAGTCAATGACAGTGGACCCCTTGTTAACTAATTAGGATTAGTTCTAATTAAGTTAATTAGTTTAAACTAACTCGACATGCGGGTCCCACTGGTCAGTTTGACCTGACGACCCTGCTGACCCCTCGACGCCACGCTGACCTCATGCCGACGCATTAATTCAAATTCTGGATTTATTTTTATATAATAAATTCCGAATATAATTCAAATTTCAAATGCTTATAACTTTTATTCTATAACTCCAAATGCAAAGATTTATATATGAAAATTATCAGAAAATACACTCTATCCATTGGTACAGGTTTCATGCATGTTAAAACAAGTTAACTATGCTGAATAACCAGAATAAGATATTGCACCATTAGGACTAACTCAATGAGCTATCATTTGAATCCTTGATTCAAATGAGTTCATCTCCCTGTTCTTCCAACTTGCATTAGACCAACACACATCCATATTGCCATGTCATAGCATGCATCATATTGTTGCATATTGTCTTGTGTGTTTATTTCGTGTGCTTTCATGATAGGTTCTGCCTCAAGATAACCTCGACTACCCATCTCAAGGGCGTTCTCTACCCCAGCCCATCGTGCAAGCAATTCATTGATCATTCGATACAAACCCATGTTCTCGCTTCGCTCTCGCTTCATCGCATTAAGACAACGCGATTCAACTGTTGTGTGCTGCGGTAGTTGAACCCACTTCCTTTGCATGACCTGTCATTGCCACAAGAATTAGATGAAACCCACTAGTATGTGTAGGAGTTGATTGAGCCATGTTTGTGATTCCTACCATGCTATGCTTGCTATGCTTAGAGTTGTGTCAGTCCGGCTCATCGGGATGATGAACTGGAGTGAAAGGTTGTGTTGGTTCGAGAGTGAAAGTGTTGAACACGATTTGGTAAAGGTATCGATGAGAGGCCATGTAGGAGTACATGGTGGGTTGTTTCATTGAAGCCAACTTAAGAACTGAGATCTGTGTTTGTGATCCATGAACTAGCTACTACCACGCATTGGGCCCAAACCAATGGACCTCTCGCTTCTTAACCACCCCTGTTCATAGTCCGGAGTTGCAAGTAGTTTCGTGTTTGTAGCATGTCAATGCCGCACGCAACGCTGACCTTAGGGGTGGGTTGTGTTGCGGTAGGCACCGCGTCGTGTACCGAAAGTGCCCGCTTGGTATCTCGGGAACCCTGCACACATCGCTCGGGCTGTATGGGAAACCTCGGCGACTCCTGGATGGAACCCGAATAGGCGATAAACCTGGACTAGGGACTTGAGTGTTTAGGTAGGCTGTGGCCGACACCCACGCTGGGCTTCCGCTGAAGGTTGCCGAGTACATGTCGTGTAAACGATTTATAAGTGGTGAGAGCGTGTGAAGAAGTATACCCTGCGCAGGTTAAATATGATCTATTCGAATAGCCGTGTCCACGGAGAAGGACTTCTGGTTACCTATATCAGTTCATAGACAAGTAAATGGATACTACTAAAAGCCTCAAGATAAGTGTGAGTATCGTGGATGGTCTCTCGGGATGACGAGAGAGGATCCACGGTGGAGTATTGTGATGGTGATTAGTGGACTCGTAACGACAAATGCTTTACAAAGTGTGTCACGAGGATAGCTTAGCCAAGAGTCAAAGCTGGCTTGCTGCAAATAACTCCACCTCCTTCTTGAGAATGTGCATGTATGATAGGATTCGTGGTAAGACTTGCTGAGTACTTTTGTACTCATGTTTGCTTAATCAATATTTTTCAGAGGACTATACTACCCTCCGACGGATTCTATGTAGATGTTGACTTCGACGAGTAAGCTAGCCACCTGTGTGGCGATCTAAGACTTGTGAAGGGCCATTGTAGATAGAAAGGCTCCAACAAGCTTTCTTTCTTTCTAGAGTCCTCAGACTCAGACATAATTTGCTTCCGCATGTGCTTGTATGATTGTATGATTTGAGTGTTGGGTCATGTGACCCCTACCCGTATGAATGTAGCATGTATGGCTCCTGAGCCTCTTAAATAAAGTACTTGAGTTGTAGAGTTTTGTTGTGATGCCTTGTTGTATTTACTCATATCGGGCATATTATGGTATGATTGAAATGCTTGGTATGAGTGGGATCCGACAAACTAGTTGTTTATCCTTGGCAGCCTCTCATATGGGGAAATGTAGTCTCGTGCTTCTGAGCGATAGTAGTCCGCTACAACCCGGTTCACCGGAGTCCTGCTAGCCTAGCACTACTGCTTGGACACTTGACTGGCCGGCATGTGATTCATTTCGTTCTTATGTCCGTCCTTCGGGAAATGTCACGCGTGATACTTGAGTCCTGCCTAGCCTGCTACAGCCCGGATACCGGAGTCCTCATTAGCCAAAGGCTACAGCCCGAGTTCATACGCTGATGACCGACATGCTCAAGTGATTCATGTATGCCTGTCCCCATAGGTTAGTGCCGCTTTGGTTCACGATCAGCCATGTCGGCCCGGTTCTTTGTCATGTGGATGCTAGCGACACTATCATATACGTGAGCCAAAAGACGCAAACGGTCCCGGCCATGGTAAGGCGACACCGTGGGAATACCGTGCGTGAGGCCGCAAAGTGATATGAGGTGTTACCAGCTAGGTCGATGTGACTTGGAATCGGGTCCCGACAAGGGGTCCCTGAATTGCTCGCTCATGCCCACGGGCGTGGCTATGCTAGCAGGCCTGTACGGCCCATCTTTATCAACAGGGCATTCAAGACCCTCGCGAGGGGCCAAGCCTCGCGAGGCGGACGACGCGAGACCTCCTCAGGAGCGGCCTCACCAGGCTGCCTCGCGAGGAGCAGAGATATCAAGGCAGGGCAAACCTCGCGAGGCTCTCGTGACGTGAGCCATAATGATCAAGATCAGGCGGGCTCCAGCGCGCACAACGTCCTTGTTTCCTCTTTGGTGCTGAGGGGGCAAACGCAGGTGCAGAGTATCGAGGCATCAAGCAAAGGTTTCCATATCAGTGCAATGAGACCAAGACTAGCAGGCCAGCAGGTCGGAGGTCACCGTGCAGCCCAAGACGGCGTCATCACCAGAGCCCTTTCGCAGGCGAAGACCGCTTTTGTCAGGATAGCTTGTACTAGTTGTCCCCTTTCAAATTGGCCGTTGTTGGCTCCCCTCCCGCTCAATATTTGGGAAGAGGACCAGGGCCTCTATAAATAGGACTAGCAACCACCAAAGGAGGCAGCTGGATCTCATCTGATCGAGAGCCAATCCTTAGCCACACATCGAACACAAGAACACCCCAACCTCAGGAGGCTGTTCTTCCCCTTGTACTGTTCATCATCAGCCCAAGAGGACATCCACCACCACCACACTGGAGTAAGGTATTACACCACAACGGTGGCCCGAACCAGTATAAATCTTGTGTCTTTGTGTTGTGAGTTTGTCGGGTTCGTCCGCGAGATCTTAGCGAGCTAGGGCGTAGATCGGTAGGGAGGAAATCTCTGCGCGCACCCCAGTGTTCGAACCTTGAGGGTTTTGCCGGAACCCATGATCCAACATTTGGCGTGCCGGGTAGGGGGGCGCCGGAGCCTCTTCCCCGCCAATCGACCCGCGACGCTCTGCAGCTACGATGTCCGGCGACCCGAGGGCTGATTCCGACCGCTGGGCAGCCTGGCCAGCCCGGGCGGCGCCATCCGCCCATGAAGACATCAAACCCGCGCTCTTGGCGGCTCGAGCACCGTCTAACACTACAAGGCGCGGGCGGCGTGGTGGGGCGGCGTCCACCCTCACTCCACGACAAGCATGAGCCGCTGCAAGGGCTGCAAGCCACGGCGCGACAACGGTGCCGCACACACGGCGGGAGCAGGCTGTAACGCCCCGGATTCGATGCGCCAGGTGTCCGCCAGTTATTCGCCATCGTTGCCATGTCATGTGCTTGCGTGTTGCACTTGCCATGTCATCATCTGCATTTCATATCATGTCATCATGTGCATCTCATTTTGCATACGTGTTCGTCTCATGCATCCGAGCATTTTCCCCGTTGTCCGTTTTGCAATCCGGCACTCCTATGTCCCCGGCGCCTTTTTGCCTCTTTTCCTGTGCGGGTGTTAAACGGTCTCGGAATGGACCGAGGTTTGCCAAGCGGCCTTGGTATAGCACCGGTAGACCGCCTGTCAAGTTTCGGGTCATTTGGAGGTCGTTTGATACTCCAACGGTTAACCGGGTAACCGCAAAAGCCTCCTTCTCTTTGCAGCCCAACACCCTTCCAAAGTGGCCCAAAACCCATCTTACTCCCCTCCATGCTCTCGGTCATTCGATCACGATCGCGTGGCCGAAAACCGCACCTCATTTGGACTCTCCTAGCTCCCTCTACCTAGAAATATGCACCTCCCCCCGAAATTCGCGGATGAATCCCCCCGAAACCCTAGCTTCGTCCTCCTTCCCGCAGCCGGACATGTCCGATCTCCCCCGGACGGGTCCGCTCTGCCGCCGTCCGCCAATCGGCGTCCGCCACGTGGCCGCGCTGCCTGCTGTCTGCTGCCATGCCCTGCCTGCCCATGGCTGGCCCATGGGGTTTGCGCCGCCACACCAGCCTGAAGCGCCTGACCCCTGACACACTGCCCTCCCCGGTGCTCAAGGCGTCATCACCGCCCGCCTCGATCAAGCGCTCCGCCGCCCGGCCTGTGCTCAAGCCTGCCTCCGCTGCCACCCGGCCACCGCGCCAGAGGTCCTCGCTGCCTCGCCTCTCGCTCGGCTGGTTCCCGCAGCATCGCCCGGCAGCGCTGCCGCCTCATGCGACGCCGCTGCTCCCCCCCTCCGGCCACAGGCCACACTGCCTCGCTGAGCCGCTTATCTCGCCTGCTGTCCTCCTCCGTTGCCGCGGAGCTCGCCGAGGCGAGCGGCCGGATCTCCCGCTGGATCAGATCCACTGGGTCCCGAACAAACGGGCACCCGTGATCCCGGATCCAACGCCCGCCGTCTCTGCTTTCGCTCTGTCCCGGGATCTCCTCGTCCAATTTCCGCGGAGGTGAAATTCCACTAAGTCCCCAGATTCCAGTATTTTGTATGCATTTCCACCGCATCATAACTCTGCATCCGTAGCTCCGTTTTGGGCGTGTAATATGTCAAATTGTTCGACTCGACGAGTACATAATTTCATTCCATTGCATCATGTTCATTGGGCTCATCTTTATGCCTGAATCATCGTTGCAAGAGTGCTATGTGATGTTAATCTGTTGAAATTGTTATAACATGCTCATTTGTCATTTTTGCCATGATTGATGTGTGCACCCTATGAACTTGAGTCCTGCATGTGTTTTGTAATATGCCATGCCATCTTTACAGGGGTGTATGCCATGTATTTTTGTGATCTCTGTGGTGACTAGCACAAGCATGCAAACTAGGCTTCATGATGTTGCTGATTTCAGCCCTGCTCACTGATATTTTTTGCCATGTAAACTTGATGCTACCGAGAGATCCATGCTTATTTTGAGATACTTCAGTAAGGATGTTTTCAACATATGGTTATTCTATATCCATCCATGCCCTTGTTTGCAATTATGGAGTGCCATAGCTTAAGTCAATCAAGCTCTACTTTTGCTATAAAATGTTCCTGGCAGATTGTTTACATGTTATGCAATATTGCCAAGGTTGTTGTAGTTGATCCAAGCATGCTATGATGTTGTTCTTGCATGTATAGCTTCTATGCCATGTCTTCTTACTGTTGATTGCCTTGCCATGCCATTTATTACTCTGTGGTGAGTGGTTCAAGCTCACCAACATGCCTACTTATTGTTGTTCCTGCCATGTATGAATCTGCAATATAACTTGCCATGTTTACATATGTGCTATCATATCTTCTGGTCCTTTTTGGCTCATGGTCAGTAAAGGACATTTGATCTAAGCGTTTAGTAGATTCATGCCATGCCTTTGTTTTCCATGATAAGTTCATGTAACATGTTGTTTGATAGCTCTAAACATTGCAACCTGATGTTATTTTCTGCAAGTCTGAAACTGTTATTATTTGCAATTTTGCCATGTGTTTTTGAGCATGTTCTAATGATTTCTGGAGATAGCTCAGTGTTCATGTTTTGTCATGCTTTATCTTTACTTCATGCCCATGCCTTTTGTTTTCACGTTGAGATGATGTAGCATAGTGTTTTGGTGCTTGCAATATGCCTAGTTGCTGTTTTGGACAGATTGTTGTCATGACTTGTATAGGGTGTATGTGTTGAACCGTTGCTCCGTTTTGAGTGTGCTCTATACGAAACTTGCTTGATATTGCATGTAGTTTCATATTATCATGTTGCATCCTTGTTTTGAGGTGTTTTCTTGATGTTTGTATGCATTTTGCATCAATGCCATGTTTAACTTGTTTTGCTCATATCTTCTAGCCCGTAGCTCCGAATCTAATGAACTTTATATGTAACTTGACTAGAATTTCGTGTAGGTCATCGTGGTGCATCTTAAATTTCTGTTTAACAACTTGAACATAAGGTTTATTCAGATCTGGACCAATTTCGAAATTTGCATATGAGGACTTACCGGAATTGTTCTATGTTGTTTCCGGCCTCATTTAAACTTGCTTTGTTGTGTTGCTCTTGTTTGCATCATCTCATGCTATGAGTAGCCTCATCTAGCTTTATCATGCATCATGCTTGTTGTGCATCATGTCTTGTTCATGTGTGGTGTGTTCACCTATGTTGTGTGCTTCTTCTTGTTAGTTTCGGTTTCGTTGCGATCGTGAGGATTCATTCGTCTACGCTTGGTTCGTCTTCGTGGCTTCATCTTCTTCAAGGACTCGTTCTTCTCCCTAGCGGGATTTCAGGCAAGATGACCGCTACCCTGGATCTCACTACTATCATTGCTATGCTAGCTGCTTCATTCTATCGCTATGCTGCGCTACCTATTACCTGTTTATCAAGCCTCCCAAATTGCCATGAACCTCTAACCTTTTGTCACCCTTCCTAGCAAACCGTTGTTTGGCTATGTTACCGCTTTGCTCAGGCCTCTTATAGCGTTGCTAGTTGCAGGTAAAGTTGAAGATTGCCCCATGGTGAACAGGATTTTGTTGGGATATCACAATATCTCTTATATTATTAATGCATCTATATACTTGGTAAAGGGTGGAAGGCTCGGCCTTATGCCTGGTGTTTTGTTCCACTCTTGCCGCCCTAGTTTCCGTCATATCGGTATTATGTTCCCGGATTTTGCGCCCCTAACGCGGTCGGGTGATTTATGGGACCCCTTGACAGTTCGCTTTGAATAAGACTCTCCAAAGAAGGCCCAACATTGGTTTTACCATTTGCCTCACCACCACCTACATTTCCTTGGGAGTAATTAACCCAAGGGTCATCTTTATTTAGCCCCCCCTAGGCCAATGCTTGTCTAAGTGTTGGCCCGAACCGAGTAGAATGCGGGCCCCTCAGGGAAACTCGGGTTTGGTTTTACTCGTAGGATGTCTCATCCGTGTTGCCTCGAGAACGAGATATGTGCAGCTCCTATCGGGATTGTCGGCGATCGGGCGGCTTTGCTGGTCTTGTTTTATTACTGTCGAAATGTCTTGTAGCCGGATTCCGAGACTGATCGGGTCTTCCCGGAGAGAAGGAATATCCTTCGTTGATCGCGAGAGCTTATCATGGGCTGTTGGGACACCCCGCAGGTATAAACTTTCGAGAGCCGTGCCCGCGGTTATGTGGCGATGGGAATTTGTTAATATCCGGTTGTAGTAAACTTGAAGCAAACTCTTCTAAAATACACCAACCGTAAAGCGTAACCATGAGTGTCTCTTTTCGGGTTGATCGAGAGGAGAACACGGTTTCGGGTTATGTCCGACGAAGTAGGAGTTCAGGATCACTTCTTGATCATTACTAGTTGACTTAACATTCCTTTGTTTCTCTTCTCGCCTCATTTATGTATGTTAGCCACCATATATGCTTAGCCGCTGCTGCAACCTCACCACTTTACCCCTTCCTTTCCCTTTAAGCTTTGCTAGTCTTGATACCCATGGTAATGGGATTGCTGAGTCCTCGTGGCTCACAGATTACTACAACAACAGTTGCAGGTACAGGTTCATGTGATGATCTTGACGCGAGAGCGATGTTTGCTTGTTTGGAGTTCTTCTTCTGCTTCTCCTTCGATCAGGGGATAGGTTCCAGGTCGGCAGCCTGGGCTAGCAGGGTGGATGTCGTTGGA
Organism: Aegilops longissima; assembly: GCA_021605205.1. Taxonomy (NCBI): domain Eukaryota; kingdom Viridiplantae; phylum Streptophyta; class Magnoliopsida; order Poales; family Poaceae; genus Aegilops; species Aegilops longissima. The sequence continues at coordinate 461,244,878 of CM038682.1, read as the reverse complement.
GTTTCTGTTTATGTTTCATCCGTAGCCGGATGTTGATCTTGTATATGATGTTGTTGTATTCATGTGATATTGTATGTTTTGGATGTATCCCTACCTATTATGTAATGTTTATGTAATGATATCCACCTTGCAAAAGCGTTTCAATATGCGGATCTATCCTTGGTGGGACCTTCGAGTTCCTTTTGGATAGGGTCGCATATTGGGCGTGACAAGTTGGTATCAGAGCCTCAACCGACCCTAGGAGCCCCCTTGATTGATCGTGTAGTTTGGCCGTTGTTGAGTCTAGAAGAAAACTATTTTCGGAGTCTAGTTATATCGGAGACTAGGAATTCTTTTTACTTCTCAGCCCCTTCATCGCTCTGGTGAGGAATCTTGACGTAGGTGTTTTGAATTACTCCTCTTCCCCTTCAAATTTTTTCTTTAGGATCACGCAGTTGGTTTTTCGATCGTTGTTCCTCAGCTCTTTTCATCCGGTGCATTTCTCGTCAAGTTGACTCGAGCTCTTCATCTTTGCCAAGTTCAATCCTCAGTTGTTTTCTTTTCCCACCCGCCCACCCTTCTTCTTCTCGGAACCGGAGTCCGTAATCGAGTATCCTTCCTACTCGTGCGAAGTCTTTGCTTTCTCTTCAAGTTAGTCGTCGATTTCCCCTTCCAAGTTGCCTTTGTTTTCCCGCCCTCCCACCCTATTATTCCCGGAGTTCGAGTTTCTTCCGACCATAAATTTCATTTGTGCGGAGTATCTTCAGTCTTCCCTCAATTATTTCAACCGGTGAATTCTCGTCTTGTTCGTCATTCTTCATCCCTTTCTTTTTCCGGTGCACTCAATTCAAGTTTTTCGGGTTGATCATATTCTTTTCCTCGGCTCAAATGTTTTCCCCTTGCTCGTTCGCCTCTCGCCAGTTTATCCTTCCGGAGTGCTCAAGACATCTCAGGAGATTCGCCTGTGTTCGAATTAATCCGAGGTTGTTACCTCATTCAAATATCTCAATTGCTCCGGTGCATCATCTATCTGTTCATCAACCCTTTCCAACGGTGTTTTCTTTTAGTGGGCCCTAACCCACGGGTCTTTTCCCAGGATCTTACCTGACTCTTCTAATTCCCCCGAAGTTATTCTCAATTCTTTTCAAGTGTGACGTAAGAATGAATTTCTTCAGTCAGATGCCTTTTCAAGATCGTTTTCAAATTCTTTTCATTGTTGGCTCAACCTCTTCGCTTTTCGTTCCCCCGGAGTGCCTTAACAATTTTGGTGGTGTTTCTCGTCTTCATCTGAAGACCGAAGAAGAGTTTTTCCTCTAAATCTTGCCCGTTCTCTCGAAGATTCATGGCTCTAGCTTCTTGTTACCCTCTCGAATTATTCCGTCTGTCGGAAGTCCCTTTTTCTCACCTATCCGGAGTATTTCAGGAGTTGATTTCTGTTTCTTTTCACCGGAGGCCATCATTCCAGTTATCGTTCTCTATTTACCCCGGTGCTTCGTTCAAGTATTCTTCAATCAGTTCGCAATCTGTAAGTTCGCGTCTCTATAAATCCCCTCAGGCATATTTGATCGTATAATTCTTCCCGGTGATTCATTCTCTTTCGTCAGTCATTTTCGAATTCTAACGGTGGTTCCTTCAGATTCTTTGTTCTTGGTTATCATATTAATCCATTCGTTCTTTTCAATCCTACCAGTGGTTCATGAAGACCTTCTCAAGTTTGCGACATGTCTTTTCTCAATCCTTTTTCAAGAAGAATAAGTAGTAGGCGAAATCCATTGTTTGTCATCAATTTAACTTGATGAAGGATAAGCATACAATAAATCTTATTCTTATTTCATCCAAGTGATTAATCCCTTCCTTCGGAGTTTGTTCTTGAGGAATAAATTCTATTTCCAAGTTTTTCATCTTTTCTTTTCCGGAGTTCAATTAATTTCCTCGGCCATCTCGTCGGAACCTCCATCTAAATCACCGCAAGGCTCATCTTATTCTTTCATCCTTCATTCTATCTCATCATCCTTTTGTTACCGGAGTTCTTCATGGTGGTTCTTCATGATTTAATTCATTCTTCAAGAGTTCAGCAAGATTCTTGTTAGTGGAGTTTTGTATTTCTTCGTTCTTCTCAGCTATCCAATCATTTCCGTTTGTGGCCGGTTATCACCTTATGATCTTGAGATGTTACCTATAAGACCACAACTAGCTTATTCTTATCGTTGTTGATTTTCTCAACAACTCCGTCTAAACCTTCCTTCGAAGGATGCTTTCTATTTCATTCGTGGCACAAGTTGTCATTTTTTTCTTCGTTCTTTTCACTCCATTCTTTCAATTCTTCCGGAGGTATTGCGTTGCTTATGTCGTCAAGTGTCATTCCATCTTCTCAAGTTCAGATTCTATTCCTTCCATGTTTCGGCCAGAGTGCTGCCTAAATTCTTTCAGTCTTATTCGTTTCTTTTCTCATTCTAACCACTCCGGTTAGAACGAGTGGTTTCATAGTCTATCTGATTCCGTGAGCTTTTGATTCTCGTCATTCTCGTCGTTCCTCCCTTCTTCTCAAGTGCTCTCGATTCTTTGCTTCTTCTCTTGAGTTCTTGTTTCACCTCATCCCTTTTTCCTTTCCGTCTCGGTCCTAAGATCTCGGGACGAGATCTCTTGTTAGTGGAGGAGTGTTGTAACGCCCCGGATTCGATGCGCCAGGTGTCCGCCAGTTATTCGCCGTTGTTGCCATGTCATGTGCTTGCGTGTTGCACTTTGCCATGTCATCATCTGCATTTCATATCATGTCATCATGTGCATCTCATTTTGCATACGTGTTCGTCTCATGCATCCGAGCATTTTCCCCATTATCCGCTTTGCAATCCGCACTCCTATGTCCACCGCGCCCCTTTTGCCTCTTTTTCGTAAGCGGGTGTTAAACGGTCTCGAATGGACCGAGGTTTGCCAAGCGGCCTTGGTATAGCACCGTAGACCGCCTGTCAAGTTTCGGTCATTTGGAGGTCGTTTGATACTCCAACGGTTAACCGGTAACCGCAAAAGCCTCCTTCTTTGCAGCCCAACACCCTTCCAAAGTGGCCCAAAACCAATCTTACTCCCTCCATGCTCTCGATCGTTCGATCACGATCGCGGTGGCAAAACCGCACCTCATTTGACTCTCCTAGCTCCTCTACCTATAAATATGCACCTCCCCGAAATTCATGGATGAATCCCCGAAACCCTAGCTTCGTCCTCCTTCCCACAGCCGGACATGTCCGATCTCCCCGGACGCGTCTGCTCGGCCGCCCCGCTAATCGGCGTCCGCCACGTGGCCGCCGCCGCCACCGCTCAAGGCCCACCTGCCTGCAAATCGCCATGGGCTCACACACAGCTGCGCCAGCGCCCGACCCGTTGTCGACTGTCCTCCAACCGGCGCTCTGCGTCGCGCGCCTCCGCCCTCGGCCGCGCCTCCGCCGCCCCGCCCGTGCGCCGGCCTCCTCCGCCTTCCGCGGCCTTCCTGGCCAAGCACAGCCCGCCGCCGGTCTCCTCGCCCAGCTTCGCCGCCCGCTCCAGCTGCGCCAAGCCTGCCAGCACATACCGCCGCCCGCCGCCTGGCCCCCCTCCGCCCGCCACCGCCCTCGCTGAGCAGCCATCCCGCCTGCTGTCCCTCCTCCGTCGTCGTCGGAGCTCGCAGGAGTGCGAGCCGGCCGGATCCCCCCGCCTGGATCAGATCCACCAGGGTCCCAAACCAAACAGGAACCCGTATCCCGGGATCCAAACGCCCCGCCGTCCCGCTTCGCTCCGTCCCGGGATCTCCCCGTCCAATTTCCGCGGAGGTGAAATTCCACTAAGTCCCCAGATTCCAGTATTTTGTATGCATTTTCATCGTGTCATAACTCTTCATCCGTAGATCCGTTTTGTGCGTGTAATATGTCAAATTGTTCGCCTCGACGAGTACATTATTTCATTCCATTGCGTCATGTTCATTTGAGCTCATCTTGATGCCTGAATCATCGTTGCAAGAGTGCTATGTGATGTTAATCTGCTGAAATTGTTATAACATGCTCATTTGTCATTTTTGCCATGATTGATGTGTGCACCCTATGAACTTGAGTCCTACATGTGTTTTGTAATATGCCATGCCATCTTTACAGGGGTGTATGCCATGTATTTTTGTGATCTCTGTGGTGACTAGCACAAGCATGCAAACTAGGCTTCATGATGTTGCTGATTTCAGCCCCTGTTCTGCTGATATTTTTTTGCCATGTAAACTTGATGCTACCGGGAGATCCATGCTTATTTTGAGATACTTCAGTAAGGATGTTTTGAACATATTCTCTATCCATCCATGCCCTTGTTTGCAATTATGGAGTGCCATAGCTTGAGTCAATCGAGCTCTACTTTTGCTATAAAATGTTCCTGGCAGATTGTTTACATGTTATGCAATATTGCCAATGTTGTTGGAGTTCCATTGCGTCATGTTCATTTGAGCTCATCTTGATGCCTGAATCATCGTTGCAAGAGTGCTATGTGATGTTAATCTGCTGAAATTGTTATAACATGCTCATTTGTCATTTTTGCCATGATTGATGTGTGCACCCTATGAACTTGAGTCCTACATGTGTTTTGTAATATGCCATGCCATATTTACAGGGGTGTATGCCATGTATTTTTGTGATCTCTGTGGTGACTAGCACAAGCATGCAAACTAGGCTTCATGATGTTGCTGATTTCAGCCCCTGTTCTGCTGATATTTTTTTGCCATGTAAACTTGATGCTACCGAGAGATCCATGCTTATTTTGAGATACTTCAGTAAGGATGTTTTGAACATATGGTTATTCTCTATCCATCCGTGCCCTTGTTTGCAATTATGGAGTGCCATAGCTTGAGTCAATCGAGCTCTACTTTTGCTATAAAATGTTCCTGGCAGATTGTTTACATGTTATGCAATATTGCCAAGGTTGTTGTAGTTGATCCAAGCATGCTATGATGTTGTTCTTGCCATGTATAGCTTCTATGCCATGTCTTCTTACTGTTGGTTGCCTTGCCATGCCATTTATTTCTCTGTGATGAGTGGTTCAAGCTCACCAACATGCCTACTTATTGTTGTTCCTGCCATGTATAAATCTGCAATATAACTTGCCATGTTTACATGTGTGCCCTCATATCTTCTGGTCCTTTTTGGCTCATGGTCAGTAAAGGACATTTGATCTATGCATTTAGTAGATTCATGACATGCCTTTGTTTTCCATGATAAGTTCCTGTAACATATTGTTTCATAGCTCTAAACATTGCAACCTGATGTTATTTTCTGCAAAGTCTGAAACTGTTATTATTTGCAATCTTGCCATGTGTTTTTGCGCATGTTCTAGTGATTTCTGGAGATAGCTCAGTGTTCATGTTTTGTTATGCTTTATCTGTACTTCATGCCCATGCCTTTTGTTTTCACGTTGAGATGCTGTAGCATAGTGTTTTGGTGCTTGCAATATGCCTAGTTGCTGTTTTGGACAGATTGTTTTCATGACTTGTATAGGGTGTATGTGTTGAACCGTTGCTCCGTTTTGAGTGTGCTCTATATGAAACTTGCTTGATATTGCATGTAGTTTCATATTATCATGTTGCATCCTTGTTTTGAGGTGTTTGCTTGATGTTTGTATGCATTTTGCATCAATGCCATGTTTAACTTGTTTTGCTCATATCTTCTGGACCGTAGCTCCGAATCTAATGAACTTTATATGTAACTTGACTAGAATTTCGTGTAGGTCATCGTGGTGCATCTTAAATTGCTGTTTAACAACTTGAACATAAAGTTTATTCAGATCTGGACCAATTTTGGAATTTGCATATGAGGACTTACCGGAATTGTTCTATGTTGTTTCCGGCCTCATTTAAACTTGCTTTGTTGTGTTGCTCTTGTTTGCATCATCTCTTGCTATGAGTTGCCTCATCTAGCTTTGTCATGCATCATGCTTGTTGTGCATCATGTCTTGTTCATGTGTGGTGTGTTCACCTATGTTGTGTGCTTCTTCTTGTTAGTTCCTGTTTCGTTGCGATCGTGAGGATTCGTTCGTCTACGCTTGGTTCGTCTTCGTGGCTTCATATTCTTCAAGGACTCGTTTTTCTCCCTAGCGGGATTTCAGGCAAGATGACCGCTACCCTGGATCTCACTACTATCATTGTTATGCTAGCTGCTTCGTTCTATCGCTACGCTGCGCTACCTATTACCTGTTTATCAAGCCTCCCAAATTGCCATGAACCTCTAACCTTTTGTCACCCTTCCTAGCAAACCGTTGTTTGGCTATGTTACCGCTTTGCTCAGCCCTCTTATAGCGTTGCTAGTTGCAGGTGAAGTTGAAGATTGCCCCATGGTGAACAGGATTTTGTTGGGATATCACAATATCTCTTATATTATTAATGCATCTATATACTTGGTAAAGGGTGGAAGGCTCGGCCTTATGCCTGGTGTTTTGTTCCACTCTTGCCGCTCTAGTTTCCGTCATATCGGTATTATGTTCCCAGATTTATGGGACCCCCTTAACAGTTCGCTTTGAATAAGACTCCTCCAGCAAGGCCCAACATTGGTTTTACCATTTGCCTCACCACCACCTACATTTCCCTTGGGAGTAATTAACCCAAGGGTCATCTTTATTTAGCCCCCCCGGGCCAATGCTTGTCTAAGTGTTGGCCCGAACCGAGTAGATCATGGGGACCCCTCGGGGAAACTCGGGGTTTGGTTTTACTCGTAGGATGTCTCATCCGTGTTGCCCGAGAACGAGATATGTGCAGCTCCTATCGGGATTGTCGGCGCATCGGGCGGCTTTGCTGGTCTTGTTTTATTCTTGTCGAAATGTCTTGTAGCCGGATTCCGAGACTGATCGGGTCTTCCCGGGAGAAGGAATATCCTTCGTTGATCGCGAGAGCTTATCATGGGCTAAGTTGGGACACCCTGCAGGTATAAACTTTCGAGAGCCGTGCTCGTGGTTATGTGGCAGATGGGAATTTGTTAATATCCGTTGTAGTAAACTTGAAGCAAACTCTTCTAAAATACACCAACCGTGTATGCGTGAACGTGAGTGTCTCTTTTCGGGTTGATCGAGAGGAGAACACGGTTTCGGGTTATGTCGGACGTAAGTAGGAGTTCGTGATCACTTCTTGATCATTACTAGTTGACGACCGTTCCTTTGTTTCTCTTCTCGCTCTCATTTATGTATGTTAGCCACCATATATGCTTAGCGCTGCTGCAACCTCACCACTTTACCCCTTCCTTTCCCTTTAAGCTTTGCTAGTCTTGATACCCATGGTAATGGGATTGCTGAGTCCTCGTGGCTCACATATTACTACAACAACAGTTGCAGGTACAGGTTCATGTGATGATCTTGACGCGAGAGCGATGTTTGCTTGTTTGGAGTTCTTCTTCCGCTTCTCCTTCGATCAGGGATAGGTTCGGTCGGCAGCCCGGCTAGCAGGTGGATGTCGTTGAGTTTCGTTTATGTTTCATCCGTAGTGGATGTTAATCTTGTATATGATGTTGTTGTATTCATGTGACATTGTATGTTTTGGATGTATCCCTACCTATTATGTAATGTTGATGTAATGATATCCACCTTGCAAAAGCGTTTCAATATGCGGGTCTATCCTTGGTGGGACCTTCGAGTTCCTTTTGGATAGGGTCGCATATTGGGCGTGACACAGGCGAACGTGCAGGCCGCGCTCACGGTGGCGCGGGAGTTCCTGCGGTGCCGGCTGATGGAGAGCGGCCGGGATGCCCTGCTGGAACGCGTCACCGAGCTGCTGGATGCGGCATCGTCAGGAGCGTCGCCCTTCTGTTATCTGCTTCCCTCTGAGGCCGCTACGGGATATCACGGCGGGCCTCGCCGCAACCACGCGCCCTCAGGTGTGCCTGGGGGCTTCGTCAACACCAGCACGGCCGGCAGCACCGGGGGCTCAGGACGCCGCACTAGGCCGGGCAACATGGAGTGTGGGGCACTACAGCGAGGTGTTCGGGGTAACGGCCCCGGAAGCCTACGTGCCCCGCATGATGGACCAGGAGTGCGCGCCGGAGGACGACCCTGGCTCGTTCCTCAGAGAAGATTGGGATGAAGGGATGCAAGATGTTGAAGCCTTCCAGGAACCGACGGAGAACCGCGACGGTCGCGCCAACCACAACTACAGGGTACCGCTAATCTCTCAGGAGTAGGCTTACACTAACCATGAGCTGCAAGTGAATCAGGTCACAGCATCAATCGACGACCCCGGCACAGCAGCATCTATTCCGCCGGGGGAAGCATGCTGGGGGCCGCATGGAGGGAGCCAGGAGCGAGGCCCCTCCCCATGTCGCGCGAAGCCAGGCAACGCCCCGAGGTAGGCCCTCTGCCGGGGAGGTGCCGGCGAGCCTTCCCCCTGCAAAGGACCTCTGGTCGCTGAGGGCACCGCTGGCGTCCCCTTTCCCCCCTTTGTGTCGTCCAGTGCTAGTCGGCTCAAAGGTGGTCGGGGGTGGCGCAAGGCGGGGCCCTCGTCTGGCGATATGAAGCAAGGCAGGTTCCTGTTAAGAAGGCCCAGTGCCTGTGAAGCTCGCCGCCCGTGACACTCTCATGTAATAATGAGTGGGGTTGTACACGCCCCGGAGTCTCAGGGGTGCCGGCCTTAGGCCCTGGGGCTCCCTTCCACACCTAATGGCAGCACTTAGCTCCACGCTGGTGAGAAGACTCGAAGACTAGAAGACTAGACTAGGCGCCGGACGCGGCCATTTGCTTTGGATCTCTTCTTCTGTAGCCTTGCTTTCTGGATTTGGATTTAAGTTGAAGTCGAATTTTCGTTGATGCGCGCTGGGGGGTGTCTTTTCTCATTCTGATCGATTTCTCGCCATCTGGTTCTCGCCTAATTTTGGACCCGCGCCCGCATGCTAATGCCGCAGCTGGAGCACACCTCTCACGAGGCCCCCTCGGGAGGATTGACGGGCTCTACAGGAGTCCCGAAGGCTCATGACCTTACGACTCGGTTCGTGACCTGCTCCGATTAAGATAAACCACGATGGGAACTTGCTGCCAGGTCTACGTTTTCGTGAAGGCACATGATTAGTTGACATAAGAAAATAAAGGCCGCATTTTGTTCACACGAGGGGCAGCCCCTCTCAAAATGCTCTCATAATCTTCAAGGGCTACACCCGAGTCTTTGCATACAGGATAAAATGGCAACAGAACATGGGATCAGGCGGATATGTCGCTCGCTACATAGCCCTTGGACGCGTCACTCGCATCGTCATCGTCTTTGCCGGCACCGTCGCTGCCTTCGGCAACACCTCCATCACCGTCGCCGACCACATCGCCCTCGTCTGCGACGACCACCACCGCATCGTCATAAGAAGTGAAGGCTCTGACCAGTGCGTCCACGTTGTCCTCTAGCCACCGCATCAGGTCGCCCTGGATGGCCTGTGGTACAGGTGCAATGGCGGCGTTGAAGTCGAAGTCGGGGAAGGTGTTCCGGAGATGGCTGATGACGCGGGAGAACGCACGCCCGAGCGGGCCCCGGCTCCTCTCCTCCACAAGCTGGCGAGCCCTATCAGACCGAGCTTCCAGGCGCGTTACCACGTCGGTGAAGAAGATCAGGTGACTAGCGTAGTCATTTGAGTGGAGGTGCGGCGCATTCTCATCACAGATGTGGCCCAAGGCGGTAGTAGCCCTGTTTCGGAGATCCTGAAGCATGGGGGCATGCTCGCGCTCCAGCTTCCGCCGTTGAAGCACTTCCTCCCTGTTTTGCCGAATGACGGCCTCGGCGTCATCAACCCGTTTCCGAAGGGAAAACAGCTCGGCGTGGGCGGAGGCCAAGTCTTGCTGCACCGTGACCAGGGCGGAAGCCTTGGACTCCCCATGCCTCTCCGCCTCGTCTAACCTGGGCCTAAGGGCAGCAGTCCTGCCTGCTGCGTCGGTTCCCGAAAGCTTCAGCTTTAGGTTATACCAACCTTCGAGATCCGCACGAACCTCAGCCACCCGGCGGTCGACTTCCTCCTGGACCTTGGCCTCGCGAGCCCCAACGGCATCTTCTACTTGAGCAACTTGACGCTCCCCCGTCTCAAGTTGCTCGAGCTCAAGGCTGCGTTCCACGGCTTCCAGAGCCAGCGCCTCCTCGCGCTTCCAGACCTCCTCTTCCTCGGCAGGCGTCCCCTCAGCGGCGCAAGGGCGGCTCTGCACGCCTCCACCTGACGCTTGAGGGACGCACTCCAGGCTTGGAGCTCCCACGTCCGCTTCTTCGCAGCCTCGCGATGGCGGTCAGCCTCGCGAGCCTCCTCCAGGGCTCGGGAGCAAGCTTCGCGGCAAACCTTGAGGGACGCCTTGGCCTTCACATTGTCAAGATCACGCTGGTAGCAGCCCAGGTTGACAGCCACCCTCAGCTTAAGCCACTCCTTCGCCAGCCGAAGACCTTCAGCCTCAAGACGCGAGTCGACACCCGCGAGTTCTTTGCCAAGTCGGCTCATCGCGCCCATCGCCTCCTGGAAGAGCTCATGGCGAACGATGCTTCGCCCGCGCTCGGACTCGAATGCACGGTCACCTCGTCCTCCACCCGGGGGGCTGCCGGCGGGACATCAAGTGACGCACCGCCTCTCGGCAGGGGGCTGGGGGCCGGTGCTGCCCCAGGCGCCAGCCAGTCCTCGCGGGGGGCCCTAGCTAGTCGGGGCCCGCTGCTTGAAGAGGAACCGAAGACTGAAGCCAACCAGCTAATATCCATGACCAGAGGGGGGGTCCTGGGCATGCCCGCCAAGCTCCATGCCAAGCCGTGGGGGAGGAACGACAAGGTCGCAGGATCAGCGCGTCACAAAGGCAAGCGCGCTCCTTCAATCAACCCTGCTCCAGGGGCAGCAAGCGGACTCGGAGCGCTCAGGCCGATGGGGGAGTCAAGGAAAGAGGAGGCTGTTTCTCAGGAGGCGCAGCAGCCTCGACGGAAGGATCCATGAAGGACTAACGTTAGGAGACGGAAACAGCACACGAGAAATCATAGCGGTACGGTACTTACATGTCGACGGTGATGTACTTCCTTCGCTTCAGCAGCCCAAAGATGTTGTTGCCGCTCGGGGATCCTTTCCTCTTGCGGAGCTCCTCAAAGTCCATGCAAAGCCGACCGAAACGCTCGATGTGGCGGCCAGCGCGGGGCGAGGCCGAGCAAGAGCTTGGACGGACAACTTCAATGGTGCTCGGCAGCGGCGAACAGTCGGGCGCCGTCTCACCGTGACCTCCCGAGGCTTCCGGGGCTTTGACCTCGGGAACCGCATGCTATGTCGCCTCAGTAACCGACGCCCCAGGGGAGGTATCGCGATCTCCCGAGGACGACGCCCCAGGATCACCAGACGGCATAAGATCATCAGCACTCGAGCCGCCGACCTCCGTCGGAGCTTGCCCCCCTCGCCCACACTTGGGGTGAGCTCGGCACCGGCGGGGAGGAAGGGAACCACGTCGACGGGGCTCTTGCGGGGCCCCACCAGGCCGATCGGGTGCAACCCCCACTCATCAAAGGAGGGCATGCTCTCAACAAATTCAGCATTGTTCTCAAAGCGGTACAGCAAACAGCTCTTCCTGGGCATGTCGTCTAGCAGAGGGGCACCCGTTAGGACCGCAAGCACCATTTGCCGCGTCTTAAGAGGAAGCCGCTCCTCCTGAAACCTCATATGGTCCTGACTACAGAGCAAGGCCCACATCAGGCAGGAATGGCGCTGAAGCGGAGCGACTCAACGCTTGACGAACTCCTTCACCACCATATGCGCAGTCACGCCGCGATCCTTCAACCTCCTTAGCCTGGGCCAGACGGGAACGAGACGGGGGCTCGCGAGACTCTGGTGGCCCCAACTGGAGTTGGGAACAGCAGGTCCTGGTGGAGCATGGAGCAGAGGGCTGAGCACACCGGCGTCGACAAACACCCATCGTGTCCGAAACTCGCTCGTGGATGGAGGAAGCTCAAAGTCGATCCTCAGCGCTCTTTGTCGCGCCACGGCCTGAAGCTCACGCGACCCTGGTACTCGCCGAGGGTCACCGGATGCAATGAGAAGAAATGACGGAGGAGGGCCACCGAAGGAGCGATGCCCACCATGGCTTCGCACACAAAGGCGAAGACGGCGAGAAGAGTCACAGATTAAGGGTCGAGATGCAGCATGTGGATCTGATAATGCTCGAGCACCACGTTGAAGAAGGTGGAGAAAGGAGGAATCAGGCCAGCCCAGAGGGCATCTATGAAGATTGGAACCTCAGTGGCTGCCCGGGCAATGCGAGCGTGAGACGCGGGCCAAGCCACCGTCTCCCCCCACTCGTTGAAACTGGAAGCAAGTGTCGGTGTACAAAAGTAGGGGCTCTGCTTTTGACCCCTTTACTTGCGCACGGGCAGTCAGAGCCTCCCGCCACGGCCACGCATAGATATAGCAGGAAAGGTGAGCTGGAGAGAAGCCGAAGCCACGAGGACAAACTAAGCAACGACAAGGACCAAGGCCACAAGGATCGTATGGGCGAGGCAGTTTTTCCCGGCAAGGACCCTTGCCGGGGCAGCCTCTGCAGCCCCGGCAAGACCCTTGCCGGGGTAGTTCGCCCACGCCAGCTGAGCGAGGCACCCTTGAGCCCACAAGTGCTCGAACAGATGCGTTGGGACAGGGCTCGGGAGGCACCTCCGTGGTGGCATGCAGATCTTTGTGAAGACATAGAATGCTCAAGATCAAATGAGGATAACAAGGCAACCATCCTCACCGAAGAAACCCACAAGACAACCGGCAAGACCCTTGCCGGGGAGGCCAGCGTGCCACGGCAAGACCCTTGCCGGGCCACCCGACAAGGCCCTCGCCAAAGCGCACCGGCTGGGCCATTGCCAGGCCCGCACCAGATAAGTCTTCGCCGCCGTTCGCGTGCAGCTGCCGACCCAATCAGCTGGGCAGGCACCTGGGTGGCGGCATGCAATCCTTCGTGGAGGCTCCACCACCGCGCCACCTCAGCTGCCTGCCTGCCTACATGGCACCGCATGTATCGCTGGCCAGGGCGTGTGTCAAAGCAAGGAGGAGCGGCGACGGACGAGACGGGCCACGCCCCCGTCCCAAATAAAGCGAAGGGACACCTAAACCTCGCATTAAATGCGTCTTGTGCTGTAATACTAGCAATAGACTCGCGACACTGTAGTACTTTCCACCTCTTGCGTGCCCCTGTGGCAGCCCCTTTCGCCTATAAAAGGAGGCCCATGGCACACAGAGAAAGGATTCGGCTCTTTCGAACCTCGCAGCACCTAGAGCTAGCTCAAGAGCTCAAGAACACTAAATACAAGTAGGATCGTAGGGTTTTACGCACATGTGCGGCCTGAACCTGGGTAAAATCCCTTTGTGTTGTCTGCTGGTCCCGTTCTTCTCACGATCCCCGCGCCCCGCAACCATAGAAGGGATTCCAGTGATCCCATAGGTGTCGTTTCCCCCCGACATCTTTGGCGCGCCAGGTAGGGGGCGCAATTGTGAGAATCTGGTCTAGCAGTTAACCTAGCTGTTCTTCGTCGCCATGGCTCCTAAGAAGAAGGCGACCACAGTGATCGGTTCGTCCGGAGCCGGGTTGGTACCGGTGCGGATGGACAGCGGGCCAGTCGCGGAGAGGACCCGTGGCGCGGCCCGCGAACATCCACATCGCCCTGATGGTCCCGGCCTCGCGAGCGGCGTCGTTCGCGCGCCGGGTGGCGAGCCACCAGCCGTGGGCTCCAGGGGCGGAGTCGGGCCCCACGCAGGCGGCGCGGGGCCCTCCAGGGGTGCCGCCGCCGCCAGGCGGCGGCACGGCGATCTCCAAGACGCCAACACCAGCGCCCACGGCGCGCTCCTCTCAGGTTGTGCGTGATGAGCAGCGTCACCCTGCTGGTGACCGTGCGCGCCGCCCTGGGAAGAGTCCCGTGCGTCCGTCACTTGAAGGAGAGGGCCAGCATGTGCGCCGAGGTACTGATGGAGGTGGTGGACGGATGCGGAGCCGCGACGCCGCTCCTTCTAATGTGGTTAGGAGTCGAGGCGCTTCGCGGTCCACCCAGCTCTCACTGCCACCCATGCCAACGGAAGCCCTAGCGCGCGCAGCTGCTCCTCGATTTCCTCCCACCATGGAGAAGCTCGACGAATGGAGGGCCATCGTCCGGAGCCTCTCCGGCATCGCCAACGACGACAGGCTGCGGCCGGTGGAACCCGTCGGCCATCGCTCCGCCGGGCTGCCACTTGCTAGCGGAGGCCACGCCGGAGGCGACGCAGCCACGGTGTACTCCCCACATCCATCCCGACCGCCCTGGGCGTCGGCCCGTCGCGGCGACGCTCGTGATGATATCTCCATCGCGTCATCCGACCGGCGGACCAACCGCGATCAGCGCCAAGTCGTTCGGGAGCGGGCTCACGAGGACGCTCGAACTTCGATCGGCGCCCGGCGTGTGCGCGCCACCGGTCGGACAAGCGGGCGGGGCCCGGTACGGACCACCCAGCGCCGGGAAGCTACGGTGGCCTACCTTACGAGGTGGGTTATCCGGCATTCACCCGTGAGCTGTGGCAGTTCCAGTGGCCCTCCCACCGTACGTTCAAACCCGACGTTGGCGAGAATTACAGCGGCAAGACTCACCGTCGAGTTCCTCGAAGATCTACACCATCGCGATGCAAGCTTCCGGGGCCCGCGACGACAAGGTGCTTGCCAACTACTTCCCATTGGCACTCAAGCCTAATGTTATGTCATGGTTGATGCACTTGCCGGTGATTCCATCTCTTCTTGGGCGGATCTGTGCCATCAGTTTGTTGGCGCCTTTACCGGAGGTCACCAAGCTCATGGCCAGCGCAGTGATTTACATCATCCCCGGAAGGAAGGAGAAAACCATAAAGTACATCCAAAGGTTCAGCACTGTGCGTACAACATCCCGATGTTCATCACGCCATCAGTGATCGGTCGTTCCATCGAAACGTCTTGTCGCAAGATCCGTGAAGAGCTGGCGATGAACAAGGTTAAGGATGTGGCCGAGCTCTATGTTCTAGCCGATCGGTGTGCTCGTGCCGACGAAGGAAGGAAGTACCCCGGCGAAGATGCCGGTGCGGAAACCGACTCCACTGGCGATACCGCCACCCCAGCAAAGAAAGGTCGGCGCCGTAATAGGAAGCGCAAGGGCAAGGCCGTGCTTGCCGTTGAGGGATCCGACGACACCGGTACCACCAAGAAGACCAAGGTGAGCAACCCCGGCAAGGAGATTGTCGGGTGTGACGCTTGTCGGGCCTTGGCAGTTGCCGACAAGCCTGGAGGCTCCGACAAGCAGTACTGCAAGATTCACCGCACCAAGGGCCACGATCTCCAAAACTGCCGGCAGGTAGAGCTGCTCGCCGAGAAGCAGAAAGCCGAGTATGAGCGGCGGGACAAGGAGAAAGGCCTAGACGGTGCCGAAGGATCCGGCAAGAAACGTGGCGGCCAAGGAGGCCGCCATGGCAAGGAGAGTCAGCAAGAGAGGCACGCCTGGGCTGCGACAAGAAGCAGGAAGACGATGACCATGACGAGGATGATGAGTCCGGCGACCACGAGTTTCAGAAATCCACAGAGGCCATGTGCGTCGATGGCGGCGCCTCGCTGCACACATCCCACCGCCAACTCAAGCCGTGGGCGCGTGAGATCACAACGGTGGAGCCATTGTTTGACGCACGGAAGCCACTGAAATGGTCCATCACGCCCATCATCTTCGACACCGAGGACCACCCTGACCGCACCACTGCGGTCGGGTGCTTGCCATTGTTGGTTTCACCAACAATCCGCAACCTCAAGGTGACAAAGATGTTGGTTGACGGCGGGGCCGGCCTGAACTTGATCTGCGCCGTTGTGGTTAGAATGCTGCAGATCCTGATGGAAACCTCGAGAAGGCGGAGTGCGTTCCAAGGAGTTAACCGGGAGGAGCCAGCCAAAGGAAAGATCACGCTGCCGTGACATTGGGAGGCGAAGCTGAACCACAGGGCGGAGAAGATTGTTTTGATGTAGCGAGATCCCTTGCCTAGCAGGATCCTCGGCCGCAGCAGCAGCCAAGTTCATGGCGGCTTCACACTATGCCTACAACATGCTGAAGATGCCCGGGCCGATGAACATCATCACCGTCCCCTTCGACAAGAAAGATGTGTTGATCTGCGCTGACCAACTCTACCAGGAAGCAGTTGCAGCAGCTGCCGCTGAGGTACTGCTCCTGCCGACAGAGCCTTGGGGGGAAGAAGACCGGCGAGACTCCTAGCACCCACTCCGGCAAGCGCACCTCTTCGGGGTGTTGCGCTCCCGTTGAGGACGTGCCAGAGAGCTCCGCCGGCAAGAGCAAGAAGTCCAGAGCCACGCCACTAGAGACCAAGAAGGTGCCCGTCAAGGAGGACGTTACTGGAGGAGTTTTTACCATAAGCTCCACCCTCAATGGCAAATAGGAAAGCGAGCTCATTGCCTTCCTGCGGGCGAATGTCGATGTGTTTGCATGGCAAGCCTCCGACAACCCCGACGTTCCCAGGGAGGTGATTGAGCACCACCTTCTTGTCATCCTCATCGCGCGCCCGTCAAGCGGAAGGTCGAAGCAAGCTACGGAAGGCAGGAGTTCATCACGGAGGAAATCAAAAAGCTAGAGGCGGCAGGCTTGGGGAGAGGAGTACTCCATCCAACGTGGTTGGCCAATCCGGTAGTGGTGCGCAAGGCAAATGGGAAATGGAGGTTGTGTATTGATTAGACAGACATCAATAAGGCCTGCCCAAAGGATCCTTTCCCGTTGCCGCGCATTGACCAGATTGTTGACTCCATGGCTGGGTGTGACCTCTTATTGTTCCTGGACGCCTACTCAGGATACCACCAGATCTTCATGACAAAGGAAGACGAGGAAAAGACAGCATTCATCACCCCATGTGGTATGTATTGCTTTTTACGGATGCCTTCTGGGTTGAAGAGTGCTGGCTCGACCTTTGCAAGAGCAGTCCAAATTGGTTTTGAGCCCCAGCTACATAGAAATATGGAAGCTTATATGGATGACATAGTGGTCAAAACCAAGGACAAAGTGACGCTCGTGGAAGATCTAGAGGAAACATTTGGGAGCTGCTTAAAGATCAACCTCAAATTGAACCACGAGAAGTGTGTCTTGGCGTCCCGTCGGCAAGCTTCTCGGGTTCTTTATCAATCGGCGTGGGATTGAAGCAAACCAGATAAGATCAAGGCCATCGAGCAGATTGGGGCACCCAAGCGGATCAGGGCGTACATCGGCTCACCAGCTGCGTTGCTGCCATGAGCCGCTTCATCTCAAGTCATGACGTGCCCTTCCCTTTTCAAGATCTTAAAAGCGGGGCCGATGGAGTTGACCCCGAGAGGCGGCGGTCTTGCAAGATTTGAAGAAGTACCTCTCCTCTACCCAGTGCTGGTTGTGCCCAAACCACAAGAACCGTTGCTGCTTCATCTAGCGGCAGCGAATCGAATGAGTTAGCGTTGCACTAGTGGCGTAGAGAGAGTTGATGAGAAGACGGCAGCAGCGGCGAGTCGTCGGTTGGCGGGCGGAACCCTCCGGCAGAGGCTCAGCCCGGCAAGGTTGAACCCGGCGAGGAGTTCGGCCCAACAAGGCTGGCGCCCGTCTTGACAGGACCCAGCGACCAGGTGAAGAAGTGCGAGAAGAAGAAAATGGTGCAGCACCAGTTTGCTGTCGGCTCCCTTTTGCGAGGGGCTGGGTCGAGAGTACTCACGTGTGCAAAAGCTGCTCTTGGCCTCCTTATGGCCCGAGGAAGCTGCGCCATTACTTCAAGCGCATGAGATCACGGTGGTCACCGCCTCCCATTACAGCGGATCTTGCATAACCCGGATACAGTGAGGAGGATCGTGGAATGGGCCTTGGGTTGTCAAGCTTGATTTAAAGTTTGAAAGTACCTCGGCGATTGAGGCGAGTCTTGGTGGGTTTGTTGCAGAATGGACCTCGGCGCCCGACGAAGAGTGCGAGACCACTCTCCTAGCAAGAAGCGAGTACATAAGCTGGATCATGTACTTTGATGGTGCCTTCTCGCTGCAAAGGCACCGGCGCTAGTCATGCTGCTTATGCTGCACCGGAGAAGCACCCAAATACGTCGTCTAGATGCACTTCCCGGAGATGTCGACTAACAACACCCGCTAGTCTGAGGATTTTCTTGCGGTCTCGGGATCGCGGCGGACCTCGGGTTAAACATCTCATCGTCGAGGCGACTCACAGCTCGTCATCGAGCAGATCAACAAAAGATTATAAAGCCCGTTGATGGAAGCTTACGTAGATGAGGTGAGAAGCTGGAGGAGCAGCTTTGGCGGTATACAAGCGGGCTTGTCCCTCGGCGGAGAAACGACATCATTGTCGGATTGGGTTCAGGCAGACCCTTGAGGTTCCAACCTTTGGGGTGTGCGGAGATCCAACCCTCCACCATCTCGTACCTCGCCCGAATCGCGGGGACCTAAACTACTAAGAGAACAGCACAAGAGACACAAGATTTATACTAGTTAAGACCCTTTGTTGTGGTGTAATACCCTACTCTAGTTTGTGGCGTGGTGGATTGCCTCTTGGGCTGATGAGGAGCAGTCTGAGGGAAGAACAGCCTCGAGAGTGCATTCATGGTGGGTGTGATGAACTGCTAGGTGGTGTCCCGTCGCTCTAGCTTGAGGATCGGGTCTCTATCTCTCTCTCGGATTCGAGCGCGAGATCTCCCTCTCTGAGTGTGGCTACCCCTATTTATAGGCGAAGGCCTGGGCCTCTTCCCAAATATTGGCGGGAAGAGGCGCCAACAATTAGCCATTTGAAGGGAACAGCGGGTAGACTTATCTGACTAAAGTTGGTCCTTGCACTGCCAAAGGCTCACGGTGATGGCCTTTGCTGGGCTCCACGATGACTCCTTCCGGCCGTTGGGTCTGGTCTTGGTCTTGTTGCACGAAATGGATGCCTTTGCTTGATGCTCTCGCTGCTTTGCTCCCTTTGCACCAAAGAGGAAAGGAGGGCCTGCTGTGGCTGGCGCCCGTGGCGCCCTTGGTAAATCATGGCTGCGTCATGGGCACCTCGCGAGTACCCGCCTTGAACTCTCCGCCTCCTCATGAGCCAACTTGGCGAGGCCGTGCACGAGAAGCTCCTTGTCGTCCGCCCGGGGCTTGGCCCCTGCGAGGTCTTGCGCTTGTGTTGATGAGGATGGGCTGGCACAGGCCTCCTTTGAGCCACGCTGCGGGCGCGAGGCGAGCAAGTCTGGGGACCCCGTTCCCGAAGCGCGACAATCGCGGATTACTGTCAGCGCTGCCCTCAAGCTACAGTGGAACCGGTACTTTTGTGCTTGATTAACTCAGCCATCCGTTGAGCCATCGACCGGGCAGAACAAGCCGAGGAAGCTAGGCCCGGCAAGTACTTCCTCACGAGCTCCCGAGGCAGCGGCGAAGATGTTGCCGTGGATGCGATCCTGCCGCAGGCGACCGACTCCGGCGGGACCTCGGAGTCCGCAGGCGTGGGGCGGCTGCCCCGTGCTGAAAGAAATGCCTTTGGTCCTTGTCGTCGAGCCACGAGGCTCCGAGAGCATAACACAGCCTTGCCGTCAATTCCTTCAAAAGGAGAGCTTCTGAGGAGGCGGAAGAGGCGAAAAAAGTGCTTGCCGGTCTGCTCTGTACCAATTCGTTGACAGCGTATTGTACAGAAGAAGACCGAATGGGGTGAAATTGATGTGCATCTCCCGGGAGGAAGGACTAAAGCTGTTGGCAGAGATACATGGAGGCATATGTGGCTCCCGCATAGGGTCGAGGGCCCTTGCCGGCAAGGCTTTCCGGCAAGGTTTCTTCTGGCCCACCACCCTCCAGGATGCGACGGCACTAGTAACCAAGTGTGAAGCATGCCAGTTCCACTCGAAGAAGCTTCATCAACCAGCTCAAGCCCTCCAAACCATCCCTCTCTCCTGGCCCTTCTCGGTCTGGGGGCTCGACATACTGGGCTCTTTCCCCCATGCCGTCGGGGGCTTTCAGTACTTGTACGTCGTAATTGACAAGTTCACAAAGTGGCCAGTGTTGGGTTCTATGGTAGGGTGCGTCGACTGCAAATTAAAATTTTCCTACGTGCAGAACATCCAGGAACATGCTATGGGAGATGGATCACAGTTTGTTACCACTAGACGCGCAGTGCCGTGCAGCGGAAGAAGAGTTGGGGCAGCGCATCCGCGTGGATCGTCTTCTCCTTGTCCGATCTCCCTCGAAAATCCGGTCGTCCGATCCCACATACGAGTTCGCCGGAGCGGCGCAAGTGCACCGCTATCGGATTTCGGGTTCCGGCAGACCCTTAAGGTTCAAACTCTGGGGTGCGCGCGGAGATCCGACCCTCCACCGTCTCGTACCTCGCCGAATCGCATGGACCTAAACTACTAGTAAGAACAGCACAAGAGACGCAAGATTTATACTAGTTCGGGCCACCGTTGTGGTGTAATACCCTACTCTAGTTTGTGGTGTGGTGGATTGCCTCTAGGGCTATTGAGAACAGATGCGAGGGAAGAACAGCCTCGCGAGTGCATTCTTGGTGGTTGTGATGAACTGCTAAGTGGTATCCCGTTGCTCTAGCTTGAGGATCGGGTCTCTATCTCTCTCTCTCTCTGGATTCCGAATGGCGGATCCTTTGTCCCCCCCTCCATGGTGGCTAGCTCTACTTATATGAGCGAAGGCCCAGGCCTCTTCCCAAATATTGGCGGGAAGAGCGCCAACAATTAGCCATTCGAGAGGGACAACGGGTACACTTATCTTGACTAAAGTTGGTCCTCGCTTTGCCAAAGGCTCTGGTGATGGCCTTTGCTTGGGCTCCACGATGGCTGCATTCGGTCGTTGGGGCTAGTCTTGGTCTTGTTGCACAAAGCAGGTTCCTTTGCTTGATGCTCTACGCTGCGCTTGCTCCCTTTGCACCAAAGAGGAAAGGAGGGCGCTGCGTGGGCTGGCCCAGACTGTCGCCCTTGGTCGTCATGGCTTGCTATCATGGGCACCTCATGAGGTACCCTGCCTTGAACTATCCACCTCCTCGTGAGCCCAGCTGTGAGGCCGTGCTGGCAAGCTCCTTGTCGCCCGCCCAGCAATCTGGCCCCTCGCGAGGTCTTGAGCTTCGTTGATGAAGATGGGCGATCTGAGCCTCCTTTGAGCCACGCCAGCAGGCCAGGGCAGCAAGTCTGGGGACCCCGTTCCCGAACGCATGACAGTAGCCCCGGGCCCATGGCGCGCCGAACAGCGAGCGAGGCGAAAGGGCAAGTCGGAGCGTCATGAGCCCTAACAGCTTCTGCGGCCTAGGGCGGCAGCGTGGCGGTTGATTGGGCGTGGAGCCTTTGTTCCCCACCTCCTTATTTACGTGCCTTGCTAGGAAGACCGCTGCTGCACATCTCTTCCCTCTCTGCTGCTTGTGCGCTCAGTCCTTCTCCTCTCGAACTCCGACTTCATTTCCAATCCAATCTCAAATCTCCCCTTCCCCTTTGATTGCCATGGCTCCGGCGAAGAAGGGAAAGGAAGAAACCTGCGCCTTCGCCTTGCTGCCCGCCGGCAGCTCAGCTGCTGACCGTCGATCATACTCAATCTGGAGGGCTTGGGCAAGGTCAGTTCGGCTCGCCACCTCCTTCAGAATGCGGGAGGGGCGGCGGCTGGCCCGCGTCCCGCCGCCATCGGCAGGATAGTCACCGAGGTCGGTATTTTCTTTGGCATACAATAGGCGGGCTGGATTCCCCTTCTCAGAATTCTTCAATGCGTGCTTTCCCACTATCGATCCACATGATGCATCTGGGTCTGAGTCCATTACTCTCCTCTCGGTCTTAGCCGTTTGTGAGAGGCAATGATGGGCCCTCGTTGCCTTGCTGCGCCACTTCTTCTCTCTGCGCCTTATGGGCCCCACTCAATGCTCGGCGTGCATGAGCTTCGTCGCCCAGCCCAGACAATGACCTCGAGGATTGACTTCAGCCTGCCTCCGCCCGCGGCTGAGTTCCATGAGAGGTGGTCATGCGTGGATGTGGGGTGCCCAGCCCCTGCTATCGAACCAACCGCTTTGCTGTCCCGATTCGGTGGGGCAGAGACACTTTCAAGCCCTCGGCTCATCTTCGTCTGGCGCCGCTTGGCGTTCACAGGTCGCTTGATGTGTGGCAGCGCCAAGGTGGTGAAGGAGTTCTGGTCGCCGCATTGCTCCTCTCAACGCCATTCCCACGGATGTGGGCCTTGGCCGGGCCTGGTGATCGTATGAGGCTCAGGAAGAAGACTGGCCTTGAGCGCTAAGGAAAGTGCTCTGGTCTAATGGCGATACTAACCCGGTGGCATCCGGCATGAAGAGGCCTTCTGTACCTCTGCGGAACAGGGGTGATTTGGTGAATCAGATGCCTATCTTGATGAATGGGGCTGCGCCCTGGTCTCGAGGGCCTCGCGAGAATCCAGTGGTGGTGGCGGCCTTCCAGATCGGCCAAGGCGGCTCCTCCTCAAGTGGCGGAGCGAGGAGGCACGAGCCGCAAGAGGCGAAGGACCCCGCCCGGGTGACAGCGCCAGGCGATGCTCGTGAGGGGCAGCTCTCGAGGCTCATGCCGCTGCTGGCCGAGGCGGCAGCAGCCGCCTGCAGCGCCTGCCATGACGGAGCCCCGAGGTCCCTTGCTTCTCTTGGTGAGGCAACTAGCGTGCCGTCAGCAGACGCCCACGCAAGCCGCCTTTGATGCTTCTCCTCGCCGCGAGCTGATCCCTGCGCTCAAATCTTGGGTCGTTTCCGCGTGAACTTTGAGGCCCTCCGGAAGAGAAGGGAGGCCCTGGGCGATGATTACCCTTGTCGCCTGCTGAAGCGCAGGAAGTACTTCGCTACTGATGAGTAAGCCTTCTCCTTCTCCAGCTCCTGATTCTTCTGCTGCTCGTACTGATCCTTGCCCTGCAGGCCCCTTCCTGCCGAGCTCACGGAGACGGGTGAGGAGCCGTCCCCCTCGGCTTCGTCCCCTTCCCCGTCCTTGAGTGCTCCGAGCAGTGGAGCCCTTGTGGTGACACTACTAGGAAAAGGCCTACTAATGGCGCACCTAATTTGGCCATTAATGGCGCATTGGTGGTGCGCCATTAGTGCCACGCCATTAGTATATTTTACTAATGGCGCACCACTGGTGCGCCATTAGTCGCCATTAGTATATACAACAGTGCGCCATTAGTATGCCTCCCAGGGGGCCATGTATACCAGTGCTTTGGCATACTAATGGCGCATTTACGCATGATGCGCCATTAGTAACTCGGCATACTAATGGCGCACTGCTTCAAGATGTGCCATTAGTATCCTTTGGCATACTAATGGCGCCTTTATGATGTGATGCGCCATTAGTATGAATATTAGGTTTTTTATTTTTTTATTTTCTGTTTTTGCACAGGTTACAAAATGTATAATTGGACAAAATATAGACAGCACATCAACAACAGATTCATCGAATACAATAGAAGATTAGTCTCTAAATACAATTCATCATATTAGTCTCTGAATACAATTCATCATATTAGTCTCCGAATTGAAAAGACCGAACAGAGATAGAACATTATATTACAAGTCTCGAGACCGCGAGTAGCGAGTTTGTCTTCACATTACAAGTCGATATCGATCATCTAAACTACCATCACATAGAAGAGCTGCGGTCATCACGATGAGCATCATCACGATGAAACTTCGTCTTCATCCGGTTCCTCCAACGCTCCTCCCTCTCCCGCTAGATAGCGGGCGTATCTAGATTCGCCTCGGCCCTAGTGGTGTACCCTTTGTAACTGTTACCGCTGAATCGGTGAACCTGTCTCCGACACTCCTCCCGATCGTCGTAGACTCCGGGAACCTTACCCTTGTACCACGACATCGTCGGCATCGCTATGCACTAGCCAAACGAAGCGTTAGTACCAATTCACAGACAATACATAAGCAATATATAAGTATGCAAATGAGCGATCGGAAGAGAAAAGCAAGACATTAATAGCATCGATTACATCTAAGTTGAGCGACTCTCGAAACCAAAGAGACATACTACAAGTTCATTAAAGTTTAATTACAACATGAGCCAATCGATGTTTCAGAACTAGACACAGCACCACCTTTTGACTCGACTCAAGGGACGGGCGTGGATGAAGCCGCCGTCTATCGTTAGAGTCATGAAAGAGCGGGTGTTGTCAGCCTGCATTTGTAGCATTGTGTCCATGTCCTTTGTTGGACGGTTGATTTCTGAGGTAGAACTGCCCCGAGTGTAAGGACATCTTGATGGATGATTTCCGCAAACTCCATTTGGATGCGAAAAGAATTCTTGTCGATGTCCGCGTCTGGATTGCCGACACGCCGCGGCCCAATCTTGGGTTTACTCGGTAGCGAAGTTGATGATGGTCCCGTATGATCGCCCGCATGTGATGGATGGCGTAGTAGGCACCCTTCGACCGCCAGCAGCTGCTTGATGTGAGCGAGCGTCATTGTGGGAGAACACGTGCTTGCCGTGACTTCACGAATAGGCACGGTGAAGGTGCCTCCAGATTGAGGCGTGGCAGAGAACATCATCAAGAACCTTCTTGACATTTGTGTAGTCTACGTTCGATTGACGGTCCGGTCGAAATCGTGGCCATGGAATATTTGGTGCTTAGGAGGATGGCGTGCAATGTGTGTCCTTGCAGAAAACACGGAATGTTAAAAGAAAATGATCAAAATCTAAGAATTCATATGTTACGGGCGGTTGAGGGAGGATTTACTCGGAAAGTAAGGCACGAGGAAGTTATCCTTATCTTGGTTTGCCGAATGGCGCCTTCGAGGTAGAACTCGCGACTTGCGGTCCCCAGCGCTGCCCAAGATCTTGGCACGCATGTAGAAGGGGTCGACTATCCGATGTCCGGGTCTTGTCGCGAATGATCCGCATCTCCATACTCAGCGAAAATAGCGAGCGAAGGTGTAGTGCAGCGGATGAAGGTTCAACATAAGCGTGGATGTCATCAAACCGCCAAGACGATCGTACACGGATGGAGTTATCCACAAAGCCCTTGCCCTCGGCACCTTGGCCACGAAAACCGGTATGCCACATCCTTCTCTCGAGACGCGCTTCTCCAAAGAAAGAACAACATCATGCAGAGTCCGCATAGCACCGGTTGCAGCATTGAGCATATTTGTGGTAGCATCGCCCTACCCGCCACAAGCACCTCCTCGAGATATCCTCGGTGAAGGTGGCCCGTCTGAGCACGGATCGCATTTCGGTCTTGGTGGCCCGCACCCTTGTTAGTCTTTCTTTTGCGTGCCTTCTTCTTCTCTTGTAATGGGACCGAGTTCTGCTCACAGACCGCCTTCTTGAGTGTGTTGGGGCTGATAATATTTTGCACCTCGCCTATCCGAGGCTCGGTGAAGTCGGCAGGCTGAGGCGTCTCACGAGAGCTGAGCAGCGGAGCGGCGCTGTTGCAACTTGGCTTCTCCGTGGTACCAGCTAGATCGCGCCGTCTTTTGTTGGGTTGGGTTCTTGAGAAGGAGGCCCATGAAGTCGCCACCGTACCCATGATCGGCAAAGTACTGATCGGCGTTGGCAAATGTATCGTCGTCGTCGTCGTTACGATCATGTGCCATATGCATGTTTGGATCGATGGCATAGGGATGTCCGCACCGTTCGGCGGTCTTGCCATGGGGCCGACTTGGCGGCATTTACATGATCGGGCGGTGTTGTCTTTGGGGTGGTGTCCCCGCCCCAAACGAATCTGGCTCTTGACCAGCGAGGGCCAGCTTCGAGCAGGCGCCGAGGGTCTTCACGTCATCATCGCCGGCCCGACGGGTCGAATCGGAGGTAACAACTCGTCGCAGCTGGCAGCACTTGAACAGTTCAACCCTAAACAAGTTGGGTGGCATCCGGGGTACCGTGGAACAAGGGTTGCCCGGTTGAGCGATTTGCCCTTGGCGACATCGACCAACTCGTTGTTCATGAAGTGCGGGAGAGTGCACGGAACATCGGCGGCGCCCTACGAAAACATGTAGGCGCCAGGATGCCCAGATCAAAGGCAAGGAGATGATGCCACCCAAGGATCGACCACGTCTATGTGTTGTAGCGACTAGGTTTGCTCTTTCAAAGTCGGCGAGTCGACCCTCGAAATCGACATGCATTTCGTGGCGACCCTCACGGTGACCCCATCCAGGCGAGCCTGCCGAGGTGCTGTTGACAGGCACCAGCGGGGTTCTTGATGCCTAGATAATTAGATGCGATGGGAGATGCACTCTTGATCGAAAAGCCCCGCTATACTTCCCTCTGGATGTGACATGTTCGAACATATCCTTTGATGACACCATTCATCCTTTCGAGCGGCATCATGCTGTGCAGGAACGTCGGCCGAGTTGGATGATATCCTCCACGATATGGACCAGCAGATGCACCATAGCGTCGAAGAATGCGGGCGGGAAGTACATCTCAAGCTCGCATAGTATCACCACGATCTCTTCCTGTAGCCTTCGAGTTGCCTCCGCCAATCGACTTCCGAGAGATGGCGTCGAAAAAGTTGCATAGGCCAAATAGCGTTTCCGCGACGTGCGGCGTCCATGATCCCACGGTTACTGCAATCGGAAGTATGTGCGTCATCGGCCGCGTGATGGTCGTGAGACTTCATCCCGCTGAACTTCGCTTGTTGGGTCTAGGTATCTATTTATCTTCCCAGCGTAACCGTAAGGAAGTTTTACTCCTAGGAGGCAGGTGAAAAACTGCTCGATCTCCACGACTTAGAGTGAAGCACGCGGAGGGTAGTCATTTCGGTCTTCTTGGCCTTTTTGCCTTTGCGACAACTTTACGTGTCCTGCTTAGCCTCATCATCATCATCATCATTAGCGTGAAGCTCACGCACGATGCCCATTGATTTCAAGTCTGCCCTTGCTTTGGCCCATCTTTGGTCCTCTACGGCATGTTGAGCAGGGTACCAAGCAGACTCTCGCACACGTTCTTCGTGATATGCATGACATCAAGGCTGTGAGGCACACGGTGGATCTTCGATCACGGCAAGTCGAAAACAGACCTCGTTTTCCATACCTTCAGCAGCTGCTGGCGCCTTCGCTTCTTTCCGGCTCTGGCGCCTTTTTCTTCTTTCCGGCGGTGGCGAGTCTTTCCAATTTTCAACAGCTTGTCTATTTCCTCGCCGCTCCTCGTGCAGGCGTTTTGGGTTCGGTTTCACCATCGAACAGATCCTTACGTTTCCCCACGGGTCATCGTCGTGAAGCCACCTTGATGTCCCATGAACACGGTTTTCAAGACCGGGATCTCTATCTAGCTGGCGATACATTGTGTCATTCATGCACCTTACGCATCCGGAAAATCCGTGGACTACCTGCCCATGAGATATCCGTAACCGAGATAGTCGTGCACCGTCGTGAGCGGTCACGGCTCTCATAGGAAATATTCTTTCTCTGCGGCGTCCACGTATTGGTGGCGTTTTCCACAGCGTGTCAAGCTCCTCTTTCAGCAGCCCCAATCTGATTGATGTCGTTCCTGGTTGTTTGACCCTTCAATTAGCATACTCATGTGAATGTACTTCCTCTTCATGCACAACCAGGGGAAGGTTGTACATCCACACAAACATAGGCCAGGTGCTATGTGTGCTTCTCAGCTGCCAAGCGGATTGACTCCATCGGTGCTCGCGCCCGACGATGTTCCTTGGATCGTTCCCAAATTCTGAGTCTTGAAGTTCAGCGCTTGCCAGCGGCTCGCATCCTTAGGGTGACTCAGCATCTTGTCTTTTTATCTATCTTGGATCATTTCGTCATCTTCGCTTCTTCTCCTCCCTATCCGCGTACCAGCGCAGGAGCTTTGCTACCTTAGGGTCCGCTAAATACCGCTGCAGAGGAGAGGTGATCGGAAAGTACCACACCACTTTTCGAGGAGCTTTCTTCCTCTTCTTGTATCGAGTGACACCGCACGGACATATGGTAGACTCGCGTGCTCGTCCCGATAAATGATGCAATTCTTCATGCACACATGGTATTTCACGTCGCGGTAAATCGAGAGGACACGATTTTCTTTGCCTCCTCAAACTGGTCGGGCACTTGTTCCCCTTGGGAAGACGTTAGTGCGAATGACATGTTCTCGTCGAAGCATCGTCGGTCATTTTGTGTTTTACCTTCATCTCGAGCCATGGCGTTACTTCGGCGGGTATCCTCGGGCCTGCATCCTTCATACAATGGAGTAACGCGTCTAACTCAAGTTGATCCATCTTGGCTTTCTCTCGGGCGGCAGCTCTTGCGTTATCCGTGCGCTTGAGAAGCAGCTCTTGAATATGAGGGTCCTGCACCTAGCCCATCGATGGTCCAGCATCGTGCGCTCCGCGGCATCATCATCTTCATGATCATGCCCGTCGTCTGCTCCGGCATCTTCCTCATCATCATGTCACGCATCTTCTACATGATGACCGTCGTGATCATCTCTCCGGGATTCTTCGTCTTCTCGCCCGTCCGAGCCGCGGTGGTTGTCTTGCTGCCCTTCCTCATTTCTTGCCCGTCCCCCATGGACGACTTCGTAGTCATCTTCATCACCTTGCCACCGATAGCCATCCATGAAACCATGCAAGAGCAGGTGGTCCCACACCTGCCCGGAATCCGGGTCCGCAATAAGGCTCTTCAACTTGCATCTTCGACACGGACATCTTATCTCCGTCTCGTTCTTTTGAAGCCTTCGCGGACCTCAAAATCCTATTCACGATGCCTTCGGTCATCGTGCGGACCATCAATCGCCTACGGGGTGAAACAAAAGCGATATTTTAGAACCAAGAAAAAATTTGGCATGACTTTCCTAAAATAGGACCAAAAGAATGCTTAATGCCAAAATTCTCGCCGAAACGAAAATGAATCAACATTCCGGCAAAATATTGGCAACTATCGCATTTCAAATACCAGTACACCTCCAAACACAAACACATACGCAACACCACAAACATATGCAACACCACGAACATACATAGATCTAGCTAGCTAGGCCATAAAAAGTGCATGTGCACATTGTTGTAGGGAGAACAGCATAAATATAGCTTCCCCCCTTACTTACCTATTAAAACAAGGTAATTTAACCACTTAATTTGAATGAATCTATGGTGAAAATGAGGTGAAAAAGAGGAGGCACCCGAGACAAGGAGGAGGTGGAGAGAATGAAGTGGGGAGAAAGTGAGTGTGGGTAGGAGAGGGCTGTCCAAAATATCTTGTTGCTGCCCACTTACTAATGGCGCACCAGCACTAAATGCGCCATTAGTAATCCAGGTTACTAATGGCGCACCTTCTGACGGTGCGCCATTAGTAGTTTTGCAAAAAAATAAAAATATTAAAAAAAAATGCTAATGGCGCACTTATCCACAGTGCGCCATTACTAGTTTAAACTAGTAATGGTGCACGGTTGATCGATCGCCATTATAGTATTAAAAAAAGGAATGAAAAATATAATAAAAACAACATTAGTGGCGCACTTTGGGATCGGTGCGCCATTAGTAGTTACAACTAGTAATGGCGCACTTTGCTGGATCGCCATTAGTATGTTTGGACAGGCGCACTAGTTAAAAAATTTGATACTAATGGCGCACTGGGCTGGTGCGCCATTAGTAGTTTCAACTCTAATGGCGTATCGGCGGGTGGTGCGCCATTAGTATATGTAATGGCGCACCCAGCGTCAAAGCGCCATTAGTGTCAATCCATCTATAGCCCTTTTTCTAGTAGTGTGAGGCGGCCGAAGGTGAACCATCCCGAGGCGCGTCGCGGCCTTGCAGCGCCTCGCGATCCTTCCTCGCGAGCCTTCGAGGCATAGCTAGCCTGCCGTGGGCTTCCCTTTGGTCGTGAACGGCGATTGGCCGAGGCGCTTCCTGCGCCCTCGTCGAGATGGGCTGGCTCGGCCGGGCTTGGCGCAGCCGCCCGGCCGTCAGCGAGGGTGCCAGCCCCCAGCCCCTCCCGGAGGGGAGTGTTGACTTCGTAGCTCCGGCGCCCGCTGGCGGTTGATGGTGTGGAGGGCGTCGCGAAGCTTCCAGGGCCCGCGCCCGCCAAGGATTTCTTCGGAGGGCGGCCGACGCGGTGAGCCTTCTTGGTGAGCCGAGTGGCGGCGGCGCGCTCGAACCTCGAGCGCGAGTTTGAGGAGCGGTTGGGGTTGATCAAGGCCGAGGTTGAGGGCAGGACTGCTGCCTTGAGGGCCAAACTGGTGGAGGCGACGCGGCGGGCCGATGCTCTTCGGGCCGCCCTCGAGGTGGCGCAGAGGGAGTCCACCACCTCTCTGGCCGAGGCGCTCATTCTCCGCCAACGGGTGGAGGAGGCTGAGGCCGTAGCGCGCCAGAATGCGGATGAGATGCGTCAGCGGTGAATCCTGGAACATGAGCATGGTTCCATGCTTACCAAGCTCCAGGAAAGAGCCAACGCAGCCTTGGATAATATCTGCGAGGCGGCAGTAGGCGCGACGCACGCGGTTAACTACGCCGCAGCGTTCAGGTTCTTCATCGACGTGGTGGCGGCGGCCGGAGGCGCGATCGGTCGGGCCGACAGGTTGGTGGAGGAGAGGAGCGCGCTGCTTTCGCGCGCGCTTTCTCGTGTCTTCACCATCTCCGGGACATGGACCCTCACTTGATTTTGACGCAGCAATCGCCTCATTCCCGGGCCGTTCGGGCGACTGGCGCCCGGGTGGAAGACAACATGGATTCCCTTGTCCGGACTTTCGCTTGACGACGGCGGCGTGGTCGTGGCGCCCGATGAGTGCGGCGTGGTGAACGACCCGACACCGACGACGATCACGCAGGCGGCGGCCCGAGGCCAGCGACGCCAAAAACAGCTCGGAGGTGCTCCCGAGGATGCATTGGGGATTTGTCCGAAAGATCATGTATTGTCTTTGTTCCATTACCCCGCATGAATAGAACTCAGGTTTGGCCTGATGGAGGTGAGAGCATTTTGGGAGGGGGAGCCCTCATGTAAAACTTGTGTTTTTCAGATAGCAGGTGTTACATCGCCCATACGCCTGCGTGCCAAGTGGTTGGCTAGGCGGTAGCTAGTTGGATGGTTTACCTTTGTTTCATACGAGCCCGAGATAGCCTGGGGAGGCTGAGGCGATCTGATTGTCTCTTGATCGAATCCGTGGGACCTGCAGTAAAACCCTCCGGAGAGGACGCTGGCGGCGACAGTGCTGGGCTCTTGTGAGCTTGGCCTGGCCAAGCTCATGAGGGGCTCGCGAGGGGAGGCAGCTGAGACGGAGTTGTAACCGAAATGCGAGAAATTTGCTCGAACGAGACTAAGCACCACTTCCCTGAATACGCGCAAATCTTCGAGCTCAAATTCAACTTAAATCCAACAGGGGAAAACGACAGCCAGAGGAAAAACCAATGAAAGCAGAGAAAGGCCGCGTCCGGCACCTAGTCTAGTCTTGGACGTCTTCTCACCAGCGCGGAGCTAAGTGCTGCCACTGGGCATAGGAGGGAGCCCCAGGGCCTGAGGCCGGCACCCCTGAGACTCCGGGGCGTGTATAGCCCCACTCATTATTACGTGAGAGTGTCACGGGGCGGCGAGCTTCACAGGCACTGGGCCTTCTTCACAGGTACCGGCCTTGCTTCATATCGCCAGACGCGGGCCCCGCCTTGTGCCACACTC
Organism: Aegilops longissima; assembly: GCA_021605205.1. Lineage (NCBI taxonomy): Eukaryota > Viridiplantae > Streptophyta > Magnoliopsida > Poales > Poaceae > Aegilops > Aegilops longissima. The sequence continues at coordinate 461,213,407 of CM038682.1, read as the reverse complement.
TAGTGCAACCGACGACGACCGGAAACCAGGACGCCGCCGGTGAGGTAGAGCGGTCGCCAGCGGTTCCCCCGACGACCATGGATCCTCCGCCAGGGGCAGGCCTTGAGGCACCTCCCCAGCAGAGGGCCTACCTCCTGAGAACGCCTTGCTCCGAATGCCGCGGTGGTGATGTCGGATCTCTGCCCCTCTCCGGCTGCCCCCTGCGCCCCCCTCTCGAGGGGTAGGAGACTGCGGGAGCGGGGCAGCCGCTCGTCGTGGTGACCTGTACCTCCCGCGACCTATGGTTAGCGTATGTTTGCTCTTGAGGAAGTAGCGGTACCCGATAATCGTCGCCCCCGGCGTGACCAGTGGGACCGTCTCGAGACTCCTGGCGAGTGCGGCTTCTGGCGCCTCATCCCCCAAGATTGGGCTGAGGAGCGAGTCTTGTTCTCCCTCATGCGGGTGCCCTTGGTCCATCATGTGGGGCACGTATTCTTCAGGCGCCGTCATCCCGAAGGCCACGCCGTAGTGCTGAGCGTGCCTTGCTGCTCTACTTGATGCGCCCGCCATGGGGTGGTGGCGCGGCGGTCCACCAGGGCCGTGAGTTACGTCAAGTCCTTCTTCTCCAGCGGGCGGGCGGGGCAACCCGCCCGCCCGGCCAGCATGCAGCTTTCGCGGTGTTGGAGTAGCTTTGGATCCCGCGGGCGCGCATGGAGCCCCCGTGCAGGCCGCCCTCGGCCTAAGGTGGGAGTTGGGTGCAGAAGGGGTGAGCCCCCGAGGCGGCGAAGCCCAGGAGCTCCACCACTCGCTCCAGCAGCACGTCGCGGCCGCTCTCCAGCAGCCTGCACTGTAGCAGCTCTCGGGCCACTATGAGCGCGGCCCTCGAGTTCGCTTGCTCCCGGCGGCTGTACGGTGATGTGGTCACAGCGTGGTTGGAGGCTCTTGCTGCCGACCGCGCTGCCAGCGTGTGAGAGCCGTCGAGGCTGTCGCGTCGCCCGGCCCCAGGCGCCCTCGGACCGTGAGCTGCACTGGGCACAGGGTCGCCCGGCGCGAAGCTCTGCGTGGGCGAACCCACGCCCAAGAGATCTGGGTTGCCAGCAGTGCGCGAGACATGGTGATGGCGATCTGACGGACACGAGGTGGCGGAAGGCGGATTCGGCGCACCTACACCGGCGCGCCAATTGTCGGATTTCGGGTTCCGGCAGACCCTTAAGATTCGAACTCTAGGGTGCGCGCGGAGATCCGACCCTCCACCGTCTCGTACCTCGCCGAATCGCAGGGACCTAAACTACTAGCAAGAACAGCACAAGAGACGCAAGATTTATACTAGTTCGGGCCACCGTTGTGGTGTAATACCCTACTCTAGTTTGTGGTGTGGTGGATTGCCTGCAGGGCTATTGAGGAATAAGACAGGGAAGAACAGCCTCGCAGGGTCTGTTCTTGGTGGGTGTGATGAACTGCTAAGTGGTATCCCGTTGCTCTAGCTTGAGGATCGGGTCTCTATCTCTCTCTCTCTTTGGATACTGAATGGCGGATCCTTCATCCCCCCTCCTATGGTGGCTAGCTCTACTTATATAGACGAAGGCCCTGGGCCTCTTCCCAAATATTGAGCGGGAAGGGCGCCAACAATTGGCCATTTCGAAGGGGAACAGCGGGTACACTTATCTGACTAAAGTTGGTCCTCGCTTTGCCAAAGGCTCGTGATGACCTTTGCTTGGGCTCCACGATGGCGCATTCCAGCTGTTGGGGCTGGTCTTGGTCTTGTTGCCTTGAAACAGGTGCCTTTGCTTGATGCTCTCGCTGCGCTTGCTCCTTTGCACCAAAGAGGAAAGGAGGGCGCTGCGTGGGCTGGCGCCCGATGGCGCCCTTGGTAAATCATGACTTGCGTCATGGGCACCTCGCGAGTACCCTGCCTTGAACTCTCCGCCTCCTCGTGAGCCAGCCTGACGAGGCCGTGCCTGAGGAAGCTCCTTGTCGTCCGCCCCGCGAGGCTTGGCCCCTCGCGAGGGTCTTGAGCTTGCATTGATGAAGATGGGCCGTCCTGGGCCTCCGTTAAGCCACGCCGCAGGCCGCAGGCAGGCAAGTCTGGGGACCCCCGTTCCCAGAACGCCGACAACCGCCTCTAACGGTATCCGCACGTGTAGGAGGAACACCGTGCGGCGGACTGCTAGGTCCGATCACACAGTCGGCGGCGAGTGGAAGTAGCTATTCGCAACACATGCAAACCCTAGTCGCAGCGCCGAAGCAATCAACCGCATGAGTGTGCCACACCTCCACTTTATATAGGCATCCATCGTAGGCTCAACACTTGGGCCTTGCATGGACCCTAAGGCCCAAAGTCTACTCGGTCACGTTCCTCATCCAGTTCGGATCACATCCGACCAGTGTCCTATGAACCGACCTCGTAGGTTCCTTCCCTTAATGCTGCCACGACCCCTTAGGTTCAAGTCGGCTTGGTCACGATTCGGATCACCTCCGACCATGCGGTTAGTAGCGACCTCTAGCAAGGCATGCCGACCACCAAGCGAGACTATGAAGCTGGTTAGGTGTCACGCCCAATATGCGACCCTATCCAAAAGGAACTCGAAGGTCCCACCAAGGATAGACCCGCATATTGAAACACTTTTCAAGGTGGATATCATTACATCAACATTACATAATAGATGGGGATACATACATAAGGCACAAATGCAACAAGAATACATCAACATCATATACAAGATCAACATCCGACTACGGATGAAACATAAACGAAGCTCAAACGACATCCACCACCTGCTAGCCCAGGCTGCCGACACGGAACCTATCCCTGATCGAAGAAGAAGTAGAAGAAGAACTCCAATACAAGCAAACATCGCTCTCGCGTCATGATCATCGCACAACCTGTACACACTGGCTGGTGGTGTAGTAATCATGAGCCACGAGGACTCAACAATCCCATTACCATGGGTATCAAGACTAGCAAAGCTTAAAGGGAAAGGAAGGGGAAAGTGGTGAGGTTGTAGCAGCGACTAAGCATATATGGTGGCTAACATACATAAATGAGGCGAGAAGAGAAACAAAGGAATGGTCGTCAACTAGTAATGATCAAGAAGTGATCCTGAACTCCTACTTACGTCGGACATAACCCGAAACCGTGTTCTCCTCTCGATCAACCCGAAAAGAGACACTCACGATTCGCTACGGTTGGTGTATTTTAGAAGAGTTTGCTTCAAGTTTACTACAACGGATATTAACAAATTCCCATCTGCCACATAACCGCGCACGGCTCTCGAAAGTTTATACCTGCGGGGTGTCCCAACAGCCCATGATAAGCTCTCGCGATCAACGAAGGATATTCCTTCTCCCGGGAAGATCCGATCAGTCTCGGAATCCGGCTACAAGACATTTCGACAGACAATAAAACAAGACCAGCAAGACCGCCCGATCGCCGACAATCCCGATAGGAGCTGCACATATCTCGTTCTCGAGGCAACACGGATGAGATAGGCTATGAGTAAAACCAAACCTCGAGTTTCCCGAGGGGCCCCATGATCTACTCGGTTCGAACCAGCACTTAGAAAGCACTGGTCGGCCGGGGGGGCTAAATAAAGATGACCCTTGGGCTCCGAAACCCAAGGGAAAAGGGGTGGTGGTGAGGCAAATGGTAAAACCAATGTTGGGCCTTCTTTGGAAAAGTCTTATTCAAAGCGAACTGTCAAGGGGTCCCATAAATCACCCGACCGCGTTAGGGACGCAAAATCCGGGAACATAATACCGATATAGCGGAAACTAGGGCGGCAAGAGTGGAACAAAACACCAGGCATAAGGCGAGCCTTCCACCCTTTACCAAGTATATAGATGCATTAATTAAATAAGATATATTGTGATATCCCAACAAGTAAACATGTTCCAACAAGGAACAAACTTCATCTTCACCTGCAACTAACAACGCTATAAGAGGGGCTGAGCAAAGCGGTAACATAGCCAAACAATGGTTTGCTAGGAAGGGTGCAAAAGGTTAGAGGTCCATGGCAATTTGGGAGGCTTGAGCAGCAAGTGATAGGTAGCGCAGCATAGCGATCGAACGAAGCAACTAGCATGGCAATGATAGTAGTGAGATCCAGGGTAGCGGTCATCTTGCCTGAAATCCATAAGGAAGAAGAACGAGTCCATGAAGAAGATGAGCGGATGAAGCCGAACCAAGCGTGAGCGAGCGAATCCTCACGATCATAGCAAGCAGGAACTAACAAGAAGAAGCACACAACATAGTAAACACACCACACATGAACAAGACATGATGCACAACAAACATGATGCATGACAAATCTAGATGAAGCTACTCATGGCAAGAGATGATGCAAACAAGAGCAACACATCAAAGCAAGTTTAAATGAGGCCGGAAACAACATATAACAAATCCGGTAAGTCCTCATATGCAAATTTCGAAATTGGTCCAGATCTGAATAAACCTTATGTTCAAGTTGTTAAACAGCAAGTTAAGATGCACCAAAATGATCTACGAAATTCTAGTCAAGTTACATATAAAGTTCATTAAATTGAGACTCGACCTAGAAGATATGAGCAAAACAAGTTAAGCATGACATTGATGCAAAATGCATACAAACATCAAGCAAGCACCTCAAAACAAGGATGCAACATGATAATATGAAACTACATGCAAAATCAAGCAAGTTTCATATAGAGCACACTCAAAACGGAGCAACGGTTCAACACATACACACTATACAAGTCATAGCAACAATTTGTCCAAAACAGCAACTAGGCATATTGCAAGCACCAAAACAACATGCTACAGGACCTCAACAAGAAAACAAAAGGCATGGGCATGATGTACAGGTAAAGCATGACAAAACATGAACACTGAGCTATCTCCAGAAACCACTAGAACATGCTCAAAAGGACATGGCAAGATTGCAATTAATAACAGTTTCAGACTTTAGCAGAAATAACATCAGGTTGCAATGTTTAGAGCTATCAAACAACATGTTACAGGAACTTATCATGGAAAACAAAGGCATGGCATGAATCTACTCAAATCATATAACAAAAGTCCCTTACTGACCATAAGCCAAAAGGGCACAGAAAATATGATGGCACCCATGTAAACATGGCAAGTTATATTACATATTCATACAAGGCAGGAACAACAATAAGTAGGCATGTTGGTGAGCTTGAACCACTCACCACAGAGCAATACATGGCATGGCAAGGCACCCAACAGTAAGAATACATGGCATAGAAGCTATACATGGCAAGAACAACATCATAGCATACACGGATAAACTACAACTACCTTGGCAAAATTGAATAACATGTAAACAATCTTCCAAGAAACATTTTATAGCAAAAGTAGAGCTCGATTGACTCAAGCTATGGCACTCCATAGTTGCAAACAAGGGCATGGATGGATAGAGAATAACCATATGTTCAAAACATCTTTACTGAAGAATCTAAAAATAAGCATGGATCTCTCGGTAGCATCAAGTTAACATGGCATAAAAATATCAGCAAAACAGGGCTGAAATCAGCAACATCATGAAGCCTAGTTTGCATGCTTGTGCTAGTCACCACATTGATCACAAAAATACATGGCATACACCCCTGTAAATATGGCATGGCATATTACAAAACACATGTAGGACTCAAGATCATAGGATGCACACATCAATCATGGCAAAAATGACAAAAGTGCATGTTCTGATAAGAATCTGAAACTAACAACACATAGCACTCTTCTAACAGCATTTCGGGCACCAAGATGAGCTCAAATGAAAATGATGCAATGAGATGAAATGATGTACTCGTCGAGGCGAACAATTTGACATATTATACGCACGAAATAGAGCTACGGGCACAGAGTTACAGCAGGTCAAACATGGCATGATAAATACACAGATTCGGGGACTTAGTCGTTTTTGAAAAAAAAAACAGATCGGGCGCAGACGAACTAAAAGACGCCTCGGGCGGGGTTTAGTCGGGCTGCTCACCACTGGGCTGGCCCAGGAAGGAGGAAGGAGAGGTGAGACAGGCGGAGGGTAGCTGGGCTGGGCAGGCCTTGCCGAGGCCTTGGGCCCACGGGAGAGGAGCTCGGTCGTCCTCCTCCGATCCCTTTGGATCGGGAGGCAGGTCAGCGGCGGCGGCATGGCGCCGGGTCGGCAGGAGGGCAGGAGGAGGCCGAGGCGGTGGGTCAGGCGGATCCGGTCCGAGACCCGTTCCCGGCGTCGGCGGCTGGGCGGCGGCGCCAGGGACCATGGCGGCGGCGACCTGCGGAGAGAGAGAGATGCCATGAGGAGAGGGAGAAGGAAGGAGAAAGAAGGAGAGGGCGGCGGGGCTCCGACCTGCGGGCGCTCCGGCGGCGGGCGTTCGGCGGCCAGTGGTTGCCGCGGCGGCGAGGGACTAAGCGGCGTGCAGAGACAGGGTCGAGGCTCCTCCCTCGATCCGATCGGGGCCAGGGCCTTGGGCGCCCGACACAGAGCGAGCCAGGGCCCAGATGTGGCCAGGCGGGCCCGATCTGGGCAGGAGGCAGCGGCAGCGTGAGTGGAAGCAGGCGCGTGGCGCGTGGGTTGGAGGAGGAGGCGGCTCTGGCGGCTGTCCTGTCCTGCGGGCGACGCCAAGTGGCGGAGAGGAGAGAGAGTCGGCCGGAGGAAAGCGATGAGGGTGGCGGCGCTGGAGGTTATGGGAGGCTACGGGGCTAGGTTAGGGTAGGTTTAGTCCAAAATGGGTAGGTGGGGTGTCTATATAGACAAAGGCTAGGGTTTGGTGGGTTTAGGGGTTTTTGGACCCTCGGATCGCGATCAGCTCTCGGACAGAGGGAACTAGGTAGGCTGCAGGTGGGGTTAGTGGGTTATGTAGAGGGCCTCGGGCTGAGAAGAGAGGGGAAGTAGTGCGGCCCGGCGGCAGTTTCGGAGACCGAAACTTCCGACGAAGGTACCGGCAACGGTACCGCTACATGTTTAACGGTTGGGCAGTCAAACGAGCTCCAAATGCGGCGAAACTTGGAAGGCGGTCTGTCTACACTATAATAAGACCGCATGACAAGTTGCAATCCATTCCGAGAACATTTTTATGCCACTTATAAAATAATATTACGGAGGTGCCGCGGGCGCGGGCGAGTGTGTCTGGACTCCGAACGGACAACGGAGAGAACCGGCGGGACCCGAACGGATGCAAGTTTTGAAAAACATGCAGATGAAATGCAGATGATGACATGGCAAAATGCAACACGCAAGCAAATCACATGGCAACGACATCAAATAACTGGCACACACCTGGCGCATCAGATCCGGGGCGTTACAACACTCCTCCACTAACAAGAGATCTCGTCACGAGATCTTAGGACCGAGATGGAAGAGAAAAGGGATGAGGTGAAACAAGAACTCAAAAGAAGAAGCAAAGAATCGAGAGCACTCGAGAAGAAAAGGCGACGAGAATGACGAGACTCGAAAGCTCACGGAATCAGGAAGACTATGAAAGCACTCGTTCTAACCGGAGTGGTTAGAATGAGAAAAGAAACGAATAAGACTGAAAGGATTTAGGCAGCACACCGGTTGAGCAAGGAAAGAATAGAACATGAGCTTGACAAAATGATGGAATGACACTTGCCTCGAAGATAAACAAATTGAATGAAAATGCCTCCGAAGAAGATTTGAAAGAATTTTGAATGAAAAGAACTTAGAAGGAAGGATTGAGTGGATTTGAATATCTCAAGAAGAACAAAGAAATGCAAAAAAGCAATTCTAAAGAATACGGAGAATTAATTGCACTTGAGATGCAAGAACAAAAGATACTAGAACTCCTTGAACAAGAATCTTGATGAACTCTTGAAGAATGAATTGAATCATGAAGAACCACCATGAAGAACTCTGGTAACAAAAGGATGACGAGATAAAATGAAGGAAGAAAGAATAAGATGAGCCTTGCGATGATTTAGATGGAGGATTCCGACGAAATGGCTAAGGAAATTTCTGAACTCCGGAAAAGAAAAAATGAAAACACTTGGAACTAGAATTTATTCATGAAGAACAAACTCCGAAGGAAGGGGTTACTCACATGGAGGGAATAAGAATAAGATTTATAGTATGCTTATCCTTCATCAAATTAAATTGATGACAAGCAATGGATTTTGCATACTACTTATTCTTCTTGAAAAGGAATTGAGAAGTGACATATCGCAAACTTGAGAAGGTCTTCATGAACCACCGGTAGGATTGAAAGGAACGAATGGATTAATATGATAAACAAAGAAAAAGAATCTTGAACGAACCACCGTAAGAATTCTAAATGACTGATGAAAAAGAAATAATCACGGGAAGAATTAGAAAAACACGGAGATACTTGAGGAATTAAAATGCAAGAGAACAAAGAGATCGCGAAATGATAGAAGAATACTTGAACGAAGCACCGGAAGAATATTGAGATGAACGAAGGGGCACGGATATAGAATAACTGGGGAATGAATCTGAAGACTTAGAATGAAGAAATCTTCCGAAAAGATGGCCTCCGGATGATCGAGAGAGAAAGCAACTCCTGAAATGCTCCGGATGGATGAAAAGAATTTGCATGACTAGAAACAATTTGATAGGATAACATCGAGCTAGCACCGCGAATCTCTTGGACAACGGATAAGATTTAGAGGAAAAACTCTACTTCGGTCTTCAAAGACGACGATAAACACCACCAAAATTGTTGAGATACTCCGGTAGAATGAAAAGCGAAGAGGTTGAGCCAACAATGAAATGATTTGAAATCAATCTTGAAAAGGCATCTGACTGATGAAATTCATTCTTACGTCAGACTCCGAAAAGAATTGAGAATAACTCCGGGGAAAAAGAAGAGTCAGGTAAGATCCTGGGAAAAGACCTGTGGGTTAGGGCCCACTAAAGAAAACACCGTTGGAAAGGGTTGTTGAACAGATAGATGATGCACCGGAAGAACTGAAATATTTAAATGAGGTGATAACCTCGAATTAATTGGAACACAGACGAATCTCCTGAGATGACTTGAGCACTCCGGAAGGATAAACTGGCGAGAGGCGAACGAGCAAAAGGAAATATTTGAGCTGAGGGAAAGAATATGATCGACAACGAAGAAGACTTGAATTGAATCCACCGGGGAAGAAAAAGAGGTGATGAATGTCAAACGAGACGAGAATTCACCGGTTGAAACAATTGAGGGAAGACTCCACACGAATGGAATTGATGGTCGGAAGAAACTCGAACTCCGGCAAGAAAAGGGTGGGGGGGCGGGAAAAACAAAGGCAACTTGGAAGAGGAACCGACGAATATCCTGAAGAGACAACACCGGTTGAAATCATTGAGGAAAGAAAGCAAAGACTTCGCACGAGTAGAATGGATACTCGATTACGGACTCCGGTTCTGAGAACAAGAACAGGGAGGGCGGGTGGGAAAAGAAAATAACTGAGGATTGCACTTGGCAAAGATGAAGAGGCTCGAGTCAACTTGACGAGAAATGCACCGGATAAAAGAGCAGAGGAACAACGATCGGAAAGCCAACTGCGTGATCCTAAAGAAAAAATTTGAAGGGGAAGAGAAGTAATTCAAAACACCTACGTCACGATTCCTCACCAGAGCGACGAAGGGGCTGAGGAGTAAAAAGAATTCCTACTCTCGATATAACTAGACTCAAAAATAGTTTTCTTCTAGACTCAACAACGGCCAAACTACACGATCAATCAAGGGGCTCCTAAGGTCGGTCGAGGCTCGATACCAACTTGTCACGCCCAATATCGACCCTATCCAAAAGGAACTCGAAGGTCCCACCAAGGATAGACCATATATTGAAGCGCTTTTGCAAGGTGGATATCATTACATCAACATTACATAATAGATGGGGATACATACATAAGGCACAAATGCCACAAGAATACATCAACATCATATACAAGATCAACATCCGACTACGGATGAAACATAAACATAAGCTCAAACGACATCCACCACTGCTAGCCGGGCTGCCGACACGGAACCTATCCCTGATCGAAGAAGAAGCGGAAGAAGAACTCCAATACAAGCAAACATCGCTCTCGCGTCATGATCATCGTGAAACCTGTACACTGCAACTGGTGGTGTAGTAATCTGTGAGCCACGAGGACTCAACAATCCCATTACCATGGGTATCAAGACTAGCAAAGCTTAAAGGGAAAGGAAGGGGAAAGTGGTGAGGTTGCAGCAGCGACTAAGCATATATGGTGGCTAACATACATAAATGAGGCGAGAAGAGAAACAAAGGAACAGTCATCAACTAGTAATGATCAAGAAGTGATCCTGAACTCCTACTTACGTCGACATAACCCGAAACCGTGTTCTCCTCTCGATCAACCCGAAAAGAGACACTCACGATTTACGCTACGGTTGGTGTATTTTAGAAGAGTTTGCTTCAAGTTTACTACAACGGATATTAACAAATTCCCATCTTCCACATAACATGCAGCACGGCTCTCGAAAGTTTATACCCTGCGGGGTGTCCCAACTTAGCCCATGATAAGCTCTCGCGATCAACGAAGGATATTCCTTCTCCCGGGAAGACCGATCAGTCTCGGAATCCGGCTACAAGACATTCGACAGCAATAAAACAAGACCAGCAAGACCGCCCGATGCGCCGACAATCCCGATAGGAGCTGCACATATCTCGTTCTCGAGGCAACACGGATGAGACAGGCTCTGAGTAAAACCAAGCCTCGAGTTTCCCGAGGTGGCCCATGATCTACTCGGTTCGAACCAGCACTTAGAAAGCAATTGGCCCGGGGGCTAAATAAAGATGACCCTTGGGCTCGAAACCCAAGGGAAAAAGGGCTGGTGGTGAGGCAAATGGTAAAACCAATGTTGGGCCTTCTTGGAAAGTCTTATTCAAAGCGAACTGTCAAGGGGTCCCATAAATCACCCGACCGCGTTAGGGACGCAAAATCCGGGAACATAATACCGATTTGGCGGAAACTAGGGCGGCAAGAGTGGAACAAAACACCAGGCATAAGGCCGAGCCTTCCACCCTTTACCAAGTATATAGATGCATTAATTAAATAAGATATATTGTGATATCCCAACAAGTAAACATGTTCCAACAAGGAACAACATCTCCATGTTCAACAAGGAACAAACTTCATCTTCACCTGCAACTAACAACGCTATAAGAGGGCTGAGCAAAGCGGTAACATAGCCAAACAATGGTTTGCTAGGAAGGGTGCAAAAGGTTAGAGGTCCATGGCAATTTGGGAGGCTTGAGCAGCAAGTGATAGGTAGAGCAACATAGCGATAGAACGAAGCAACTAGCATAGCAATGATAGTAGTGAGATCCGGGTAGCGGTCATCTTGCCTGAAATCCATAAGGAAGAAGAACGAGTCCATGAAGAAGATGAACGGGTGAAGCCGAACCAAGCGTAGACGAACGAATCCTCACGATCGCAATGAAACGGGAACTAACAAGAAGAAGCACACAACATAGTAAACACGCCACACATGAACAAGACATGATGCACAACAAACATGATGCATGACAAATCTAGATGAAGCTACTCATGGCAAGAGATGATGCAAACAAGAGCAACACATCAAAGCAAGTTTAAATGAGGCCGGAAACAACATATAACAAATCCGGTAAGTCCTCATATGCAAATTTCGAAATTGGTCCAGATCTGAATAAACCTTATGTTCAAGTTGTTAAACAGCAAGTTAAGATGCACCAAAATGATCTACACGAAAATCTAGTCAAGTTACATATAAAGTTTATTGAATTCGGAGCTACGGCCTAGAAGATATGAGCAAAACAAGTTAAGCATGACATTGATGCAAAATGCATACAAACATCAAGCAAGCACCTCAAAACAAGGATGCAACATGATAATATGAAACTACATGCAAAATCAAGCAAGTTTCATATAGAGCACACTCAAAACGGAGCAACGGTTCAACACATACACACTATACAAGTCATAGCAACAATCTGTCCAAAACAGCAACTAGGCATATTGCAAGCACCAAAACAACATGCTACAGGACCTCAACAAGAAAACAAAAGGCATGGGCATGATGTACAGGTAAAGCATGAAAAAACATGAACACTGAGCTATCTCCAGAAATCACTAGAACATGCTCAAAAGGACATGGCAAGATTGCAATTAATAACAGTTTCAGACTTTAGCAGAAATAACATCAGGTTGCAATGTTTAGAGCTATCAAACAACATGTTACAGGAACTTATCATGGAAAACAAACGCATGGCATGAATCTACTCAAATCATATAACAAAAGTCCCTTATTGACAATAAGCCAAAAGGGCACAGAAAATATGATGGCACCCATGTAAACATGGCAAGTTATATTACAGATTCATACAAGGCAGGAACAACAATAAGTAGGCATGTTGGTGAGCTTGAACCACTCACCACAGAGCAATACATGGCATGGCAAGGCACCCAACAGTAAGAAGACATGGCATAGAAGCTATACATGGCAAGAACAACATCATAGCATACACGGATCAACTACAACAACCTTCGCAAAATTGAATAACTTGTAAACAATCTGCCAGGAAACATTTTATAGCAAAAGTAGAGCTCGATTGACTCAAGCTATGGCACTCCATAGTTGTAAACAAGGGCATGTATGGATAGAGAATAACCATATGTTCAAAACATCCTTACTGAAGAATCTCAAAATAAGCATGGATCTCTCGGTAGGATCAAGTTAACATGGCATAAAAATATCAGCAAAACAGGGCTGAAATCAGCAACATCATGAAGCCTAGTTTGCATGCTTGTGCTAGTCACCACATTGATCACACAAATACATGGCATACACCCCTGTAAAGATGGCATGGCATATTACAAAACACATGTAGGACTCAAGATCATAGGATGCACACATCAATCATGGCAAAAATGACAAAGGTGCATGTTCTGATAAGAATCTGAAACTAACAACACATAGCACTCTTCTAACAGCATTTTGGGCACCAAGATGAGCTCAAATGAAAATTATGCAATGAGATGAAATGATGTAATCGTCGAGACGAACAATTTGACATATTACACGCACGAAACGGAGCTACGGGCACAGATTTACAGCAGGTCAAACATGGCATGATAAATACACAGATTCGAGGACTTGGTTGTTTTAAAAAAAAAACAGATCGGGCGCAGACGAACTAAAAGACGCCTCGGGCGGGGTTTAGTCGGGCTGCTCACCACTAGGCTGGCCAGGAAGGAGGAAGGAGAGGTGAGGCAGGCGGAGGGTAGCTGGGCTGGGCAGGACCTTGCAGTGGCCTTGGGCCCATAGGAGAGGAGCTCGGTCGTCCTCCTCCCGATCCCGCTGGATCGGGAGGCAGGTCAACGGCCAGCCGGCCTTGGCGCCGGTCGGCGAGGAGGCAGGAGGAGGCCGAGGCGGTGGGTCAGGCGGATCCGGTCCCGGGACCCGTTCAGCCGGCGGCGGGCTGGGCGGCGCCGGGGACCATGGCGGCGGCGACCTGCGGGAAGAGAGAGAGAGATGCCATGAGGGAGAGGGAGAAGGAAGGAGAAAGAAGGAGAGGGCGGTGGGGCTCCGACCTGGCAGGGCGCTCCGGCGGCGGCGGAGGCAGTTCCGGCGAGGCGCTGGTTGCTGGCGTGGCGAGGGACCAGGCGGCGGCAGCGAGAGGACAGGGTCGAGGCTCCTCCCTCGATCCGATCGAGGAGCCAGGGCCTTGGGCGCCGCAGCCTGAGCGAGCTTGGGGCCCAGATGTGGCCAGGCGGGCCCGATCTGGGCAGGGAGGGCAGCGGCGGCGGGAGTGGAGGCGGCGCGTGGCGCGCGTGGGTTGGAGGAGGAGGGCGGCTGCGGCGGCGCTGTCCGCACGGGCGACGCCAAGTGGCGGAGAGGGAGAGGGTCGGCACGGAAAACGATGAGGGTGGCGGCGCTGGAGGTTATGGGAGGCTACGGGGCTAGGTTAGGGTAGGTTTAGTTCAAAATGGGTAGGTGGGGTGTATATATAGACAAAGGCTAGGGTTTGGTGGGTTTAGGGGGGTTTTCTGACCCTCGGATTGCGATCGAGCGACTCCGGACAGAGGGGGAACTAGGTAGGCTGCAGGTGGGGTTAGTGGGTTGTGTAGAGGGCCTCGGGCTGAGAAGAGGGGGAAGAAGTGCGGCCCGGCGGCAGTTTCGGAGACCGAAACTTCCGACGAAGGTACCGGCAACAGTACCGCTACATGTTTAACGGTTGGGCAGTCAAACGAGCTCCAAATGCGGCGAAACTTGGTAGGCGGTCTGTCTACACTATAATAAGACCGCACGACAAGTTGCAACCCATTCCGAGAACATTTTTATGCCACTTATAAAATAATATTACGGAGGTGCCGCGGGCGCGGGCGAGTGTGTCTGGACTCCGAACGGACAACGGAGAGAACCGGCGGGACCCGAACGGATGCAAGTTTTGAAAAACATGCAGATGAAATGCAGATGATGACATGGCAAAATGCAACACGCACGCAAATCACATAGCAACGACATCAAATAAGCGCGACACACAGCGCATCGGATCCGAGGCGTTACATTAAGCGAACACAGCCTGCGTGTCACACTTTTGTTCCTTTGCCACACGATATATGTTGTCGGGCTCAAAGCGAGACTGTCATCCTTGTGCTAGCCCGACCTCTTTCTTGTTCGGTGATACCGACCACTATCCGGATTATCTCATAATCCTTGTCGCATAGCCATGCTTATCTGGTCGAGATCACGAGGGGCCCAGTATATCTCTCCTGATTGGAGGGGCAAATCCCATCTTGCTTGACCATGTCTCGCAGCATGGAACTGGACAAACCCGAAACCTACCTTTGTAACTACCCAGTCACGGAGTAGCGTTTGGTCGGCCCTAAGCAAGTCTGTCACCATCCCGAGTACATGCGTCAGCTCAGGTCTTAGGAGATAGAACGTATGTTGTACTAGAGACTCATAGATGACATATCGCTGCGTCTCATAGTTGGGTCTGTCCAACTCGGACCTTATCTCGACTCGGATCCGACTACGTCGAATCCGACCAGACCTTTCCAAGTCCATATTATCCGGTTAGCATCCAATGCTCCATGACTAGTGAGACCAAACCATCGACCGTGTCATATGCTAGTCTAGACGGTTGCGCGTCCACACAGCCCTTTCGACTAGGGACCTTTTAGGACAGTCATCATAAAATGCATAGTCCCACAAACAAGTCACGTACTTGCTGATACACATCATTGATAATGTCCAAGGACTATCTTTATTCATAAACACATAGGAAATATAATCATACATGATTGCCTCTAGGGCATATATCCAACAGCCAGAGGTGGAAGCAGTGAGGAAGGTGACAGCGCAGTCAGCCATCAAGTTCTACAAGGGGCTAGTGTGCCGTTTTGGGGTGCCCAACAGGATCATCACCGACAACGGCACACAGTTCACAAGCCACGCCTTCATGCAGTACATTGAGGATCTCGGCAGCAGGGTTTGTTTTGCTTCCGTGGCACATCCACGGAGCAGCGGCCAAGCTAAAAGAGCAAATGCTGAAGTCCTGCGAGGCTTGAGGACAAGGACTTTTGACAGACTGCGCAAAAGCGGGAGGCGCTGGATTGATGAGTTGCCGGCGGTTCTTTGGTCGATCGAGCAGCGCCAAATCGAGCCACCGGCGGACACCCTTTGCCCTGGTTTACGGGCGAAGAAGTTCTCCCCACGGAACTCATATATGGGTCACCTAGAGTTCTCGCTTATGATGAGCTTGAGCAAGAGTGATTGCGGCAAGATGACGCGACGCTCCTTGAGGAAGATCGTCTCCGGGCGGCTGCGAGAGCAGCACGCTACCAGCAAGCCTTGTGCCGCTACCATAGCCGCAAGGTTCATGCCCGGAGCTTTGAGCTAGGCAACCTTGTTCTTCAGCACGTTCAGTCGGCCAAGAATTCCAACGAGTTGACGCTGAAGTGGGAAGGCCCTTATTGGGTAACACGAGTCACCAGGCCCGACGCAGTCCGACTGGAGACCGAAGATGCCATTCCAGTGAGCAACTCCTGGAACATCGAGCATCTTCGCAAGTTTTACCCATAAGGCGCGGCTGCTGGGGCTCCCGGCAAGCCACCCTTTTGTATAAGCCTTGCCGGTAAGGCATGTAACCCTTTGTACAAAGCCAGGCGCAGACCCTGAGCATAAATTAACAAAGCGGTGGCGCCCTAAGTTATTGCATGCATGCTAGGTTGAGTCTCTTCCTTGGTTAGGGTTGATAGTGCTTAGCGGCGGCTAACCCCTAGCTTAGAGGTCGAGTGCGCGTCTCTCTGTTCTTATCTGTCTTCTTTGGTTCGCAGGGCACGTAAGTATTCTTGACGAGCTGTCTTGGAAGAAAGGGAACAGACCGGCGCCCGGGCCCCGGCAAGTCAGAGTTGCCGGGGGCTCCAAGAACAAGGATCCCTCCGCGGCAAGCCAAGATCGCCGGGGGCTGCAGATCCAGATAAGTCCTTTATCCTCTATCATGCATTTCGTTATGGACTGGGATACATGAAACCCCATTCTATCTCTAAGCTACCGTGCTCCCCCTTTTCGGCACCCAAGGATTACCCCCTGGGTCTGGATTTGGTCGTAGCCGCAGCAGCAAAGAGAAGGAACGGGGGGCCTAAGCCCACCTCATCCCTGCCTCCGCCAAGATTGTGAGGAAGGTCGAGCAAAGTGGGGAAACGGCAAGGCCTATTGCCGGGCGAGAAAACGTTTGTCTTAAAGATAACAAGGACTCTCTCCTTGTCATGGGTTCCTCCCGTGAACGAAAATCCCGGCAAACATCCCTTTTTCATTAAAAAACATCCCGTACAGGTACAGTTCATACAAAATGAAAAACATGACCAATGGGATTACAAGCTTTAAATTCTAGTAAGGCCCGAAGGTTTACAAACTAAAAAGAGATAAGGTGCCCGTAATCCCTTTCTTGTCCCTCTCCTCAGGAAATGGAACAAGAAAAGCAGGAGGGAAAAAGAGGTGCCTAGGCGAGCTACGGGTGGCAGAAGATACTAAGAGAACATCTTGGTGGCCGTCCAAGGGCTGGATGGTGATGGCAGCGCCGGAGGCAGAGCTCGAAGACGAGGCGGCAGGACGTCAGCACGCGACGAAGGCGTCGGTGCCCGCATACTCCGACTTGATGGCCTTGCCGCCCGCCCTCTTCCTCTTCCGCAGCCTCCCAACACCAGCCGCCCAAGGAGATGACCCCGAGAAGTTCAAGGAGCCGGCGACACGGATGATGGGGTCACCGGTGCCGCCCGGAGCGGCGCCCGACGCCTAGTCGGACCCGTCATCCTGCCATCCGCTGGCCTCGCCATCACTTTCGTTGTCCTCCTCGTCACTCTCACTCGAGGAGGAATCTTCATCATCAGAAGAGCTCTCCACGCAGCACCTCACGCAGGTCCCGAAGTGCCCGAAAATTTTGATGGAGAGAAGGTCGTCCTCCATTAGTTTGAAATGGAGAGCGAGCCCATCCGTCAAGCTGTGGAGGCGAGCGAAGGTCTTCCACCCTCAGTGAAGATACATGACGTGAGGGGCGGGGAACTCGACGTCGACCCATGTGATGTTGTTCCCACAACCCCTCATGTGCAGCCGCAGCGCTTGCGGCGGATCCAGCTCCATCTCCCGCGCAAAATGGGGTCGGGAGGCAAAGGCGACGGCGCAGTGGATGGCGCAGCCTGACGAAGAATTCGCAGGGATTGTCCCTGGCGTGGCCCTCCATCGGAGGAGGGGCTGCTGGGGGAGGCGAGGCCGGTCTGCTGCCCCGTCCTCCTCTCCCTCGAGCACCGCGACGGCCTCGACCTCGCCCCCTCCCCCTCCCTCTAGCGGCCGGCTCTACCACTACGAGCTCTTGGGGAGGAGCGATGTGCTGTCTGGCCGAAACCCTCGCCGCAACCGATGAAGCGTCGCCACGCCCCCTCGCCATGGCAGGAGAAGAAAGGAAACAGGAATGGAGAGAGCCGGGTGGCGAAAGATTGAGGGGCACCGCTTCGCCCACTCCCCTCTTTATAAAGGGGCGGGGCTCGGCCGCCCCCTCTCGGACAATCCGACTTCTTGAAATGACAGCAAGCGGGGCCGTCGACCGCCCTCCCCGCTCCGTTGAAGGCGCGTGGGAATCGACCCGCATGCGCGCGACTACCCACGTCCCGTGCGCCTGTCACTTGCTCTGCGTTATACATGCGGAGAACGTGGCGCAAGGGGCGGGCGAAGTGTGACACGTGGAACGATGGTTCCCGAGTGAGGGAAGTAAATGGGAGGCGGCCCTGCGGTTTCGAAGAGACACACAAGCCACCTCTTTACTGTCCACCACAAGGTGACGCCAGCATGCTTCCGTCATGCACGCGCGCATGACCCCCACACCGCTCGTTCAACGCGGGTCGTGGGGAAGCGTAGCGGACGAAACAGTGGCCGCAGTAAAAATCCGGCCCATCTGCCCGCACACCATTCTGGGCCTGGCCCAACAATGTGTTGCGCTTATGTGTGGCCCAGGCCCGGGGGCTCCTGTCGGTGTACAAAAGTAGGGGCTCTGCTTTTGACCCCTTTACTTGTGCACGGGCAGTCAGAGTTCCCGCCACGGCCACGCATAGACATAGCAGGAAAGGGGAGCTGGAGAGAAGCCGAAGCCACGAGGACAAACGAAGCAACGACAAGGACCAAGGCCACAAGTATCGGATGGGCGAGGCAGTTTTTCCCAGCAAGGACCCTTGTCGGGGCAGCCTCAGCGGCCCTGGCAAGACCCTTGCCGGGGCAGCTCACCCACCCCAGCCGACCGAGCCACCCTTGAGCCCACCAGTGCTTGAACAGATGCGTTGGGACAGGGCTCGGGAGGCACCTCCGTGGTGGCATGCAGATCTTTGTGAAGACATAGAATGCTCAAGATCAAATGAGGATAAGAAGGCAACCATTCTCACCGAAGAAACCCACAAGACCCCCGGCAAGACCCTTGCCGGGGAGGCCCGCGTGCCACAGCAAGACCCGTGCCGGGCCACCCGGCAAGGCCCTCGCCAAAGCGCACCGGCTGGGCCACTGCCAGGCCCGCACCAGATAAGTCTTCACCGCCGTTCGCGTGCAGCTGCCGACCCAATCAGCTGTGCAAGCACCTGCGTGGTGGCATGCAATCCTTCGTGGAGGCTCCACCACCGCGCCACCTCAGCTGCCTGCCTGCCTACATGGCACCGCATGCATTGCTGGCCAGGGCGTGTATCAAAGCAAGGAGGAGCGGCGACGGACAGGACGGGCCTCGCCCCGTCCCCAATAAAGCGAAGGGACACCTAAGCCTCGCATTAAATGCGTCTTGTCCTATAATACTAGCGATAGACTCGCGACAATGTAGTACTTTCCACCTCCTGTGTGCCACTATGGTAGCCCCTTTCACCTATAAATTAAAGGAGGCCCATGGCACACAGAGAAAGGATTCGGCTCTTTCGAACCTTGCAGCACCTAGAGCTAGTTCGAGAGCTCAAGAACACTAAATACATCCACCAAAGCAGGATCGTAGGGTTTAACGCACCTATGCGGCCCGAACCTGGGTAAAATCCCTTTGTGTTGTCTGCTGGTCCCGCTCTTCTCACGATCCCCGTGCCCCGCAAACATAGAAGGGATTCCAGTGATCCCATAGGTGTCGTTTCCCATCGACAGCAAGCATGGGGTGCACCTTGTCCATGGCCTCGTCGTTGAGCACCAGGGGTCGGCCCAGCGCAGGCTCGAAGGACGGAGGCGCACTTGGCGAAGGCAGGGGCTTCTTCCCCTTGTCTGCTCGTCCCGGCGTCATAGCGATGAGGCGGGCAGGGCGCAGATCAGATTGGAGGGGATGAGCAGAGTCTCGAGAAAGTAGAGAGATTGGGGGAGCCAGGCATGGACAAGGGAAGAATAACCGTGTAGGCTGCGGGGGCCGCATAGCCAGGAGGATTCAAAGGCAGCATGGGGAAGCGAAGACGCCCATGTCCAATCAACTGCCACGCGTCGACCAAGGCCGCAAGCTTTTGGGGCCCGCGGCGCTCCGCACTTGACCTTTGGCTTCGCCTCGAAGCCAAGCCCGAGCGCACCTTGGGCCCGGGGGCTACTATCGGTGTTCTGGGTATGGGGGTCCCTAGACTTGCCTGCCTGCGGCCCACGGCGTGGCTATGCTAGTGGGCCTGTACGGCCCATCTTCATTAACAAGGCATTCAAGACCCTCGCGAGGGGACAAGCCTTGCGAGGCGGACGATGCAAGACCTCCTTAGGAGCGGCCTCACCAGGCTGCCTCGCGAGGAGTGGAGATATCAAGGCAGGGCAAACCTCGCGAGGCTCTCGTGACGTGAGCCATGATGATCAAGATCAGGTGGGCGCCTGGCGGGCGCCAGCGCGCGCAGCATCCTTGTTTCCTCTTTGGTATTGAGGGGGCAAGCGCAGGCGCGGAGTACCGAGGCATCAGGCAAAGGTTTCCATATTAGTGCAACGACACCAAGACCAGCAGGCCAGCAGGACGGAGGTCACCGTGGAGCCCAAGAAGGCATCATCACCAGAGCCCTTTCGCAGGCGAAGACCGCTTTTGTCAGGATAGCTTGTACTAGCTGTCCCCTTTCAAATTGGCCTTTGTTGGATCCCTTCCCGCTCAATATTTGGGAAGAGGACCAGGGCCTCTATAAATAGGACTAGCCACCACCAAAGGAGGCAGCTGGATCTCATCTGATCGAGAGCCAATCCTTAGCCACACACCGAACACAAGAACACCCCAGCCTCAGGAGGCTGTTCTTCCCCTTGTACTGTTCATCATCAGCCCAAGAGGCAATCCACCACCACCACACTGGAGTAGGGTATTACACCACAACGGTGGCCCGAACCAGTATAAATCTTGTGTCTTTGCGTTGTGAGTTTGTCGGGTTCGTCCGCGAGATATTAGCGAGCTAGGGCGTAGATCGGTAGGTAGGAAATCTCCTCGCACCCCAGTGTTCGAACCTTGAGGGTTTTGCCGGCACCCGTGATCAGACAACTCTCTCACGCACCACTCTGTCGTCTCGGAGCTCTTCCCTCTCTCTCTCAAACTCTCCATCTACCTGGGTCACACATACATATGCATATCTCACTCGCACTCGATAGACCCATCTAAAACTTTATCTCTCTCCCTCGTTCTCTCTCCATCTCACATGCACACACAAACAATCTCATGCCTAGCCAAGTATGATGGTCTCTCACTCAAATGTAGGAACACGCAGTCCCCCCCCCCCTATATGTGTATGACTAGCTAATCTTAGTCTCCATCACAAACATGTGCATGGTTTATCTCAATTTATCTTGGGGCATCTTTCTATCTCGCACGCACCTCCCTCGATCTCCCACCCATATAAGGCCCCCACGATCTCGAGGGGATCTCTCTATCACAAACACACCCTCCCTCCCTCCCCATGCGTCCATGTTCTCCATGTGTCCCTCTCGACCTTTGTTCCTTGTTGGCCAGACCTCTATTGGACATGTGCTATACGGGTGTCTCTCTCCGTTGCAAAGAATCACGCACTAGCTATCGTTGTGTATCTCCTCACCTCGATTTTCTATCTCGGAGATGCATGTGTGATATGTTTGCATAAGAAACGAAAAAACACACTCTCTCTCTAATTTATCGTTTGTTGTCCCTTTCTCTTTCACACACATACTCCTTTTGCACACTCACTCATTCTCCTTCACATGCACTTGATCTCTCTCTACTTAGGCATTCTCTTCGGTCCATAGCATATAGATTTATTGAAAAGTCAAACATCACAAAGTTTGACCATGTACGTAGAGAAAAACATTTACATCTAGAACGGCAAACATATACCATTAGATTCATCATGAGATGTAGTTTCATATGATGGATCTTTGGTATTGTAGATATAAATAACATTTGCGTAAACCTGATCAATGTTTCCAAAGTTCGACTTCTAGAAAAATTTACATGCACTGCATTATCGAGTGGATGGAATATCTCTTTCCCCCTCTCAGCTATCTGACGCACCACTCAGCCTTATCGGGGCTCCTCTATCTCTCACAAACTTTATATCTCCCTGGTTCACACATACACATGTCTCGCTCGCGCTACATATAGACCCATCAAACACTCTCCGCCCTTGTTCTCTCTCTATGTGACACGCACCCCCCCCTAAGTACCATAATCCCTCACTCCATCATAGGCGCACGCACTCCCCCCCTAAGTATGATTATCTCTCACTAGCCATCAGGAACACACGTATTGTCTCCTTCCGTCCACACGTCTATCACGATATCTCTCGAGGTATCTTCTACCGCGCACACGCCTTGTCACTCGATCTCCCACCCATGTAGTCCCATCACGATCTCCAGGGGATCTCTCTATCACAAACATACACTCTCTCCTCCCCATGTCTGCATTTCCTCTGTACGTCTCTCTCGACCTCTCTCCCTTGCTTGTCAGACCCCTGTTGGCCACGTGCTAGGGGTCTTTCTCTCTCGGTTGCAAACAACCACACACTATCTCCTCACCTTGCTTCCGATGTCGAAGATGCATGTGTGATATGTTTGCATAAGACACACACGCAAGAACACACACTTTTTTCACTCACTCTTTCTATTTCACACACACACTCTCTCTCTCTCACTCTCTCTCTCTAGCTAGGGACTCTCTCACGTCCATAAGCATATGGATGTTTTGAAAAGTCAAACCTCAGAAAAGTTTAACCAGGTATATGTGGAGAAAAACATTTACATCTGGAACGATCATTAGATTCATCACAACATGTACTTACTTCATACTATCATTTATCTTTGGTATTCTAGATATAAGTAATTTCTTTATGAACTTGGTCAAAGTTTCAAAAGTTTGACTTTAAAAAAATGTTGGCACTACATTATCAAACGGAGGGAGTAGCTCTTTCTCTCTCTGCTATCACTCACGGGCCTCCCCTCTCACTCGAACTCTCTATACCGACGGATTATACGCTCACCGTGTCAGCGTATAGCTCCGTATATTGTCTAGTTAACTGGTCAACTAGTCCACATGTTGCCTTGTCAGCTCGTGTTCTCTATCTTCGTGTGCTGGCCCATGTGGCAGTGGGTGAAAATAAGTAAACTAGAGGCCCACCTAACACGCGGTGACGTAAACAAAGTTGAAACCACTCGGGGTAGCACCCCACACGCTAGTAAATTGACGGCGCATTGAGGACACACTTCTTCCTCGTGAAGGAGGCACTCGCGCACAATTCACCATTGCGCGGCGGCATGCATAGAAGGACGCACTCGCGCACACCCAGCAGGCCAACACACAACATAGACCAGCACACGTGTACACCAGCGTCGCTGCCGGTTGAGATGGACGGTGAGGTAGCCAACAAGCAGAGGCGGCTCGAGCCAAAACCGCATCCGGCGAGCCTGGACTTCATCAGCAACCTCCCCGATGACATGCTGCTCGTCATCATCGGCCTCCTCCCCACCAAATCTGTCGTGCGGACCGCTCTGCTCTCCCGGTGGTGGCGCTTGTCGGTGTCAAAACCGGCGGATCTCGGGTAGGGGGTCCCGATCTGTGCCTCAAGGCTGATGGTAACAAGAAGTAAGGGACCCAGGTGTTTACCCAGGTTCGGGCCCTCTTGATGGAGGTAAAACCCTACTTCCTGCTTGATTAAAATTGATGATATGGGTAGTACAAGAGTAGATCTACCACAAGATCGTAGAGGCTAAACCCTAAGAGCTAGCCTATGATGGTATGAATGTAATTGTGATCGGCCTTCTAAGGACCAACCTCTCCGGTTTATATAGGCAACGGAGAGGGCTAGGGTTTACATGGAGTCGGTTACAAGGAAGGAAATATAATATCCGGATCGCCAAGCTTGCCTTCCACACCAAGGAAAGTCCCATCTGGACACGGGCCGAAGTCTTGAGTCTTGTATCTTCACGCTTCAATAGTCCGGACGTTGTACACAGTCCGGCTGTCCGGATACCCCCTAATCCAGGACTCCCTCAGTAGCCCCTGAACCAGGCTTCAATGACGATGAGTCCGGCACGAAGTATTGTCTTCGGCATTGCAGGGCGGGTTCCTTCTCCGAATACTCCGAAGTGCTTGTTATGGTGAATAGTGTCCGGTCTCCCATCAATGTTGTGCTCCTCGGCTTTGATGCCTCAGTAATGACCATCTCCACGTGTCGAGCGAATGCGAGGAGTCGAGGCATTTTTGCATTTGCCACCCTCGATCCTTCGGGGAACCGCCTATTTGAAGGGACGGGGATTCTCAGATCCAAACCTCACTCTTCCTCCCAGAGCCAGCATCCAACAGAGTGCTCCGCGAAAAGCAATTCCAACATGGCCGGCTGTCGAAGCTCTTCTGCTTGCCCTTCCCATTCCAAGTCGGGGGATTGGGGAGAGTGATCAGTTCCTCATAGCCGTTTGACAAAGTTACAAACCCAAGGGTTTCTCCCACTGGTGTTCATGGTCTCCGTCCGAGTTGGAATAGCCACTTATGACGGAGGAGACCAAGCTGAGGGATCTCCTAACCCATCTCCGGAGGAGCGTATATGCCTGATCCCTCATCTGCTGAGGGGCGTTGGGTTCCCTATCCACCCGTTTCTTCGCGGGCTCCTGGAGTTCTACGGCCTCCAGTGACACGATCTTACCCCTGGCTCTATTCTGCACATAGCGGGGTATGTTGCCCTGTGCGAGCTATTTCTAGGCTGCGAACCACACTTCGGATTATGGAGGAAGCTGTTCTGCCTTGTCCCCCGCACCCAGTGGGAGTCCCTATGTGAAGTGGGCGGGGCCGAAGTATGGCGTATTGCCGAGACCGGATATCTATCCGATACTCCTAAGAAGGCACCAAAAAACTGGCCTTCCGAGTGGTTTTATATAAACGACGTCCCCCTTCCGGATCCAGTCCGGACAGGTCTCCGTGTCGGCGTTCTGGGAACGGGGGTCCCCAGACTTGCCTTCCTGCCGCCTGCGGCGTGGCTCAAGGGGCGGCCCAGCAAGGCCCATCTTCATCAGCACAAGCTCAAGACCCTCACGAGGGGCCAAGCCTCGTGGGGCGGACGACAGGAAGCTTCCTCAGGCGCAGCTTCGTCAAGCTAGCTCGCGAGGAGGCAGAGAGATCAAGGCGGGGTACCTCACGAGGTGCCCATGACGTAAGCCATGACGACCAAGGGCACGGTAGGGCGCCAGCCAGCATGAAGTCCTCCTTTCCTCTTTGGTGCAAAGGGAGCAAGCACAGGCAAGAGTATCAAGCAAATGCATCCGTTTCGATGCAACAAGACCATGACCGTCGCAACGGCAGGAAGGAAGTCATTGTGGAGCCCAAGCCGGCGTCACCACGAGAGCCTTTGACAGGCGAGGACCAATTTTAGTCAGGATAAGTGTACTAGATGTTCCCCTTCAAAATGGCCAATTGTTGGCGCCCTTCCCGCTCAATATTTGGGAAGAGGCCCAGGGCCTTTGCCTATAAATAGGACTAGCCACCCACAGGGTAGAGGCATCTAGAGAGAGGATCCAGCATCTGGGATCAGCAGAGAAAGAGCGAATGAACTCCCCCTAGCAGTACATAGCACCAGCCAAGAGCGGACCCTCGCGAGGCTATTCTTCCTTGTATTGGTCATCATCAGCCCAAGAGGCAGTCCACCACACCACAAACTAGAGTAGGGTATTACACCACCCCCGCCATTCCCCGTCGACTGCCGTCAACGCCGCCACCGGCCCGGCGGGGAACGAGCAGCAAGCATCATCCCAGAATCCGTCCGTGAGGCGAGACGGCCACACTGCTACTCCCTAACTCGCCCCAGCTGGTTCTTCGTCTTGCGCGCTCCGCGCGCCCATGGAGGCTCGAGCTGCGCTCATCGCGGCAAACGAGCTCCTGCGCTGCCGCCCTGTCGATGATGTCTATGAAGAGTGGCTCGGCCGCGTCGCCGAGCTCATCTGCGCCGTAGGGGGCTCCCCCGCGCCGTCCTTCTCGCTGCACCGCGCCCCGCCCTGTGCGGGCGATGAAGCTCCGGGGGCGACCCAGCCACCTCCCCCTCAAGAAGGCACCTTGGCCCCGAGGCGCGTGGCCCCTAAGCGTAACCCACTCCGTCCGGCGCCAGCGCAGCAAGAGCAGAGCTGTCAAGAGGTCCCTCGCCCCCAAGAAGCTGCCCGAGTGCTCCCTGCGCCGGCTCGCCACGACCACGCTCCTGCTCCAGCACGCCAAGACCCCGCGCTGCTCCCAGCTGCAGCGCATGGGGACCCGCTAGACCAGGCTCTTCGTCACCAAAGGCCTCCCGTGGCCACAGCAGGCTGCCGCGCCTTCACCACCGAACTGCGCAGCGTCACGTGGCCCGACAAGTTCAAGCCAGACCTACCTCCTCGCTACGACGGCACGGTCGACCTTGCGGAGTTCCTCCAGCTCTACGAGCTGGGCATCGAAGCCGCCAACAGGGACGAGAAGGTCATGGCGAATTGGTTTCCCATGGCACTCAAGGACGGAGCCCTTTTGACTGCTCTGAACTCGGCTCCTAGCACGATCTCCTCCCGGGACGAGATGCGCACCCGCTTCATCGCCAACTTCCAAGGTACTCACGGCCGGCCTCGTGCCGTGAGCGACATGCGCCGCATCAAGCAGCAACCAGGGGAGACCCTGCGAAGTACATCCAGCCTTCAACAACGCCGCCTCAAGATTCCCAAGGTGACCGAGGAGGCCATCATCTCTGCCTTCTCGGACGGTGTGCGTGACGTCAAGCTGAAGGAGGAGCTGGCAATGCATGAAGATCTATGCACTTCCTTGGAGCTATTCAACTTGGCGACCAAGTGTGCCAGGGCCGAGGAAGGGCGCCTTTCCCTCCTCGAGCTGCCAGCCACAGACCCAGAAGAGAAGAAGTCCAAGTCCAAGGACGTGAAGCGCAAGGGGGCTACCATGCTCGCGGCAAAACCAGACACCAAGCGGGGCAGAGATCAGCCCGAGTCTTCCAAGGGCAGCCGGTACTGTGTGTACCACGACCTCCACACCCACAACACCAACGAATGTCAAGAGCTCCGGGCCGTGCGAGAAGGGAAGATCGGCCGGCGCCCCGACCGCAACGATCGAGGCTACGGCCGAGGAGGAGGAAGGAACGGAGGACGCTGGGAAGACCGTGGCCCTCGCCAAGGGTGGCGCAACCGACCTCGCAAGGATCGCTGGTAGGATCAGACTCGCGAGGGAGACTGGAGGGATCAGCCTCGCGAGGATCGCCCACAAGGAAACGCAGGCCTCCCTCCTTTGCCGCCACAGCCTAGGAGAAACGAGGACCATCATCAGGACAAGGGGGCTGGGGGCTTCCAAGAGCCGCGCACGATCGCTTGCATCCTGGGCGGAGCTCAAGCCCTAGCCTCTCAACGCATCTTCAAGAAGTTCACCCGCGAAGTGAAGCAGTCCTCCCCAAGCTCAAAGCCACGCGCCCTCTCAGGTGGTAAGCGTGCGCCATCACGTTCAGCTCAGCGGATCAGCTCAAGTGCGCGGCCACAGCAGGAGTCCTCCCGATGCTTTGTTCCCCAATCATCAGAAACGTGCAAGTCACCAGGACCCTAATCGACGGTGGAGCAGGGCTCAATGTCCTGTCTGTAGAAACATTCAACAATCTCCAAGTGCCTTACAATCAGCTTCAGCCAACCAAGCCTTTCTCCGGAGTCACCAGTGGCTCCACGGTTCCGATTGGGCAGGTCCGCCTCCCTGTCACCTTCGGGGCGCGCGACAACTACCGCACCGAGCTCATCGACTTCGATGTCGCCCACATTCTCCTGCCATACAATGCCATCCTCGGGTACCCAGCTCTGGCCAAGTTCATGGCCGTGACTCATCACAGCTACAACGTCCTCAAGATGCCAGGAAGCGGCGGAGTCATCACGGTGCCTTGTGAAGAGAGAGACGCAGTGTGCTCCCTGGAGCGAGCCTTTCAAGCCGCATCCCTTGAAGACCCGGATCGCAAGAGCGTGAGGCTCCCTGAGACCGCTTCCAAGAAAAACTAAGACATCGCCAGGCCCGACCCCTCGGGAGGCAGGCCCCTCAGGGTCCGCGCCTGCTCAAGGGGCACCTCCTTTTGTCACATAGGAAGGCGCGCCCGGCGCCCTCCTCAAGCAAGGCTCGGGGGCTCTCTCCTGGAGGGCCACCGACCTTGCTAAGGTCACGAGGGAGGCGCTTGGGCACCACTTGGAGGGGTGCTTCAGCACGCTTCCCTCGTGAAGGAGCAAGGCAAGGAGGGCCGAACCCTCGGGAGTTCGTCAGTCAGATCACGCAGGAGTTGCAGGAGTCAAGAGTCATGAGTGGCAGCCGCCGCTTACCCGCCGTAGCTCCCCATCCAGGCGAGGATGGTGGGCTGCGCGTCTGCATCGACATCCCAGGGTTCAACCGAGCCGCCTCTCAGGATCGCTTCTGGCCCTCACGCGCGGGGCGCTGCGAAGGTCCACCCCACAGCTACATTCGCATGCCCTACGACATGCCGAACGCAGCCGCCACGTACCAGCGCCTCATGAGGAGCATCCTGGAGGCTCAAGAGGCCAGGCGTTTTGCAGTCCTGGCGGAGATGGAGATGGTCCACGAGGAGCCACCAGCGCCTCCGGAGCCTCCCGAGGCTCCTGGGCCTGGGGGCTCGTGAAGGTCGGCCTCCGTAGCCCACGACGTCCGCTACTTCAACATCCTTTCGTCTTCAACGTTATCAGGTGACATCCTCCAAGTTTCATTTCCACTGGAGCGCCCCTGTGGCTGCATTATTCCTGCACCACGGGTCCGTCCCGCGCCTGTATCCCTTTACTTCATGTTCCTAGCTTACTTTCTTGGGGCGCCTCAGTCTGCATCATCCCCAAGTCGCCGGGCAGCACCCAGCTGCATGTACCCTCTTGCGTTTATTTCAGGTCATGCATTCGACCCATCATGATTGTTATTTGATGCATGTCCACGGCACCCCTTCTTCCTTCATGTCGGCCGCTTGCACATTAAAGGGGGGGTACCTGAGCATCGCGACTCAGGGCTCCTACTGGCTCTCCAGCCCTCACCCTCTGGCCTTGTCCATGGCATCGCGACCTGGCATACCAGCGACGGCTGAGACCCGCTCGAGGGCCGGGACCCAAGGACGTAGAGCGTCGGCATCTAACTAAATCTGCAGGAACACATCACAAGTTAAGGCCCAGTGCCAGGCGCAACCCGCCTTGAGGTATGGCCCCGTGAGTCCCGGGCTGGCTCACAGGTGCCCAGATACACCTCGTCAGGCCCTACCATGCCAGCCACGTGTCAGGGTGGGGCTGTACATGCCCCGGGGGCTCCTCCCAGAGGGGAGCCCCCTCCCATGCACCAGTGGAAGCACCATGCTCCTCGCTGGCTGACGATACTACCGAGGAGCGGCTATGCCCGTACACATACGGAAGCGCTATGCTCCACGCTGGTGATAGACAACTGAGGGTGGCCCCCGGCCGCGTCAACCTCAGGGAGCCCAGAGCTCAGTGTCTGGCCTCATCGCAACGCCTCCCCTCGGGAGTCCCGCGCGAGGGGACTGGGCACGGGGGCTACGCCTGGGTCACGCCCAGACGCACGCCACCCAGCCAGGCCCCTCGGGCCTGGTTCGTCGCACGTCTCTCCCCGAGCGGAGCCAAGGTACGAAGGCCGTTTGAGCATCCAGGGGGACTCCTGAGTATCGCGACTCAGGAGCCTAACTGGTCACGTAGCCCCTCACTCCTTAGTTCCGAAAGGCTAACGGCGGTTGAGGTATGCGCGGGGCCGGGCTCTGCAGACGTAGAATGGTAGATTCACCCACACATCTCACCTTCCTACTTGATGTTCGTGCGCCAAGGGGGACTCCTGAGCATCGCGAATCAGGAGCCTAACTTGTCACGTAGCCCCTCACTCCTTCGTCCCGTCCTGGTTTCCGGTCGGGGCTAACGGCGGCTGAGGTATGCGCGGGCTGGGCTCTGCAGGCGTAGAACATAAGAAAGTAGGAAGGAAAAGCGCAAACCTCAAGGAATTTAAAAGCAAACATTACAGTCCATAGCTGTTATCACAACACAAAACACAGGTTTAAACGCCTCCCCGGGGCATGATACATGTTGCAGGAAGCAGAACAGTGTTGGGGAACGTAGTAATTTCAAAAAATTTCCTACGATCACGCAAGATCATGGTGATGCATAGCAACGAGATGAGAGTGTTGTCTACGTACCCTCGTAGACCAGCAACGGAAGCGTTGACGCAACGTAGAGGAAGTAGTCGTACTTCTTCCCGATCCAA
Organism: Aegilops longissima; assembly: GCA_021605205.1. NCBI lineage: Eukaryota > Viridiplantae > Streptophyta > Magnoliopsida > Poales > Poaceae > Aegilops > Aegilops longissima. The sequence continues at coordinate 461,183,254 of CM038682.1, read as the reverse complement.
CCGATCCAAGTACCGAACGTACGGCACCTCCGAGTTCTGCACACGTTCAGCTCGATGACGTCCCTCGAACTCCGATCCAGCCGAGTGTTGAGGGAGAGTTTCGTCAGCACGACGGCGTGGTGACGATGATGATGTTCCACCGGCGCAGGGCTTCGCTTAAGCTCCGCAACGGTATATTCGAGGTGTAGTTTGGTGGAAGGGGGCACCGCACACGGCTAAGGAACGATCTCAATGATCAACTTGTGTGTCATGGGGTGCCCCCTGCCCCTGTATATAAAGGAGGGAAGGGGAGGGGCTGGCCGGCCAAGGAGAGGTGCGCCAGGGGTGTCCTACTCCTACTAGGAGTAGGATTCCCCCAAATCCTAGTCCAACTAGGTTTCCCCAAGTGGGAAGGGAGAGAGAGGCGCCTTTCTCCTAGTCCTAATAGGACTAGGGAAGGGGAAGGTGCGACCAGCACTATGGCCCCCTTTCTCTTTCCCACTAAGGCCCATCAAGGCCCATTGACCCCTCGAGGTTCCGTAACCCCGGCATCTCGAAAAATTCCCAATTTCACCCGGAGTGATTCCGAGTCCAAACATAGGCTTCCAATATATCAATCTTTATGTCTCGACCATTTCGAGACTCCTCGTCATGTCCGTGATCTCATCCGGACTCAACAACCTTCGTACATCAATATCATATAAACTCATAATAACCGCCATCAAACGTTAAGCGTGCGGACCCTACGGGTTCGAGAACTATGTAGACATGACCGAGACACCTCTCGGTCAATAACCAATAGCGGGACCTGGATGCCCATATTGGCTCCTACATATTCTACGAAGATCTTTATCGGTCGACCGCATAACAACATACGTTGTTCCCTTTGTCATCGGTATAGTTACTTGCCCGAGATTCGATCGTCGGTATCCAATACCTAGTTCAATCTCGTTCGGCAAGTCTCTTTTCTCGTTCCGTAATACATCATCTCACAACTAACACATTTAGTTGCAATGCTTGCAAGGCTTATGTGATGTGCATTACCGAGAGGGCCCAGAGATACCTCTCCGACAATCGGAGTGACAAATCCTAATCTCAAATATGCCAACCCAACATGTACCTTCGGAGACACCTGTAATGTACCTTTATAATCACCCGATTCGTTGTGACGCTTTGGTAGCACCCAAAGTGTTCCTCGGGCAAACGGAGTTGCATAATCTCATAGTCATAGGAACATGTATAAGTCATGAAGAAAAGCACTAGCAACAAACTATACGATCAGGTGCTATGCTAATGGAATGGGTCATGTCAATCAGATCATTCAACCAATGATGTGATCCCGTTAATCAAATAACAACTCCTTGTTCATGGTTAGGAAACATAACCATCTTTGATTAACGAGCTAGTCAAGTAGAGGCATACTAGTGACACTCTATAGGTTTATGTATTCACACATGTATTATGTTTCCGGTTAATACAATTCTAGCATGAATAATAAACATTTATCATGATATAAGGAAATAAATAATAACATTATTATTGCCTCTAGGGCATATTTCCTTCAGTCTCCCACTTGCACTAGAGTCAATAATCTAGTTCACATCGCCATGTGATTTAACATCAATAGTTCACATCTATATGTGGTTAACACCCATAGTTCACATCGACATGTGACCAACACCCAAAGGGTTTACTAGAGTCAGTAATCTAGTTCACATCGCTATGTGATTAACACCCAAAGAGTACTAAGGTGTGATCATGTTTTGCTTGTGAGATAATTTTAGTCAACGGGTCTGTCACATTCAGAGCCGTAAGTATTTTGCAAATTTCTATGTCTACAATGCTCTGCACGGAGCTACTCTAGCTAATTGCTCCCACTTTCAATATGTATCCAGATTGAGACTCAGAGTCATCTAGATTAGTGTTAAAACTTGCATCGACGTAACCTTTTACGATGAACCTTTTTTCACTTCCATAATCGAGAAACATATCCTTATTCTACTAAGGATAATTTTGACCGATGTCCATTGATCTACTCCTAGATCTCTATTGCACTCCCTTGCCAATCTTAGTGGTAGGGTATGCAATAGATCTGGTACACAACATGACATACTTTATAGAACCTATGGCTGATGCATAGGAATGACTTTCATTCTCTTTCTATCTTCTGCCGTGGTCGGGTTTTGAGTCTTACTCAATCTCACACCTTGTAACACAGGCAAGAACTCTTTCTTTGACTGTTCCATTTTGAACTACTTCAAAATCTTGTCAAGGTATGTATTCATTGAAAAACTTATCAAGCGTCTTTGATCTATCTCTATAGATCTTGATGCTCAATATGTAAGCAGCTTCACCGAGGTCCTTCTTTGAAAAACTCCTTTCAAATACTCCTTTATGCTTTGCAGAATAATTCTACATTATTTCGATCAACAATATGTCATTCACATATACTTATCGAAATGTCAGTAGTGCTCCCACTCACTTTCTTGTAAATACAGGCTTCTCCAAAGTCTCATAAAACCATATGCTTTGATCACACTATCAAAGCGCTTATTCCAACTCCGAGATGCTTGCACCAGTCCATAGATGGATCGCTGGAGCTTGCACATTTTGTTAGCTCCTTTAGGATTGACAAAACCTTCTGGTTGCATCATATACAACTCTTCTTTAATAAATCCATTAAAGAATGTAGTTTTGACATCCATTTGCCGATTTCATAAAATGTGGCAATTGCTAACATGATTCGACAGACTTAAGCATCGCTACAATTGAGAAAATCTCATTGTAGTCAACACCTTGAACTTGTCAAAACCTTTTTGCGACAAGTCGAGCTTTGTAGATAGTAACACTACTATCGTTGTCCGTCTTCCTCTTGAAGATCCATTTATTCTCAATGGCTTGCCGATCATCGGGCAAGTCAACCAAAGTCCATACTTTGTTCTCATACATGGATCCCATCTCAGATTTCATGGTCTCAAACCATTTCGCGAATCTGGGCTCATCATCGCTTCCTCATAGTTCGTAGGTTCATCATGGTCTAGTAACATGACTTTTAGAATAGGATTACCGTACCACTCAGTGCGGATCTTACTCTGAAGACCTACGAGGTTTGGTAGCAACTTGATCTGAAGTTTCATGATCATCATCATTAACTTCCTCACTAATTGGTGTAGGAATCACCGAACTGATTTCTGTGATGAACTACTTTCCAATAAGGGAGAAGGTACAATTACCTCATCAAGTTCTACTTTCCTCCCACTCACTTCTTTCGAGAGAAACTTCTTCTCTAGAAAGGATCCATCTTAGCAAAAACTTGCCTTCGGATCTGTGATAGAAGGTGTACCCAACATTTTCTTTTGGGTATTCTATGAAGACGCATTCTCCGATTTGGGTTCGAGCTTATCGGTGAAAACCTTTTCACATAAGCATCACAACTCCAAACTTTAAGAAATGACAGCTTAGGTTTATCGCTAAACCATAGTTCATACGGTGTCATCTCAACGGATTTAGATGGTTGCCCTATTAAACGTGAATGCAGCTGTCTCTAATGCATAACCCCAAAACGATAGTGGTAAATCGGTAAGATACATCATAGATCGCACCATATCATAATAAAGTACGGTTACGACGTTCGGACACACCATAACGTTGTGGTGTTCCAGGTGGCGTGAGCTGTGAAACTATTCCACATTGTTTTCATTGAAGACCAAACTCAGAACTCAAATATTCATCTCCACGATCAGATCGCAGAAACTTTATTTTCTTGTTACGATGATTTTCCACTTCACTCTGAAATTCTTTGAACCTTTCAACTATTTCAGACTTATGTTTCATCAAGTAGATATACCCATATCTGCTCAAATCATCTTGTGAAGGTCAGAAAATAACGATACTTGCCACGAGCATCAACACTCATTGGATCGCATACATCGGTATGTATTATTCCCAATAAGTCAAGAGTTTGTTCCATTGTTCCGAGAACGGAGTTTTAGTCATCTTGCCCAAAAGGCACGGTTCGCAAGCATCAAATGATTCATAATCAAGTGATTCCAAAAGTCCATCAAGATGGAGTTTTCTTCATGCGCTTTACACCAATATGACCTAAACGGCAAGTACACAAATAAGTTGCACTATCATTATTAACTTTGCATCTTTTGGTTTCAATATTATGAATATGTGTATCACTATGATCGAGATCCAATGAACCATTTTCATTGGGTGTGTAACCATATAAGGTTTTATTCATGTAAATGAACAACAATTTATTCTCTTACTTAAATGAATAATCAGATTGCAATAAACATGATCAAATCATATTTATGCTCAACACCAAATAACACTTATTTAGGTTCCACACTAATCCCGAAAGTATAGGGAGTGTGCGATGATGATCATATCAATCTTGGAACTACTTCCAACACTCATCGTCACTTCCCTTCAACTAGTCTCTGCTTATTCTCAACTCCTGTTTGAGTTACTAATCTTAGCAACCTAACAGTATCAAATACTCGGGGCTACTATAAACACTAGTAAAGCACACATCAATAACCTGTATATCAAATATACCCTTGTTCACTTTGCCATCCTTCTTATCCACCAAATATTTGGGGTAGTTCCGCTTCAAAGGACCATTTCCATGCAGTAAAAGTACTCAGGTCTCGTGCTTAGGTCTAGACTTGGGCTTCTTCACTCGAGCAGCAACTTGCTTGCCGCTCCTTTTGAAGTTCCCTTCTTCCTTTGCCATTTTCCTTGAGACTAGTGGTCTTGTCAACCATCAACACTTGATGTTTTTCTTGATTTCTACCTTCGCGATTTTAGCATCGTGAAGAGCTCGAGAATCTTTTTCGTCATCCCTTGCATACTATAGTTCATCACGAAGTTCTACTAACTTAGTGATGGTGACTAGAGAATTCTGTCAATCACTATCTTATCCGGAAGATTAACTCCCACTTGATTCAAGCGATTGAAGTACTCGCATAATCTGAGCACATGCTCACTAGTTGAGCGATTCTCCTCCATCTTTTAGCTATAGAACTTGTTGGAGACTTCATATCTCTCAACTCGGTATTTGCTTGAAATATTAACTTCAATTCTGGAACATCTCATATGGTCCATGACGCTCAAAACGCCTTTGAAGTCCCGATTCTAAGCCGTTAAGCATGGTGCACTAAACTATCAAGTAGTCATCATATTGAGCTAGCCAAACGCTCATAACGTCGCATCTGCTCCTCCTGCAATAGGTCTGTCACCTAGCGGTGCATTAAGGACATAATTCTTCAAGCAGCAATGAGGATAAACCTCAGATCACGGATCCAATCCGCATCATTGCTACTAACATCTTTCAATACAATTTTCTAGGAACACATATGAAAACATAGGGAAGCAACAACGCGAGCTATTGATCTACAACATAATTTGCAAAATACTACCAGGACTAAGTTCATGATAAATTAAAGTTCAATTAATCATATTACTTAAGAACTCCCACTTAGAAAAATATCCTTCAATTCTCTAAGTGATTGCGTGATCCATATCAACTACACCATGACCGATCATCACGTGTGATGGAGTAGTTTCAATGGTGAACATCAATATGTTGATCATATCTACTATATGATTCACGCCGACCTTTCGGTCTCCGTGTTCCGAGGTCATATCTTATATGCATAGCTCGTCAAGTATAACCTGAGTATTCTGCGTGTGCAACTGTTTTGCACCGTTGTATTTGAACGTAGAGCCTATCACACCCGATCATCACGTGGTGTCTCAAAGACGAAGAACTTTCGCAACGGTGCATACTCGGGAGAACACTTCTTGATAATTTAGTAAGGGATCATCTTATAATGCTACCGTCAATCAAAGCAAAATAAGATGCATAAAGGATTAACATCACATGCAATCAATATAAGTGATATGATATGGCCATCATCATCTTGTGCTTGTGATCTCCATCTCCAAGCACCGTCATGATCACCATCGTCACCGGTAGCGACACCTTGATCTCCATCGTAGCATCGTTGTCGTCTCGCCAATCTTATGCTTCTCGACTATCGCTACTGCTTAGTGATAAAGTAAAGCAATTACATGGCGCTTGCATTTCATACAATAAGCGACAACCATATGGCTCTCGCCAGATTGCCGATAACTCGGTTACAAAACATGATCATCTCATACAATAAAATATAGCATCACGTCTTGACCATATCACATCACAACATGCCCTGCAAAAACAAGTTAGACGTCCTCTACTTTGTTGTTGCAAGTTTTACGTGGCTGCTACGGGCTGAGCAAGAACCGTTCTTACCTCGCATCAAAACCACAACGATACTTCGTCAAATAGACTCCGTTTAACCTTCTCAAGGACGGGCGAGCCACACTCGATTCAACTAAAGTGAGAGAGATGACACCGCCGTCACCTTTAAGCAACGAGTGCTCGGGCGGTGAAACCAGTCTCGCGTAAGCGTCGCTGTAATGTCGGTCCGGCCGCTTCATCTCACAATACCGCTGAACCAAAGTATGACATGCTGGTAGGCAGTATGACTTGTATCGTCCCACAACTCACTTGTGTTCTACTCGTGCACATGACATCAACGCATAAAACCAGGCTCGGATGCCACTGTTGGGGAACGTAGTAATTTCAAAAATTTCCTACGATCACGCAAGATCATGGTGATGCATAGCAACGAGATGAGAGTGTTGTCTCACGTACCCTCGTGAGACCAGCAACGGAAGCGTTGACGCAACGTAGAGGAAGTAGTCGTATTTCTTCCCGATCCAACCGATCCAAGTACCGAGCGTCACGGCACCTCCGAGTTCTGCACACGCTCAGCTCGATGACGCCCCTCGAACTCCGATCCAGCCGAGTGTTGAGGAGAGTTTCACAAGACGACGGCGTGGTGACGATGATGATGTTCCACCGGCAGGGCTTCGCCTAAGCTCCGCAACGGTATATTCGAGGTGTAGTTTGGTGGAAGGGGCACCGCACACGGCTAAGGAACGATCTCAATGATCAACTTGTGTGTCATGGGGTGCCCCTGCCCTCAGATATAAAGGAGGGAAGGGGAGGGGCTGGCCGGCCAAGGAGAGGTGCGCCAGGTGTCCTACTCCTACTAGGAGTAGGATTCCCCCAAATCCTAGTCCAACTAGGTTTCCCCAAGTGGGAAGGGAGAGAGAGGCGCCTTCTCTCCTAGTCCTAATAGGACTAGGGAAGGGGGAAGGTGCGCCAGCACTATGGCCCCTTTTCTTCTTTCCCACTAAGGCCCATCAAGGCCCATTGACCCCCGGGAGGTTCCGTAACCCCGGTACTCGGTAAAATTCCCAATTTCACCCGGAGTGATTCCGAGTCCAAACATAGGCTTCCAATATATCAATCTTTATGTCTCGACCATTTCGAGACTCCTCGTCATGTCCGTGATCTCATCCGGACTCGAACAACCTTCGTACATCAATATCATATAAACTCATAATAACCGCCATCGAACGTTAAGCGTGCGGACCCTACGGGTTCGAGAACTATGTAGACATGACCGAGACACCTCTCGGTCAATAACCAATAGCGGACCTGGATGCCCATATTGGCTCCTACATATTCTACGAAGATCTTTATCGGTCGACCGCATAACAACATACGTTGTTCCTTTGTCATCGGTATGTTACTTGCCCGAGATTCGATCGTCGGTATCCAATACCTAGTTCAATCTCGTTCGGCAAGTCTCTTTTCTCGCTCCGTAATACATCATCTCACAACTAACACATTTAGTTGCAATGCTTGCAAGGCTTATGTGATGTGCATTACCGAGAGGGCCCAGAGATACCTCTCCGACAATCGGAGTGACAAATCCTAATCTCAAATATGCCAACCCAACATGTACCTTCGAGACACCTGTAATGTACCTTTATAATCACCCGATTCGTTGTGACGCTTGGTAGCACCCAAAGTGTTCCTCGGCAAACGGGAGTTGCATAATCTCATAGTCATAGGAACATGTATAAGTCATGAAGAAAAGCACTAGCAACAAACTATACGATCAGGTGCTATGCTAATGGAATGGGTCATGTCAATCAGATCATTCAACCAATGATGTGATCCCGTTAATCAAATAACAACTCCTTGTTCATGGTTAGGAAACATAACCATCTTTGATTAACGAGCTAGTCAAGTAGAGGCATACTAGTGACACTCTGTAGGTTTATGTATTCACACATGTATTATGTTTCCGGTTAATACAATTCTAGCATGAATAATAAACATTTATCATGATATAAGGAAATAAATAATAACATTATTATTGCCTCTAGGGCATATTTCCTTCAAACAGGAGCCACAACGGAGTCACTTGTCGACGGCGAAGCCGCGCCGAGCAGGTTCGCCTCGTGAAGCCGCAGGACCGGCAGCGCCTCGCGTCGGCTTGGTGCTGAAGGCCCGGAACTTCGACAGCAGAGCCTTCGCTCGACCCTTCACGGCCTCAGCAGCAGCGGCGGCAAGCTCGCCGCTCGCTGGCTCCAGCAGGCTGTCGAGGTCGACGTCGGGATCGCGAAGGTAGACGTGAGTAAGGACCCGCGTCAGCGCTGCAGAAGACAGGACACACGCCTCGGCCTCAGCCGTAGGGCCAAGGCCAAGGGTGACATCTTCAAGGGCGCGGATCAGGAATAGAAGGATCTTGGCGGGGCCGTCCTTGGCGCCGGCCAGCGGGCTTTCCAGGACGCTGTCGTAGAGCGACCTCAGCAAGGTACGAGCCTTCACCTCCATCTCCGTGAAGGCCTCGCGATCCTCGGCAAGAACCCGCGCCTTGCCGTCCAGCTTGACCTTCTTCGCCTCCAACTCCTGCTCCAGCGCACCCAGGTGGTCACGGCGCCTGTTAAGCTTGGCGTCCCGGTCTTTGACGGCCGCCTCGCGAGCCTTCATGTCTTCCTCCTTCTCTTGGCGAATGCGGGCCTCCGTGGCAAGCTAGTCCCGCAGGCCCTGCAGCTCGCTCTCCATCGCCTTGCAGCGACCTCGGACATCGGCTACCTCCCCAAAGGCGGCGTCGCGAGCAGCCTTCGCCCCAAGGACGGCCTGCTTCTCCTCATCACAAGCCGTCGAGGCCTGAACCAGCACCGCTCGAACCGAAGCGTCAGAGCAAATCCAGCCAGAGGCTAGCTCCAAGCGCCCGGCCACCAAGCAAGGGTCGGCGCCTAGAAGATCTTGCCACAGCCGGTCCAATTCAGCAGCAGCACGATCCAGGATAGTGGGAGGAGTCGGAGAGACAGCAGTTGGTGGAGTAGGGGGAGAGGACGGCAGCGTAACCACAGTATCCTGAGGCGGAACCTGTTGCGCCCAAAGAGGCGTGGCGGGGCATCAAAGCGAGATACCTTAGGAGTCGCTTGGGCCTTGGGGGCTGAGCTCGCCCCAGCCAGCTCCGCCAGGCCCCGCGAAGACGACCGGGCAGGAGAGGCCCGTGTCTTGCCCTCTCCTTCCTTCGCGTGCAGAGGCGCTGCCCCAGACGGAGCCTCAGGAGCCCCCTTCAGCTTCTTCGCCACAGGCGCCAGTCTAGCCAAGAGATACAGATATCAAGCCTCAGCAACAAAGCAAGGAATAAAACAAGAATCAAGCACTTACTGGTCATCACTCGCGAGCTCGAGCAACCTCCAGCCATACTTGAAGCCCGAGAGTCGGCTGCAGGGATCAGCCTCAAGAGGCCCGGGAGCAGGAGGCACGTCTGCGGACCGCCTCGGGGCCGGAGCAGACCCGCGGGGGACCAGCCCAGTCCTGTCCTTCTTCGGGATCTGGGGCAAGCTCTCGCCGCCCTGCTCACCGCCATCCTCGTCGTTGTCGCTCGGCAAGAGGCGGAGAGCGCGGGACCTGCACCGGGGGAGGGGCGCTCTTGACTCCCCATCGGTCGCCTCGGAGTCAGGCCCTGCCTCCCGCTCCTCTTCTTCCTCCTCTTTGCTGGAGTCGCCGGAGGACACGTTCACCGTCCGCCAGGCCGCCCGGGTCTCGGGAACCGCCAGGCACGGGCCCGTCCCCCATTGAAGACGGGCATGGATTCCACCGCCGCTCCCAATCATCTCAAGGAACAGGGCACAGAGCGCCCAGCCTCGCCACGCCTCCCCGACCAAAGATTTAAGTACCGCGGCCAGATCTTCGTCGGCCAAGACTGCGGGGCTCGGGCGGGGCCTCCACAGCGGAAACGAGTACTGATGAAGCGGGGCCACCTGATGCTCCAGGAACTCCCTCAGGAACGACGCACCAGTTAGCTTCGCCGCCGCCATGTTGCTCGGCCACAGATCCGCGTCCATCTTCTCCAGCACCGGCTTCGCGAGAGGATCCACGAGTTCCACGCGAGACCAATCATCGGAGCTCGCGGGATGCTCCGTGGGCAGAATTAGCCGAGGGTGGATGCGCCCAGCATCTACCATGACCCACTTGCTCCTGAAGCCCTCAATCCTATTCCCTGGCTTCGAGATGGCGTTGGAGCTGCCATACACGACAAAGCTCGCGCACGCGGAGACGGGACCGCGAGAGGTCCAGAGGGAGTAGTGGTGCAGCAAGGCCACTGAGGGCTGCACCCCGACGTGAGCCTCACAATAGTAGGTGAAGATCGCCAGAAGAAGAACGGAGTTGGGGTGAAGGTGCAGAGCTTGCAGTTTGTAGTGGCGGAGGACAGAGAAGAAGAACTCAGAAAAGGGAGGCACCAGACCGGCAGCAATGGCGCTCACGAAGAGCGGATAGAAGGTGCTCCCTTGGCCCTCGGAAAGGGCGGAGCCAGTCTTGAACACCTCTGCCCCGTCGATGCCTTGCGCCGCCGCCATCCGGCGCACCTGGGGAAGACCCTCCTCTAACACATTCGGCGAGTCCAAGGCGGCTGAGTACCAAGCTCCGGCCGGGGTCTGGCGAGGCGCCATGTCTTGCTAGGGCACGCGGTCGAAGTAGATCTGGAGATTTTAGAGGCAGGAAGGAAAGGCGCAAGGAAGGGGATCTATGCAATGACCGGCGGAGAGGAGGGAAGCAAAGCCTAGACAGATGCCGCTCTTTTGTCGATTCGCGCAGTTGCTAAAGCGCCCATGTCTAACCAACCGCCACGCGGTGCCCAAGGCCGCAGGCTGTTACGGCCCGCAGTGCTTCGCACTTGCCCCTTCGCTTCTCTGCTCAGCCAAGTCCAGGCGCGCCTTGGGCCCGGGCTATCAGTCATGCGTTACGGGAACGGGGTCCCAGACTTGCTCGCTGCGGCCCGCCGGCGTGGCTCAAGGGGCGGCCAGCAAGGCCCATCTTCATTAGCACAAGCTCAAGACACTCGCGAGGGGCCAAGCCTGCATGGGCGGACGACAGAAGCTTCCTCAGCGTAGCCTCGCAAGCTGGCTCATGAGGAGGCGGAGAGATCAAGGCGGGTACCTCACGAGGTGCCCATGACGTAAGCCATGACGACCAAGGGCGCCAAGTGAGCGCCAGCCAGCAAGAAGGTCCTCCTTTCCTCTTTGGTGCAAAGGGAGCAAGCGCAGGCAAGAGTATCAAGCAAAGGCATCCGTTTCGGTGCAACAAGACCAAGACCGTCGCAACAGCAGGAAGGAAGTCATTATGGATCCCAAGCCGGCATCACCACCAGAGCCTTTGACAGGCGATGACCAACTTTAGTCAGGATAAGTGTACTAGATGTTCCCCTTCAAAATGGCTAATTGTTGGCGCCCTTCCCGCTCAATATTTGGGAAGAGGCCCAGGGCCTTCGCCTATAAATAGGACTAGCCACCCACAAGGTAGAGGCATCTAGAGAGAGGATCCAGCATCTGGGATCAGCAGAGAAAGAGCGACTGAACTCCCCCCAGTAGTTCATAGCACCAGCCAAGAGCATACCCTCGCGAGGCTGTTCTTCCTTGTATTGTTCATCATCAGCCCAAGAGGCAATCCACCACACCACAAACTAGAGTAGGGTATTACACCACAATGGTGGCCCGAACTAGTATAAACCCTGTGTCTCTTGTGTTGTTATTTTCATAGCTTAGATCCTAGCGAGGCGGCGAGGTGCAGGTAGGTAGAGGGCGAGATCTCCGCGCGCACCCCAGTGTTCGAACCTAGAGGGTCTGTGGGAACCCAAAATCTGACACTCCGCGAGTTCAGCAACGCCCCGCTGAGGGCACGCCTAAGCTGGCGCCCCCGGGGTCCTCAAGAAGAGAACACGAGGGAAATATTCCTCCTGATGGACAGGATAAAGTTACTGGCCAAATCCGGGCTGACGACAGTTGAGGTTATGGCGATATGCATAAGATGGGGAGTGCAACCGCTCCAATATCGAGGGAAGCCCATGTGGCATTTCAACGGGGAAGACGACGCCTACTGCTACGGCCGTAATGGTCCGGACTCCGCTACCGCTCTGGCAAGGATATTGTCCGATCTATACAAAGGGGAAGAGGAGGAATTCCTTCGCATAAAAATGCGGGAAGGATTCTCCATGTACAACCCCCCAGCGTGGGTAAGTTGCCATTCTTTTTCCCCACTTTGCTCTAGCGTTCCTCTGCAAAGATGACTTGCATCAATGCTTCTGGGTAGGAATTAAGGAGGGCCGTAGAAGGAATCTTCAGCCCCTCCCCGCAACCAGAGGACCCTGGAAGGGCCCTAGATCCGGGATTTAAAGTGGATCCCGATATCACTGTGGAGCTTGTCAAACGGGGTATTTTATCAGGCGAGTTGGGATGGCGCCCTAGTGGCCATTACGGCCGACTACTGTAACGCCCCGGATGCAACTTTCCATATTCGTAACTCCAACTCTTGCCTTTTCCGGAGATGCGATATTATTATTTTCTCCGTGGTTGGGTTTTTGTCTTTTGTTTTGCATTTTGTTCTTGTCATGCTTCTCATCTCATAGCATCATTCACATTGCATTGGCATCGTTTTCATAAAACTCGCGCCCGCTCGTAGTTGCCGCATCACCCCTTGTTTTCGTTGACCATTTCGAGACCAAACTTGTTCTTCGTTTTCCCTCTCGCCTAAACCGGAGTATCTTTGTACAGCGCATCAACCCCTCGCAACCTAGTCCGAAAATTCTCCCGACCCGACCGGGCTGTCGTGGACCGATGAGTCCGGACCATCCCCAATCATCCCTCTTTATCTTTGGATTATTTATTGAACTCCCCTAGTCTGTTTTCCCGTTCGTCCGATTTAAATCGGATGTCCCAAAATTCCCTTCATTTCACCATATATAGACCACCCCTAACCTAATCTAGACACACCACCTAATTTCTAGGGATCCTACCCTAGCGCCACCACCTCTCTCTCGACCCTCCACGATCCGCTCTAGCCAACCACCCACAGCTATCTCCTCCTCATGTTCATCCTCGACCCAATCCCCTCGCAGCCAACCCGAGCTAGCCACATCTCGATCGCGGCGCCGCCAGCCATGCTCGGGAGGATCCCGATGCCCTCTATGCCTCGATCCCCAAATCGCCAAGGACCTCGCGCCCGAGGGCCTCACCGACCACCATCGCCTCCGGTTGCCTCACCGGAGCCAGACAGCGCCGGATCCTTCCCCCCGACGCGCCCCTGCCTCCTCGACCTCCTGACCCCCCTCACGGCCAAGCCGCACGGGAGACGAGCACCCCGCAGCGGCGCCTTGGTTGCCCGAAGCTCCGTTGCCGTCGAGAACGAGTCCCTCAGCCCCGCATGGACGCTGTCTCTCTGCACCTCGTCTTCAACCAGCCCGACCACCCGATCCAAGGCCGCTCTGCCCGACTTCGCCTCGACCACTTGCCGGACCACCCCGCCTCCAGCCGGTGATCGCAGACCACCAGACCGGCCTTCTCCCTGTCCTTCTTCCTCCTTCCCGTGCTCCCCCTCCTCTCTCATTTCCTCTCTCTCTCTCTCTCTGTCCAGGAACCCAGGCGACTCCATGGACAGGAGGACTCTGCAGCGGTGCAGCCGACCCCGCTCCACCCGGCGACCTACTCGGATCCAATCGACCTCCGCGCCAAATCCCTCACTCGCCGCCCCTTCGCCTCGCCACGGAGCTCTGCTCCAGCGCCGCTCAGAGCTCAGATCGAGCAGGGATTTGAGCAGCTCGCCCGCTCTCCCCGTTGACCAAGGCTACTGGCTGCCTCCCTCCAGCCAAGGCCCAGCGTCCTGCCTGCCTCCTCCTCTCCACAGTACAGGCCCAAGGCCCAGGGTGAGCAGCCCCCTGGCCTCTCCTCTATGGGGCTAGCCGGATTCAGCCCAGCGTAGTTTTTTTCCCGTCTGCGATTTGTCTAATTACCCAGCGATTTATAGTTTTACAGAAAACCCCCTGTTCATCATGCATATAATAACTTTTTAACAGTGCATCACATGTAAAAACTTAATATATGAAACTTGCTTAAAATTTTGTGTTGTTTAATAATTTGCCACTTTCATCTATGTTAAAAATGTTTAACATACTGTTTGTGTTATTTTGCATAATGCCATGCTAAAATGATTTATTTCATAACTTAATAACCGTAGCTCCATTTTAAATAAACTATATATGTAAATGGGGTAGAAAAATGCCTAGTTTAACATGGTGTACTTGCTTTGCATGTTTAACAACTCTAAAATTGTGTTTAGGACAGAACAGTACCTAATCCATAAATAGGCACATGAGGATTTTCTGGACTTGTTGTTCGTTGTTTCCGGCCTCATTTAAATTTGCCTAGGTAGGTAGTTTTGTTGTGCTTCATCTCTTGCCATGTTTAACAACATTTAATATTGATGGGTACATAACCGAGAGAGAACTAAATAATCGTATGTGGTGTTTCGTCAATATGCAACTTGTTACATATTGAGCTCCACTTAACTTGTAGTGTTGTTTGTGCATATTGCCATGCCATGCATATTTAAACCGGACATGCATCATACTCGCTTGTGCATCATGCCATGTTTATGTGATGGTTGTTTTACTATGTTGTTTGCTTCTTTTCGGTTTGCTTCTCGTTAGCTTCGGTTTCGTTCCGGAGTTGTGAGGATTCGTTCGACTTCGTCCTTTTATCTTCTTCATGGACTCGTTCTTCTTCCTTGCGGGATTTCAGGCAAGATGACCAGACCCTCGAAATCACTTCTATCTTTGCTTGCTAGATGCTCACTCTTTTGCTATGCCTATGCTACGATGCCTACCAGTTGCTATATCATGCCTCCCATGTTGCCATGTCAAGCCTCTAACCATCCTTTCCTAGCAAACCGTTGTTTGGCTATGTTACCGCTTTGCTCAGCCCCTCTTATAGCGTTGTTAGTTGCAGTGAAGATGAAGTTTGTTCCTTGTTGAACATGGAGATGTTGTTCCTTGTTGGAACATGTTTACTTGTTGGGATATCACAATATATCTTATTTAATTAATGCATCTATATACTTGGTAAAGGGTGGAAGGCTTGGCCTTATGCCCGTGTTTTGTTCCACTCTTGCCGCCTCTAGTTTCCGCCATACCGTGTTATGTTCCTTGATTTAGCGCTCTTTACACGGTTGGGTGATTTATGGGACCCCTTGACAGTTCGCTTTGAATAAGACTCCTCCAGAAGGCCCAACATTGGTTTTACCATTTGCCACCTAAGCCTTTTTTTCCTTGGGTTCTGCAGACTCAAGGGTCATCTTTATTTTAACCCCGGCCAGTTCTCCTCCGAGTGCTGGTCCAAACTAGAGCCACTTATGTGCCGCCGAGGCAACTTGGGGTATCGTCGGTTGTCGTCGTAGTGTTCATCCGGTGTGCCTCGAGAACGAGATATGTGCAGCTCCTATCGATTTGTCGGCACATCCGGCGGCTTTGCTGGTCTTGTTGTATTGCTGTCAAAATGTCTTGTAGTCCGGGATTCCGAGATCGATCGGGTCTTCCCGTAGAAGGAATATCCTTCGCTGACCGTGAGAGCTTATAATGGGCTAAGTTGGGACACCCTGCAGGGTATTATCTTTCAAAGCCGTGCCCGCGTTATGAGGCAGATGGGAATTTGTTAATGTCCGTTGTAGAAAACCCGGTTGATCTTAATTAAAATACACCAACGGCGTGTGTAACTGTGATGGTCTCTTCTCGTGGAGTCCGGAAGTGAACACGTGTTGGAGTTATGCTTGACGTAAGTAGTTTCAGGATCACTTCTTGATCATAGTTGTTCGACCATGCTTTGCTTCTCTTCTCGCTCTCTTTTGCGTATGTTAGCCACCATATATGCTAGTCGCTTGCTGCAGCTCCACCTCACTACCCTGTCCTACCTTTAAGCTTAAATAGTCTTGATCTCGCTGGTGTGAGATTGCTGAGTCCCGTGACTCACAGATACTTCCAAAACCAGTTTGCAGTGCCGATGAAACCGTGCAGGTGGCGATCCGAGCTCAAGGAGGAGCTCGATGAAGATCTTGTTCATTGTGTTGTTTCGCTTCAGCTTGATCAAGAGTGGAGCCAGTTGGGACGATCGGGGATCCGTGTAGCATTTGGGGTAGTCTTCTTTTATTTTGGTTCCGTAGTCGGACCTTGATTGTATCTCAGATGATGTAATGCTTTACTCATGTATTGTGTGAAGTGGCGATTGTAAGCCAACTATGTATCTCTTTCCTTATGTATTACATGGGTTGTGTGAAGATTACCTCACTTGCGACATTGCTTTCAATGCGGTTATGCCTCTAAGTCGTGCTTCGACACGTGGGAGATATAGCCGCATCGAGGGCGCTATAAGTTGGTAATCGAGCCATCCCGACTTAGGAGCCCCCTCGCTTGATTGAATCGCTGACTTTGTTGAGTCTAGACAAAAATGTTTTGAGTCTTAGGATTATATATATCGGAGAGTAGGTTTTTTTACTCCTCACCCCTTCGTCGCTCTGTGAGGTATCCCGACGAGAGTTTTGACTCTTTCTCTTCTCAAATTTCACTAAAAAATTTAGGATCACGCTGGTATCTTGGAATTGTTCCGATGGTTTTGTGACGAGAACATTGTTCTTGGTGCCTCGACATTTAGGGGTTGTGGCGTGTCCCGGAGTTGAGCTCCGAGGTATTGTCGCCACAATTTTATCGCTGCGCTCGAATACCGAGTTTTGCCGACATCGAAAATCTCTTTGTGCAGTTGTTGGTGAGATAACCTCGATAACCCAAAGATCTTTGGGCGAGCTCGAGAGTATTGCCATGACTCAGATAACGGATGCTTTTCAAGGTCGAGGTACACGATTTCGAAGGTTTCTTGGTTATGTGTTGAAGGATGGATACAATGGATCTAGGTATTGTTAGTTTGGGTGATATATTTTGTGTCCCTCAGATCCCCAACACCTGATTGCATAACCAGAAAGTTTCGGAGTTTATAGGTGGGTATTCAAGTATCTCAGAGGATATCTTTCCAACACACACATGATAATGATATGGGATCTATCATATGTTTGTTTCCGCTTATTCTACAAGCCAATCCTTTGTTTTTGTTCCGTTTTGTGGTATTCAAGTTGCTTCAATGCCAAGTGTTGATTCCATACTTTTCCTAAACGGTGTTCTCATATTTCTATGTGGATGCTAATCCTTCTTGTTCATCAAGGTCGTCTTTTCATTCCTTTCCAACCGTGTGCTTCTCTCCAATTAAATCCGATCATTGCAACATTCGCAAGATCAATTCTAAGTTTTTTTTTCTCAACGGTGTTTGTTTCATCCGACCCAAGTTGCCTTTGTTTTCCCGCCCTCCCACCCTTTTTCTTCAAGGACTCAGATTTCTTAATCAAGTATCCATTTTATTGAGTGAAGTTTCTTCATTCTTTTCCTTTATTGTTTTATCCGGTGATTTCTCATGAAGACGCTAAGGAAGCTTCAACCTTATCATTGTTCCATTCTAATTTTCTTCTCCGGTGGACTCAAGTCAAGTTTCCGGTGTTGATCATATTCCCTTCCTCGTTTCAAATGTTTTCTCATACCGGTGCACCTCATAATCTTTTAGTTCTTGTTATTCAATTGTTCCGGAGTGCCGAAGATTATCTCAGAAGATTCGTGTTTTCATTCCTAATCCGTGCAAGATTTCTCGTAGTTGTTATCCCTTTTGAGCCATTTAATTCTACCGGTGCAATATCTATTTCAAACAATTGTTCAACGGTGGTTCTTTTGAGTGGGCCCTAACCCACAGTGTCTTTTCCTGTGATCTTACCTAACTCTTCTAATTTTTAGGAGCTATTCCCAAATTCATTGCAAAGTTTGACGTAAGAATGAGTTATCATCACCAAATGTCTTTCTCCAAGATCTTTCAAATTATTTTCATTGTTGATTCAACCTTTCTAATTTTCATTCCGGAGTGCCTCAACAATTCATGGTGGTGTTTCTCGTCGTCATTCTCGAATTTTGAAGACCGAAGAAGAGTTTCTCTTTAATCTTGCTCCATTCTCTTCAAGATTCATGGTTCTAGCTTCGTGCCATCCTCATATTTGTTTTGATTGTGAGAATTCTTTTCACCCATCCGGAGAAATTCAGAAATCTTTTCAGTTTGATTATCCAGAGCCATCGTCTTAGAATTATTCATTCTCAACATCTCACTCTCCAAATCTTACCGTGCATCATTCAAGTATTCTCCAATCAGCTCGCCATCTATTCGCTCACTTGTATCTAAATCCCTCAAATATCTTCATTCGTTTTCCAATTCTTCCCGTGAATTGTGCCTTTGCTACGCTCATTCTCAATTCTTACGGTGGTTCGCTCAAGATTTCACTTCCTTCTTTATCATATCAATTCATTTGTTGTTTCCAAATCCCACCGTGGTTCCATCAATACCTTCTCAAGTTTGCGCTTATATCTCTATCTCGTAATCATTTTCAATGAGAATAAGTAGTATGCCAAATCCATTGCTTGCCATCAATTTAATTGGTGAAGGATCAGCATAATGTAATTCTTATTCTTGTTTCATCGAGTAAGTTCAATTCCTTATTCCGGAGGTTCATCAAAATTCTTGATTTCAGTTGTTCATCTTTTCTTTTCCTAGAGTTCCAAACTCTCATCATCACGAAGATCCATCTAAATCACTGCAAGGCTTCACCTGGTGTTTTCAACTTCTCTTTCTTTTTATCATCCTTTTATTACCGGAGTTCTTCATGGAGGCTCTACATGATGGTTTGTCAAGGATTCTTTTCATTCTTCAATTGTTCTTCAACATTTTCTCGAAGTTATGATCTGCCAAGCTATACTCAAAATTAAACATGGTGCTCAACACATGTTTTGTTTTGAGGCGTTCAAGTATTCTTCATCTTGCATTTCGAAGTGCAATTCTTTCTACCTTATCTCTTGAGATGGTGTTATGTCACTCTTGGCAATTTCTCTTCGTGTTTCATGATTCACATGTTGTCAAGAATGAGGTATTTTAAATCCATCAATCTCTTCATTGGAGTTGTCTTGGGCTATATTTCACCTAAAGCTTTCCCTAAGGATTGTTGCTATTTATGGTGCTTATAAAGGACCCAAGTTCTTCATTTGTCCTCTCGGTGAAATAAGTTTCGCCTCCTTGTTCATACCGATCCAATCTATTGTTTCCATAGTGGCAGTATTTCACCAAGAATTTTGAGAAGTTTTCCATAAGCCCACTACAAGGTTATTCTTTTCGTTGTTGGTTTTCCAACAACTCCGTTCTATCCTTCTTTGTAAGGATGCTTCATTCAAACTCATTTGTGGTAGAAGTTGTCATTTTCTTCTCCATTCCTTTATTCCAATGATCTATCTTCAATTTTTCTTCCGGAGGCATTGTGATGTTGCTCTCTTCCCCCATCACCTCGTTTTGTAAAGATCATGTTCTTTTCTTGCATTATCCATTTAACCGGAGTGTCATGTTTTCATTCGAGTTTTCTCATCTTATCAAGTTTTGCCTGCTTCCTCAACCGGAGAGCTGTCTGAAATCTTTCTTACCCCTTGTACGATTCTTTCAATAGTTCCGGAGGCAGTGTGTTGTTGATTTCATCAAGTATCCTCTCATCTTGTCAAGATCATGTTCAATTCCTTCCATTTTCAGTCGGAGTGCTGCCAAAATTATATCATTCTTATTCATTCTTATCTCGTTTCAACCAGAGTGGTTCCAATTCCTTCTTGTCCATTGTACTCGTCATTCATAGCTTTGCAACCCCCAAGGTTCACATGGTGTTCCTTGTTTCTATTTTCTACTGGAATGCTCTCAATTTAGTTCAACTCTATTGTGTTATTCTTTCAAGTTCTCAACCTCTCAAGGTTCATTGGTTTCACTCGTTTGTCAAAGAAGCAACTTAGTTTTACCTCCTCTCTTCCTCTTCCGTTTTCTCTCCCGCGCCATCCTAGATCTCGGGACGAGATCCTCTCGTAGTGGTGGAGTGTTGTAACGCCCCGGATGCAACTTTCCATATTCGTAACTCCAACTCTTGCCTTTTCCGGAGATGCGATATTATTATTTTCTCCGTGGTTGGGTTTTTGTCTTTTGTTTTGCATTTTGTTCTTGTCATGCTTCTCATCTCATAGCATCATTCACATTGCATTGGCATCATTTTCATAAAACTCGCGCCCGCTTCGTAGTTGCCGTGATCACCCCTTGTTTTCGCTGACCGCTTCGAGACCAAACTTGTTCTTCGCTTTCCCTCTCGCCTAAACCGAGTCTCTTTGTACAGCGATCGACCCCGCAACCTAGTCCGAAAACTTCTCCCGGACCCGACCGGGCTGTCGTGACCGATGAGTCCGGACCATCCCCGATCATCCCTCTTTTATCTTTGGATTATTTATTGAACTCCCCTAGTCTGTTTTCCCGTTCGTCCGATTTAAATCGGATGTCCCAAAATTCCCTTCATTTCACCATATATAGACCACCCCTAACCTAATCTAGACACACCACCTAATTTCTAGGGATCCTACCCTAGCGCCGCCACCTCTCTATCGGGACCCTCCCCGATCCGTTCTAGCCAACCACCCACAGCTATCTCCCTCCTCATGTTCATCCTCGACCCAATCCCCTCGCAACCAACCCGAGCTAGCCACATCTCGATCGCGGCGCCGCCAGCCATGCTCGGGAGGAGCCCGATGCCCTCTACGCCTCGATCCCCAAATCGCCAAGGACCTCGCGCCCGAGGGTCTCACCGACCACCATCGCCTCCCGTTGCCTCACCGGAGCCAGACAGCGCCGGATCCTTCCCCCTGACGTGCCCCTGCCTCCTCGACCTCCTGACCCCCCTCACGCCCAAGCCGCACGGGAGACGAGCACCCCACAGCGGCGCCTTGGTTGCCCGCAGCTCCGTCGCCATCGGGAACGAGTCCCTCAGCCCCGCATGGACGCTGTCTCTCTGCACCTCGTCTTCAACCAGCCCGACCACCCGATCCGCGCCGCTCTGCCGACTCGTCTCCGACCCTGCTTGCCGGACCACCCCCGCCTCCAGCGCCGGTGATCGCCAGACCACCAGGACCGGCCTTCTCCCTGTCCTTCTTCCTCCTTCCCGTGCTCCCCCTCCTCTCTCATTTCCTCTCTCTCTCTGTCCAGAACCCAGCGACTCCATGGACAGGGAGCACTCTGCAGCCAGGTGCAGCCACCCGCCCGCCTGGGACCTACTCGGATCCAATCGACCTCCGCGCCAAGTCCCTCACCTCGCCGCCCCTTCGCCTCGCTCACGGAGCTCTGCTCCAGCGCCGCCCACAGCTCAGATCGAGAAGAGGACGAGCAGCTCGCCTGCTCTCCCTGCTGATCAAGGCTACTGGCTGCCTTCCTCCAGCCGCCAAGGCCCAGGCGTCCCGGCCTGCCTCCTCCTCTCCACAGTACCGGGCCAAGGCCCAGGGTGAGCAGCCCCCTGGCCTCTCCTCTATGGGGCTAGCCGGATTCGGCCCAGCTTAGTTTTTTTTTCCGTCTGCGATTTGTCTAATTATCCAGCGATTTACAGTTTTACAGAAAACCCCCTGTTCATCATGCATATAATAACTTTTAACAAAGGCATCACATGTAAAAACTTAATATATGAAACTTGCTTAAAATTTTGTGTTGTTTAATAATTTGCCACTTTCATCTATGTTAAAAATGTTTAACATGCTGTTTGTGTTATTTTGCATAATGCCATGCTAAAATGATTTATTTCATAACTTAATAACCGTAGCTCCATTTTAAATAAACTATATATGTAAATGGGGTAGAAAAATGCTTAGTTTAACATGGTGTACTTTCTTTGCATGTTTAACAACTCTAAAATTGTGTTTAGGGCAGAACAGTACCTAATCCATAAATAGGCACATGAGGATTTTCTGGACTTGTTGTTCGTTGTTTCCGGCCTCATTTAAACTTGCCTAGGAAGGTAGTTTTGTTGTGCTTCATCTCTTGCCATGTTTAACAACATTTAATATTGATGGGTACATAACCGAGAGAGAACTAAATAATCGTATGTGGTGTTTCGTCAATATGCAACTTGTTGCATATTGAGCTCCACTTAACTTGTAGTGTTGTTTGTGCATATTGCCATGCCATGCATATTTAAACCGGACATGCATCATACTCGCTTGTGCATCATGCCATGTTTATGTGATGGTTGTTTTACTATGTTGTTTGCTTCTTTCCGGTTTGCTTCTCGTTAGCTTCGGTTTCGTTCCGGAGTTGTGAGGATTCGTTCGACTTCGTCCTTTTATCTTCTTCATGGACTCGTTCTTCTTCCTTATGGGATTTCGTGCAAGATGACCATACCCTCAAATCACTTCTATCTTTGCTTGCTAGATGCTCGCTTCTTTTGCTATGCCTATGCTACGATGCCTACCACTTGCTATATCATGCCTCCCATGTTGCCATGTCAAGCCTCTAACCATCCTTTCCTAGCAAACCGTTGTTTGGCTATGTTACCGCTTTGCTCAGCCCTCTTATAGCGTTGTTAGTTGCAGGTGAAGATGAAGTTTGTTCCTTGTTGAACATGGAGCTGTTGTTCCTTGTTGGAACATATTTACTTGTTGGGATATCACAATATATCTTATTTAATTAATGCACCTATATACTTGGTAAAGGGTGGAAGGCTCGGCCTTATGCCTGTGTTTTGTTCCACTCTTGCCGCCCTAGTTTCCGCCATACCGGTGTTATGTTCCTTGATTTTATGCTCCTTACACGGTTGGGTGATTTATGGGACCCCTTGACAGTTCGCTTTGAATAAGACTCTCCAAAGAAGGCCCAACATTGGTTTTACCATTTGCCACCTAAGCCTTTTTTCCCTTGGGTTCTGCAGACTCAAGGGTCATCTTTATTTTAACCCCGGCCGTTATCCTCCGAGTGCTGGTCCAAACTAGAGCCACTTATGTGCCGCCCGAGGCAACTTGGGATATCGTCGGTTGCCGTCGTAGTGTTCATCCGGTGTGCCCCGAGAACGAGATATGTGCAGCTCCTATCGATTTGTCGGCACATCCGGGCGGCTTTGTTGGTCTTGTTTTATTGCTGTCGAAATGTCTTGTAGTCCGGATTCCGAGATCGATCGGGTCTTCCCGGTAGAAGGAATATCCTTCGCTTGACCGTGAGAGCTTATAATGGGCTTGTTGGGACACCGCAGGTATTATCTTTCAAAGCCGTGCCCGCTGTTATGAGGCAGATGGGAATTTGTTAATGTCCGTTGTAGAAAACCCGGTTGATCTTAATTAAAATACACCAATCAAGGTGTAACTGTGATGGTCTCTTCTCGGAGTCCGGAAGTGAACACGGTGTTGGAGTTATGCTTGACGAAGTAGTTTCAGGATCACTTCTTGATCATAGTTGTTCGACCATGCTTTGCTTCTCTTCTCGCTCTCTTTTGCGTATGTTAGCCACCATATATGCTAGTCGCTTGCTGCAGCTCCACCTCACTACCCTGTCCTACCTTTAATCTTAAATAGTCTTGATCTCGCTGGTGTGAGATTGTCGAGTCCCCGTGACTCACAGATACTTCAAAACCAGTTTGCGGTGTCGATGAAACCGCAGTGATTTATCCGAGCTCAAGGAGGAGCTCGATGAAGATCTTGTTCATTGTGTTGTTTCGCTTCAGCTTGATCAAGAGTGGAGCTCAGTTGGGACGATCGGGATCTGTAGCATTTGGGGTAGTCTTTTTTATTTTGGTTCCGTAGTCGAACCTTGATTGTATCTCGTATGATGTAATGCTTTACTCATGTATTGTGTGAAGTGGCGATTGTAAGCCAACTATGTATCTCTTTCCTTATGTATTACATGGGTTGTGTGAAGATTACCTCACTTATGACATTGCTTTCAATGCGGTTATGCCTCTAAGTCGTGCTTCGACACGTGGGAGATATAGCCGCATCGAGGGCGTTACAACTACCCTGGACTGCTCCCCTCTTCATGTGTAAGCCGAACTAGAAAGCCCTTGTCCTTCAAAAAGGACTCCCCTGTGTGTTATAATTTACCCTTGAGGCGCTGCTCTATTTGCGTAAACGACGGCGGAGCAAGGGGCCGAGCCCCTACGGACTCGTCAACCACGGGCGTCCAGATCGGGCAGGCTCAAGAGGACGGCTGTGAGGGTTGACACACCGCTATAGAGGTAAAACAATAACCTGTCCGGTAATTATAGAATTTAAAATATGACAGCGCCCTTCGTGTCTGGCAGGAAGAAGAATAACCGGACTACATCCGGAGACCCTACCAATCACGCCTCCACCAGCCGGATTGCAGAACCGACTTCAGGGGCGGAGGCGGACACGGGGCCAGTGTTGCATTGCTCTCCGACAGAGAGTGCGGACCTGCTCTCAGCCACGAATTCCGAAGTAGAGAACGCCAAGAATCACAAAGCGCCGATCCGGCCGCATTGAACAACATGTTTTCCAAAGAGGCGCTAATGCCTTCAATTTGGCGGACGCAGACGTCCAAGTTGCTCGGGCGGGCTTGCCCAAGCGACAAACCAAAGATACCCAAGACATACGGGTGAGGAATTTTGATAAGTATGTATAGCAGTAGCCCCTGAGACTTGAAACGGTTGAAACAACAGTTTTAAGGATCAATTTATGTACAGGTCCTTGTAGAGAAGAACGAGCAATTGTTTCGGGAGCTGGAGGACTGCAAGGCCGAACTGAGGGCCGCAGTTGCCAAGTTAGAGGAACCCCAAAGGCCCTCCTCTGGTAATTATCACAATTTTGTGAAGATGCACCAGTGAGTAAATATTTCAAGTCTAACAGAAAATTCTGCAGACAATCCCGGGGTGAATCTGGAGGGCGTAGGAGAGGATGCCTCGCATCTCAAAAAGCAGCTAGAGGTTGGCGAGTGCATTCTTACACGAGTTAGGCGGGAGAAGAACGATCTTCAAGATGCCAAAGTCCAGCTGGACGTGGAATTAAAATCCGCGCTCATCTAGCGGACTCCATGAAGGAGAACAAGAGGCTTCGACGCGGCATTTACAGTAAGTGCCTTGACGAATTGTTGTACAGTTCGGCGAGGAAGTATATTGAAAGAATTTTGCTTGCAGGAATGTTAACGGGTCGCCCCGAGGAGGAGATGCCCTCATCTGCAAATGATTTACTACAAGACCTTTCGCGACTGCACGAGCGAGCTCGGCAAGTGATGGAGGGTGTTGCTCAGGCTTTGTGGCCATCAAGCCTACTGCCGAATGGCATGCGAAAACTGGTGGACCTGCTGCAAGGAGCCCGGGCGCTTCCATCTATGGAAGATATCGGCATGCCGGCAAGGAGCAAGAGAAGCCTGGGCAATGGTGAAGACACGCTACACCAAGCTGGACCCGAACCATATGGTCAAGTGGGATCATGGCGGGGCATGGGCAAGAAATTCCGTTAGTCCGGTGTATGACCAGTAGCGTTAGCCGCTAAGTATTCTCAACAGATTGTAAGCTAGATAGCCTGTTGGACGGTATAGAAGAGGATTGTAATCAGTCCAAATAACTGTGTAATTTAATGGGCATGATTAGCCCCTAGACGGATTAAAATCATTTGCCATGGCGGACCTTTTTTTTTTCAAATTTCCCGGACCCTATAGTCCGGTGTGTCTCAATACCCACTCGCTATGCCAAACCGGGTATGCGTGGAAACAAGGTGTAGGGGTCATAAGTGCTTGAATGCATAAGTATCCAACTAGTTATGTTATATTACATGGATAGTAAGAAACATCTTCCAGAGAGAATAGTTCCGTTAGGGGTTCCTTTCCCTGGGTACGCATGCGACGATGCACATGTCCAGACTGCGAACGATGGCGCAGAATACAAAACTTCTGGGGATTCATGTTATAATAAATGAATACATCTTTTGTTCACCGACCGAATACTCTCTTAAGGAAGCTAGCTTTCGCTTCACCCGACCGAGGTACACATCCTATTGAACCGGCAGTAATAATCACAGAGGTGCTCCCTTATGCCCCAGCCAAATTAACGGGAACGAGGGCATAAACACAAGAGCCGTGAAACCCAGCTTGGCAACATCTTAAGTCATATCGATGCATATAATGGTGAAGAAAAGGCACATATGGAAAAAGAATGCATATGCGACGGCAAAAGACATGTGAGTAATCATTTTAAGCTTCCGTGATAGGAAGCCCCCTGTATTGCTTACACACTTAGTGCGGCCGAGCGATCCAAAATCCGTCTCAGTATTGAATACTTTGTGTGAAGATAGAAAAGGCCGAGAAAGGAAAAGGGATGGGGCATAATTAAAAGGGAGGGGTTAGGAGACTAACACTGTGTTTGGCGCTAGGCGAGAATCTCCGTAGTCTTGCCGCTGCTCCATGGGTTCGCTCGAGTCTGCATATCGGATGCATTACGTAAGCGACGCCCTCCGTGAAAACTTTGTCAATGACGAAGGGACCCTCCCACTTGGGTTTGAGTTTGTCCTTCTTCTCCGTAGTCGAGAACGAGATCGCCAATATTGTAAGTTTTGGGCCGCACTCTCGCTTTGGTATCGCCGAGCTCGCTGCGATAGAATGCGGAACGGGCTTTTGCGACATCGCGCTCCTCCTCTAAGGCATCCAAATTATCCTACCAATCTAACTCGGCTTCCTTCTCTTCGTACATGCGCACGCGCGGCTTAATCATGTATTATGTCGCAAGGTAATATCGCTTCGCGCCAGTACACCATAAAAAATGGTGTGTATCCGTGGTGCGATTTGGCGGGTCCGCAGCCCCAGAGTACGGAGTCGAGCTCCTCCACCCAAAGGCGATTCGACTCATGTCAAGGATCGCACTAGCCTCGGGTTTAATGCCGCCATAATGAGACCATTTGCCCGCTTCTACCTGGCCGTTAGTTTGTGGATGGTAGACGAAAGCGTAATCGAGCTTGATGCCCATTTTTGTGCACCAAGTTTTCACTTCGTCGGCTGTAAAATTTGAGCCATTATCAGTGATGATGCTGTGGGGGACACCGTATCGGTGTACGACCCCGGATATGAAGTCTATTACTGGTCCGGATTCAGCCGTTTTGACAGGTTTAGCTTCTATCCATTTGGTGAATTTGTCCACCATGACCAATAAGTATTTCTTCTTATGGCTTCCCCCTTTAAGGGGTCCGACCATATCCAGCCCCCAGACTGCAAAGGGCCAAGTTATGGGGATTGTTTGGAGTGCGGTAGGGGGCATGTGACTCTGATTGGCAAAGAGCTGGCAACCGACGCAATATTGGACAAGGTCTTGTTCGTCCGCTCGGACCGTCGGCCAATAGAAGCCTGTACGGAAGGCCTTGCTGACAAATGCCCGAGCCGCAGCGTGGTGTCCGCCCAGGCCGGCGTGGATTTCAGCCAAGAGCTACCACCCTTCCTCTTCGGAGATGCATCTTTGTTGTACTCCGGTAGCGCTTTTCTTGTAGAGTTCCCCTTCGTAGACCTTGTAAGCTTTAGAACGCCGAACGATGCAGCGCGCCTCAATTTGGTCTTCAGGGAGCTCCTGCCTATTTAGGTACACCAAGAAGGGCTCGGTCCACGGGGCGATTACAGCCATAACTTCGTGGGCCGAGGACGTTATTTCGGGGGTAGAACCTCCGACTATGTCTGATGGTTTGGAATCTGGGGATGTATTCGGATCCGTGCTAGTGTTGCCGGATTCCCCTTCCCATACTACGGATGACTTGAACAGCCATTCCAGGAATATATTAGGTGGGACAGGGTCACGTTTGGCACCGATGCGAGCGAGGACATCTACCGCTTGATTGTTTTCTCGAGCCACATGGTGGAATTAGAGCCCCTCAAACCGAGCTGACATTTTGAGGACGGCATTACGGTAAGCCGCCATTTTTGGGTCCTTGGCATCAAAATCTCCGTTTATCAGTGATATTGCGAGGTTTGAGTCCCCGTGCACCTCTAGGCGTTGAATGCCCATAGAGACTGCCATCCAAAGACCGTGCAACAGAGGCTCGTATTCGGCTGCATTGTTGGAGTCTCAGATATAATATTTGAGGACGATCGGACCGCGTCGCCCGCTGGGAGATGTCGACTACCCTGCTCCCAATCCGCCAGCATTTTAGAGCCGTCAAGTGCATGATCCAGCTTTGAGTGTGCGCCAGTATTCTTAGGGAGTTCGCTTCATTCATTCGTAACGAAGTCAGCCAACACTTGCGATTTGATGGCCCGCCGTGGTTTGTATGTTATGTCGAACGGCAGGAGCTTGATAGCCCACTTGGCAATCCGGCCCGTAGCATCGCGGTTATTTATTATGTCATTAAGTGGTACTTCGGAGGCCACCGTAATCGAACACTCTTGAAAGTAGTGTCGTAGCTTCTGGGATGCCATGAACACCGCGTATGCTATTTTTGATAGTGTGGGTATCGGGATTTGCATGGGGTTAGGTCCGTGGACACGTAGTAGACTGGCCTCTGGAGCGGGTATTTGTATCCGTCGGCCTCTCGTTCAACGATGAGCACTGCGCTTACGACTTGATACGTTGCAGTGTACAACAGCATAGGTTCATTGATATTCGGCAAGTAATACCGGATTACCGCCAATAGGGTCTTTATTTCATCCAGTCCGCCGCGGCTGCATCCGGCCCATACGAAGTGTTCGATTGCAATCAAGAAGGCGATAAAGCGGTAGTGCCTTTTCTCCTAACCTGGAGATAAAGCGGCTGAGTGCAGCCACACATCCCGCTAGTTTTTGGATGTGCTTGAGGTCTGTTAGTATAGCCAACTGTGACAGAGGTCGGATCTTTTCCGGATTCGCTCCAATTCCTCTGTTGGAAACGATGAAGCCGAGAAGCTTCCCCGAGGGGACGCCAAAAACGCATTTTTCTGGATTCAGCTTGATGTCGTATGTCCGGAAATTGTCAAATGTAAGCCTCAAGTCGTCTATCAGGGTTTCGACGCGTCTTGTTTTTATGACCACGTCGTCCATGTATGCCTCCACTGTTTTGCCGATTTGCTATTCCAGGCATGTTTTAATCATGCGTTGGTAGGTTGCACCGGCGTTCTTGAGCCCGAAAGGCATAGTGTTGAAGCAGAAAGGGCCATATGGCGTTATGAAAGTTGTTGCAGCTTGGTCGGACTCTGCCATCTTTATTTGATGGTATCCAGAGTATGCGACGAGGAAACACAGCGAGTCGTGTCCAGCTGTGGCATCGATGATTTGATCGATGCGAGGGGGGAAAGGGATCCTTGGGGAAAGTCTTGAAATCGACGCACAGGCGCCAGGATTTATCCTTCTTTGGCACCATCACCAAATTTGCTATCCAATCCAGATGTTTAATATCTCTGATAAATCCTGCCTCAAGTAGCTTGGCTAACTGTTCCCCCATTGCCTGTCGTTTGGGCTCTCAGAACCGCCTTAGGGTTTGCTTGATTGGTTTATATCCTTTTAGGATATTAAGGTTGTGTTCGGCCAGTCTGCGTGGGATGCCTGGCATGTCCGATGGGTGCCAGGCGAATATGTACCAATTCTCGCGTTGGGAATCTCGAAGTGCGGCGTCAATCGCGGGGCTCAGCTGTGTCCCGATGGTAGCTGTCTTCGTGGGGTCCGTTGGGTGGACCTAGAATTTGACTATCTCGTCTGCAGGTTTGAATGAGGTGGACTTGGGTCGTTTGTCGAGTATTATGTCGTCCCTATCCACGGTGGCCCGTAGTGCTGTTAATTCTTCGGCTGCTAGGGCGTCGAGCCATTCTTCCAATATGGATCTCCGCCCTGGCGTGGGCTTTGGTTTCTTGGGGGTTGGGTCGGACGAGTTATGAGAGTTTGCCCGTTTAGTTCGGGCAAACGTTTTGGCGAGAGTAGTACTATCCCAAAATTCTGTTTGGGTCTTCCAAGAGCTCTCCATCGCACAGTACTTCCGTACTATGGTTGCCAAGTCCGCGAACCGTACTATGTCGCGACGGCTTATAGCATTGAGAAGTCCTTCGCCCGTGCAGTTTTTGCAGAAAAGTGAGACCATATCTTCTTCACGGCAGTCCCTGACCTTGTTAAGCGCAAGGAGGAATCTGGCCCAGTGGCGATGTACGGTTTCCTGGGGCTCTTGCCTGATGCGGGAGAGACAGTTTAGGTTCAGTTTAGGGTCCGGATTTTGATCCGATCTATCGTCCAAGGGCGCGGGCGGTCCCGAGCTAAACAGCTCAGGATCCGGGGTGCCCAATTCCTTCGGCCTGATGCCCGACTCTAAGTCCGGGACCTGGGTCAGGTTTTCCTTTGAGCAGTTCTTTGGCTCAAGGAGTTCGGTGATCCAAACACAACTTGTCCTCAAAGTTGAGGGGCAATCCGCGTGTGGTTCCTCCACTATCGCTATCTCATGGGTGGTCGGCGGGGACTTGATGTCCCTTTGGTCGAGTTTAAGCCCAATCCGGTCGTAGTCTGTAGCGACTCCCAGAGCGGCGATGTGATCCAAGAGTTCGTTAAGGGAGGAGAGCTCCATAGGATCCATCTGTTCGGCAAGTTTCGAACTGACGCGAAGGTTATGATTGATGACCCGAGAAGTCATTGTCGGCGCCACCGCCGATGGGGCGGCCATGATAAAGCCGCCGAGCCGGAGCGTCTGGCCTACCGCCAGAGCCCCCTCCAAAGTAATGTCGTCCTTGACAATAAGACGAGCCATCGAGCCTGATGGCGACGACACATAGGAACTCTCAGTGAAATCGCCAATGTCGGTGTCAAAACCAGCGGATCTAGGGTAGGGGTCCCGATCTGTGCGTCAAGGCTGATGGTAACAAGAAGTAAGGGACACAGGTGTTCACCCAGGTTCGGGCCCTCGATGGAGGTAAAACGCTACTTCCAGCTTAATTAATATTGATGATATGGGTAGTACAAGAGTATATCTACCACGAGATCGTAGAGGCTAAACCATAAGAGCTAGCCTATGATGGTATGAATGTAATTGTGATCGGCCTTCTAAGGACCAACCTCTCCGGTTTATATAGGCACCGGAGAGGGCTAGGGTTTACATGGAGTCGGTTACAAGGAAGGAAATATAATATCTGGATCGCCAAGCTTGCCTTCCACGCTAAGGAAAGTCCCATCCAGACACGGGCCGAAGTCTTGAGTCTTGTATCTTCACGCTTCAATAGTCTAGACGTTGTACACAGTCCGGCTGTCCGGATACCCCCTAATCTAGGACTCCCTCAGCACCCCATCTGGCGCCGTGCCCCCCTCAACCTCACCATCGATAGCTCCCTCTGCGACGGGGATTGGAAATGCATGGCCGCAGTCTCCAAGATCCTTTCATCGCACCCTGGGCCAGCCAGACGCCTTGACATCCACATGTTCAGTACCAACTGCAAGGTCCAAGCCAAGTTCGACGAGTGGTTCTTATCCCCCGCCCTAGATCAGCTCGAGGAGCTCAGCTTTGAAGCTGGACGATGTCTCTCTCTGCCGCCGTCTGTGCTCCGCCTAACGCCAACCTGCGTCGCGCCATGCCAGCTTCAGCTCCTGCTATCTTCCCCAGATTAATGTGGTGCCCGCCTTTCTTCTTCCTCAACTCAAGCAGCTCGACCTCTTCGACGTTGGCATCTCGAAGTAGGCTATGGAGCACATGCTCCACAGCTATAATGCGCTCGAGTACCTTCGTCTTGAGCAGATCCACGGGTTCATTAGCATGCACATCGCCTCGACGAATCTCTGATGGATTTTTGTGTCTTGCTGGCCCTGCAACAAGACATTGTCGGCGTTCTGGGAACGGGGGTCCCCAGACTTGCCTGCCTGCGGCCTGCGGCGTGGCTCAAAGGAGGCCCTGGACAGCCCATCTTCATCAACGCAAGCTCAAGACCCTCGCGAGGGGCCAAGCCTCGCGGGGCGGACGACCAAGAGCTTCCTCAGGCGCAGCCTCGTCAGGCTGGCTCGCGAGGAGGCGGAGAGTTCAAGGCAGGGTACCTCGCGAGGTGCCCATGACATAAGAATGATTTACCAAGGGCGCGGTCGAGCGCCACTGAAGGCCCTCCTTTCCTCTTTGGTGCAAAGGAGCAAGCGCAGCAAGAGCATAAAGCAAAGGCATCCGCTTGAAGGCAACAAGACCAAGACCGTCCCCAACGGCTGGAATGCGATCATCGTGGAGCCCAAGCGGCCATCACGAGAGCCTTTAGCAGCGAGGACCAACTTTAGTCAGGATAAGTGTACCCGCTGTTCCCCTTCAAAATGGCCAATTGTTGGCGCCCTTCCCGCTCAATATTTTGGAAGAGGCCCAAGGCCTTCGTCTATATAAGTAGAGCTAGCCACCATAGTAGGGCCTCTCCTCCGGCCCGGCATTAGGAATCCAAGGAGAGAGAGAGAGACCCGATCCTCAAGCTAGAGCGACGGGATACCACTTAGCAGTTCATCACACCCACCAAGAACAGACCCTCGCGAGGCTGTTCTTCCCTGTATTGTTCCCCAATAGCCCAAGAGGCAATCCACACACCACAGACTGGAGTAGGGTATTACACCACGATGGTGGCCTGAACCAGTATAAATCTCGTGTCTCTTGTGTTGTTCTTGCGAGTAGTTTAGGTCCCTGCGATTCGGGCGAGGTACGAAGGTGGAGGTTGGATCTCCGCGCTGCACCTAGAGTTCGAACTTAAGGGTCTGCTGAACCCGAACCGACATTTGTGCGCCCGTAGGTGCGCGGAATCTGCTTTCGTCGCCTCGTTCTTCCCCGACCACCGCAATTCATGTTCGACGCTGCCGGGCTCGCTGAAAGCGCCGAGCCGCCGCTTCCCACGCCGCCTAGACGGCTCCTTAGCGGGCGCCCTCGTTGTTCCCGTCACTGCTGTCAACGCCGCCACCGCCCGGCGGGGAACGAGCAACAAGCGCCGTCCCAGACCCGCCCATGAGGCGGACGGCCGCACCGCCACGCCGCTCGCCCCGCTGGTTCGTTGCCTCGCCAAGCGCCCAAGCGCAGCCATGGAGGCCCGAGCTGCACTCATCGCGCTAACGAGCTCCTGCGCTACCGCTTCTGCCGACGACGCTTCACGAAGAATGGCTCGACCGCTGCGCCGAGCTCTGTCCGCGCTGCGGGGAGGAGACCCCGAAGTCGTCTGTCTTGCTCAAGCACCGCACTCCGCCTGGCGATGAAGCTCCCTGCCTCGCCGCCTCCTCCTCAAGACGGCGCTCGGCACCAAGCGCGCGGTCCTCGGCGGAACCTGCTCCGCCAGCGCCAGCTGCAAGAGCAGAGCTGCCAAGAAATTCCTCGCCGCAAGAAGCTGCCCGAAGCCCTCCACTGCAAGATGTCAAGACCCTGCGCTGCCCCTAGCCACGGGCGCAGGAGGCTCTGAAGACCAAGCTCTCTGCCGTCCGAGGCCCCCAGCGGCGGCGGGCTGCCGCGCCTTACCACCGAAGCGCAGCGTCATGTGGCTGCCAAGTTCAAGCTGACCTGCCTCCACGCTTCGACGGCACGGCTGACCCTACGGAGTTCCTCTAGCTCTCACGAGCTGGGCATTGAGGCTGCCAACGGGATGAAAAGGTCATGGCGAACTGGTTTCCCATGGGCGCTCAAGGACAAAGCCCGCACTGCTCCCTGATCGCCCCGTGCACGATCTCTTCTGGGCCGAGATGTGCACCCCTTCATCGCCAACTTCCAAGGTACTCGCGACCGCCACCGCCGTGAGCGACATGCGCGGATCAAGCAAGAGCTGTGGGAAACCCTGCAAAGTACATCCAAGCTTCAACAACGCTACTCAAGATCCCTGTGGTAACGGAGGAGGCCATCATCTTCGCTTTCTCCTATGGCGTCGCGCGATGTCAAGATGAAGGAGGAGCTGGCGATGCATGAATACCTGTGCACCTCCCTGGAGCTGTTCAACTTGGCGACCAAGTGCGCCAGGGATGAGGAGGGGCGCCTCTCCCTCCTGGAGCTGCCTGCCGCGGATCCCGAAGAGAAGAAGCCCAAGGCCAAGGACGTGAAGCGCAAGGGGGCTGCCATGTTCGCAGCCAACCGCACACCAAGCGAGGCGAGATCAGCCCGAGTCCTCTAAGGGCAGCCATGCATGCGGTACCATGACCTCCACACCCACAACACCAATGAATGTCAAGAGCTCCGGTCAAGGCTGAAGGAAGGGTCGGCAGACGCCCGAGCGCAGCGAACGGGCTACGGCCGAGGAGGAGGAAGGAAAGCAGACTGGGAAGATCGCGCCCGCGCCAAGGGGTGGCGTGACCAACCTCGCGAGGATTGGCTTGGCAGGACCCACCTCGCGAGGGGGCCGAGGATCAGCCTCGTGAGGATCGTCCCGCAGGAACGTATGCCTCCCCCCCCGCCGCCACCAAGGAGAGTCGAGACCGTCATCAGATTTAGGGGGTGGGGCTTCAGAAGCGCTGCGATCGCCGCAACCTGGGCGGAGCTCAAGCTCCAGCTGTCACCGCATCTTCAAGCAGTTAGCCTGTGAAGTGAATGCAGTCCCCACCCAAGCTCGAGTCCACGCGCTCTCGTGGTCGGGCGTGCGCCATCACGCTCAGCTTCGGCGGATCAGCTCAAGTCGCAGCCACACCGGAGTTCTTCCGATGCTTTTCTCCCCAATCATCAAGAATGTGCTAGTCACCAAGACCCTCATCGACGGGCGGAGCGGGGCTCAACGTCCCGTCTGTGGAGACATTCAACAATCTTCAAGTGCCTTATGATCGGCTCCAGCCAACCAAGCCTTTCTCCGGAGTCACCGACGGCTCCATAGTCCCGATCAGGCAGTCCGCCTTCCCGCCACCTTCGGGCCCGCGACAACTACCACACCGAGCTCATCGACTTCGACGTCGCCCACATTCTCCTGCTGCAGACAACGCCATCCTCGGGTACCCAGCGTTGGCCAAGTTCATGGTCAGAACTCCACCATGGCTACAACATCCTCAAGATGCCAGAAGCAGGGGTCATCACGGTGCCCCGTGAAGAGAGAGATGCAGATGTGCTCCCGGGCGAGCTTTTCGAGATGCATCATTTGGAAGACCTGACCACAAGGCGCAGGATGCCTCCCGAGGCAGCACCCAAGAAGAAGAAGACATTGACCGCCCGGCTCTTCAAGAGACAGGCCCTCAGTGAGCCCGACCGGCCGGGGGAGCCTCCTTCCATCGCATAGGAAGCGCGCGGCCGCCTTCCTCGGCGGGCTCGGGGCTCTCCTCGAGGGCCGTCGACCTGCCAAGGTCTCGAGGGAGGCGCTTGGGCACCACATGGAGGCGTGTTTGAAGCACGCTTCCCAAGCGAAGCAAGACCAGGAGGATGTAACCTCAAGAGTTCATCGGCAAGGCCATTCAGAGCTACAGAGTCAAGGGTCATGAGGGGCAGCCGCCACCTACCAGCTGTGGCCCCCCATCCAAAGCGAGGATGGTGGGCTGCGCCTGCATCGACATACCAGGCTCACCGAGCAGCCTCAAGAGCGCCTCTGGCCCTCGCGAGTGGGACATTGCGAGGGTCCGCCCCACAGCTACGTACACATGCCGTATGGCCTGCCAAACGTGGATGCTGTGTACCAGCGTCTCATGAGGACCATCCTGGAGGCTCAAGAGGTCAGGCACGCCGCAGCCCTGGCGGAGATGGAGATGGCCCATGAGGAGCCGCCAGCACCTCCGGAGCCTCCCGAGGACCCTGGGCCTGGGGGCTCGTGAGGATCGGCTCCCGCAGCCCACCGAGTCTGCTACATCAACAACCCTTCATCCCCAACTTCACCAGGTGACATCTTTAAGTTTTATTTCCGGCTGGGAGCGCCTTCAGGGCCACATTATTCCCAGGCCGCGTGGGTCCGTCCCTGCGGCATGTATCCCTTTTATTTCATGTCTTTAGCTTATCCTGTTGGGGGCGCCCCTCGGGCTGCATCATCCCCAAGCCGCTCGGGCAGGTCCCAGCGGCATGTATCCTTCATGCGTTTTCCTTAGGATTATGCTCTCGTTCCACCATGCTTGTTTTTGGTGCCTTCTCACGGTGGCGAAATCTTGCACGTTAAAGGGGGTGCACGAGCATCGTGACTCGGGCTCCTACCGTCTCTCCGGCCCTCACCCTCTGGTCTTGTCCATGGCATCGCGACTGGCTTGCCAACACGGCCGAGACCAGCCCGAGAGCCGGACCCGAGGATGTAGAGTTTCATCATCCAATCCAGCTTGCAGCGTTAAGGGGGTTCTGAGCATCACGA
Source organism: Aegilops longissima (assembly GCA_021605205.1). Classification (NCBI taxonomy): domain Eukaryota; kingdom Viridiplantae; phylum Streptophyta; class Magnoliopsida; order Poales; family Poaceae; genus Aegilops; species Aegilops longissima. The sequence goes on along the minus strand of CM038682.1, from coordinate 461,146,949 downwards.
CTCAGTGGCTCCTACCAGCTCTCCGGCCCTCACCCTCTGGTCTTGTCCATGGCATCGCTACGGCTTGCCAACGCGGCCGAGACCAGCCCGAGAGCCGGACCGGAGGACGAGAGTTGCTGCGTCGACCCACCTTATGCAGCGTTAAAGGGGGTGCTCGAGCATCGCGACTGTGGCTCCTACCGCCTCCGCCCTCACCCTCTAGTCTTTTCCATGGCATCGCGACCTGGCTTGCCAGTGACGGCTGAGACCAGCCCGAGAGCCGGGACCCGAGGACGTAGAGTTGCGCGTCATCTAACCTAGCTTGCGCGTTAAAGGGGGGGTGCCTGAGCATCGCGACTCGTGGCTCCTACGGCTCTCCGCCCTCACCCTCTGGTCTTGTCCATGGCATCGCGACACGGCTTGCCGCCGACGGCCGAGACCAGCCCGAGAGCCGGGACCAAGACGTGAAACACCGCATCCGCCAAATTTGTAGGAACACACTCGAAGATAAGGCCCAGAGCCAGGCGCAACCCGCCTTTGAGGTAGGGCCTCGTGAGTCCAGCTGGCTCACGGGTGCCCAGATACACCTCGTCCAGCCCTACCGTGCCAGCCACGTGTCGTCGGTGGGGCTGTAGCACGCCGAGGCTCCTCCCGGGTGAGCCCCTCTCACGCTCCACTAGAAGCACCATGCTCCGCCTGGCCGGGCGACACTGCTGAGAGGCGGCTATGCCCAGACGCATGCGGAAGCGCTATGCTCAGCTGGTGATAAACAACCGAGGTGGCCTCGGGTCGCATCAACCTCGAGGAGCCTAGAGCTCGATGTCCGCCTCGCCGCAATGCCTCCCCTCGAGCGCCGCCCGAGGGGCTGGGACGGGTTGCGCTGAGTCACGCCTGACGCAGCCACCCAGCCAGCCCTCGGCCTGGTTCGTCAGACGCCACTCCCCGAGCGGAGCCAAGGTACGATGTCATTTGAGCGTCAAGGGGACTCTGAGCATCGCGACTCAGGAGCCTAACTGGTCACGTAGCCCCTCACCCCTTAGTTCCGAAAGGCTAACGGCGGTTGAGGTATGCGCGGGGCCGGGCTCTGCAGATGTAGAACGGTGGATCCGCCCGCGCCTCACCTCCCTACTTGTTGTTCGTGCGCCAAGGGGGACTCCTGAGCATCACGACTCAGGGGCCTAACTTGTCACGTAGCCCCTCACTCCTTGGTCCCGTCCTGGTTTCCGGTCGGGCTGACGCGGCCGAGGATGCACGGGCAGGCTCTGCCGGCGTAGAACATAAGCAAGTAGTAAGCACAAATTTCAAGGAATTCAAAAGCAAATATTACAGTCCACACTGTTATCGCAGTACCAAACGCAAATTTAAACGCCTCCCCGAGGCATGATACATGTGCAGGAATTAAAAGCAAGACAGAGCCGCAGCTGAGTCACTTGTCGGCGTGGAGCAGCGGAGTGGGCTCGCCTCGTGAAGCAGCAGGGCGGCAGCGCCTGCTTCGCTTGGTGTCAAGGTCCAAACTTCCCAATAGAGCCTCCGCGCGACCCTCACAGCCTCGGCAGCGGCAGTTGCGTGCTCGCCGCTTGCCGGCTCCAGCAGGCTGTCCATGTCGATGCTGGGATCGCGAAGATAGATGTGGGTGAGGATCCGCGTCAGTGCCGCAGAAGACAAGAAACGCGCCTCGGCCTCAGCCCTGGGGCCAAGACCAAGGGAGACATCTTCAAGAGCGCGAATCAGGAAGGGAAGCAGCTTTGCGGGGCCGTCCTCTGCGCCGGCCAGTGGGCTCTCCAGGCTGCTATCACAAAGCTCCCTCAGCAAGGCGCGAGCCTTCACCTCCATATCCATGAAGGCCACGCGATCTTCGGCAAGAACCCGCGCCTTGGCGTCCAGCTCGACCTTCCTCGCCTCTAGCTCCTGCTCCAGCGCGCCTAGGCGGTCGCGGCGCTTCTTCAGCTTGGCCTCCCGGTCCTTGATGGCCGCCTCACGAGCCTTCATGCCTTCCTCCTGCTCCTGGCGGAGGCGGGCCTCCTCGGCGAGCTGGTTCTGCAGGCCCTTCAGCTCGCCCTCCAGCGTCTCACAGCGGCCTTGGATGCTGGCTGCCTCCCCCAGGGCAGCATCGCGGGCTACCTTCGCCTCGTGAACAGCCTGCTTCTCCTCGTCACAAGCCATCGTAGCCTGGACCAGCGCCGCCCGAATCGAAGCGTCGGCGCGAATCCAGCCAGAGGCCAGCTCCAAGCGCCCGGCCACCAAGCGAGGTTCGGCGCCCAGAAGATCCTGCCGCAGCCGGTCCAGTTCAGCAGCAGCGCAATCCAGGACCGCGGGAGGAGTCGGAGAGACATCAGTTGGCGGAGTAGGAGGAGTTGGCGGCGGCGTAGCCGCAGCGCCTTGAGGCGGAGCCACGGCAATGGTGGAGGCAGCGCCCAGCAAGGCCATCTCGGAGGTCGCCTGGACCAAGGGGGCTGAGCTCGCCCCAGCGGGCTCAGCCAGGCCTCGCGAGGACGCCCGGGCAGGAGAGGCCTGGGCGTCGGGGCCATCTTCCTTTTCGGGCAAAGGCACCGCCACGGATCGGAGCCATGGCAGCCAGACGAGACGAGGAAGAGGAGAAGCGTATGATAGACCGGAGGGCGACGCCGTTCCGATGAGTAGCCGGGCGTGAGGCCAACCGTCGGCCTCCACGATCACCGTCATCATGCCCAGCTCGCATGCAAGGACTGGCGAATCCGGGCGGTTACCGAGGCGTCGTGGGGATGCAAAGGCGCCCACGCCCAATCAACCGCCACGCTGGCGCCCAAGGCCGCAGGCTGTTAGGGGCCCACGACGCCAGACTTGCCCTTTCGCCTCTCTCGCACGCCAAGTCCGGGTGCGTCGTGGCCCTGGGCTACTTGCCGGCGTTACAGGGAACGGGATCCCTGACTTGCTCTGCCCGCGCCTGCGGCGTGGCTCAAAGGAGGCCCCGGACAGCCCATCTTCATCAACGCAAGCTCAAGACCCTCGCGAGGGGCAAGCCCCAGCGGGCGGACGACCAAGAGCTTCTCAGCGCAGCCTCGTCGACCAGCTCATGAGGAGGCGGAGAGTTCAAGGCAGGTACTCGCGAGGTGCCCATGACGTAGCCATGACGACCAAGGGCGCCACGGGCGCCAGCCAGCAGCAGCGTCCTCCTTCCTCTTTGGTGCAAAGGGAGCAAGCGAGGCAAGAGCATCAAGCAAAGGCATCCGCTTGATGCAACAAGACCAAGACCGCCCCAACGGCTGGAATGCAGGTCATCGTGGAGCCCAAGCAAAGGCCATCACGAGAGCCTTTGGCAAAAGCGAGGACCAACTTTAGTCGGGATAAGTGTACCCATTGTTCCCCTTCAAAATGGCCAATTGTTGGCGCCCTTCCCGCTCAATATTTGGGAAGAGGCCCAGGGCCTTCGTCTATATAAGTAGAGCTAGCCACCATAGTAGGGCCTCTCCTCCAGCCCGGCATTAGGAATCCAAGGAGAGAGAGAGAGAGAGACCCGATCCTCAAGCTAGAGCGACGGGATACCACTTAGCAGTTCGTCACACCCACCAAGAACAGACCCTCGCGAGGCTGTTCTTCCCTGTATTGTTCCTCAATAGCCCAAGAGGCAATCCACACACCACACACTGGAGTAGGGTATTACACCACGATGGTGGCCTGAACCAGTATAAATCTCGTGTCTCTTGTGTTGTTCTTGCGAGTAGTTTAGGTCCCTGCGATTCGGCGAGGTACGAGACGGTGGAGGGTTGGATCTCCGCACGCACCCCAGAGTTCGAACCTTAAGGGTCTGCCGGAACCCGAAATCCGACAGACATCAATTGGGAAGAGATCACTCTAGCTGCTCCACATTATGGTCATTGAGAATGCGCCTTTCCTTGAGAGATTGCTTGTATCTGATCTAGAAGGTCCAACAAAAATCAGGATCATTGACGAGCCGAAATTGACAGCGTTGGTGTACTCGTCTGCCAAATTCTCCGAACTCTTTATTGGATCCGTAATCGTTCAGGTACAACACTCATCTTCTTCTCCGTCTTCTTGAAATTCACATTTTTAAATTTCTTCTTGATGTATTTACTGACCGTCTTCCAGAAAATGATTCCCACAAGCTTGACCCAGGTCTATGCATAAAGTGAAGATCTTGGCAATAAAATCTATCAGCCCCAATCTGGATCAAGTTGTTGGATTCCTTACATGCTTTCTGTGCACGGAGAAGCTACTCATCGAGGTGAAACTTCTTTCCTATTAGTAAACGGTAATCACAACGTAGCTCAATTTTTTCGTAATTTTCCCAAATTATGATGACAAGTGTAGTGTTCAAAATTGCATCTATGCACTGCACTGAAAGAAATGTTTTTAGTATTTTTCTCACATGATCACCTGCATCGTTTTGTTGTTGTACTACTATAGTAGCCTAGGCTAGTCATAGTGGAAAGTAACCTAGACTAGTAACTCTATGGTTACCCTAAGAACAAGTAATACCTCCGTCCTAGTTTACTCTTCCTATTTTGTAGTATCAAAATTTGACCATAGATTTAACTGACAAAATGTTGATGCATGTCACTAAAAATTATATCGTTGGATTCGTATTTGAACATAATTTCAAATGGTATAATTTTTGGTGACATGCATTGGAATTTTCTTAGGTAAATATATGGTCAAAATTTTACACTAAATAATAGGTAGTACAAAAGTGGGCTATAACGGCCCTCCACTATGTAGGCCAAAACACATGCCAAATTCACTTGTGATGCATTTAGCATCGATGCCCCTCCATTGCTCACCTGGTGCCCCAATCTGGATCCCCTACTTTGCTCCGATGCCAAATTAACTCACGCAATGAAAAAAAACTTGCATGGGAGAGAGAGAGAGGACTGAGGAAATAAAAAAACACTTGTTTGGGAGAGTGAGAGGCTGGTGTAGTTGGTTTGATTGATTTGTTTATACATGTAGGTCTATGTGCACAGCGGTGCCAACTCTCTTACATCACGAGAGCGGTGCCAAAATCTTTTGATTTGACATCGATGCGTATTATGTGGCATACTTTTGAGAAATATGGCATCGGCCACATAGTGGAAGGCAACAAATGCCCAAGCTCTTCACGTGCTCCTATGTAAATGAGAGGAAAGCGAAAGAGAGAGAGAGGTAGTGAAAAAATATCACTAGCCAGCCAACCCTATCGTATGAGCGAATGATATTGGTACCTCTTGATGACACGGCAATCTTATACAGCCAGCTGCTCTAATATGTTCTCTTCTTTTACAGATAAAAAAAGACCCGAAAGTGAAAAATGTGATGCACTATAAAAATCTCATCGAATGCCTTGATCTCCATCTTACAGAAATTGATTTGATTGACTACCGAGGCAGCACATCTGAGATTAAATTGGCCAGGTTCTTTGTTCTGGAGGCAAGTGTGCTCAAGGTAATGAGGTTTGGCGTTCTCTGGCGCAACAATGAATGGCGTGCTGATCACCGCAAGCGTCTAAGACTAAATGACAAGGTCTTCGTAGAAGCTGAATTTGTTTTTGAAACATCAAGTGGCCAGAGACTCAAAAATTTATTTGCCCATTAGTGACTTGTCAGGGCGGTGGATTTTAGTTTGTACTATAATGCTGCATCCACCTAAAGTAACGAAAGTTCTTACGTAAACTTCCTAGTAATTCCCTCTTCGTAGGTGCAGCATTACTCCTAACATTTGTAATATCAGTTTGAAACTTGTAATATTGCCGTGTCCTATTCCTGCGTTTTCAAAATCCCGCGAATCAAAGAGGTCCTGAGTTGGTGATGATGTTGTGCCTGCCATCTTTCACTAATAGCCGTCAGATCTAGATCTGACGCATACACACCAAACTTCTCCAGTTTTGCAAAAAGATGCCCGCACTTGTTCCCTATTTACAAACAACTCCTTGTCTCTCACAATCAGCCTTATCTCCTCCCCGCCACATCTAGAAGGCCATGGAAAAATCTGGCACGATGGCCGCTGCCGGCGCCGTCCACCCCCAATCTTGGTGTTCTGTGCAATGCACGGGCATCTACGCATGGGAAATTATGTCGAACACGGCTAGTGGTAACCAGGCTAGCTCTACAGCCATGATGATAGTGACTGTAGACGGTGAGGCTGACTATGGTATGCCGAACACGGCGCCTATACTCAGGTGTCATCTCTGGCGCGGGGTCTTGTCACTTCATTGTGAGGAGCAGCACGTAATAATTTGACCAATGGGTAGTACAGTGCTACTAGTACATTGGTAGTACTACTACTAGTACTAGCACCACCGTCTGGATTTAGTAGTACTACCACGTCCATATGGATTCAGTATTTGACTAGCAATATCTAGTAATGCATGTCAAAAAAAATGTACTACTCCCTCTGTAAATAAATACATGGTGTATTGTTTTATTCCTATCAGCGAGAGAACTTAATGTATTTTTGATAATTAATAGGATTACATGCAATGAACTAACCACACCATGTCATGTTTGGTAGTCTCAAATCATTGAAAGCATACACGGCCCACATCTCTCATTGGTTGATATGTCACGAAATAAGAAATGAGCAGGTAGTTAATGTACCGTGCCTAAGTGTTTTGGGATTACACAACATTTTTGGTTACATGCATTAACATTTTATTAGTTAAATCAAAGGTAAAAACAAGGCGCAAAATGCAAAGGGGACCAATAACCAGTAAACATCAAAGTTCTCTCGTTTGGCCCCAACTAGAGGTCCGGTGAGATGACTATACTGCATCGGCACGGAGGGGGACGCAGCTTCATTAACTTACTGCACCTGCCTTTGGTTGTATGACACGTGGGCCCAACAGGTGGCTGGCCCACCTGTCATACAGCCAAAGGCAGATGCAGTAGAGGGCCGAGGAGTAGATGGCCAACACGCACGTGAATACAACGCAGTCTGCACTTCTCATATAAAGGCTCCCCACTAGTCCAATCTACGAAATCCTACGCACCTACGCACCCTAACCAAGGCCAAGAGTGATCACTCCAATCGCAAGATCAGTTGACTAGAAGCTAGACGCATGGAGGCGATGAGCGCGAGCATCAGCCGGCTGTGCCAGAAGGTCCATGACGCCGGCCTGTGGCCCGGCACCGAGGAACGTCTCCAGGTCGTGCTTGAGGCCGCCAGGGTGAGAGGCTGCTTGGACGACAGCTTCGTCTCCTTGTTCCACAAGGTCCTCGTCGTCTTCCTCGACAAGTTCACCGTCGTCAAGAAGCTCGCGAACAACTTTGACGTACGCCTCCAGCCCACGCGCCCAGGCTCTGCGATGCCCGCCACCATCAACGGCTTCTATGTTGACAACCTCTTCGACACACTGGTGGCCCTACGACTGCCCGCCGTCGCGCCGGAGAATGTCCACCTCGAGGTCGCACTCGCCACGCAGCGCTCGGTGCAGCAAGACCCCCGTCGACATAATCACCCACGTCGACGCGCAAATCGTCCACAAGGACTACTACGTGCCAGAGGAGGACGATAGGTCGCTAGCCTTCTTGACCCGCAGGGCAACCTTGGACGGCATTGTTCAGAAGCACGTTGAGCTCGCCGCCAACGCCGCTGCTCCTCACACTTCGGTTGATGACCCGGCGTACTAGGGCGTGAGGATGTCGTTGATGGATCCATATGTATCTTTATTTTTTTTTGTCAAATCCATGAAGTAGTATATGGTACTACTAGTAATTATCTTACCTTTTGCATCAAATTCATAATTTTTGTACGTACTCCATGCATGAACCGCGCCAGAACCTAAATTCTCATTACTCTAGGGAAAATCATTATTTCTATCTATCGGTCGTGCCATGGAGCAGAACCAAATTTTACAAGTTACAAGTTCGAAAGGAAAAGCTTGATGTGTTCGTGTCGCACCCCGACACGGTTGGTCCGGCACGCTTCTCAAGGGGGAATGCGTGCTGTGTTGCATTTTCACTTACAAGTGGGAGCGCAATTGAGCAAACTGACTATCGGCAAAACCCACCCCGCCCAGCGCGCGATGGCTGAGAAAACAAGAGGGAGAAGAGATGGTTGTAGCATGGCCTCCAAGAAAATTGGTGCCGGATGGGACTCGTGTGGGTGTCGTGTGTCCTACTGCTAGACGTGAATGCTACTTATGGCCCATGCCTCCTGTCGGCGTCCTGGGAATGGGGGTCCCCAGACTAACCTGCCTGCAGCCCACGGTGTGGCTCCACCAGCGGCCCTGTACGGCCCATCTTCACCAGCAAACACTCGAGACCGTCACGAGGGGCCAAGCCTCGCCAGGCGGACGACGCAAGACCTCCTCGGGCGCGGCCTCACTAGGCTAGCTCGCGAGGGGAGGAGAGATCAAGGCAAGGGGCACCTCGCGAGGTCCCTGTGACGCAAGTCATGATGACCAAGGTCAGGCGGGCGCCAGGCGGGCCCAGCGCGCACATTGTACTCGATTCCTCTTTGGTCCTAAAGAGGTAAGCGTAGGCGAGGAGTCCCGAGGCATTAGGCAAAGGTTTCCACATAGGTGCAACGAGACCAAGGCAAGCGGGACGGCAGGATGGAGGTCATCGTGGAGCCCAGGACGGCGTCACCACCAGAGACTTTGGCAGGCGAAGTCCACCTTTAGTCAGGATAACTTGTACTAGTTGTATCCCTTCAAATTTGGCCGTTGCTGGATCCCTTCCCACCTACATTTTGGAAGAGGATTGCGGCCTCTATAAATAGGGCTAGCCACCACAGTAGGAGAAAAACGAACCTTGGATTAGATCCATTCCACCCTCACACACACAATCTAACCGAGCTCAAGAACACCTCTCCTCAGGCGGATGTTCTTCCCTTGTACTTGTTCATCCTCAGCCCAAGAGGCAATCCACCACACCACACTGGAGTAGGGTATTACACCACATCGGTGGCCCGAACCAGTATAAACCATGTGTCCCTTATTCTGTGAGTTCGATGTGCTGCGCTTTGATATTGCGGTGAGAGCGTGAGCTAGGGGGAGGAGAGATCTTCGTGCACACCCCAGAGTTCGAACCTCAAGGGTTTTGCCGGGACCCGAAATCTGACATTTGGCGCGCCAGGTAGGGGTGCGCGGAAGCTTTCCTTTTGTTGATCCAAGTTCCACCGCTCCACCGCATCCATGGCAGGCGCGCCGAGCGCCAGGCCGCCCTCGCCGCCCGTGTCGCTCAGACAGCTCCTGTCGGCGGGCCTCCCTGTCGTTCTCCGTCACCCGCCGCAAACGCCGCCACCGGCCCGGTGGTAAACGAGTAGCAAGCATCCTCGCTGCACCCCTCTGTGTGGCGGGACGGCCGCACCGCCACTCCATCGCTAACTCCGGTCGGATCATCGTCTCATGCTCGTCGCGCACCCACAGACGCGCAGGCCGCGCTGCTCATGGCACGCGAGCTCCTGCGCTACCGTCCGGTCGACGACCTCTATGAGGACTGGTTGGACCGCATCGCCGAGCTCGTCAGCGGCAGGGGGCTCTCCCGCATCGTCCCTCTCTCTGCCCTGCCCTCCGCGAGCTGCGGGCGACATGGCTCGCGGAGCACCTTCACCACCTCCGCACCAAGATGGCGCCTGGGCGCCAAGGCTCGCGGCCCCACGGCGCAACCCGCCGCGCTGGGCGCCCGCGTGAGAAGAAGGAAGCTGCCAAGAAGTTCCCTGGCCGCAAGAAAACGCTCATGCGCTCCCGGCGCCACCATGACAAGACCGCGTGCCACCTGCAGCGGCGGCGCGCGGGCATCAAGGGTGTCTCGCATGGAGGGATCAGCCTCGCGAGGACCGCCCTGAGGGCAATGCTGGTCTCGCTCCACTGCCGCCACCACAAAGACGGAATAACGACCACCATTAGGAAGAGGGGGCTGGGGGCTTCCAGGAGCCATGCGCTATCGCCTGCATCTTGGGCGGAGCTCGGGTCCCAGCATCCCAGCGCGTCTTCAAGCATTTTGCTCGCGAGGTAAAGGTGGATCTTCCTAGGCTCGAGGCCACGCGCCCACTCAGGTGGTCCAATTGCGCCATCACCTTCAGCTCGGCGGATCAGCTCAAATGCGCGGCCACTGCTGGCGCCCTCCCGATGTTCTGCTCACCCGTCATCAGCAACGTCCAAGTCACCAAGACCCTCATCGACGGTGGTGCAGGGCTCGATGTCCTGTCCGTCAAGACGTTTGACAGCCTCCAAGTGCCACACGATCAGCTACAGCCTACCAAGCCATTCTCAGGAGTGACCGACGGCTCCAACACCCCGATAGGGCAAGTCCGCCTCCCTGTCACCTTCAACTAGCGCAACAACTACCACACCGAGGTCATCTACTTTGACGTCGCCCACATCTGTCTGTCGTACAACGCCATCCTTGGGTACCTAGCATTAGCCAAGTTCATGGCAGTAACCCACCATGGCTACAACACCCTCAAGATGCCAGGAAGTGGCAGAATCATCACGGTCCCCTGCGAAGAAAGAGATGCGGAGTGCTCCCTGGAGCGCGCCTTCCATGCCGCAGCAATCGAAGACCCTGACAGGGAGGGTGCGCAGTACCCTCCTAAGGCCATCCCCAAGAAAAAGACGCAGATACTCCGCACAGGGCCTCAGAGGGGCGGTGTCTCCAACAGCGCCGCCTCAGGATCAGCGCCCCCACCTAGGGCGCCTCCCTCCCCCGCATAGGAAGGCGCGCCCGGCGCCCTCCTCAGGCTGGGATCAGGGGCTCTCTTCTGGAGGGCCTCAAACCTAGCCAACCTCACGAGGGAGGCGCTCGGGCACCACGTGGAGGTGTGCTTCGCGGCATGTTTCCCTCAGGAGAGCACCGGGCGAGCAGCGCCCGGCGCTCAGGAGTTCAATGTCAAGGCAACCCAGGAGCTTCAAGAAGCAAGGACCATGCGCGGCGATCGCCACCCACCGGGCGCAGCTCCCCGTCCTGGCGAGGATGCCGGGCTGCACGTCTGCGTCGGCATCTCAGGGCTCAACCGGGCCGCATCTCAGGAGCACTTTTGGCCTTCGCGCGTTGGGCGTTGCGAGTGCCCACCTCACAGCTATGTTCGCATGTCATTTGGCCTGCCGAACGTGGCAGCTGCCTTCCAGCGCAACCTATGAACCATCCTGGCAGCTCAAGAGGCCAGGCATCATGTAGCCCTAGCGGAGATGGAGACGATCCTCAAGGAACCACCCGAGCCCCCAGAGCCTCCCGAGGCTCGGGGCCCTGATGGCTCATGAGGAGCGACTCCTTCATCACGCGTCGTTGGCTACTTCAACACTCCTTCGACAACGGAACCAGGTGACATTTTCCAAGTTTACTTAGCTGGGAGCGCCCCTCGGGCTGCATTATTCCCAGGTCCCACGGGCCTGCCCCTGCGACATGTATCCTTTTGCATCTTTAGCTTACTGAACTGGGGGCGCCCCCGGGCTGCATCATCCCCAGGCCGCTCGGGTCCATCCCAGTGGCATGTATCGTTCTCGCATCTATCTAAGCTAGCTCGCTTCCTCTCATGAGTTATCTATGGTTATCACTTGCTTGATTGTCACTCACCACAGCCGCCCGCGTCGCCAATAGGCCCCTTGCTCATCTCGCAATGGGGGCTACCCATGCTGGCACGACGCTTGTGCTCGGGTCCGTCCCTGCAATGCTGACAAATATGAGCGGTCGAGCTCTGGCTAGCGGCACACCCGTGTACGTCACCTCACCGGGCCCTCAGTGCCTTCACCTTCTTGCGAAATGACCAGTGGCAAACCGGCAATCGTGGTTGCAGTTGTATCCCTCCTTGCGCTAAAACTACAGGAACCTCCCGAGGGCGACAGCGGGCGGCACCGTGGACTCCTCTTTTTCCCATGCAATTCTCTTGCGTGTTGAAGTGGGGGCTCCTGAGCATCGCGACTCGGGAGCTCTTACTGGCTCTCCAGCCCTCACCCACTGGCCTTGACCACAGCATCGTGACCTGCCATACCAGCGGCGGCTGAGCTCGCTCGAGGGTCGGGACCCGAGGATGTAGAGCACACAGAAAAGCATGGAAAAGAGGGGGAGGCCTGCACGGGCCTAACCTAGCTGCACTACGGCCGTCGACGCATGAGCCTGGCATTGCACGAGGAATCGACTCTAGACTACCAAGATAAGTTTCGCACCCGGGTCGGCCGAGCGCTGCGGCATAGGATTCCCATCTCTTGCAGCCCAGTTATAGTGACGTCGCCTCCCTTTCCCACCTTTAGGTAGCTGCTTGCATGCTAAAGGGGACCTATTGAGCATCCTGCCTCAGGAGCTCTTACTGGACCTCGGGCCGCTCACCTCCTGGCCTTGACCACGGCATCATGACCTGGCATACCAGCGACGGCTGCAGCCTGCCTGGGGACCGGGACCTATCGGCGTAGAGCACCAAGCTACCACGAAGTTGGAAAGGGGAGACTGAACCGAAGCAGGACATGCATTCGTAAATCTTCATAATAAGGATGATATCAACAAAAGGCATTACAGACCCTTTACACGCCCCCCACGGGGTCCATCTCGATTCCTCGCACAGAACAAAAGAAGGAGATTTCTAGGAGCCCTGTCTACACGCGCCAACGCCGCTGACGCCATCATCAACAGTGGGCCCCGGGAGACCGACGCCAACCCCATCCAGATCAGCGGTGGCGGCGGTCAGACGCTGCGGCCGTGCTCCGGGCACGATGATACGTCTCCGTCGTATCTACTTTTCCAAACACTTCTGCCCTTGTTTTGAACTCTAACTTGTATGATTTGAATGGAACTAACCCGGATCGACGCTGTTTTCAAAGAAATTGCCATGATGTTGTTTTATGTGCGTAAAACAAAAGTTCTCGAATGACACAAACTCCACGGGATGTCTTATAAAAATAATAAAAATCCTTGCCAAAGATGAAGACCGGGGGCCCACACCGTCCACGAGGGTGGGCCCCCCCGGGCGCCCCCTACCTCGTGGGCCCCACAGACCCTCCGACGCCAACTCCAACTCCATATATTGGCTTTCGGGAGAAAAAATCAGAGAGAAAGTTTCATCGCGTTTTACACACGGAGCCGCCAAGCCCTAATCTCTCTCGGAGTCTTGATCCAAGTCCGCTTTGGGCCTCCGGAGAGGGATTTGTCGCCGTCGCCATCATCAACCATCCTCCATCACCAATTTCATGATGCTCACCACCGTGCATGAGTAATTCCATCGTAGGCTTGCTGGACGGTGATGGGTTGGATGAGATTTATCATGTAATCGAGTTAGTTTTGTTAGGGTTTGATCCCTAGTATCCACTATGTTCTGAGATTTATGTTGCTATGACTTTGCTAGGCTTAATGCTTGTCACTAGGGCCCGAGTGCCAAGATTTCAGATCTGAACCTATTATGTTTTCATGAATATATGAGTGTTCTAGATCCTATCTTGCAAGTCTATAGTCACCTACTATGTGTTATCATCCGACAACCCCGAAGTGACAATAATCGGGATACTTCTCAGTGATGACCATAGTTTGAGGAGTTCATGTATTCACTATGTGCTAATGCTTTGTTCCGGTTCTCTATTAAAAGGAGGCCTTAATATCCCTTAGTTTCCAATAGGACCCCGCTGCTACGGGAGGGTAGGACAAAAGATGTCATGCAAGTTCTTTTCCATAAGCACGTATGACTATATACGGAATACATGCCTACATTACATTGATGAACTGGAGCTAGTTCTGTGTCACCCTATGTTATGATCATTACATGATGAACCACATCCGCATAATTATCCATCACCGATCCGATGCCTCTGAGCTTTCCATATACTGGTTTACGCTTATTTACTTTTCCGTTACTCTCATTACAATCACTACAAAATACCAAAAACATTACTTTTGTCAGTCTTTACTTACATTACCATTACCGCCACTATCATATTACTTTGCTACTAAACACTTTGCTGCAGATACTAAGTTTCGGTGTGGTTGAATTGACAACTCAGCTGCTAATACTTGAGAATATTCTTTGACTCCCTTGTGTCGAATCAACAAATTTGGGTTGAATACTTTACCCTCGAAAACTGTTGCGATCCCCTATACTTGTGGGTTATCAAGACCTTTTTCTCAAGCGCCGTTGGGAGCATAGCTCTATTCTTTGAGTCACTTGGGATTTATATCTGCTGGACACTATGAAGAACTTGAAAGACGCGAAGACAACAATTTATCCCTCAACTACGAGGGGAGGTAAGGAACTGCCATCTAGCTCTGCACTTGATTCACCTTCTGTTATGAGTAAGCTAGCGACACCTAAACCTACTTATGCTATTCGTTTCGATATGTCGCATGTTATTGATGATGCCACTTCTGCTATGCATGATACTTATGATGAAACTACTTCTATGCTTGATACTACTGTGCCCCTTGGTGAATTTCTAGATGAACAAATTTCTAGGTCTAGAGAAAGAGAAACTATTGAACCTGAATACAATGATGAAAGTGATGATGAAAATATGCCTGCTATTCCTGAGGGTTATATTTTTGATGTTGAATCTTCTGCAGCTATTTTTGCTTGTAAGGATAGATATGAACTTAAGAGGCTGCTAGTTAAATGGAGTAAAGAATCTCTTAGAGATAGGATGAGACCTGACCCTGTTTTTGCTACTTCACCTACCTGCGTTCCTGATAAGGATTATGAATTCTCTGTTGATCCTGATATAATTACTTTGGTTGAATCTCATCCTTTTTATGGCTATGAACCTGAACTGTTGTGGCACATCTTACTAAGTTAAATGATATAGCTGCCCTGTTTACTAATGATGAGAGATCGCGCTACTTTTTTTTTTACCTTGAAGACTACAGGGTTTACACCCCACAACATTTTATTAAAACTTGAAACAGCAGGTACAGTAAAGAGTTCCTTAAGAGAAGGAATAGGGCAAAAAGGAAAATAATAAAAACTGTACAACCTAGTCTAAGCAGAGAAAGAAAGTTCTAACTAAAGAAAGTACAAGTGCAGGGCCCCTCAAGGAGGCAGGAAATCAATCCATTTAATCAAAGCCTCCCTGTGTCTTGACTTGATTCTGTGAGCCAAGAGAGAGATGTCCTGGACAAAACCATTTCTCCACAACCTGAAGGTAGGTCTGATATACCTGAAGACTTTATCATTCCTGACTTTCCAAATATTCCACCAAGTTAGGAAAACCACCTCAGAGAAGAAAGGCTTATTGAAATCCTTCCTAGCATGGCGTGCAATCTGAACCATATCCTGAGTATTGAGCCATGTGATTTGTAGATAGTTCCACACTCTCATGCTGAAGTTGCACTGAAAGAACAGATGGTTCCTGTCTTCAAGAGCTCTTGTGGGACAAAGAACGCATTCAGGCCCATCATTAATCTTCCACTTCCTGTGTTGAATCATATCCTTGGTGTTTACTCTGTCCATAATCATTAATCGCGCTACTTTTATATAATCAAACTATTTCCGTTCTCATTAAAGGGCGATGCTAAGATATGGTTTAATTCTCTTGATCCTGGTTGTGTGCGTAGTCCCCAGGATATGATTTATTACTTCTCTGCTAAATATTTCCCTGCTCATAAGAAATAAGCTGCTTTGAGGGATATATATATAATTTTGTGCAAATTGAAGAAGAGAGTCTCCCACAAGCTTGGGGGAGGCTTCTCAAGTTACTTAATGCTTTGCCTGAGCATCCTCTTAAGAAACCTGAAATACTTGATATCTTTTATAATGGACTAACCGATGCTTCCAGAGATTACCTGGATAGTTGTGCTGGTTCTCTTTTCAGGGAAAGAACACCAGATGAAGCTGAAATTCTATTGAATAATATGTTGACAAATGAAAATAATTGGGCACCTCCTGAGCCAACTCCCGAGCCAGCTCCTTAGCCAATTACTGAGCCTATTCCTAAACCAACTCCAAAGAAGAGAGGTGTTCTATTTCTCAGTCCCGAAGATATGCAAGAGACAAAGAAATCTATGAAAGAAAAAGATATTAAAGCTGAAGATGTTAAGAATTTACCTCCTATTGAAGAAATACATGGTCTTAATTTACCGCCTATTGAAGAAGTATATGATCTCAATTCCTTATTCACTGAAGAACCTCCTGATCCCGATATCCCGACACAGGTAGTAAAGGTAAATTCTATCTACAGATATGATAAAGCTGAAGTCCCTCCTACTAAAATTGCTAGTCAGTGCTTGGATGAGTTTGATAACTTTATGTTTAAGAAAGACAACTTTAATGCTTATTTTGGTAGACAATTGAAACAGAATACCTTTATGATTAAACGCTTGAGTGATTATATGGCTAATATTAGAGGTGAACTTAAACTTGTTAGAAAACATGCTTCTATGGTTACCACTCAAGTAGAGCAAGTACTTAAAGCTCAGAAAGAAGTGCTTGATGAAATGAATAGTAAGAAAAATGATTATGTTGTTAGAGTGGCTACTAGAACTGGTAGAATGACTCAGGAACCTTTGTATCCTGAAGGCCACCCTAAGAGAATCGAGCAAGATTCTGAGAGAAATAATATTGACATGCCTAGTTCTTCTAAAAGGAAGAAAAAGAAAAATGATAGGACTTTGCAAACTTCTAGTGAACCTATTGCTGAACCACCTGAGAATCCAAATGATATCTCTATGTCTGATGCTGAAACACAATCTGGTAATGAACATGAACCTAGTGAAAATGTTAATGATGATGTTCATGATGATGCTCAACCTTGTAATGATAATGATGTAGAAGTTGAACCTGCTGTTGATCTTGATAACCCACAATCAATGAATCAACGTTATGATAAGAGAGACTTCGTTGCTAGGAAACATGGTAAAGAAAGGGAACCATGGGTTCAGAAACCCATGCCTTTTCCTCCCAAACCATCCAAGAAAAAGGATGACGAGGATTTTGAGCGCTTTGCTGAAATGATTAGACCCATCTTTTTGCGTATGCGATTGACTGATATGCTCAAAATGAATCCTTATGGTAAATATATGAAAGATATTGTTACAAATAAAAGAAAAATACCGGAAGCTGAAATTTCCACCATGCTTGCTAATTATACTTTTAAGGGTGGAATACCAAAGAAACTTGGAGATCCAGGAGTACCTACTATACCATGCTCCATTAAGAGAAATTATGTTAAAACTGCTTTATGTGATCTTGGAGCCGGTGTTAGTGTTATGCCTATCTCTTTATATCGTAGACTTTACTTGAATAAGTTGACACCTACTGAAATATCTTTGCAAATGGCTGATAAATCAACTGCTATACCTGTCGGTATTTGTGACGATATGCCTGTTGTGGTTGCAAACGTTACTATTTTAATGGACTTTGTTATTCTTGATATTCCCGAGGATGATAGTATGTCTATTATTCTTGGAAGACCTTTCCTTAATACTGCAGGGGCTGTTATTGATTGCAACAAAGGCAATGTCACTTTTCATGTTAATGGTAATGAGCATACGGTACACTTCCCGAGGAAACCACCTCAAGTTTATAGTATCAACTCTATTGGAAAAATTCCATCGATTATATTTGGAGGTTTTGAATTTCCTCTCCCTACTGTCAAGAAGAAATATGATATGCTTATTATTGGGGATGTCCATATCCCCGTTGAGGTAACATAGTGTTATTCGAAATTTCTCCGGTCCCATGATTATCGGAATGAGTTTGTTAACAAGACTTGATCAACCTTGTTAGTGGATTCTTTTTGATGAGCATGAGATGGATGAAACTAGAAGCACAACCTTATGTACCCTCTTTGTATTTTCTGTTCTTTAGTAGAAATAAAGTAAAAATAGTATTTTTCTGTCTGTTTCCTGACTTATCCGTGCAATATAAAAATATCCCGAAAATAAAAGTCCTCAGAATGCCATGCCAATTTAATATGATTTTTTTGGGAATATTTGAGGATTTACTGTGCAAAAATTACCACGGGGGGAGCTGCCACCTGGCCACGAGGGTGGAGGGCGCGCCCTACCCCCCCTGGGCGTGCCCCTGCCTCGTGGGCCCACGGTGGCCCTCCTCCACTTATCCCTGCACCCATCTTCTTCCTCTGCCTCACACAAACCCGAAAAACCAACTCAAGCTCGTGTTCCAGCCACTTTTGCTGTGATTTTCGATCTCCTTGCTCAAAGCACCTCTCGCAAAACTGCTTGGGGAGATTGTTCCTTGGTGTGTGACTCCTCCATTGGTCCAATTAGTTTTTGTTCTAGTGCTTTATTCTTTGCAAATTTATGCTGCATAGGTGACCATGTTCTTGAAGCTTGCATGTCAAATTTATATGGTTCCAAGTAGTTCTAATGCTTGATATATGCTCTAGGCACTTGTATGAGTAGTTGCTATCGGTTTTATTGAAGTTGGTTCACTTTTGTTTGAAGTTACTAAAAATTTCAGATTATTTCAGAAATAATGAAGAGACTTTTGAGGGGCTCGTCGAGTCAAGCTCGAAACAAAAACAAAAGGAAGAAGAGCGAAACCGAAATTTAATTTGCCTCGATCATGGAGGTCCGCCGTGTGAATGGCCTTCCGATGACTTCTTGAGGAGAGCCGGATTTATGAGGATTTCTATCTATTAATTGAGAACGCCGCCTCACCGACTTCTCTCGCGACCAACGCCATCGGATTCTTACTCACAAATACTTTTGTGCAGAACTTCTACTTTTTCCCTAAGAAATCACCTCCAACAGTAGAGTTCCATTTATATGACATTGTTAAGGCGATGACATTAGCTGAATTTTGCGAGGTTTGCAAAATACCTTTTGAGGGCACCTTAGATGAACCACACCGTAATGAAGTGGAAGCTTTTATTAACACTATCACTGTGGGAGAAACCAGGAAGGTTTCTGATGCAAGAATTACTAGCATACATTTCCCTGTTTTACGCTACTTTGCCTTATTTGCTAGTCGTTGCTTGATTGGTCGCGGTAACTGTGGAAACCTTAGCATTCCTGTTATTATCATTTTGTTCCATGGTTTATACCGCAATAACTCTGTTAGTATGGGTGGAATTGTTGCTAGACGCTTAAGTCTGAACCGTACTAAGGGCCCCGTCTTTGGAGGCATTTATGCTTCACGCCTAGCTGAATATTTTGATATACCTATTAGGCATGAGGAGAAAGAAGAAACATCGTTGCCCCGTGCTTATTTAGATTATAAGAGTATGCTAGCGCATGATTTTCTTGTTAAGAGTCGCGAAGGGGAGCTCAAATATAAATTTTACTTTCATAAACATCACCCTGAGACTATTACTTTGACTGCTCCCTCTTTGTTTAACTTGTCTACAGGTCCTTACATTGTTCCGTGGGCGGCTGTTCAAGCCTATCGGAATCCTGCACCAGCCCCGGAACCGGAGCCACAAGATGAGCCTCCACGACAGTCTGTTTATTATTGGGAATCTGAGGCGGTTACCAGCCAGTGGCAGTCAGAGTCCTCTTCATCACAGTATGATCCCAACTATTCTTCATCGCAGTACAACCCCAGCTACACCTACGGGTATTAGCCAGGCTATCCCTGGCAATAGACCAACTTAGGCCAAAAGCCTAAGCTTGGGGGAGTACGTATTTCTCACTGACATTACATTTATGTTCACACACACTCATTGCTAGATGTCGGTGCTCATACTCTTTCACTGTAATATCCATGCTAGTTTATTTTCTTTTTCCTGCTTTCTTCTTGTGTGTTTGATAAACCTTAAGAAAAACCAAAAAAAAATTAGTAGTAGTTTATTTCTCCTGCTGTAGTAGTAATTAAAAAGAAAACACAAAAATATTTCCCATTCTTCTTTTCCTTTTTAGGAGCTTTCCCGTGTAAATAGTTTTTATTTCCTTTCTTTTCTTTGGGGGTCAGTAGGAGAAGACCATGATTAAATTGTTGAGGTGGCTCTTATATGCATCATTGTTGAATTAACCAAGAGCCCATATTGCCTTGTCTTCTCCTGCTTATTGAATGCTCGCAGATTCCAGCTTAGTCCAATGCACACGCACTCTTATTATTATTCACATCATTCGGTCGTGCAAGTGAAAGGCAATTATGATGATATATGATGGACTGACTGAGATGGAAAAGCTGGTATGAACTCGACCTCTTCTGTTTTTGTAAATATGATGAGTCCATCATTCCTGATTCAGCTGATTATGAAGATACATGTTTGCAATGACAATTAGAGATCATAGTTGCTCGTGCCATGCTTGATTAGCTATGAGTTATAATGGTTTACCTTGCGTGCCAACATGCTATTAAAATGGTTGTGATGTGGTATGATGGGGTGGTATCCTCCTTTGAATGATTTATGTGACTTGACTTGGCACATGTTCACGCATGAAGTTGAAACAAATCAACATAGCCTTCACGATATTTATGTTCATGGTGGATTATATCCTACTCATGCTTGTATTCAATGCTTATTAATTTTAATGCATGTTCATGACTGTTGTCGCTCTCTAGTCGGTCGCTTCCCAGTCTTTTGCTAGCCTTCACTTGTACTAAGCGGGAATACTGCTTGTGCATCCAATCCTTAAACCCCAAAGTTATTCCATACGAGTCTTCCTATATGCAGTATCTACCTGCCGTTCCAAGTAAATTTTTATGTGCCAAACTCTAAACCTTCAAATGAACATTCTGTTTTGCATGCTCGAATAGCTCATATATCAACTAGTGCTGCCCTTATCTTCTGTGTTAGGCGGGTTATTCTCAAGATGAGTGGACTCCGCTCCACACTCACGAGAAAATGGCTTCTCACCGGGATGCCCAGTCCCATGCTTTATGCAAACTAAATCAAAATAATTGCAAACAAAACTCCCCCTGGGACCCGTTGAATGTTGGAGGCACTCGTTGTTTTGAGCGAGCCATGGATTGATGCTTGTGGAGGAGGGGGAGTATAAACTTCACCATTCTGTTTGGGAACCGCCTATAATTTGTTTAGCATGAAAGATATCGTCATCTCTTAGTTGTTATGTTGACAATGAAAGTATGCCACTCAAAATATAATTATCTCTATTTCAAAACCAAGCTCTGGCACCTCTACAAATCCCTGCTTCCCTCTACAAAGGGCCTATCTATTTACTTTCATGTTGAGTCATCACCCTCTTATTAAAAAGCACTAGCTGGAGAGCACAGCTGTTATTTGCATTCATTACTGTTAATTTATATCGGGTATGACTATGATTGGATCTCTTTTACCATGAATTACAATGTCTAGTCAGTCCTTGATCTTTAAAGGTGCTCTGCATTTATATTATGCGGTCTCAGAAAGGGCTAGCGAGATACCATCTTGCTATATCATATTATGATTATTTTGAGAAAGTGTTGTCATCCGAGATTTATTATTATGGCTTGCTAGTTGATTACGTTATTGATATGAGTAAACATGAGACCTAGGAGTTATTGCAAATGTGGTTAGTTATGATCTTTGCTGAAAACCTGAATGCTGGCTTGACATAAGTACAACAACAAGAGCAAACAGAGTTTGTAAAAGTTTTTCTTTTCCTCTTTCAGTTTGTCAACTGAATTGCTTGAGGACAAGCAAGGGTTTAAGCTTGGGGAGTTGATACATCTCCGTCGTATCTACTTTTCTAAACACTTTTGCCCTTGTTTTGAACTCTAACTTGTATGATTTGAATGGAACTAACCCGGAATGACGCTGTTTTCAGCAGAATTGCCATGATGTTGTTTTATGTGCAGAAAACAAAAGTTCTCGGAATGACCTGAAACTCCATAGGATGTCTTATAAAAAATAATAAAAAATCCTCGATAAAGATGAAGACCAGGGGGCCCACACCCTGTCCACGAGGGTGGGGGGCACGCCCCCCTCCTGGGCGCCCCCCCTACCTCGTGGGCCCCCTGGAGACCGTCCGACGCCAACTCCAACTCCATATATTGTCTTTCGGGGAGAAAAAAATCAGAGAGAAAGTTTCATCGCGTTTTACGATACATAGCCGCCGCCAAGCCCTAATCTCTCTCAGGAGGGCTGATCTGGAGTCCGTTCGGGGCTCAAGAGGGGATTCGTCGCCGTCGTCATCATCAACCATCCTCCATCACCAATTTCATGATGCTCACCGTCGTGCGTGAGTAATTCCATTGTAGGCTTGCTGGACGGTGATGGGTTGGATGAGATTCATCATGTTCTGAGATTGATGTTGCTATGACTTTGCTATGCTTAATGCTTGTCACTATGGCCCGAGTGCCATGATTTCAGATCTGAACCTATTATGTTTTCATGAATATATGAGTGTTCTAGATCCTATCTTGCAAGTCTATAGTCACCTATTATGTGTTATGATCCGACAACCCCGAAGTGACAATAATCGGGATACTTCTCGGTGATGACCATAGTTTGAGGAGTTCATGTATTCACTATGTGCTAATGCTTTGTTCCGGTTCTCTATTAAAAGGAGGCCTTAATATCCCTTAGTTTCCAATAGGACCCCGCTGCCACGGGAGGGTAGGACAAAAGATGTCATGCAAGTTCTTTTCCATAAGCACGTATGACTATATACTGAATACATGCCTACATTACATTGATGAATTGGAGCTAGTTACTGTGTCACCCTATGTTATGATGTTACATGACGAACCACATCCGCATAATTATCCATCATTGATCCGGTGCCTCTGAGCTTTCCATATCTTGGTTTACGCTTATTTACTTTTCCGTTTACTCTTTGTTACAATCACTACAAAAATACCAAAAACATTACTTTTGCTGTCTTTACTTCTGTTACCGTTACCGCCACTATCATATTACTTTGCTACTAAACACTTTGCTGCAGATACTAAGTTTCCAGGTGTGGTTGAATTGACAACTCAGCTGCTAATACTTGAGAATATTCTTTGGCTCCCCTTGTGTCGAATCAACAAATTTGGGTTGAATACTTTACCCTCGTAAACTGTTGCGATCCCCTATACTTGTGGGTTATCACACGACGAGAGCTCGGGGGCACGTAACTGTCGTCACTCGTCTCCGGAGTCTCGTAGGGCTCGGGAGAGTCGCTGGACTCCCAAGCACCGCCGCTGCTGCCGGAGGAACCGCCGGCGAGGCTAGCGGCAGGCCTTGCCCCTGCCGCGGTGCCTACCCGACGACCCCCTCCAGGGAAGCACTCCAAGAGGCGGCATTCCTCGTCGAAGATCTTGAAGAACATCGTGGAGGCGCCGTTGTACTCGAAGTGAATGGCGAGGGCTCCCCCCCCCCCCCCCGCGGTACGGCAAACTCGGGCGACCTCACCCCAGCCGCGAGTCATGAAGATCTTGCCCGAGGAGACGACCTCAACCTCAGCCCCTGTCGCCGGGGCGTCACACTCGGCGTGCTGCAGCCAAAGCTCCAGGGGACCCCTCGGCGGAGAAGAACTGCGGGAAGCGAATCCAAGTGCGCGGAGGCATCGCCGCCCACATCGCCAGTTCGCACGAGGAGCCCATGGCATTGGTTCCTGGGGCGATGGCGCACGCCACCAAGGCGCGGCGATCACGGCCGCAACGTGGACGGCGCTGGTTGCTGCCTCTGCTTCCGGAGCCCTCGGCCTAGGCATACAAAGGCATTGGGTACCCGGGGGGAGGCTGCTCGCACCAAGGCCTCGATACCTCCGGCCTCATGACTACATCGCTACGGCGGGCCAGCCTCTTCTTCGGCGGAAGTCTGGGGACCCCCGTTCCCAGGGTGCCAGTGCGCGCAATGTACTCGATTCCTCTTTGGTGCTAAAGAGCCAAGCGTAGGCGAGGAGTCCCGAGGCATCAGGCAAATGTTTCCATATCAGTGCAACGAAACCAAGGCCAGCAGGATGGCAGGATGGAGGTCACCGTGGAGCCCAGGACGGCGTCAGCACCAGAGCCTTTGGCAGGCGAAGACCACCTTTAGGCAGGATAACTTGTACTAGTTGTCTCCCTTCAAATTTGGCCGTTGTTGGATCCCTTCCCGCCTACATTTGGGAAGAGGACTGTGGCCTCTATAAATAGGACTAGCCACCACAGTAGGAGAAAAATGAACCTTGGATTAGATCCATTCCACCCTCACACACACAAGCTCACCTAGCTCAAGAACACCTCTCCTCAGGAGGTTGTTCTTCCCTTGTACTTGTTCATCCTCAGCCCAAGAGGCAATCCGCCACACCACACTGGAGTAGGGTATTACACCACATTGGGGTCCCGAACTAGTATAAACCCTATGTCCCTTGTTCTGCGAGTTCGACGTGCTGAGCTTTGAGATTGTGGTGAGAGCGTGAGCTAGGGGGAGAAGAGATCTTCGTGCGCACCCCAGAGTTCGAACCTCAAGGGTTTTGCCGGAACACGAAATCCGACACCACCCCACTATATCGAGCCTATATCAAGGTGCTGGTTACGTACAAAATAATTCCTGGAGTCTGTGCTCAGCCCTCCTCTATCTCTCTTCTCAGCCAGCCAGCAGACGCGCGAAGCCCATCGTCTGTTTGCTCACATGCGGTCCCACATGTCAGTGAAAACGCAAGAGGACCCACTGAACCTGCACATCTTTCACCTCGACGTGCTGGTGATGAAAAACAAATACAATAAAGATCTTCGGTGGCCGATTTTGGAGTTACTCAAGAGTAGTAAGATTGTATTTACAATTTAACCCAAGATGCACATCACGTGGCTTTAACTAGCACTCCATTTTCTTACATGACATGACCTGGATGTTGGATGTCCCACGTGTCGGCAAAAGGAGGTAGACCGGAGGAGTAGGAAACACGGCAAGCCCTGTGCGTACATCATACTATGTACAAGCCCACCTCACGCAGTCACGCTATCACCATATTTCTTGGCCTCCGTGCGACACCTAACTATTGGTTGGCTCTATGTGATGTGGCAACTTCATACTACTATGGATGCTGGCTATACTACTACGGCTCTAACACTCCAAGAAGTGAGTCGAAAACCATTTATAAATTGGGTTTATGACATCCATATGCAAATGTACCATTCATTACATACAAGAAGTCATCAACACACAACGACAATGAGGATACATGTTGGATTATAGATTAGTTCCAACAAAACATTCTAGTAAATACAAGTTTTCATCACACAAAAAATAACAAGCAATGACATGAACTTCAGCTCAACCACTCCTCGGCGTTGGAAACGCTTGCTTTGAACCAGAAGAGTTTGTCTCAGAAGGGCCAGCTACTATCAATCTCGAGACCAACGCAGGACTGATCATCCAGGCTGAAGCGGCCTATTTCATGACCCATATTGTGATAGCCACGGTAGGGAAGCATAGCAATGTCCAAGGTATAGATACAGTTGCTTCTCATAAATGGTAGTAATGTTGTGTCAACAGCAGATGGATCGCCTTTCACCATGATTGGATAGTTTTGTCCAAGGAAGAGCGAGTTTCCTCCAAGAGTATCAATACTAAACTAGGGAGAAGGTATTGGCGCTAGCACAGTAGTATCCATCCCGAATACCCTACAACGGATGTTGGAATAGGTCCTGAGAGTGCGACCATGGGAGACAACACCTGCTTCCTTAGTCACATCAGCGATGCCCTGTATACAGACAAGAAGAGGTGATCCATTGAAATAAGTTGCCAGGCGCCACTGAGTATATGGGTCCTCATGCTCATGACCATCATCATCATCATCTCCCCCTTGGTTATAAAATATTTCAAGTATAGGTGGTGGAATGTTCACAGGACCTTGGAAACATAAGAAGGTTAATTAGTAAAGGGAAACTAGCTAACCCGCATGCATGTGGATGAAACAATTATAATTACGGTGGAATAGAAATGTATCGAAAGCATAAGGATTGCATGCAAAAACAGTGCCACGAGTGGTGGCGGCAAACACAAGACCCTCGTATTGAATTGCATCACAGTACTCATCCTTGTATAGAAACTAATTTTTCAACAATATCCATCCAGTCGAACTATGAAGGAAGGCAACAAGCTTGTCAAACATAGCAACAATTACATATTCCATTAAATCCCAAGAGCGGTCGGCAACTTGACAAATTGTTATCTTCTGTAGATGATAGTCACCATGACCGTAGTTGAATGTACGGTCATAACCGGTGTGCTCAACCTCTGGGCAGTCTGAGATTTTTGGAAGTGGAACTCGGTGACGAGTGTACACATTCACATATTCCCACTCGCAGTTGGACCCAATATAAACAACCCAATCTCCATTTGCGCCTGCCCAAGCCTTACCCTCAAGCGATGGCATATTAACATCACACGTATCATTATCAAGCGACACCAACTTGCACAAGGCGAGGCCTCCGTCGTCCGCGCGCCAGTGAGCAGGGTTACGATGAAGAAGATAGGGGAGATCAAACCGCTCCTGGAACCTTGGGTTTGTTGTAATGATGATATTAGTTGAGTCGAGAATGGTCTTGAACGAACCTGCCATGCTAGCCGAGGTGATGACGTCGCACCGATCAATGAGTTCTTCCACGTCATCATTCAGATCGGGGCAAGAATAACGGGGTCGTTTCCGGTCTATTCTCTCCATGGAGAAGACTATCGAACAATGGCAGAAGGAAGGGTGAAGGCAAATGGAGGAGGGAGGAAGAGCGTGCGACAGCAGTTCCAAATTGAGAGGGAAAGGCGAAGAGTTGGTGGACGGTTGCCACGGTACACGAAGAGGCGCCCCGGCCTACATAGACATCCATTCGGAAATTGTACAAAAGGACTAGCCGTCTTCTCACTGACATGTGGGAACGGGACCACATGTCAACGAAGAGGCTAGTGGGGAGCAGACGGTTGCCACAGAGGTCATACACTGACGACAAGGCCGTCCGTCGGACCTAAGCGCCCAAGGCGGGATGGCTTCGTCCCCACACGAAGCGAAGCCACTTGGCACCCCACACGCTTGGTCCGCCATGCCGCTAGACCAACTCCAGCGTCAGGCTTCGGATGCGCTTCGCTCAGCCCCCTTTCCCTTGACGCCCCGGAACTACCCAACCACGGCTACGTCTTTTGCGCACCCGGCGGCCGGATTTGGAGTGGCTCCGGTTGGGCTTGAGCTCGCCCGGTTGTGGGAGGCCGCGCCGCGCCATGGACTGGCCGGGCACTGGGCCAGAAGGCCTCGGCAAGGCCGCAAGGCCACATGCAGGTACTGACTCCTCATCTAGCCGCTCGGATCTACACCGTCGACGGTCCACCGGCAGATACGTGAATGGCAGTCGGCCGGGCTCGATGCTGGCCCAAAAGCTCGTCGGCGCACCGCTGCCACTCATTATGTGCGACGACTGCCCAAAGAAGGTCTTGCGCCGCGTGTCTACAACGCCGGAACTTCCCGGATGGGTGTTCATCAAGTGCTCAACCGATGGGGTATGTGCTACTTTAGCTTCGGTTGTGCTCTCGGATTAGACATGTTGTGCTAACTTAAAATTTTATTTTGTAGAATGGATGCAAGTTTTGGTATTGGTAAGAAGAGTACATCGATATATTGATAGAGCGCAATTTAGTAGATGTTGTAGCACTTTTAGCTAGCATAGAGGCTAGAGATGAGACTAGTGCACTTGTTGATAGAATAGAGGCTAGACATGAGACTAGATGCGAGGAAGCAACGTCTACTTCTTTACACTCGAAGAAGAAAGAAGCACGCAAGATCGAGCCTCCGCAGATCAACAATGAATGCATCAAGAAGGCACTAATCCAACTTACAGGAGCAGTTATGGAACTTGGATATCTTCTAAAATGTATTCTTGTGGTTCTTGTTTTCTTTGGTCTTGCTTTTCTAGTCAAATTTTGGTGATGTATTTCCGTGTACCAAAAATCAATGATGAAAAAAAGATATGTGTTTGCAAAGAAAAATGTACGCGGCCGGGTTGCGTCCGCGCGTTGGGCGCACGACCACCGCATCCGAGAAATGGCCCGTACACGACCCATTGCCCTACCCAAACAGACAGAAATTCGGGAAAAACGGAGGTCCGTTAGGGGTTGTGCGTTGGAGTTGGCCTTACAAGTGGGACCGTAGTTGAGGAAACCGACTAGTATCGGCAAGCCCCCACCTTGCCCGCCGTGCGAAGGCTAAGTTAAAGAAACGATGAGCTTGAAGAGATAGC
This sequence comes from Aegilops longissima, assembly GCA_021605205.1. Classification (NCBI taxonomy): domain Eukaryota; kingdom Viridiplantae; phylum Streptophyta; class Magnoliopsida; order Poales; family Poaceae; genus Aegilops; species Aegilops longissima. The sequence continues at coordinate 461,119,043 of CM038682.1, read as the reverse complement.
TGTAGCACGGACTCCAAGAAATATGGTGGTAGATGGAAGTTGTGCTGGTGGCATGTGCCATACTCCTGGACGTGAATGCTTGATATGGCCCATGCCACCCTACTATATATCGAGGATTCGAGGTGCTGCTACGTACAGCGAACACATTAGCATATGGCCCACCTCACACTATGGCCAAATTTCCTAGAGTCTGTGCTAGGTTAAAAAGTGTTCTTTGTGAGGGTGGGTGGCTGGTCTCTAGTTTAAAAACTTGTTGTATTACTTATACGTAGACGTAGAGATAGTGCAACAGTTTTGAAAGTTTGAATCCAAACATCATAATGCAATTTCTACTGGACTCATCTGAGGACCTAGGATGATGGGATTCACTGCTACAGTAAAAACACCCGCCCGACCTGCGAAGCATGTGAAGCTAGTACAAATAGTAGTAGTACTATTGTTGATTGGACTCATCCGATAACCTGTTGCAATGCACGTACAATTATGTATTAGGAAAATATTTTTTTGCCTCATCGCAGCACCCACTCAGAGAAGCGACTCGAAGGCCATTCATAAATTTAGTAAGTTTATCACAGGCATATCATTTTATTACATACAACAGGTCATGAACCCACAACGACAACGATGATACATTCTAGTAAATACTAAAGTTTTCATCACACAACAAATAACAAGCATTGAAATGAACTTCCGCTCAACCAATCCTCGGTGTTGGAAACGCTTGCTTTGAACCAGAAGTGATTCTCTGGGAAGGGGCAGCTTATGTCAATCTCGAGACCAATGCAGGACTGATCATCCAGGCTGAAGCGGCCTACGTCAGGACGCATATTCTGATAGCCACGGTAGGGAACCATAGCAATGTCCGAGGTATAGATATAGTTGCTTCTCATAAATGGTAGTAACGTTGTGTCAACAGTAGTTGGATCGCCTTTCACCATGATTGGATAGTTTTGTCCAAGGAAGAGCGAGTTTCCTCCAAGAGTATTAATACTAAACCAGGGAGAAGGTGTTGGCGCTAGCACAGTAGTATCCATCCCGAATACCCTGCAACGGATGTTGGAATAGGTCCAGAGAGTGAGACCATGGGAGACAACACCTGCTTCCTTAGTAACATCAGCGAAGGCTCTCAGATCTGAGACAAGAAGAGGTGATCCATCGGAATAAGTTGCCAGGCGCCACTGAGTATATGGATCCCCATGCTCGTGATCATCATCTTTGTAATCTCCCCATTGGTTATAATTTTTTTCAAATATAGGTGGTGGAATGTTCACAGGACCTTGGAAAGACAAGAAGGTTAATTAGTAAAGGGAAACTATCTAACCCACATGCATGTTGATGAAACAGTTATAATTACGGTGGAAGACAAACGTACCGAAAGCATAAGGATTCCGTGCAAAAACAGTGCCACGAGTGGTGGCAGCAAACACAAGACCCTCATATTGAATTGCATCACAGTACTGATCACGTGTATAGAAACTGATTTTTTAGCAATATCCATCGAGTGGAACCATGAAGGACGGCAACAAGATTGTCAAAGATAGCGACAACACAAGCATTCCAATAACCCCAAGAGCGATCGTGAACTCGAGGAATTGCTATCTTCTGTAGACGACAGTCAACATGATCGTAGTTGAACATACGTAGAATACCGGTGTGCTCAACCTCTGGGCAGTCTGAGATTTTTGGAAGTGGAACCCGGTGACGAGTGTACACATTCACAAGTTCCCACTCGCAATTGTGCCCAATATAAACAACCCATTCTCCATTTGTGTCTGCCCAAGACTTACCCTCAAGCGATGGCATCTTAACATCACACGTATCATTATCAAGTGGCATCAACTTGCACAAGGCGAGGCCTGCGTCGTCCGTGCGCCAGTGACCAGATTCACGGTGAAGAAGATAGGGGAGATCAAACCGCTCCTGGACCCTTGGGTTCCTTGTAATGATGTTATTAGTTGAGTCAAGAATGGTCTTGAATGAACCTGCCATGCTAGCTGAGGCGACGACGTCACACCGATCAATGAGTTCCTCCACCACGTCATCTTTCAGATTGGGGCAAGAATAACGGGGTCGTTTTCGGACTGTTCCCTCCATGGAGAAGACGATCGAACAATGGCAGAAGGAAGGGTGAAGGCAAATGGTGGAGGGAGCAAGAGCGTGCGACAGCAGTTCCAAATCGAGAGGGAAAGGCGAAGAGTCGGCGGACGGTTGCCACGGTACACGAAGAGGCGCCCCGGCTTATATAGACGTCCGTTCGGAAATTGTAAAAAATGACTCGCCATCGTCTCACTGACATGTGGGAACGGGACCACATGTCAACGAAACATGGGGTGTAATTTCTCATGCAAAATGCGATATGGCCACGTTGGCCCGAGGTGCCGCATTAGTTATCGACCTTTTTTTTAATGGCATGCTGTGCAGTTTTGAAGCACGACTAACTGGTATTGTATGCAGAGAAAATATAAACTACTCTACCAGTACTACACCTATAGTACTAGTAGTATAAAAAAGATATATAGGATGGAGCTTCAGCGCTTTCTTGCTAAGGGCTGCCCACTGGCTTCTCACACTATCACCCTCTCTCCAGATCTAAAAAAGACGACCTCTCTCTCCCTCCTCACCGGTGGTTACAGATCCGCCGCGGAAGAAAAGGACGTGCAGCATTGACGCACTCGTCATTGGCGAGCAAGGTCATGCACTGACGACAAGGCCGTCCTCTCACGCCCGCGCGGGATGGCCTCCTTCCCCAAGCTCGCTGTCATAGTTTGTGCGGAGGACGACGACCACGAGCGAAGCCACTTCCCGCCGACCCTCAGGTATCTACCTCTTTTCAAACCATACTCTTGTTCTATTGCCCCATCTGCCACGTCGCTGCATGTGGATCTTTTTCCACTCCACCATCTTCCCAATTTGCTATCCTCTGCTCTGCTGGTCGCGCAGACGAAAACCTTAACTTGCACTATTAAAGGAAAGCCTACTTCATGCAGACTAATCCATGTCTGGGTTGAATAAGGAAAGGAAGGGAGAATGTACTGTCCAAGAGACTAGGCATCGAACCCGCATCTAGGTTGAAAAGGGGAACATCAGTAGCTAAAGAGAACAAAAATGGGACGTAATCCACATATGCTGCCTAGATATTCGTTGCTATGGGCAACCATACCTCCCTCACCACTCTATGCGTCCGTGGAGGTACATCGTACTGGTGCTCCCACTGTCCGAATGGGCATCCCATGCTCTTATTGCCAGTTTTTTGGTGTTAGTATAACGCCAGCGGTCAAGTCAAGCAATGCTACTGCTAAAGTGATGCCACATTTAACTAATGCCGCACTCAGTCTGATGCCACAGATAAATTTAAGCAGTGCCATTTAATGTCAGTGGATTATTGCAGGGTTAGCTGTTGATTGTGGATGTATTAAAGATTTTCAGCTAAGGCATTCTAATGTTGTTGCACAGCCAGTATACCAACAATGAATCTTGTTACTACCTTCATGTTTTTGCATTGTTAATGCTTATAGATTACATACCTCGAGTTAGTTAATAATATTTACCTTGAAGGTACATGGTTTGCAATTTTTTTATACTATCATTAGTTAATAATGCTAGTTACCATCAGACTTTTGTATTTGGTTTAATGCTCTTGCACAGCTACTATACCAATGCTGAAACTTGTTATCTTTACATTTTGTATTGTTAATTCTTATAGAAATCTTCCAGTGCTAGAGCTTATGGAAATATGTTAGTAAAACCATTGTACTATACCCTGTAATAAAATAACTACTATACTGTTACACTAGCCACTGCATTAGTCTATATTTGTACAATTCGAATGGTGTTGCATTAGCATATGGACATATATAAAGTACGGCAAGCTTTCCCAGATATGTTCTCAAGAAAACTACTACCTGTTTTTCTAAATACTAGATGCTTGGGTACTTTAAATTGAAATGCGAAAACATCTTATATTAAGGAACAGAGGGTGTAGAGTTCACTCAAATTATCCCGGTAAAGCTAGTCACACCTTTGTTAAAATTAATGTTCATTATGTTATCGGAGGAGGTCTGTATGTTTGTCTCTAAGGCCTGCCGTGTACATACCTGACATCGTGATGTAATGTTAAGTCATTTCCTTTTGTACAGTGTCACTGAATTATTAAGGCGGTAATGGCATTTTATTTTAGTTGAACTACACAAAATATGCTTAAAAGAAGAGGAAAGGTCAGCAATGGCTCAATTTTTTAGAAAAAACTATGTATGCCTTCCTGACATTAGCCGTTGTTGCCTTATTTATTCCTTCAAACAGGTGGTTAGAAACAGTCTTGCTACCTTTTCCCATTAAGAAATTGGAATGCTTATATTTGTGAGTCTATGCTTCAACTAGTGCCACTTCTATAGTAATCACACTTTCAATATCTATGCAAACAGGGATGCTCAATTTTAGTGGAACTGCACAAAATGTCCAAATGGTTCAACATTAGGAGCATGTTTTCTTCCAAACCTTTATATCCAATTGGTGGCACTATGAGCTGTTCATTACGAAGGTACATGGTTTGCTACTATCTTGCTACTCTTTTTTACTGTCATTAGATAGTAATACTAGTAGTTTGCATGTGAATTTATTAGCAGGGTGGACCTACATTAGAGGTGCAGGACAGGACTCAATGGTTGGATGCTCAATTTCGGTTGTATCTATTTCACCTCTTCCATCACTGCGAACATGGATATCCTTGGTCTAATGAAGAATAAGCGCTATATTTCTGCTCTGAACGAGCAAATCAATTCAGTACAAAATTGTCCAGGGCAAAACATGACTGTATCAAATTATCCAGTGCAAAACATGACAGATGCTAAGCGGAAGAGACGTGTTTAAAACTAAAATACAAGGTGGGGTATATGTTTAATAGCTGCTAGATATTTGTGTAGACAGAGATGTCTGCCCTTTGCTATTTGGCAAACAAACAAAGTGACCGCAATTTTTGTTGAACTGCACAAGAGAATAGTATAGTCACTGTATGCAGTGCCATTTGAAAATAGACACAGAAAGATTGGATAATCACTTCATGGACTGCAGAAAAGTAGTACTGTACTATTTATTGGCCAACACTAGGTGCTTCATTGCTTTGGTCTGATTATACCATGGACATCATTTTTCCTAAGTTAAAGTTTGTATTCCGAAAATAGTCTCGCCGTGTGATCGAGAGAAGACCAAATCATATTGCAGTGGATGTTCCTCCTTCATGTGTGGTTCATTCTCATGGTTCCAGTTGTTGGTGAAACCACTTACGTTTGCAAGAGGAATTGTAGACTTCACAAACAAATTTGTCTTTCACTCTATACTGAATGTTGGCCAAGAGAAACATCCATGTTAGTAGGAAGAACAAATGTTTTTTCTAGATCTTTGCTTGTGGAGCTACATATTTGTATATGATCTGTGAATCATTGAGATGCATTCACATGTTGATCTTATGTATGGGAACCGTACTAGTTTGTTTTGAATTTGGGCTACTAATGTGAACATATTACAATGCCGGGCCTGTGAGTCTCGTGTGAACATTTCGAATGGATCGGGTCTTACTGCTCTGCACAGCATGATCCTTATTTCTGCGCTCTCAGTGTTTACAAGTTACTAACAGTTCCTTATTTCTGTTCGCTCAGTGTTTACAAGTTACTGATCAATCGCTAGCTAGCCTACTAATGCGCTCCTGGCAGTTTTAGTTGCGACGCAAGATCCAAAGTGGCAGTTTTTTGAATAAAAATGCCTACCTCTGAAGAAACTGACAAACTGCTCTGAAGAAAATGCCATGCGAATATGAAGAAAGTGCCAGCAAAAACATTCGCAAATGCCTTATCTCCCAGCGAACGTTCATCAGCTAATGCGATCGTACACGTACACCATCATACCTACTCATCCTACACGTACACTATCCGACCTACTCGGTCCTACACGGATAAATAGCAGATCACACACGTACTACCTCATTTCCGGTTTGTAGGGCTCAATTCAAAAAAAAACGACCTACTCGATCCTACACGAATAAATAGTAGATCATGCATGTACTACCTCCTTTCCGGTTTGTAGGGCTTAATTCAAAAATATAACCAACCAAGGTAGATGATGAGTGGTGGAATCATTTTTGACAAGGAGGGAGTACCTCATCTGGTTGATTTGAGTGCAGTCGTTTGACCGTCATGCCGGCGTCCGACCCAGCACGGACGGGACGCGTCACTAACGGGACGGGATGGCACAGTCACAATTTCAGTTTTTTTAGTTTTCCACGGCAAGCTGGCGCGCTAAGCCATGCCTGCTTATGCATTGCATTTCGATGATCGTCGCATTTCCCGCGACACGCTAGTTCGCCTACCTTCCGCCTATAATTACTGTTTCCCGGGCTTCTCCGGTGGCACCATCACCCAACTCGCCCTATCCTCATAAGCCCCCACCGTCCCGACGTTGCTCACCACTTATCCTCGCTCTCGCCACGTCCGCCATGCACCCGCCCGTCCGCGATAGGCGATGCCGGAGGCGGTCACCGCCGAAACTAGTGTTCGGTTTTTCACCGGAAGGCAGACGGAGGGAGGAAGCATTCTATCGGTCTTTAGATGGCAATGCGGAGTATAAGGAGTTGTTGGAGCGCGACCACCTAGCGGAGGACCAGCGTATTGCCGATTTGCGCCGCCAGCGGGACATGGAGCAGCAGCGCACCGACGCTCTGAGTTGCGTAGCGAGCGCCTGCGAATCGGGCCGACTACATGGAGGCCGGGCGCCAACAAATAGCCCCGAGGTTGTCGGGCATGCCGCTGTCATGACGCCAAATTTTACTACAAGCTCGTCAAGTGGGTTTCCCGCTTAGAAGCAAAGCTTCGGTGGACCACGCCAGCATGGAAAGGGCCAACGCGCGCGAGCAACGCGCCCTTTCGCACCTCTGGCAAGTCTGAGGCGAGGCGGAGGACACCGGTGCCAGCGTTTAGCGCGTACCGCAGATGGCGGTCGGCATCGTCTAGTTAGCTAAGAGTAAGTTAGTACTTGTACACTACTAGAGTATTAGTGGGAGTACAGAGTTAACTTGGGTGTGATGGTTGTCAACGTGGAAGTTCAGTACTCTATATCTGGATCAGACCTGTTACTTTCCTCTGAATGTTGAACTTTCTGTTTGAACATATGGAATGGACTGTTATTTTTTCAAATGGGTTGTATTTGTCCGCCACGGGTTTTGAGGCTGACTTGTGGGCCTACCAGGTTGACGCGTACACAATTAGGAGATGATTGTACGTAAAAAGGATGACAGCGGGGACCCACCAATGTCATGGCAGTACGCAAGCAAGTGCCTCCTTATTTCAAGCCAATAAAAAAATGGCTCCTCCTAATGGATTTCTGACATCTGGGTCCCATGCCATTGTCAACGTAGTGAATAAACGAGAGAATTGCACAACGAGTAGTCGACATCGTGGACCCAAAGAGCTCGCCCAGATTATTTTTGTTTTGGGTTAATTTGATAAATGCCACTCCAAATCTGGTGATTCCAGAAATGCCAACGCAATTTCCAAACTTTGAAAATGACATTTCATGCCATTTCCAAAGGGCATTTTTGAAGTCTGGAGTGGCATTTTTCAAAGTTTGCAAAAATTGCAGTGGCATTTTTCAAAGTTTGAAAATTGCAGTGGCATTTTTATGAATCGCCATAATTGGATTGGCATTTATCTAATTTGTTTTTGAGACGGAAGAAGGGTGTCAACTGGGCTGTGCGGGGCACTCTGGCCTGTCTAGATAGAATTTTCTTTTATGTTTACCACACACCAGCCCAGTAGTTTTTTTGTTCTTTCTGAGAATGGCTAGCCCAGTTTTTTTGTGATTTGTCAAGTAAGTCGCTTTTGTTAGGCCTGTTGGGCTGCAAAATTTCAAGACAAGGAGAGCTTCATTCGCCTGGCCTAGAAAATGGCCTATCAGTAATGAGAAATGGGTTGTACATTTTTAAAACACATCAAACCGGCAATAAATTTCAAATTTCTTTTTTTTTCATTTGAGATTTTAAATTGCATTGATTTTTATGCGTGGATAATTTGTTGGATTTTATATTGATATACATTTATTTTTAAAATCAGTTTCAATGTGACTCGAAATTTCGGGATTAAAAACAGTTCGAACCAAGACCAAATATGCAAAATTTCAGATAATTTTTAACCGTGGCCACAATATGGGCTATAATGCTAACAAAAAGAATATGGGCTCCAAAAACCTTAAGAATTAGCAAATGGGCTGTAAATTATTAGAAATAATGGCAGATGGGTTGTATGATGTTTCCCACAGATTTGAGGCTTTCCTAAAAAAGGTTGACGACAAGCAAAGGATCGTTGGATGTCCATCCAACGGCCGTCGTCTTCTTCAATCTCTGCTCTTCCCGCTCCAACCGCCAAACAAGCGCCAAGGGACTACTCTGCTCCCTCCTCCCAAGGCCGGGCTATGCGACCACAGAGCCTCACCTCCCACCGTATTCCCATCACTGGCCTAGCCATCCCTCTACTCACCCACACCCGCCGTTATTCTTTGGCGGCGGCAATTAACCAAGAACACTCAGATTCCCCACCGCGTGGGCAGCCACTGCCATGTCTTCCCCGGCTCTATGTCGTTCCCTTTGTAGGCCTCTCCGTCGTCCACCGTCCTGGTGCTCTCGGCGCGGCGTGGTCAACGTGGTCAACGAACGACATCCATCGGAAGTGGACTATAAGTGGAGAGGCTGAGAGCTGGGTCCACGGCCGCACACAAGGAAATGCCTCCTTCATAGGCGCAAAATAATGATTCCTCCACTGACATTTGGGACCCACCGGAAGGGCCTCTGTATTTCACGAAAAATACGTTCCCCCGCTGATAGCTCGGACCCACCAGCTATATCTTCGCACGCAAGGAAGTGCCTCCTTATTGCGCACAAAAATATGAATACTCCCCCTGCTAGCTGGGACCCAGCAAAGTGGGAGGCTGACTTGTGGGCCTACTAAGTTGACGGGGATGGAGGGCTTTGTCAACTTAGTCAATATGAACGATTCTAGCTCCAGTGACCGTACGATGTCCATCCAATGGCCGTAGTGCTTCTTCAACCTCTGGTCTTCTTGCTCAAGCCGCCTAGAGCATCGCCGGTCGTGCCACCTGCTCCTGCCTCCAGTGGTTGGCTGTGCTGCCGTGGAGGCCTCACCGCCCCTACTACTCCCACCGCTGGCCAGGCCCTGCCGCAACGGCAGCCTCACACCGCAGCCGAACCAGTGAACCCTCGTACTCCTCTCCGCGTGGGCTTCCACTGCCGCGTCTTCCCCGGCTCCGCGTCGTCCCCTTCCTAGGCCTCGCCGTCGTCCACCGCCCTGGTGCTCTCAGCGCGGCGTGGTCAACGTGATCAAGGAACCACTTCCATCGGAAGAGTACTGTACGTGGAGAGGGTTACAGTTGGGTCCACAACCGCAGCAAGGAAGTGCCTCCTTATTACGCGCAAAATAATGATTCCTCCACCTGACAGCAGGGACCCACCAGACGGGCCACCATATTTCACAAAAAAATGTTTCCCCCCAGACTGCTGGGACCCACCAGCTACATCTTCGCACGCAAGGAAGTGCGTGATAGTCGGGACCCACCTGGTCGAAGCGTACGTAGCATTGTCATTCTGGTCGCGAACGTGTACGTACATACGATCGGGCTGTCTGCAGGCTGCAGCGATGAACCGTGGCCGTGCAAGGAAGGGCACGTGTCGTAGTAGAGGCGCGCACGTAGCATGTACATGTACGTACAGTGGCCAGGGTGCAAGAAAGAAAATACGGCCCCGTATGTACATATGGGCGGGGTCTCGAACGCCTACTCGCGCATACGTACGGCCAGGGCTCGTGTACATGGCTATGGCTGGGTCAGAACAGAGAAACTACGTCGTCGTCGTTTTCATGGGGAGCAACCGGCTGGGTCGAAACGGAATGCGTCATCGTGTTCATCGGGAGCCAACCAGCTTGGACAGAACAACCGATGGAAACGAGGCCTGGTGTACCGCAGAATGGAGGAAACGGCCTTGTGTTCGGCCGGCCACGGTGGAAACGGGATCCTGTTCATCGGGAGGGGTCTGGCATACCGCAAAACAGAGGAAACGGACCTCCTACGGTTGAAACGGGGTCCTGTTGACCGGGAGGGGTGTGGCATACCGCAAAACGGAGGAAACGGACTTGTGTTGGAGTGCTACGATCGAAACGGGGGTCCTGTTCATCGGGAGGGGTGTGGCGTACCATAAAATGGGACTCCATGGGATACTGTTCATCTCCACCGCCGACCTCCTCCAGCCTCCACGGACTCATGTTCATCCACCGACGACCTCCTCCAGCCCCCACCTGCGACTGTTCATCCACGGGCTCCTGTTCATCCAGCCTCCACCGCGCGCTCCTCCACCGGCTACTGTTCAACCAGCCCTCTCCACAGGGTCCTGCTCAACCACCCTCCACAAAGCATCGCTCATCTAGCCCTCCACTGGCTATTGTTCAACCAGCCCTCCACGGGGTCCTCCTGTTCATCCAGCCCTCCACGGGGTCCTGTTCATCGACCCCTCCACCGGCTCGATCGAACGGGGTACTGTTCACCCAGCGGCACCGTCCACTACTACCATGGGGTCCTATTCATCCAAGCCCCCACCGGGAACTGTTCATCCAAACCCCCTAACAACGCTCACTGTTCATCCAGAGGCAGCATCGATCGGCTTCAGTTTGCAGCAGTAGCAAAGGAATCACCCGGGTTCAGTTAACAGCAAGGGATCGATCGATTGATCGGGTTCAGTAACGCGTAGCCTGCAGTGCAATTGCTCGGGTTCAGTTAGAGCCCAACACCTTGCTCGGGTTCAGTTAGAACTGAATGCCTCGCACACACGTGCGTACGTATGAGAGAAAGGCGCATCGCTCGGCCCCCGACCACCCATCGTAACCGGGAACTCCCCGATATTTTCCTCGCCCTCGCTTCTACCACGGTATGTTCCGTCATGGACAGCCCAAAGAATATCATGCAGCTGCATCTCCGGTCCGCCCAGGACGAAAAGCCCATTTTCTGTCATGATATTTTTTCATAGAAGTAGGACCCCGCCACATCTATGATGATATCGGGTTTTGTCACAGTTACCGTCATAGAAGTGTCATAAGTATGACAGAAAAAAATTCATTCGGCCCAAAATGTCACGGATGTGTCTTTTTTTTGTAGTGTAGGCTATTCGGCTATTGAGCACACACTCGCATCGAAAAAGGAGCGGTAGAAAAGACTTTGCAACGACCAAGAAGAAAACACATTTACTATAAAACGACACATATAATTTGAAGAACCCCCAGTTAACTTGGGTAAATAAAATTGTTCTTAACAAACACCGTTTGTAATAAACATTGTTTTAGCAAAATGCTTTTTTTCAAACACAAATATAATGTTTGGTCGAACCGAACAAAAATTAAACACTAAAAAGAAACTTGAGCATGAAAACGACTTAGCTGGTTAATGTGCTCATCGTTGGTGACGCGGCCCGAGATTACGGCGGGACGAGGTCCCAGCCCCCAAACCGGTCCCGAGGTGGCTGAGCGAAGAGCTCGGCAATCCGAAGAGGTGAAGCCCCGGTCTAGCCGAGGTGTGGCGGATGACGTCGGAGTCTCCGGCTGAGTAGGTTGATGAAGTGAACGGCGCGGGGTTGCCAACACAGGGCAGCACGCTAAGGCGATGACACAATTGTGTCGACGGAGGTGGGACGACGACGTCGGCAAGTCGAGGTGACACAACGGCCCGGTCTGAACCAATCGCCTGCACACATAAAATAGTGCAAACCAGAAATAATAACAATAATATGCTTAAAAAATTCTTATACTTAATGAATTTAAGCGCAGTAAATAAATTAAGAAATATGGCCTGAATGCCGAGGTGACGGAGCAGGTCAGTAATGTGATGTTGCAGCCACCATGCCAGCCGATGTGTTGAAGCTGGTTTGCCGGTTGCGTCGAAGTCACTGGAGCATGTTGATGAAAAAATAGGGGAGCCCCCGGTCCAGCCGAGGTGTCGAAGCCTCCATGTCAGCCGATGAGTCGAAGTAGGCCGACGTGATCGACATCGGCTTGAAGAAGCAACAGTGCGGCCATGCCGATGCAGGTCATAACTCGTGACGTGGTTAATGCCTGCTTGATGACGTGGCCGTGCGGCGATGCCGGTGTGCCCGCTCCGTGTAATCCGTGGGGAGGCGATATTGGTGATGATTTATCCTTCGCGATGCCAAACTCTTGTTCGCCTCACCGAGATGATGATCCGAAGAAGTTGATCTCGGCTCAACAAAGCGATGATGTGTCTAGCGCAGGTCGGCAGCCGTGGAGCAATGTTACCAGAGTGGTTTGACACCGGCATGATGGCGAAGAGTACCTCAGAGAAGGCTTAAAATTATAGGGGGGCATGTTAAGAACAACACACAATACCCTAGAATAATATTCCTTTAAAATGTTGCCCAATATCACGTTCATAAAGAAACATGAATTCGGGTCGGATCGATCAGAAAATTGGTCCACTCATCGGAAGGTTCCCGGAGTTTGAACCGTCGGATCGAGCTGAAGTTTTGGGGGGTGGTAGATATGGGAATTCCACCGCAGATGAACGGTTGGATCTTCCAAATGACCTCCGAGCTGGGCTCTGGAGACCACGCCATAAACTCATCCAGATTCCCGTCCAGATTTGATAGGGCTCCGGTATATCATAGATTGCCGGAGATTCCTCCATTGGAACTCGACGAAATTTTGCATGGTTATTGTAGACTTAATTCCACACAATTCCACCGAAGTAATCGTTAAAAAGACACTCGAGGAGGCGGTGGTGGCGGATACAAGTTAGCTTTCCAGAAAAACAGCACAGTCGCTCAAGTGCAATGTTGACGTTGAGCCCCCGGGCTCCATCAATGATTCCTCCATGATCTTTAGAGAGATCGGAGTTGATGTTGATGAAGGTCATTGTCCAAACATGATGATCTGACACGGAGTAAGAGTCCTCGGTCGAGCCAAGGTGACCAGTAGAGCCGATGACGAAGATGACAACGTCGCAGTTAATCTTCAACGAGCCATCAATCCTTTGTTGATCTCACAACGAAACTCTCAATGAAAGCACCATTGTCGGTGTCAAAACCGGCAGATCTCGGGGTAAGGGGTCCCAAGCTATGGATCATGGATCGATGGGAAACAGGAGACAGGGGACATGATGTTTACCCAGCTTCGGCCCTCTTAATGGTGGTAATACCCTACTTCCTGCTTGATTGATCTTGATGAATATAGAGATTACAAGAGTTGATCTACCTCGAGATCATATGTTGCAGTCTAGAACCTAAGGATATGATGAATAATATCATAATGATCTTGCCTCTCCCTATTGACTAGCCCGGCCTTGGCTTATATAATGTACCAGAGGCCTAGGATAACAAGAGTCCTAGTAGAATACGTCGGTGGAGAGGAGTCCTTGTCTTGATCACCAAGTCTTGTGTAATCTTCCTCGTGTATGCATCGTTTGTCCGAACTGGCCCATGAGTAAATGGCCACGGGGGCCCTCGGCCCAATCCAACTGATCGGGAGACGACGTGGTGAGTCCCCCCTAGTCCAGGACACCGTCAGTGGGCGCATCGTCGTGCGGAGGAGGTGTACGAAGACGGGTACTTCACGAGGAAGGTTAAAGGCGCTAGGCGCCTCATCGCTGCGTGGAGGTGGGCCGACAAGCTCCAGCGTGCCACCGACGAGGAGCTCCGGTGGGCGCCCAACGAAATGGCAAGATCGTTCGCGCTCGTCCACTAGCAAGAGGCGATCAAGACGCTCAAGCCATGAGGCGGAGGAGGCGAGTACTTGCCTCCACACGAGAAGACGCCACGCACTGTGGAGTCTGCTGGCGAGGGGCCGACGGAATCTGGCCCAGTGAGGGATTATTAGTTTTAGTATTTTTTATTTTCAATTTTATGCATTGTACCTAGTAGTTAAGTATAATCGAGTATATGTGATTATATTATATATATTATGTGATGAACTAATGAACAATTAATACATATATATTATGAATTCCATTTTATATCTGTTTTTGTATACTAACTTGTATCTAGCTGTTTGTAGCGACCAGACCTCAAACAGTCTGATCTCTGTGCTAATTGACATCCCTGGATCAGTAATGCTGACACCACACAGTACTCGAAGGATTTATAACAGAGTAGCAATCACACACTTATTACAATCGAATGTCTCAAGAGAGAACTTAATAAAATAAACATGGCTTAAGGCCATCTAATAACGATAACAAATGGAAGGCTTGGAGGAATAAGCGAGTCCATCAACTCCAACGGCATCACCGAGTATAGAACCACGACCTATGCACCTTACTCATCGTTCAAAAGTCTGCAACATGAAACGCTGCAGCCAAAACGGGTCAAGACATGGAATATGCCGCAATGTAACACATAGAGAATAATAGAATGAAAAGCCTATACTACATGCATATATGGCTGGTGGAAAGCTCTATGGTTACAGCTTTGCATAAAGCCAATTTTTCCCTACCGCAAAGGAATAAATTTATTTAACTATCATGGTGGTTAGAAACATTGAGAATGGTTGACACATTCTCAATCCCAATTAAAAGTACTCATTAACAAACCCAACAATATTAATTAGAAGTAACATGATGAGATTCACATGATATCCGGTACTAGATACTCAAAACGTCCATAACCGGGGACACGGATAACCATGATTAGTTCATACACTCGCAGAGGTTTGCATGACTTTTCCCCACAAGACTCGATCGCCTCCGCTTGGTTTCTCGCACTACATGGTGTTTGAGAGACGGATGACCGAGACATAGTCTTTCAGAAGCGCTAGCACCTTACATGTGGGTAGACCGTACCAACCTACATCCCCTACATCAGCTAGCCTACCCGTAAGAGTTCGCACGACTTAGTCAACTACGCCAGAGCCCATAATGGCTTGTGGCTGCACACGGAAGTTTCTAGTTTGAATAATCTCATGATCCCTTTAAGCCTGGGTGGCGGTCCGAAGAAATACAGCCAAGTCCTGATAGAAACCAGGTGCCTCAATCCACCCAGATGTGTGTTTAAGTTGCCACTTTAAATAAACCATTAAATAACAATCTCACATCTGTCATGAATACACTCACCCAATCCACGTCTACTAGCATAGCATGGCATAATAAGCAAACGTAGAAGTAACTCCCAAAGGTTTGATAATAAAACAGGTAATAGGTACTACCTCAACTACTTCCCAAAACCCACAATTTAATTAGATCCTATTCATGCAAGTGTTTGAGGATAGATCTAATGCATAAAAACGGGGTATGAGAAGAGTATGATCAAAGTGTTACTTGCTTTGCTGATGATCCGCGAAACCTAGAGACTCGAAGTAACAAAGGCGCACCGTAATCTATCGCAGACAAACAAACAAGCATACAATAAATACTCATCTAATGCACAGGCAAAACTCAAATAGATCTAACCAGATAGTTCAACTTAAGAACTCTGGTTTGCAAAAAGAATCAAATCAAACGAAGCAACGAAAGTCAAACGGCGGAAGAAAACAGCTTCGTTTTACTAATCTGGATCTAAGTCAAATTTTATAGAAGCAAAAACTTGCTTAAGTAGATTATTCGGAAAGAGGGTTTCGAGACAAAACTCCAGGCGCTTGAATCGCCTGATTCCGATAAACGAGCGAAAAGTTATACTAAAACGAAAATCGGATCTGGAATCGTGATCAGAAAAATCGCGGATTAAATCCGAGAAGAAGAAAAACGACGAACGGGTTAACGAACGGACGTTCGTTAATTAACCGAAACCGAATAATAATAATAATAATAATAATAATAATAATAATAATAATAATAATAATAAATAAATCGAAAAAAACCCGAAGAAAACCGCTCGGTTTTTATAAAAAAAACCGAAATCGAGGCGTGCTCGGGCGGCGTCTATGGCGGCTCGTGCATGGCAGCGGCGGCGGTGAAGCGGCTAGGGTTTGGGCGCGGGCGGCCTCGGTGCTCGGTGGGCTGGCGGCTCGGCGGCCGTGCTTATAGAAGCGCCCGAGCGAGTCCCGCCGCACGCGCCCGATAAGGCGGTCGCGCTTTTTTAATAATTACGCAGAAAAAAATCAAAAGAAGTACTAAACGGACTCCAAAAATCCCGAATAAATTTTCCCGCTTCTAAAATCAAGCGGATTTAATGAACATTTATTTGGGGCCTAAATGCAATTTTGAAAAACGCGCATTTTTCCTAAATTCAAATAAAAGGCGAAAAACTCCAAAATAAAATCTTATTTGATTTTATTATCAAAACTTCATTATTTCTTTATTTTGGGAAAGTCATTTTATTCCCTCTCTCATATTTTTGTAATAGAAATAATTGAAGGTAAAGTAATTAAAATCAATTGATCCCATTTTCAGAATTTGAGAAAACTCAAATATGAAAATAACGAAAATCCCCAACTCTCCCCGTGGGTCCTTGAGTTGTGTAGAATTTCTAGGATCGTGCAAAAATGCAATGAAAAATATGATATGCAATGATGCTCTATGTATAACATTCCAAATTGAAAATTTGGGATGTTACAAACCTACCCCCTTAAGATGAATCCCGCCTACGAGATTCGGGTTGGCTAGAAAATAGGTGAGGGTGGTCCTTAAGCAAATCTTCCTCTCGCTCCCAGGTGGCTTCATCCTCTGTGTGGTGGCTCCACTGAACTTTGCAAACTTAATGACCTTGCTGTGGGTGACTCTGCTGGCATACTCCAAAATCTTAACCGGTTTCTCCTCGTAGGTCAAATCATCATTCAACTGAATCGCCTCTAGTGGCACGGTATCTCTCAGTGGTATATCGGCCATCTCTGCGTGACACTTCTTCAACTGAGAAACATGGAACACATCATGCACTCATGACAATCCTTCGGGTAATTCCAACTTGTACGCAACTTCTCCCATGCGTTCCAAAACACGATAAGGTCCTACAAATCTAGGTGCTAACTTTCCTTTAACTCCAAAACGCTTAACTCCTCGAAGCGGCGATACTTGAAGATAAACTCTATCTCCTTGCGTTTTGAATCCGCATAACTTTTCTGTCTTGACTGGGCTACCTTGAGCCTATCGCGAATCAACTTTACTTTCTGTTCAGACTCCTTAATCAAATCCGGTCCAAACAGCTGGCAGTCTCCAACTTCATCCCACAACAACGGGGTCCTGCACCTCCTTCCGTACAAGG
Organism: Aegilops longissima; assembly: GCA_021605205.1. Taxonomy (NCBI): domain Eukaryota; kingdom Viridiplantae; phylum Streptophyta; class Magnoliopsida; order Poales; family Poaceae; genus Aegilops; species Aegilops longissima. Next base: position 461,101,804 of record CM038682.1, on the reverse strand, counting down.
CTTCGAAAGGGGCCATCTTCAGACTGGTTTGGTAACTGTTGTTATAAGAAAACTCCGCATGCGGCAAATTGTCATCCCAACTTGATCCATAATCCAAAGCACAAGCTCTAAGCATATCCTCCAAAATCTGGTTGACTCTCTCGGTTTGTCCATCTGTCGTGGATGGAAAGTCGTGCTAAACTCCACCGGTTCCCAAAGTTTCGTGCAACCGCTTCCGAACTTTGAGGTGAATTGGGTTCCTCTATCGACACGATACTCCTCGGAACTCCATGCAAGCATAAAATCCTGGTCATGTATATCTTAGCCAATTTGGCATCGCTGTAAGTAGTCTTTACTAGAATGAAATGAGCTACCTTCACAAACGATCGACTACAACCCAAATCGAGTCATAGCTCTAACGAGTCCCGGCAATCCCGTGATGAAATCCATACCTAGTTTATCCCACTTCCATTCGGGTATAGGCAATGGCAGTAATAATCCTGCCGGCTCGATGTTCTCGCCTTCACCCTCGACATACATCACAAATCGCTACGTACTCTGCAATATCCTTCTTCATTCGGTCCACCAAAAGTATTCTTCAAATCCAAATACATCTTGGTATTTCTGGTGAATCGAATATGGTGAATCATGTGCCTCTTGTAAAATCAACTTCCGGATCTCCGGTCATTGGGCACATAAACACGGTCTTCAAACCATAGGGTATCATGCTCATCCTCACGAAATCCCTTAGCCTTTCCTTCGCTCATTCTCTCCTTTATAGAGGCAATCTCTTTGTCGATCTTCCGAGCTTCCCGATCTTGTCCATCAAAGTTGATCAATCTCCAATGTGCTACATAGCCTCTCGAACTATTTCCAAACATAGCTCTCAAGATCCTCGGCTAACTCCTTTGGTATTTCTCCGTCATTAATGTGTTGACGTGACTCTTACGCCTCAACGCGCGTCGCTACAACGTTAGCCTTTCCGGGGTGATAATGTAATCTCATATCATAATCTTTGATGAGCTCCAACCATCTCCTTTGCCTGAGATTTAACTCCTTCTGCGTGAAGATGTATTTTAAACTCTTGTGATCCGTATACACCTCGCAATGATTTCCAATGAGGAAATGTCTCCATGTCTTCAACGCATGCACTACGGCTGCTAACTCCAAATCATGCGTAGCATAATTTAGCTCATGAGGCTTAAGCTGTCGTGAAGCATACTGAAACAACTCTTCCTCTCTGCATAAGCACCGCTCCAAGTCCTCGACGTGAAGCATCGCAATATACCTCGTAATCCTTGGTCCGATCCGCGAATTAACACTGGTGAGGTAACCAAACATTTCTTCAACTCTTGGAAACTAGCTTCACACTCCTCGGTCCAAATGAACTTGGTATCCTTCTTCAAAAATTCTGTCATAGGCTTCGCAATCCTTGAGAAATTCTCAATGAATCTCCGGTAGTATCCTGCTAGTCCAAGGAAACTCCGGATCTCTCCAACTGTTGTTGGCGCTTCCCAGTTTGTTACAATGACAACTTTAGTGGGGTCTACTGCTATACCTTCTCCAGATATAACATGTCCAAGAAATCCAACTTCCTTCAACCAAAACTCACACTTGCTTGAACTTGGCATATAACCGGTGTTCTCTCGAGCTTCTCGAGTACCAAACGCAATGCTCCTTATGTTCCTCTTCATTCTTCGAGTAAACCAAAATATCATCAATGAACACCACGATTTAACTTATCCAAAAACTCCATAAACACTTTGTTCATCATGTTCATAAAATATGCAGGTGCGTTAGTCGCACCAAATGACATAACGGTGTACTCATACAGCCCGCACTGTGGTAAAAGCCGTCTTAGGTATATCCCGCTCTCGAATCTTCAATCGATGGTACCACGATCGCAAATCGATCTTGGAAAACACCTTAGCTCCTTGCAATTGGTCAAACAAGTCATTGATCATCGGCAGCGGTATTTGTTCTTAATGGTCACTTCATTCAATCCTCGATAATCAACAACCATTCTCAATGATCCATCCTTCTTCTCCACTAGAAGTATCGTGATCCCCAAGGCGAAGAACTTGGGCGAATAAAACCTTTATCCAAGAACTCCTTAATCTGCTTCTTAATTTCCTCCAAATCTTGGGCTGGCATCCTATATGGTCTCTTAGATATCGCCCGAAGGTTCGGCAATAGTTCAATCGAAACTCAATGTCTCTATCCGTGGCATGCCCGCAACTCTTCCGAAACATGTCCGGTAATCCTTACCACGTACTTCTTCCCGCACAACTCCCGATAAGGAATTTACATGTGCTCTCCTCGGCTCATGCCGTGATACATACTTGATTCTCCTTCCTTCGGGGTGGTAAGAAAATTGACTTCTCGGCGCAATCTATGTTCCTCCATACTTCAATAACCAATCCATGCCTAATATCACATCCAATCCTTGGGATTCCGTAACTATTAGGTCCGAGGGAAAACATAGTGTCCAATCCTTAATGGCGGTCGATCACACCATATACTAGCCATGTATTCTGCTCTGGATGAGGTTACTAGCATGGGTGACCTAAGGGCTTGGGTTGGTAATTTGTACTTATCCACAAATCCCCTTGATATGTATGAATGCGATGCACCAAGATCAAAAAGAACAACCGCAGAAATGACTTAACCAAAACTTACCTATTATCGTGATCCGGCTGAGCTTCAACCTCCTCCACGGTGACGTGGTTCACTTGTCCTTTGTTGAAAGGATTCGGCTTCTTTCCTGAGCTTCCATTGCCATTTCCATTCTGGATTTCTGGACATTCGTTTGCATAATGCCCAGTCTTGCGGCACTTAAAGCAAGTGATATGGCTCAGGTCTACCTTGGATGGTGTTGACGGGTTGGTGCGGTTTTGTCCATTGCTTCCTCCATTCCCGCTCCCATTCTTGGTGCCAATATGGTTGTGCGAGCTACCTCCTCCATGGGTATGCTGAAATTGTCCTCCGCTTCGGGTAAAGCGAAGTTTCACTGAGCTCCGAGTTATTCTTCCCCGTCCATACTTCCTCTTGCGATTTTCAATCTGCTGCTGCTTCCCTTCAATCATGAGAGCACGATCTACTAACCCCTCGTAGTTGTTGAAGGTGGCTACCATCAACTGCATGCTCACTCATCATTCACCCTTCTAGAAACTTCTCCCGCTTAGTCTGCATCCGTAGCAACGCTATCCGGGGCATAACGTGCTAACTTATCAAATCATCTACATATCGCCAACTGTCTGTCCTCCTTGGCGCAAGTTGCGAAACTCACGCTTCTTCATGCCATAGCTCCCGCCAAACATGGGCAAGACGGAAAGCTTGTCAAACCGATCCCATGTGATGGTGTCTGAGGTAAGTGGTCAGAAAATTCTCCCACCATGTCTGCTGCGGGTCCTTCAAGCTGATGTGCATCAAACTTCACCCTTTCTCCATCTGTACATCCTGCAGTGGTCAACTCCCTCCCTATCTTACGGAGCCAATCATCTGCAACAATCGGCTCGGTGCTACTGGAAAACACCGGCGGATTCAACCTTAAGAAATGGGTCAAATGATCAATAGGTGGTGGTGGCGGTGGGTTGTTGTTGTTGTTGTTGTTGTTGTTGCCTTGGTTCTGTACCAATGTTTGAATCAAGGCATTCTGCTACTGAATCAACTGAGTGATCTCTGGCTGGAAAACAAATCCGGGGTCGCGTCCCGGAGGCATCTGATGGTTTTAAGAAAAGACGATAATTTAGAATAGAATGAGGTCTAGAGAGAAACACTACCGATATGCACATGAGACAAATCACACAATATCACTCCAATCAATTGAAACAAGGGCATACAACGGTCTATCTATCGTTACAAAGTGCTGAAACTAAAACTAATATAACATGGGGTAATCTACTCATTTATGGTGGTCAACTAGAAAACTGCTCCGATGAAGACTCCATGATATCTGCCCGCTTCATCTTCGTAATCATCATCACTAGGATCGAAATCGTGTCGCCGATGATGATGTAGTTCTCTCGACAGGTGCTATCTTCATCTTCTCCTCCGGTGCTGAATTTCCCATGACTTCTTCAATCTTCTCCTTAAGATCACCGCTTTGTCCCACTAGAGCTACAATCTCCTCCATGTAGTCCTTGCGAGTGGCCTTCGCCTCCTTCTAGTTCGATAATCTTGGCTTTTGCTGTCTTCAACTCCATCATGTCTCACAAGACATCCGGTTCTCTCTGGCGCCAAATGTGCTGGTTTAACTCCCGGATGAAAGCTGCAATGGATCGGTCCTTCTTAGTGCCAACTATCTCCCATTGTTCATCTCGGCCCCGCAAATCTGGTAGATAGTATCCTTGAGGTCTTCTTTGTAAACTTCTCCAATGCGCCCCATGGTTATGTGAGCTGCCATGCTCTTTCCTGCACTCCAGTGTTGGTGCATTGAAAACACTCTCTATGGGCTCCGTGATTGGCGCAAACGTCCTTCCGGGAACTTGAGCTTGAATCTTCCAGCGCTCTTCTTCAGGTAAAGTGGAATTGTAAGTTCCGGTGAAGCTTGGTAATCCTATTTTAAGGTATTTAGTGACTTCCTTCAGGTGTCGTCCAAAGGGTGTATCTTCATCCGGCTGGGTGAACTTGATCCTCGCTTGGCCATCCTAAAATAGTAGAAAATATGAGGAGTTAGAAATGAGAAGAGAGAGTAGTGATCTAGGGCTTTAGCTTAATGGTCGTGTCCTCATCGTGCGTGCTTTCGACACCATCTTTGTACCGACTGCACCTCAAATATATCGATCTCGTGCTCGATGTCATCCCCGGATCAAGAATGCCGACACCACACAAGACTCAAGGATTTATAACAGAGTAGCAATCACACACTTATTACAATCGAATGTCTCAAGAGAGAACTTAATAAAATAAACATGGCTTAAGGCCATCTAATAACGATAACAACGGAAGGCTTGGAGGAATAAGCGAGTCTATCAACTCCAGCGGCATCACTGAGTATAGAACCACGACCTATTCACCTTACTCGTCGTCTGAAAAGTCTGCAACATGAAACGTTGCAGCCCGAAAACGGGTCAGCACATGGAATATGCTGGCAATGTAACACATACAGAATAATAGAATGAAAAGCCTATACTACATGCATATATGGCTGGTGGAAAGCTCTATGGTTACAGTTTTGCATAAAGCCAATTTTTCCCTACTGCAAAGGAATAAATTTATTTAACTATCATGGTGGTTAGAAACATTGAGAATGGTTGATAGCATTCTCAATCCCAATTAAAAGTACTCATTAACAAACCCAACAATATTAATTAGAAGTAACATGATGAGATTCACATGATATCCGTGTACTAGATACTCAAAATGTCCATAACCGGGACACGGCTAACCATGATTAGTTTATACACTCGCAGAGGTTTGCGACTTTTCCCCACAAGACTCGATCGCCTCCGCTTGGTTTCTCGCACTACATGGTGTTTGAGAGACGGATGACCGAGACATAGTCTTTCGTAAGCGCTTAGCACCTTACATGTGGGTAGACCGTACCAACCTACATCCCCTACATCAGCTAGCCTACCCGTAAGAGTTCGTGACGACTTAGTCAACTACGCCAGAGCCCATAATGGCTTGTGGCTGCACACGGAAGTTTCTAGTTTGAATAATCTCATGATCCCTTTAAGCCCAGGGCGGCGTCCAAGAAATACAGTAAGTCCTCGATAGAAACCAGTGCCTCAATCCACCCAGATGTGTGTTTAAGTTGCCACCTTAAATAAAACATTAAATAACAATCTCACATCTGTCATGAATACACTCACCCAATCCACGTCTACTAGCATAGCATGGCATAATAAGCAAACGTAGAAGTAACTCCCAAAGGTTTGATAATAAAACAGGTAATAGGTACTACCTCAACTACTTCCCAAAACCCACAATTTAATTAGATCCTATTCATGCAAGTGTTTGAGGATAGATCTAATGCATAAAAACTGGGTATGAGAAGAGTATGATCAAAGTGTTACTTGCCTTGCTAATGATCCGCGAAACCTAGAGACTCGAAGTAACAAAGCGCGCGACCGTAATCTATCGCAGACAAACAAACAAGCATACAATAAATACTCATCTAATGCACAGTAAAACTCAAATAGATCTAACCAGATAGTTCAACTTAAGAACTCCGTTTGCAAAAAGAATCAAATCAAACGAAGCAACGAAAGTCAAACGGCGGAAGAAAACAACTTCGTTTTACTAATCTGGATCTAAGTAAAATTTTACAGAAGCAAAACCTTGTTTAAGTAGATTATTCGGAAAGAGGGTTTCGAGACGAAACTCCAGGCGCTTGAATCGCCTGATTCCGATAAACGAGCGAAAAGTTATACTAAAACGAAAATCGGATCTGGAATCGTGATCAGAAAAATCGCGGATTAAATCCGAGAAGAAGAAAAACGACGAACGGGTTAACGAACGGACGTTCGTTAATTAACCGAAACCAAAAAACAAAAAAAAAGAAAAATAATAAAAATAAAAAATAAATAAATAAAAAACCGAAAAAAAAGAAAAAAACCGAAGAAAACCGCTCAGTTTTTTTAAAGGCACGGAAATCGAGGCGGCGGCGAACCTCGGGCGGCGTGCGGCGGCTCAGCCTGGCGCGGGTGGCGGCTAGGGTTTGGGGTGCGGGGCGGGCCTCGGGTGCTCGGGTGGGCTGGCGGCTCGGGCGGCATGCTTATAAATGCGCCCGGCGAGTCCCGCTCGCACGCGGCCGAAGGTGATGCTGCTTTTTTAAATAATTACGCAGAAAAAAATCAAAAGAAGTACTAAACAGACTCCAAAAATCCCGAAATAAATTTTCCCCGGCTTCTAAAATCATGCCGGATTTAATGAACATTTATTTCGGGCCTAAATGCAATTTTGAAAAACTCCTAAATTCAAATAAAAAGGCGAAAATCTCCAAAATAAAATCTTATTTGATTTTATTATTAAATCTTCATTATTTCTTTATTTTGGGAATGTCATTTTATTCCCTCTCTCATATTTTTGTAATAGAAATAATTGAAGATAAAATAATTAGAATCAATTGATCCCATTTTCAGAATTTGAGAAAACTCAAATATGAAAATAACGAAAATCCCCAACTCTCCCCATGGGTCCTTGAGTTGTGTAGAATTTCTAGGATCGAGCAAAAATGCAATGAAAAATATGATATGCAATGATGCTCTATGTATAACATTCCAAATTGAAAATTTGGGATGTTACACTGTTATCATCCACATATACAGAATGGAAAGCGTATATACACACATTGAAACAGAACATATAAGAACGGAAAGCAGAGTACACACATTGCAACAGAGCAATATTATGATTGTTGTGAATACATTGCTATCTACGTCAAAATGACTCAACAAAATAAAACGCGTCCATGAGACCATGGCCAGCAGCCCTTGCCTACGGTAGCTGTTGGCTCTGCCAGAACTCGTGCAGGCGTTCGTCCAAGCGGTGGACACGCTCACGGTACATATGGAGCGCGATCTCGAGCTCCAAGTTGGCTATTTAATCGGACATGACCAGCTCGAGGATGCGTCGACCATGTTCCTCTACTGCGCCCAGGTGTGCACCTGGGCCAAGGAGGCGGTCGAGCCTACCGACCAACGCGTTAGCATCGAGCGGGCCGCGGACAAGGCGAATGGCACGACCCATGCGAACTACGCGGTGGGCGTGCGATGCAAGTACGGCGCGGCTGGCCTCTGGTGCAAGTACGGCGCAGAGGGCCTCTGCCCACTCCTGGCGAGGAATGGGGGTACTGACGGGATGTGTACCAGCTACGACGGCCTGTCGACAGCAGGCAAGCGCAGATGGATCCACTCTTGCTGTGCGGCGCGTCGCGCCTCTCCCTCTACGGCGCTCCAACAGTCTCGCCGTGTAGCGAGCCGCAGCCTATCGGCGCGGGCGCGCCTAGCATGATCTGTGGCGTGCCGTCGATCATGTTGTGTGGCGAGCTGCAGCCTCTCGGTGCTGACAGCCTATCTTGATCCGCGGCGCTGAAGCGACATGCGCCAAGGGTCTGCTCAACCCTGGCGATGACGCACATCACGACATCGTCCATCGCGTTGCCGGGGAGCGCCTCAGCCTCGACGGGCCGTGGCGCCTTCTCGTTTTCCTCGTCGACGAGGTTGATGGCAAAGGCGACGCTTTGGGGGTTGGCATGCTTGGAAAAGGTGGATGTGCTACAGGCTGCGCTTGTTGCCTCCGTGCGTCGCGCGCCGCCTAGGTTTATGCGCAATATCGCTGGGTGGCGGGACACAGGTGACAAAATGGCGGGAAACGGTGGCGTGTTCATAAAACGCCATCAATTAATGGAAACTTAGCACAGAAGGAACATCAAGCTAGCACAAGAAGTAGATGATGATCATATGATCGTTTATCCTAGTTAATTATGCATGTAATAGTTTACTTTGGTGTGTGGAAATTTCATGTGTGTACTAGCCAGCTATGTAATTGGATGTTTGTCGCGTATTACACACATCTTGTTTATGTGAAACGTTTATGTTCTCTTGGCTCAACACAAACAGTTTATCGCAATGAACCGTCTGCCGTATATCGCACACACCTTGATCTGGTTGACCATTTCTTTTGTATTGCCTAATCACAAACAGTTCACGAGTGAACTATATGCCGTATATCACACACACCTTCATCTGGCTGCCCGTTTCTGATGTTCTGCCTCATCACAAATAGTTCATCCGAGTGAACTATATGTCGTATATCGCACATGCCTTCATCTGGCTGCCCGTTTTTGTTCTTCTTCCTCATGGCAAACAGTTAATTGAACTGAACCGTATGCCCTGCATCGCACACGCAACTAAAATCAGAACCGAGTTTGATGGCTCCGCCATCGCAAACGTTTTGCATCTTTTTTTACGGTTATTTTACATCATTGTTTGCGATTAATGCATCACACACAGTTTTATCAAAGGGTCTCTGATTGTACTGTCGCGTTAGCAGCATCCTGCAGTTGTGAAGACTTCTCCCATGTCCTCAGGAACAAACGTAACTACTCGCAAAGCATATTCATGTTCATAATCAGAGGAGTGTTAATTATCATTAAGGATCTGAACATATGATCTTCCACCGAATAAACCAACTAGCATCCACTACAAGGAGTAATCTACACTACTAGCAACCCACGGGTACCAATCTGAGGTTTTGAGACAAAGATTGGATACAAGAGATGAACTAGGGTTTGAGAGAAGATTGTGTTGGTGAAGATGTTGATGGACATTGACCCCCTCTCGATGAGAGGATCATTGGTGATGACGATGGCTTCGATTTCCCCCTCCCGGAGGGAAGTTTCCCCAGCAGAACAGCTCCGCCGGAGCCCTAGATTGTTCTACCCAAGTTCCACCTCGAGACGGCGGCACTTCATTCCAAAAGCTTCCTCCTGATTTTTTCCAGGTCAAAACACACCATATAGCAGAAGATGGGCATCGGGGGCCTGCCAGGTGGCCCATATGGCAGGGGGCGTGCCCAGGGGGGTAGGGTGCGCCCTCCACCCTTGTGGATGGCAGGTGGCCCCCCTCTGGTGCTTTCTTCGCCCAATATTTTTATATATTCCCAAAAATTCTCTGTGAAGCTTCAGGACTTTGGGAGTTGTGCAGAATAGGTCTCTAATATTTGCTCCTTTTCTAGTCCAGAATTCCAGCTGCCGGCATTCTCCCTTTTCATTTAAACCTTATAAAATAAGAGAGAAAAGGCATAAGTATTGTGATATAATGTGTAATAACAGCCCATAATGCAATAAATATCAATATAAAAGCATGATGCAAAATGGACGTATCAACTCCCCCAAGCTTAGACCTCGCTTGCCCTCAAGCGAAAGCCGGTATCAAAAAATATGTCCACGTGTTTAGAGATAGAGGTGTCGATAAAATAAAATACAAACATGAGGGCATCATGATCATCTTTATAATAGCAACATATATTGTCATATAATTTCTTATGCTAAAGTAACAATTCATTCACAACGTAAAGAATGAACCAGAAACTTCATTGAAAACTAACAAACTATGCTCTCAGTCATTGAAGTAATTGCAATTTATCATAACATCAGAAAGAGTCAATTCAAGAGCTTTATAGCAAGTCCACATACTCAACTATCATTTAATCTTTCACAATTGCTAACACTCATGTGATACTAATGGGTACAAAGTTTCAATCGGACACAGAGAAAGATAGGGGCTTATAGTTTTACCTCCCAACCTTTTACCTCAAGGGTAATGTCAACAATAATACTTTATGATAACCTACATCCTAGCGGATATATATATATAATATATATATTTAATATATAATATATACAGATCTCTTCAACACATAGTGCTTGCCAAAGGAAAAAGTGTAAAAAGGGAAGGTGAAGCTCACCTTGACTCTTATATAAGGGTAGAAGATAAAAGTAAAAGATAGGCCCTTCACAGAGGGAAGCAGAGGTTGTCATGCACTTTTATGGTTGGATGCACAAAATCTTAATGTAAAATAACGTCACTTTATATTGTCGCTTGTGATAAATAACTTTATTATGCAGTTTGTCGCTTTTATTTCTTCCATATCACAAGTTCATATAAAGTTTATTTTCTTCACACTAATAGATCATACATATTTAGATAGAGCAATTTTTATTGCTTGCACCGATGACAACTTACTTGAAGGATCTTACTCAATCCATAGGTAGGTATGGTGGACTCTCATGGCAAAAGTGGTTTAAGGGATGTTTGGAAGCACAAGTAGTATCTCTACTTGGTGCAAAGAATTTGGCGAGCATGAGAGGGAAAGGCAAGCTCAACATGGTGGATGATCCATGACAATATAACTTCTATTCAGATATAAGAAAACATAACCCGTTATGTTGTCTTCCTTGTCCAACATCAACTTTTTAGCATCTCATCTTTTAATGAGTGCTCAAAATTACAAAAGATGTCCAAGATAGTATATTTATATGTGAAGCCTCTCTTTCTTTATTACTTCCTATTAATTGCAACAATGACCAAAAACTATGTTTGTCAACTCTCAACAAATTTTATTCATCATACTCTTTATAAGTGAAGTCATTACTCTCTGTCGGTGTACTAGAGTAGGGGTACCCTAGTATCCCGAACTTCGTGCAGGCAGGCATTCTGACACCCATGACAAGGCTTGCCTAGTGACCGCCAAGGTCCTCCGTGGTTCCTTTGGAACCAGTCAAGAACAAAGTATTTAACCAAGAAGACAAGGCCCGGCAAGAGGAGCTTGCCGGAAGGCCACTCAAAGCACGCAGAAGACAAGACCCGGCAAGAGGAGCTTGCCGGAAGGCTTGATGAGCGACAAGCTCCGGCGCGACAAGGATTTAGCCGCTGCAAAGCGCTTGCATGCGTGCAACCTCTCTACATCTCCTCTCCACTCATCCACCCAACGTGTCGCCATGGGGCCATTCGAGCGTGCGTGTCAAGAGGTCAGTCAGCCAGCGGGAGCAGCGATAAGCGGCGACACAAGCTTACCATCGTGGCAAACGGTGGTGCACTTGACGGTCCTGTTGCCTTGTTTAGGCGGCGAGGACGGGCATTATTGATCTTGTCCCTTGCCATCGAGTTAGGTATATGCACCGTACCTTCGTACAAGTCGGTGTACCAACTCATGTTTTTCCATTTGTACCCCATCTACGTTGCCACTGTGGTGACCCCTTGAGCCTATAAAAGGAGGCCCATGTGCAGCGTAGAAAGGGTTCGACTCATTCGACTCATTCAAGACTACACTCACTCAAGCTAGGTTTTGTAGATCTCGTTGCCCCTAGCAAGAACACAATACAATCAACCAAGCAGCGGTAGGAGTATTATCTCTCGGAGAGCTCGAAGCTGGGTAAACTGCTGCGTGTGCATCGCCTCGATCTGCTCTTCGTGCAATCTCCGCCCCCACCAACCACAAGGGACTCGGTCCGCCAGAGTCCCATAGGTGTTAGTGGGTCACGATCAACTTCCCGACATCTTTGGCGCGCCCGGTAGGGGCGTCGAGGCTGTGTGAACCTGATCCAGCGGTCACACGAGCAACTTCTTCATCACCTTCATCAACATGCCACCGAAGAAGAAGGTTTGGCGGCAGCGAGCCGTCGCGTCAAACCCACCACCACCGGAGCCGACGAGTGGTGGGGAAGACGCCAGCGGAGGAACCGCGTCGTCGAGGAGCCCATGACGCTGCCAAGTCCAAGGACAAGGCGGCGCAAACCTCGGCGTCCGGATACGTATCGCGTCCATCTCAAGAGGCGCGAGACCGACAGCGTCATGGTGCTCGCAGCGCCATCGTTCGTTGGGACAAGATCGGTGGTGGATCGAGACGCTCAAGAGCAGCTCGCGCGCCAACAAGCTGGTGCGAGTGGGGACACGATCGCTGGGCGGGATGCTGCTCCTTCTAATGTATTTAGAAGTCCGAGCACATCCGCTCCTCGCACCGTTCGCCATTGCCGCCCACCACTCAGCGAAGCTTTGGCGCTGGCTCAATCGCTCTGGACTACCCTCCAACGGCCGACAAGGTCGGCGAGTGGAGGCCACCATTCAAAACATCATCGGCTTTGCCAGCGGCGATACTCATGACAACCAATCGCATCCTTGCCGCGGCAAGACGACAAAACACGAGCCGAGGCGACGAAACCTGCGGGGTGCAACCACCATGCACTCTCCATCGAAGGCCAAGATCACCGGCTCCTCGGATCCACCTCGACAGCGACTCCACGCGTCGCCGGATCCACGAGCTCGCCGTGATCGGCGCCAAGTTCTTCAAGAACGGCAACAAGAAGACGCTTCGAACTTCGCAGCGCCGCGAGAAGCGGCGTCAATCCGACCAGCGCGGGCCCATGTCGACATGCAAGCGCCGGAGAGAACCAGGTGACTTACCGTGCGCGGTAGGTTGCCCTGCGTTCACCCGTGAGCTGCGGCAAGTCGATGGCCTGACAAGAAAAACTTCAAGCGGATGTGCGGAGAAGTATGATGGCGGACACACCCATCGAGTTCCTCAAAGATCTACACCATTGCGGTGCAGGCTGCGGGGGCGAGACGACAAGATCCTCGCCAACTACTTCCCGCTGGTACTCAAGCCAAATGTCAGATCTTGGCTCATGCACTTGCCGGACGGATCCATATCTTCTTGGGCAGATCTATGCCATCAGTTTGTCGGCGCCTTCACAGGCGGCCACAAACCTCATGGCCAAGAGATTGACCTTCACTTGCTCGCCCAGAAGGAAGGAGAGTCCTCACGCAAGTTCATCCGGAGATTCAGCCGTGTACTACAACATCCCGATGTCCACCACGCCGCGGTGATCGCGCGTTTCATCGAGCGTCGGAACCGCAGGATGAGGGAGGAGATGGCGATGTGCAAAGTCAAGGACGTCAGTGAGCTGTATGCTTTGGCCGACAAGTGTGCACGCGCTGAGGAAGGAAGAAGACTCCCAGGAGAAAATGTTGAAGCGGGATCTGACAGCGAGGAGACCGCCCCAGCAAACAAGAGTCGGCGGCGGAACAACAGAAAGAAGAAGAGCAAAGAGGTACTAGTTGTCGAGCAGCCCGTCAACGGAGGTGGCGCCAAGAAGGCCAAGGTTAGTGGGTCTGGCAAGGAGGTTGCCGCTGACACCGATCGCCAAACTGTGGCGGCCGCCGGCAAGCAGGACAGCTCCAACAAACAGTACTGCAAGATTCACCGCACCAAGGGCCACGACCTCCAGAGCTGCAAGAAGGTCGAGCAGCTTGTAGAACTGCAGAAAGCTGAGTACGAGCGGCGAGACAAGGAGAAGGCCCAGGAAGGTGCTCGGGCAGCTAGCAAGAAGAGACCCGGCCGGGGAGGACGCCGTGGCAAGGCCAAGCAGCGGCAAGGAGACAGACCTCCCCGCGGCCCGCGACAAGGATGAAGACGACGATGACGATGAGGATATGGAAGACGATGAAGCTGATGAGCAGGAGTTTCAGAAGCCACGGAGGTCCTCTGCGTTGTGGTGGTGCTTCTCTGCATACCTCACACCGCCAGCTCAAGCAATGGATGCGGGAGGTTAATGCAGCAGAACCATCCGTGAGAGTCCGCGCAGCCTCTGAAGTGGTCCAAAGACGCCTATCATCTTCGATATTGAGGACCACCACGATCGCGTAATCGTGGTGGGTGTTTGCCGATGTTGGTCTCACCAACTATCCGCAACCTCAAGGTCACCAAGATGCTAGTTGACGGCGGGGCGGCAAACCTGATCTCCTCTGCGGTGCTCCGAAGCTTCAGATCCCCGACAATGAGCTCGAAGAGACGGTACTTTCAAGGAATCAACCCGGGAAGGAGCAAGCCGAAAGGAAAATCACGTTGCGGTAACATTTGGCAGCGAGCTCAACTTCAGGATCGAGAGGGTCACATTTGGCGTCGCTGATTTCCCATTGCCCTACAATGGGATACTTGGTCGACCAAAGACTCGCCAAGTTCATGGCAGCCTCTCATTATGCATACAATTTGCTCAAGATGCCCGCCCGATGAGTGTCATTTCTGTTCATGGCGACAAGAAAAGATGCTCTTATCTGCGCCGACAAGATTTACCGGGAAGCATCAGTGCAATGAAAGCAAGTCACTTGCCACTGAAGCTCCCGGGGAAGAAGAAGACCAAGTCCGGCAAGAGCTCGATGCCCACTCGGCAAGCGCACCTCTTGGTGCTGCGCTACCGTCGAGGACGCACCATCGAGCTCCACCGGCAAGTGCAAGAAGATGATGGCAGCTCCGCGAAGACCAAGAAAGTGCCCGCCAAGGAGGACGGCACTTGGTGGTACCTTCACCATCGATGCCACTCTCGACCCTAAATAGGAAGGCGAGCTCGTTGCTTTCTGCGGCGAATGTCGATGTGTTTGCATGGCAACCGTCGACATCCCGGTGTTCCTGGAAAGTAATTGAGCACCACCTAGCTGTCTGTCCTCATCGTGGCCCGTCAAGCAAAAAGTCGAAAGCGGCGGTGGGCGCCAAGAGTTCATTGCGAAAGAGATCAAGAAGTTGGAAGCAGCGGGCCTTGTCGAGGAGTGCTCCATCCCACGTGGTTGGCCAATCCGGTAGTTATGCATAAGGCAAATGGGAAATGAAGACTTTGTATTGACTTCACGGATGTTAATAAAGCTTGTCCCAAAGACCCATTTCCCTTGCCACGTATCGATCAGATTGTTGACTCCATGGCTGGATGTGATCTGCTTTCATTTCTTGATGCATACTCAGGATATCATCAGATCTTCATGGCAGAAGAGGATGAAGAGAAAACCGCATTCATTACACCATGTGGCACATACTGTTTCATACGGATGCCTTTCGGTTTGAAGAATGCTAGTTCAACATTTGCAAGAATGGTCCATGACGCTTTTGAGCCCCAAATGCATAGAAATGTAGAAGCATACATGGATGACATAGTGGTCAAGAGCAAGGACAAAGCAACTCTGGTTCAAGATTTGGATGAGACCTTTGCAAATCTGCGCAAGATCAACCTCAAGCTCAATCCCGAGAAGTGCGTGTTTGGATTTCCCTCCGGCAAGCTTCTCGGGTTCTTCGTGTCTCGAGAGGGAATTGAAGCCAACCCCGACAAGATCAAGGCCATTGAGCAGATTGAAGCACCAAAGCGCGTCAAGGATGTACGAAGACTTGCGGTTGCGTGGCTGCTCTCAAAGAGGTTTGTCTCTAGGTCTGCTGAGCGCCTACGCCATTTTCAAGATTTTGAAAAAGGCAGGTCCAATGAAATGGACTCCCGAAGCGGAGGCTGCGCTGCGAGACTTAAAGAGGTACTGTCCTCCACTCCAATACTTGTCGCACCTAGGCCACAAGAGAAGTTGCTGCTATACATAGCGGCAACCAATCAAGTGGTTAGTGTTGCGTTAGTAGCGGAGAGGGAGGCGGATGATGAGCCGGCAACCGGGCGGATGCATCCAAATGACAAGCGAGGGGCTTCACCGTCAAGCTCTGGTCCCGACAAGGACGGATCTGCGCAGGATTGCGAGAAGATTCAGAAAAGGATGGTGCAGCGCCCAGTCTACTTTGTGAGTTCCCTTCTGCAGGGGGCTAGGTCAAGGTACTCTGGTGTGCAGAAACTGCTTTTCGGCCTCCTCATGGCCTTGAGAAAGCTGCGCCATTAATTCCAAGCACATGAGATAATAGTCGTCACTCGCTTTCCGCTGAAGAGGATATTGCAAAATCCGAAGCAACAGGCGGGATTGTCAGTGGGCACTTGAACTGCAAGCTTTGGCCTCAAGTTTGAAAGCACTTCAACTATCCGAGCGAGCATTGGCAGAATTTATAGCAGAATGGGCGCCGACGCAAGATGAAGAAATTCGAGACGAGCATCCCGTCAAGGAAGCAAGTAAAGAGTGGCTGATGTACTTTGATGGTGCCTTCTCGCTGCAAGGCGCCGGTGCCGGCGTGCTGCTTATCGCACCCACCGGAGAGCACCTCAAGTACATAGTCCAGATGCACTTTCCCAAGGAGCAAGCAACAAATAATCTGCAGTATGAAGGTTTGCTTGCGGTCTCGAGATTGCAGTGGACCTTGGGATCGTGAAGCTTATTGTCGGGGGTGACTCGCAGCTTGTCGTCCGCCAAGTAAACAAAGATTATCGAGTCCGTTGATGGAAGCCTCGTTGATGAAGTGAGAAAGCTAGAAGAACACTTTGAAGGCTTGCAAATGGAACATGTTCCAAGAGCTCGAGAATGATATTGCTTGATGGCTGTCAAAGTCGCCGCACTCAAGTTACTGTGGAACCAGGAATTTTGTGCTCAAGCTGACTCAACCAACTGTAACGCCATCAACTGGACAGAACAAGAAGAGGAAGTTGGTTTCGGTGACTACTTTCCGGCGAGCTCCTCAAGCCGCCGCCAAGAAGGTCCCTAAAATCAACGCAGATGTCGCGAGGAGCAGTCTGCTCCGACAAGCCCTAGGGTTTGTTTCGTTGAAGCGAGCGCTCCCGACAAGTTTTGCTCCGGCAAGCTTGCCGGGATCATCAAGCTCCGGTGAGCCGTTGGTTCCGCCGTAGAAGCCGATGTTCCCTTGGCGGCAGATGTGCCTTTAGTTCTTGTTGTCGAGCCGCAAGCTCCAACATGGGCACAACAGATCGTCCATTTCCTTGAGACAGAGAACTTCCGAAGAGCAAGAAGAAGCGGAGAGTAGCCCGGCAGTCAAGTATGTACCGGTTTGTCGACAACTGCTGCATGCAAGAAGAAGACTCAACGGAGTGAAATTGAAGTGTATTTGCGGGAAGATGGACATAAGCTGTTGGCGAGAGATACATGGAGGCATATGTGGTCACCACATTGGCGCAAGAGCACTTGCCGCAAAGCTTTCCGGCAAGGTTTCTTCCGCCGACAGACCTCCGGGATGCAACGCACAAGTAACCAAGTGTGAAGCGTGCGATTCCATTCAGCAGATACACCACCAGCTCAAGCTCTCTAGACGATCCCTTTATCCTGGCCATTTTCGGTGCAGGGGCTCGACATCCTCGGCCCCTTTCCCGAGCTGTCGGGGCTTTGAGTACTTGTGCGTCGCAATCGACAAGTTCACAAAGTGGCGGAAGTGGAAGCGATGAGGAAGGTGACAACCGATCGGCGATCAAGTTCTTGAGTTAATTGTTTGCCGTTTGGGATTCCTAATAGGATCATTACCGACAACGGCACACAATTCACGATCGCACCTTCATGCAATCGTCCAAGATCTTGGCGCCAAGGTCTGCTTTATACATTGCTCATCCGAGAAGCAGCGGTCAAGCGAGAGAGGGCAAATCTTTGAAGTCTTTGAGGACTCAAGACCGAGAACTTTGACGGGCTGCACAAGTGCGGAAGAAACTGGATTGAGGAGCTGCCGGTGGTTCTTTGGTCGATCGAGACGACGCCAAATCGAGCCACCGGCGGACACCTTCGCTCTAGTCTACGGAGCGAGGCAGTTCTCCCCACGGAACTCGTATCTGGGTCACCTCGAGTGCTCGCTTATGATGAGCTCGAGCAAGAGAAGCTGCGACAAGATGACGCTACGCTCCTTGAGGAGGATCGTCTTCAGGCATTGTCGAGCTACTCGTTACCAAACAAGCTTTGCGCCGCTACCATAGCCGCAAAGTTAGTGCCGAAGTTTCGAGGAAGGCGACCTTGTTCTTGGCGTGTTCATCCGCCAAGAATTCCAAAAAGTTGGCCTTGAAGTGGGAAGGCCCTTATCGGGTGAAACGAGTCACTAGGCCTAGCGCTGTCGCCTTGAGACCGAAGATGGCGTTCGGTGAGCAACTCTGGAATATAGAGCATCTTCGTAAGTTTTACCCATAGAGGCGCGGTTGTCGGAACCTGTTAAAGCAACCACCCTTTTGTACAAGTCTTGCCGATGTTGCATGTAATCCTTTGTACAAAGCCGGGCGCAGACCCCGTGCATCAGTAAAGCTCATGTGTTGCGCACAACTTGTCAAATACATGCTTTCTTAATCCTTTTATGCATGTGTTATCTAACATTTTGTGCAGCATCCACACCCGGTAAGAAATAACGAGCCACAAGGCTCCATAACTTTATTTTCTCTTCTTTCTTCTCAAAAGAAAGGAAGGTTCCTTCGCCCACAAGTTAGCCGGGGGGGAAGGAGAAGATAATGGTGTGGGCCGCCAAGTGTCGCTCGAGGAAATATCGCCTTGCCGGGAAGCGAACGACAGAAAAGCTAAGTTGCCAAAGTTTGAGCAATCAGTTTTTAAATTTTTAAGTTATGTTCCTCGAACGATAGTACTTTGTATGGAAAACACATGCGCTGAAGGAACCAACTCGCGGCTGGTTTGCGCCCTTACTTTGTTTCGAGTCCGCTCAACAACTTAAGTGAGCTGCAACCAGTTGCGACAAGGTTGCTTCTCGAGGCGGACATCGCCAAAGAGCTGTTGACGTTCCGCTCTCGCCATGACAAAGGTGCCAGCGCCGACAAGTTCCCTAAAAGCGTGGGGCACAAACATACAAAGGAAGGAATCAAGTAAAGGAAATAACATTGCAATCATTGCCTAAGATAGAGTATATTACAAAAATAACTTGTGCAGATCTAATGAACTGTTCTCCTAAACATGATCAACAGACACAAGGAAAGATAAATTTGGTGGCCTAGTCCCGCGGTCGCCATCAACCCTCTTGACTCCCTCACCCTGTCCACAATGGTGCGACAAGGGCCTTGAGCACTTCAACGTCGATAGTTGGCGGCGAGGACTTGAGGGCGTTGGCGAAGCCGACGCTGGATTGCGGAAGGCCACCTTCATCGGCACCTTCGAAGAGCCCTGCACAGATTTGGCGCGACTCGTCGGCCACTGCTGGGATCTCTTCCGAGTCGCTGGAGAGCCGCCAACACGCCCTTGAAGAACAGTGAGCTTGGCGCTGGGTTGGAGATGCTCGTCGGTGGAGTACCGAGGTCCACCATCCCCATCTCCATCAACTCCTTGTCAATGGCGGCGGCAGATCCACAAGACCCTCCGTCCGATTGCATCACGTTCTCCTTGAAGGTGTTATGGGCGATCGTGGCGATCGCCAACAGCTCCTCATTGGCCTTGATCTTCTCCGGCAAACCCACTTCCGCTCCTTGGCGCCGTCCGGCGTCTCCGTCAAGGTGGTCACTTCAGCTCAAGATCCGCCTTGGAGTCCTTGGCGGCGTCGAGCTCTTCGATCTTCTCGGCGAGACGGCCACCGCAACTCGCCAAGAGTGTAGGCGTCCTTCTCACGCTCGTGCTTCAGCGCGGTGACCTCCTCGCCGCTCTTCTGAAGGGTGGCCTCCAGCTGCGTCACCCTCGTTTCCAACTCCTTCTTGGCGGCCTCGGCAGCTGCGGCAGCGTCCTTTGCCTCCTTGAGTGCTCCGCCAATTGATTGCTCGCGCGCGGTAATATCTTCCTCATAGCTGTCGAGGTTGATCTTCCGCTGCGCCAGCTCGCCTTCTTGCATAGATAGCTTCTCGCCGGCAAGCCGTTGCTACTCCTCGACCTCAGCCTTCTCGAGAATGAAGGCTGTGCGCTCTTCGGAGAGTTGCTCCCGCGCCTCTGCTATGTTCCGGAGAGTTTCTTTGTTGGCGCGCCGGAGCTCTTCTGCGCGTTTCTCCATGTCGCCTCCGCCCTCGCGACAAGTGCTTCCTCGACTCCGGCTTAGCTTGTCGGGCGCGGTAGAGCGACAGCAGCTTCTTCGGCAGCTTGCTCCTCCTCGAACTTCGCCATCGCTGCTGCTTGGCGCGTCAACTAGCGACAGCCCAGCGGAGGCGAGCAGCTCCTTGTCGAAGGTCTCTCCTCGACCGGCGCCACAGCTCGGCGCCCATGGAAGCTTGATGAAGACCCGTCGCCGGCCTTGAGATAGGCGCCGGCTGGGAGCTCTTGAGCCTGGTCTTTGCATCGGTGGCGGAGGGATCGGCGGTCGGCTTAGCGCCTGGCGCTCCTGCGGCCTCAGGGTCGTCAGTGCAATCACCAGACCCCTCCCCAGCCTTTGCGCCATCAGCCTTGGCAGCCTCCTCGCCGGCGGACCCATCGGCGCCATCCTCCTCCTCCATGTTGGCGGCGTCGTCATTGTTGCCGCATGCGTCCTCCTCGCCGGCAACCTCAGTCTCCATCGGCTCTCCGGCGGATGGATCTGATGATCAGAAAAAGAAAGAACAGTCAAGCAAATGTTCGAAAAGAAGAACGGAAGAAAAGGAACCCAAGGGAAATTTTCAAGCAAGGAGATTACGAGATGGGATGCGTGGCGCGGTCTCCACCATGGAGGATCGCCGGCGCTGTCCTTGTCGGAGAAGCTCCCTTGCGGAGAGCGCCCCTTGCCGGAGAGCGCCCTTGCCGGAGAATTCTCCTTGGCGGCGTAGTTGAAGCGAAAGAACTTGGGAGTGACTTACGGGCCTCTGATGAGGCTGCTCTGCACCTACACAAATCAACAAGTCGGATATCAATAAAGAAGGAGCACCGTGCACACCTAACCGTAAGAAATAATCCAAATACTTACTGCTGGGGGCTGTCTTTGGGGGCTGCTTTGAAGAAGGGTTGCGGATCCGGCAAGGGAGTCTCAGACAGCGCCTCCACAGCCGCCACGAGGATCGTCTTCGATGACAACCACGGGGTCATGGCTCTCTTGACGCCCTCTGAGCCAGCGTCTGAAAAGGAAAGGGTTGAGCGAAGCAAGTCGACATACAAGACAAAGCAGCAAATTGAAGGATTACAAGTACAGCGACAAGATCTTACTCTTCTTCTTCTTCCTCGGGCTGAGGCGGAGAAGTCAATTCGCTCCGCCTCCGGTCGACAAAAGCTGGAAGAGTAGGCTCCCTTGGGCGCTTGGCGGAGTGCGAGGCCGTGGTCCCGAAGGCCCGCTCCGGTTGTTGTGGCGGCGTGAGCGCCTCCAGCGGCAACAGAGCTTGCAGCATGGAAGCGCGTCATGCGTGCGCGCGGCTGTTAGCCCGTCTGCCGACCGCCACTTCCCGATCTTGCGGGCGCCTTCTTGGTGAGCTGCGGGCTCCTCCGCGACAAGTTATCCCGAAGGTGGAGGGAGCGCCCGGCAGCCTCGTTCGGCTCGGCTTGAGCTCGGCCTGCTCCTCCTCGCCGCAAACTCCTCTCGACGGCAAGGCTTGCCGCCTCGGCTGCCTCCGCCTCCTCCACGGTGAACCCAAACACGCCCGGCAGCATTGCTGCCGCCTCCTCAACCTTGTGTCGCGCACCATCTCTTGCTCGGTGGTGTCGCGGGTGAGCCACCTCGCTTTCGTCGGCGCGGATCGGCACCTCTTCCAAGCTGTCGAAGAACTGCCGCGATGTCGTCGGAAGGCTCTTGCCGGTTGGAGCGATCCCATGGGAATCGCACAAGGGCATCATGGCGCGGATGCGGTCAAGAGAAGAATTGTTGCCGCGAAGGCGAACGCCCTCGGCAACATAAACCACTCGGGGTGATCGGGGTCATGCTTGAACAACTCCAGCAGACATTGCGTCCAACTCCAAGACGGTGAAGTTCCATTAAGGCCCGGCGCAACCTCATGATATCTGCGGGTTTTGGAACTCCCAAGCGAACCTCCTTCTCTCTTCAAGGGAAGCGTCGCGGCGAAGGAAATCTCGCCAACTAGCGCCTACGGTGAGTCCGGCAAACTGCGGCGCAAGATCCGGTCACACTATCTTCAACCTAGCATCCTCGGCGCCAAGTTGCTCCAATCGTTGCCGCACTATGGGAGTTTGGCGCTTGAAGCGATAAAACTGTGGTTCCTCCTCTACAATCCAACACCAATCGGCTCTCCACTCTTCCCACTTGTCTGCGGAGCTCTCCTTCAAGGTAGGATTCTTTCTTGCCGATCCACGGAGATCAAGCAATCCCTCCGACAAGTGGCTCTCCTCTCTCGGCGGGGCATGAAGAAGTGGCGGAAAAGGGCTACATTTGGGTGGACTCCGACAAAGTTCTCGCAGTGTGCGCGAAACCGCCATGGTCGTAGCGGCGTTGGGGTGAAATCAAGGAGGCGAAACCCGTAGGTATTCATGACATCACGAAGAATTCGGAAAAGAGGCGGGCGAGCCCGCATAGAAAAGAGCACGAAGAAGGATACCGACAAAACCTTCTCGGATCGGCGGCGGAGATCACCCTACGTCTGGCAGAGTGCGCCCGCGTCTCCGTCGACCGAAGAGGTAGTACCCTCCACGCCTCCTTTGCGTCGGTTTGGGGGTCGAAGAAGCAGCTCCTTGCACAGCGCCGTGAGCCGCTGCGCCTCGGCCGACTTCCGCCCTTCCCTTGTCGCCTTTGGAGCCATGGCGGAGGCGGTGGAAGGGCGAAGGCGTTGATGGCGCTGTGGCGATGGGGAGCGGGCGTTGCTCTCTTCGACCCGAGAAGAAGGGGGAGCGAAGGTGGTTTTGAGATGTGGCAACAATGGCAAGGTGGGCGTCCTGCCTGTTTCCCCCTTATAAGGAGGGAGAGAGGCGGACGTTCCGCTTTCAACTAACGAAAGCCCCACGATCTCTCCCACGACGCCACGTTCGACACGTCTTTGTTAGTGGGGGCGTGGTGGGTCCGGCGAAGAGTAACGGCGTGATCTGGGCAGCGTGCCAGTGCCTTTTTTTGGGCACGGCCCATGAGAGCTCGATGCCGTGTGTGGCGAGGCCCGGGCTCTGTCGGTGTACTAGGTAGGGTACCCTAGTATCCCGAACTTCGTGCACGGGCGATTCTGACACCAGCGGCAAGGCTTGCCTAGTGACCGCCAAGGTCCTCCGTGGTTCCTTTGGAACCATCAAGAACAAAGTATTTAACCAAGAAGACAAGGCCCGGTAAGAGGAGCTTGCGGAAGGCCACTCAAGGCACGCAGAAGACAAGACCCGGCAAGAGGAGCTTGCGGAAGGCTGATGAGCGACAAGCTCCCGCGCGACAAGGATTTAGCGCGGCAAAGGCGCTTGCCGCGGCGAGCAACTCTCTACATCTCGCTCCAGCTCATCCACGCAACATGTCGCCATGGGGACATTCCAGCGTCGCGTGTCAAGAGGTCTGTGCAGCCGGTGAGGAAGCGGCGATAGCGGCGTGACAAGCTTACCATCGTGGCAAGCGGTGGTGCACTTGCGGTCCTGTTGCCTTTGTTTAGGCGGCGAGGGCGGGCATTATTGATCTTGTCCCTTGCCGTCGAGTTAGGTATATGCACTGTACCTTTGTACAAGTCGATTGTACCAACTCTTCGTTTTTCCATTTGTACCCCATCTACGTTGCCACTGTGGTGACCCTTGAGCCTATAAAAGGAGGCCCATGTGCAATGTAGAAAGGGTTCGGCTCATTCGACTCATTGAGACTACACTCACTCAAGCTAGGTTTTGTAGCTCTCATTGCCCCTAGCAAGAACACAATACAATCAACCAAGCGGCGATGAGGAGTATTATCTCTCAGGAGAGCTCCGAAGCTGGGTAAACTGCTCGTGTGCATCGCCTCGATCTGCTCTTCGTGCAATCTCCGGCCCCCACCGAACCACAAGGGACTCGGTCCGCCAGGTCCCATAGGTGTTCGTGGGTCATGATCAGCTTCCTCGACACTCTCCATAAGATCAATATATGATCTTTTTATTTCTTTCTGTTCTTTCTCTAATTTTATTCCCTTAAGATCATAGCACGAAAGCAAAGCGCTCAACTCAAAACTACTCTTTATTATATATAAATCAAGGACTCGATTACATAGATAGAGATCAAAACAAAACTCAAAGCTGGATCATATTAAAAATTTAATCTAATAGATCAAGATATAACCAAAAGGATCAAACTAAGAAAAACGATCACTACACCACAACACTAATGCAAGGACAGAAAAACTGCCGGGAGAAGTCACTTACAAGGGCAGACAAACTGCCAGGAATGATATTCTACCGGCAGATAGAACTGCACGAGAACGGCTGCTGGGAATTATAATTCCCGGCAGATAGATATCTCCCGGAAGTTTTTTTGCCGCCATCTTTACATTCCCCCCGGCAGTTTCTATTCTCCCGGCAGACTTGTTCTCCTTGCAATTAATAGCTATCCCGACAGCTAATGTGCCAGTGCTACAAGTACCCCGACCTATATTTCTATTCCACTCTAGTATCGCATTTATTTCACATCTAGATACACACTGATGAGGCACCCATTCAAATAAGGCAGAAGGAAACTGCACATGTACTTCACATTTATATTATAAGTTCTCATAGTCAAACATTTACATCATTACAATGTATGCTATTCACAGATTACACAAAGAATTGCATCATGATTTAGCAGATGCAGTTCCAAGACGTCCAAGTTGTACAGAATGGAACTAGCACAGAGAGTAAAGCTTGTAAGTCTTCTACTTGAGCTTGGAGCATATGGTTACAGCAAGGTATCTTAACCAGTCTTCGGGGACATCTCCAACCTGAACATGAAGAGAACAATTTAAAACTACATGTATTATAAAACATGATCTGCATACATTGATTTACAACACTCAAAGAATATAATGAGTGCACCATTCCCACTTTTTTTATAACAAAGACGTCTACATCATCAAGAGAATTTCTCATCAACCTCCTTAAAGGCATCAAGTGAATATTCAATTTAATAGGAAACTATAAAATGTCAGCAGTTTCAGGCCTTGACACACAAATTAAGCAAATCTAGTTGACCACAATTACATCATCTGATTACCTCTGATATTACTACTCCCTCTGTAAAGAAATATAAGAGTGTTTAGATCACTAAAGTAGTTATCTAAACACTCTTATATTTCTATATAGAGGGAGTACATTCTTATAGTCTTTTGGGCTCCCAATCACATGTGCTGATGTTCTTATCCACTGGACTAGCACTTTCTGCAAAAATAATTTATTAGGTAACAAAAATAGAACAAGTTAAATGTCAAAAGGTGGTACTATTTCCAGTCTTATATGGTCAATCGGTTGGCAACCATATATGCAGAACAACCATTTAATCACAAATTGAGTTGTACAAGACGCATTCAACAAAATAGATGCATAGCTAACAAAACACCTATTTCTACTAGCATGATTTTAGACTTCCAGTGTGTATCTGTAGTAAGATTCATGTTTGCGTACAAAATACTAAACAGTGTAATGCCAGTCAACCATTTTTTACACATGAAAAGGTACATTTCTCCCAAACAATACAAGTCCGGCATAACATAACTAGATTTATGAAAGATGACGCAGGACCATAGAGATAATCAAGAATGTGACATCATTTTGCTTGCATCAAGGAAAAAAGAGTATTGGATCAAAGACTAAGCTTCCGACTACTATGGTTTTTGAGTCGCGACTAGTCAAGTCGCTGCGAGCCCTGCGGCTCGGCGATTAGTCGATGAAAGTCGCTGTATAGTCGCCATAAGTCGCTGTAAAGTCAGGAGTCGCCCTGATTTCTAGAAAACGACTCGGCGATTAGTCGGCTACTATACAGCGACTAATCAGCGACTCAAAAACCATGCCGACTACGTAAGACATGCAAAAGCTTAGTTCCAAAACATGCATACACTTGACATGTAAAAGCTTCCACTAATTGTATGCATAAAAAGACTTAGCACATTCAGGACATGCATACACAGGCCAAGCAAAAGCTTAGTTCATATGTTCACTACAGTTTCATTTGCATGAAGCTTATAAGAAACCAAATGCTAAATAAAGTTTCAATGTTCTGAAATAGCAGCAAGCATGTATCCGAAAGAAAAATACTATAGCCAAGACTTAACTACCAAGATTATGACCTCCTTAGTTTGCTTGTGGTCGCACTGCTGCTTTTTCCATGAACTTAGAATCCACTTTCAACTGCATACTCTGAAGCAAAGACTTTTAAGAAATCAACCATAATAGTCATTGGTAAATGGAAGATCTCTTCAACATAAAAAAACTTGGGCTATAGGATGGCAAAGATAGTACCAGTTGGGCCAAGATAAACAAACTGGACTCATTCTAGTTACTGCTCTGAAGAAAAAGGGACAAGTTTGCAAAGTAATCTCACCTGTCAAATGCTCTCAGTTGGGGCAAAGAAGTAGAGGAGGCGGCACTTGGAGAGGATGTAGAGGAGGCCTACAATAGGTGACACTAAGCCCAAACAAATTACAAATATCACCTTGTAAAATTAATACGGGTTAAGCTAGAGTCACCTAATAAAATATAAGTTGGAATACTGTAG
This sequence comes from Aegilops longissima, assembly GCA_021605205.1. Lineage (NCBI taxonomy): Eukaryota > Viridiplantae > Streptophyta > Magnoliopsida > Poales > Poaceae > Aegilops > Aegilops longissima. Next base: position 461,075,204 of record CM038682.1, on the reverse strand, counting down.
GAAATACACCCACTCAAACATGCACTGCATTTGTAAACAAGAGCAAACTTTTAGTAACATAGAAATATTAATTTAAGTGAAATATTGCATAGCACGTGCTTTGTCCACATCTTTGCCATAAGTCTATATCATAAAAGCATAGCACATGTTTTGTCCACATCTCATATTTCGCAAAACACAAAAAAGATGGTACTACCTTGGGGCATCAACTCAACAAACAAAGACCTAAAATGAACTCCAAAGATCAACTAAACAACTTAGTCAGGTTTTTGCTGTTATTAGATCAAAGTAAATAACCTTCAAACTGACAGAAAATTGATGCTTTGTTCTAACTGACAAAATAGTTCAGTGCTGCTACTCCAAAGCTCATGTTTATTTTATGTTATTAGATCAAAGCAATTAAAAATTGATGCTTTGTTCTAACTGATAGAATAGTTCAGTGCTACTACTTCAGTATTACTCCCTCCGTCCGAAAATACTTGTCATCAAAATGGACAAAAAAGGATGTATCTAGAACTAAAATACATCTTAATACATCCCCTTTTATTCATTTTGATGACAAGTATTTCCGGACGGAGGGAGTATTACACTTCTACACGTTGTGTATAGCTGCACATCCAGAACAAACAAGAAAAAGAGGGAAGCAATAGTAGAAACTATTTGTACACAGCTATTGGGAACATGTCCATGATGTAAGAACTCTGACACAACTATGTACCTTCAGGTAAGCAATACTAGAAGGCGCAGAAATTGTTCGAAACCAGTACAGCAGCGCTAGCGATGTCGATGCTCAGCAGCCAGAGCAGCCCGCTGGAGAGGAGGACCAACGCGGTGATCTGCTGCTTCGGGGGCTTGTGGAGGAGGCGAACCCGTGCTCGGTGAAGCCTGCTCGGGGAGGAAACGCACGATTCGGGGTTGCAGCTCTGGGCGACGACGGCAGTGGTCGGCAGTGGCTTGCGGTCCAGTGGAGGGTGGTGGATGGTTCGGAGGAGGTGGGCGGCGCCGGTGGATGGTTGGTTGGGGGCGGCGGCGACGGATGTTGGGAGCGGCGGCGGTGGTGGTGAATGCTTGGGAGCAGCGGTGGTGGTGGATGCTCGGGGGTGGCGGCGGCTTGCGGTGGTGAGGGGTGGAGGAGCTGCGGTGGTGAGGGGTGAGGAGCACTGGAGGTGGGGGCGGGGCGCGCTGGAGGTGGTGGATGCTTGGGAGCGGCGGCGGTGGTGGATGGTCGGGGGTGGCGGCGGCTTGCGGTGGTGAGGGCTGGAGGAGCTCCGATGGTGGCCGTGCGCCGGCAGTGAGATGCGCTAGGTCTTGTGGGCGGCGGCTCGGTCGATCTGGTGGAGGCAGGGCGATTTGGGGGTAGCGCTACGGATCTAGTCGCCAGAGGGCCGGCGCGTCTATTTCACGATGGCCCAAAATTTTCGTCAAGTCGCGGGCTTTTTTTCTGGCTGGCGCGCCAGGCCTTTTTACCGTTTCGCGCCGAAGACGCTCTCCAGCATGGGCCGGCAGACTGTGGGCCGACATTTAGTCCTCCCGGCAGTGCGTGTGCCGGAAAGTGTGCCGGCAGTTGGTGTGCCGTTGTTACAGTAGTTCTGCCGGCAGTTAGGCCGCCTTAACATGCTTCTGGCGGCAGTAAGACATGTCCCAGCAGATAGTTTGCCCTTAGACAGGTTTTTCTCCCGGCAATTAACTGCCTCCAATTAAGTGTTGTGGTGTAGTGGATAAAGATAAAGGTGTGATGGTGATACGATACCGGGGCACCTCCCCAAGCTTGGCAGTTGCCAAGGGGAGTGCCCATACCCATGTATTTATGTCTCTTTCTTCGGAGATGATGATGTGATATTCTTGGCGATGATGCCCCTTAGGATGCGATTCTCTTCCTCGAGATTATTAATTTGCTGCTTAAGATCCATTACTTCCTTGCGAAGTTTAGCCATGATGGCTAGAACTCCATTCACCCATGGATGTTTCATAGCTGCGGGGGAAAAAGCAACACTCCTTTTCATATTTTCATAAGAGAGAAATCTAGCATTGGGAGGAATGACCGAATTTGGTATTGCTGAGCTCTGAAGTTCCTCCAGCATAAATCTAGTTTGAAGACGAGAGGTAGCTTCCTGATCCTGCTCCATGGCATCCACCCTTTTCAAGTCAGCCTCCATCTCTTCCTCCTTCTATTGCCCGAAGTGGTCGCCTTCGTTGTATGCTCTTGGGCCCGGTGTCGGGTGAGATACACGACTCTTGCGAAGACATCTTACTCTAAATCTGCTACAGAAACAACTCAAAACAAAAACAGGGGATATTGTCGTGGTACGATGGTCAAGACCTTCGCGAGATTATATAATGATTGTTTACCGACCAAAAGAAATATCGTGCATGAAAACGGAGCCCGGAGGGCACACAAGGTGGCCACAAAGGCAGGAGGCGCACCAAGGGGGTAGGGCGCGCCCTCCACCCTTTTGGTCTCCACGTGTCTCTTCCGGACTACTTTTAATTTTCCTAATTTTTAAATATTCCTAGGCAGAGAAAAACTGCCATTGGAAACGTTTTGGAGTCGTTTTACTTACCGTACCACATACCTATTCATTTTCGGAGTCTGAAACATTCTGGAAAGTATCCCTTATGTACTCCTCCGATGTTATGGTATTAATGATATTGGTCTCAACATTTGTGGGAGTGTCACAGCCCTAGCTTAGTCTTGCCTGTCATTGCATAATCTCCAAGCATCATGTTTACTTTCCTCATAAACTTGAAATGGGGATGACGGAACCCCAGCAGCCCTTTAATCCAATTAGGGTTTACCAAAATCTTTTTCAATGAACCTGAAATGCCCTTCAAAAATGTTCATCATCTTTGCCTTGGTCTAGAACCTCTGACAAAAATGGTGCACACTTTTCTAGGACATCACAAGGTCACTGGATTAAATCACACAGTATTTGCATTTGCGCATATAAATGCTATAACATATTTTTAATGTCCAAATAATCCTAAACTGAAATGTTCCATGTTGGTTATATTCTTTACAGTGGGCATGAGCAGTTTGGTGATTTTTGAAAGTGCCTAGGTATTTTTAGAAAGGCCACAAACCGGTAGGCCACTGGCGCCCAAGACTATCTTGGCCCGTGCCCGCCCGGTACTTTGTCCCTTGACGAGCGGGAGGAGGTGGCCTTGGCCTTGAGCTCGCCACACCGTCACCTGCTTGCCGCCGAGCCGCTGGACGCGTCGGTGAGTTCCACCTCGCCGCCCCAACCCCTGGACGTCTCACTTTCCCCCTGGTTCTCTCCCTCGCCCTCTCCCCGCCACGGCCGACGCAGCAGCATCCGCGCCGCCGTTGTAGCCGCAGCCACCGTCACCCCCTCGCCTCCCCGACGTGTCCCCGAGCCTCGCCACCGTCCACTTCCTCGAGCACGCCCCGGAGACGCCTCCTCAACCTCGTCTTCACCGCCCATCGCCGGAGATCCCTCTCGCTGCCCTGTCGCCATCCGACCTCCTCCGAGCTTGACGTTCGCTCCCCTGCAACCGCCGTGAGCCCTGCTACATCCTCCTCCTCTCCTTTTGCCTTCTCGTGCACTGTAGCCACTGCACCAAGCTCACCCGCACGCGCCGCCGCCTCTACACATCACCGTCGTGGCCACAGCCACGCTGGCTTGAAGCCAAGCGCGTCACCGCGTTCGTCGCAGCCCTAGCAGCCATAGCACCGCTCCACGCACCTCGCCGTGCCTCCTAGCGACGAGTCCGAGCTCGTCCGAGCTCCGGCAGCCGCCAAGCACGTCGCCGGTGTCGTTTCCTGCGACCCTGAGCTCAAACTCCAGCACCACTCGACGTGGCTCGCTCCCAGCTCCACGTAGATGCACTCCGCTGTCGATTTGGTCGCCGGAGTGTGAAACCATGCCTCTCCGCCGTCCCTAGCCTTGCCGGCAATGAGTCCCGGGTAAACTCCAGCGAGTTTGACCCGGGTTGACACCAGTTTGACTCCCCCTCCCGAGTCACTGACAGGTGGGGACGCCCTTCTAACTAACCTAGATTAGTGTTAACTAAACCTAGTTAGTTTAGTTTAGTTACTGACACATGGGGCCCACTGGTCAGTTTGACCTGGACCGCCCCGTTGACCTGCTGATGTCACAGTGACGTAGTGCTGATGCAGTAAAGAATTTTCTAGATTGATTCTTATTCAGGGAATTTCAGAAATTAGTGCTAACTTCAAAAATTCATAGAAATTAATCTGCCATTCCAAATAAAAAGATTTATATATGAAAATTGATCAGAAAAATCCAATCTATCAATCTGTACGGGTTTCCTGCATGTTAGAGTAACCTAACCTTTATGTTTAGATGAAACAAGATAATGCACTTATATGAGTTCATATTTTGGGTTTGCATTTGAATCTTTGCTTTAAGTGACCTCAAACCACCTGTTCAAGCTGCATTAGCCAAAACACGCTCATTTTGCCATGTCATTGCATGCATCATATTGTTGCATATTGCCATGTAATGATTGTGTTACCGGTGTGATCTTCGTGGTAGGTTCTCCTCCCGAGGATATTCACGAGTATCCAGTTGAAGGCCAGTACCCCTCGACCACTCTGTCAGGCAAGCAAAACCCCCTTCTTCATTTCGATACAATCCCACTCTCTCTCTTCTGCTCTCTTTTACTGCATTAAGAAAAAAACGCTTCAACTGTTACATGCTGCGGTAGTTGAACCCCTTTCCTCTGCATGACCTGTCTTTGCCACAGTAAATAGATGAAACCCACTAGCATGAGTAGGATTTGTTTGAGCCTGATGTGCCTACTCATTCATGCTTGTTTGTCATGCACTGCTCGCTTAGAGTTGAGTCATGTCTCGATTCATCGAGGATGAATTGGAATGGTGATGAACATGTCCTCTTGGGTGTGAGCTAAGTGTGTGAACACGGTTTGGTAAAGGTAGCGGTGAGAGGCCATGTAGGAGTACATGGTGGGTTGACTCATTGAAGCCGTCCTCGAGGCTGAGTTACGTGTTTGTGATCCATGAGCAGCTACTACGGATGTTGGGCCTGAAATATGACCCGCTCGACTTATTAACCGCCTCCCTCATCCGGCGGCTTGCAACTAGTTTACGTGTTTGTAGGATATGTGTTGGAGGCCGTGTGTAGCGCCGACCCTAGGGGTGGGCTATGATCAGTAGATACACCGTGGCCCGGTGTACCGAGTCGCCCGTTTGGTGTCTCGGGAACCCTGCACACATCGTTTGGGGCTGTGAGCGAAACCCCGGTCGGATCTCCTCGCGTATGGAACCCGAATAGAAGATAAACCTGGACTAGAGACTTGTGTGGTTAGTCAGGTCGTCGTCTACACCAACGTCGGCTTTCGCTTGAAGTCTGCCGAGCACATGTCGTGTGCATACGCTAAGTGGTGGAAACATGTGTGAAGAAGTACACCCCTGTAGGGTTATAAATGATCTATTCGAATAGCCATGTCTGCGATAAAGGACTTCTGGGTTGCCTGTACAGTTCATAGACAAGTGAAAGTGGATACTCTAAAATGCGTAAGATAAGCGTGAGAGCTATGGATGGCGTTCTCATAGGGATACGGGAGCGGATCTATAGTGGTGTATTGAAATGGTGAATATGTGGACTCGTGTGCACCACCTCAAAAGAGTTACTTGCAGCAGTAGTCAGGTTAGCCACTGAGTTAAAGCTGGCTTGCTGCAGTAAAACCCCACCATCCCTTTGTTGATAATGATGCATATGCAGTTAGTTCTGATGTAAGTCTTTCTGGGTACATTTGTACTCACGTTTGCTTAATTTATGATTTTAGAGAGACTTGGTCTCGCTAGTAGTTCCGTGGACTTGACGTTTAGCTTGATACCTCATCTACGATCTTGTGCCTGGCGGCAGATCTCGTAGATAGTCGAGCTTCTCGACCTTTTCCATTTGTAGATATACGTACTCGGACATGTTAAGCTTCGCATGTGCTTTGACTTGTATGCTCACGAATGTTGGGTAATGAGACCCATGTTTGTAATATCTCACTCTTGAGCCTAATGAATAAATACCTTCAGTTGTAGAGTTTTGTTTTGATGCCATGTTGTATTTACACATATCGGGCATATTATGTGTATGATTGAAATGCTTGGTATGTGTGGGATCCAACAACCTAGTTGTTTATCCTTGGTAGCCTCTCTTATGGGGAAATGTAGTCAGGTGCTTCCATGAGCCATGGTAATACCTTTCTGACCCGGTTCACGGAGTCCTGCTAGCCCGATTACTCTGCTCCGGAACACTTAGGCTGGCCGACATGTGATCCACTTCATTCTCAGGTGTATACATCCCTTGAAATGTCATGTGGCGACTTACTGAAGTCCTGCTAGCCTGCTACAGCCCGGGTTCCCGATTCCTGTTAGCCCAGTTGCTACAGCCCGGATTTACACGCTGATAACCGACACGTTCGATGTTGGTTCATGTATGCCTGTCCCCGTGAGTTAGCGCCACTTTGGGTTCACGACTAGTCATGTCGGCCGGGGTTCTCTGTCATATGGATACTAGCGACACTACCATATACGTGAGCCAAAGGCGCAAACGGTCCCGGGCCAGGTAAGGTGGCACCCGTGGGAATACCGTGCGTGAGGCCGCAAAGTGATATGATGTGTTACATGCTAGATCGGTGTGACTTAGAATCGGGGTCCTGATAGCTTTGGTATCAGAGCCTGACTGCTTGTAGGATTACCAAGCCAAACTGGTCGAAGTTGAGTCTAGAAATGCTTTAGTCAAAAAAAGTTGCAGTGGGGTGTTTACCCTACTATTTATAGTCAAAAAAGAAATGCTTTAGTTATATAAGGGAATTGATTGTGGAAGGGAACGTAAGGCTCTTTTTACTCCTTTACCTTATGTCCTTCTGATCGGAGTCATCTTATCTTTCCTATGGGGTTAAGGAACTAGGCTTCTCATCTTTCTATCAGGATCACGTGTTACTAATCCGTAGACTTGTAGGATTGCTGGTCTCAAGCCCTAATTCAGTTTCTATTACTTCCATGTGTTGACAGTTGATCTCGGAACCTTGATATTGTGCTTCTGAGTGGTTATGCCACCATTTTAGCAGGATGTCTCAAATACTTTGAGCATTTATAACCGTTATGTTTTCCGAGTCATCCCAGGTTTCTAAACCATCTGATGCATTTGTTGTTCTTTTAGGCCAGGTTAATCACACTAATTGCTGAGTTGAGGTATTCTATTGCCTCGACATATATGTTGGAGTTATTATTATGACCCTAGGTGTCTTAGAAGATTACCTAGTGATCTAGCCATGTTTTGTGTCCCAGCGTGATGATTCTGGCCGCCACTCCGAAAGCATCTTGTGGTGTTATTAGTTAGTAGGTATTCTTTTCCTGGGTTCTTGAACCCAAGATTCACTCTACTTACCCCATGTTGATAGTGTTTGCTAGTGCCTTTAGGATATTAGTAACCTTTGCGATAGTCCTCGAGGTCCATGGTATATCATTCTTCCGAATATGATGAACCGCCCTTGGCAGAAATCCGTTTAAACCAAAAACTCACAACTAGAGTGCTCTCGATGAGTTCTCCATTATATTTGTGACTCTGCCAATCCTACCTCTCTACATGGGTTATCCGGAAGAAATATGTTGAACTTGCTTGACATACTAAATCTATGCATCCACACCTCATAAAATCGTATGTTCTTTTGAGTTGTCTCTCTTTAGTTGTATTCTGACCCCCATCTATCAATTGATAGTAAGGAGTAGTCGCGCATTCGTGTTCATCGATGCCTATTATTCTTGTGGTCTGTCAAGCCATTCTATTCGGAATGACTAGGAGAAACAAACCCTAGTACCTCAAGCATATCCAGGATTGGGTCAAAGCAGTTGTATTCCGCAGATCTAATGAAATCAAGCTTTTGGTCTGTTCTACCCTGAAGTATTACCCACTTTATGTCAGGAATGTCATGAGAATTGCACCCTCTCTTATGAATTCTTGATGTAGTGATACTTCTCGACATCATTATTCATTCCTCAGTTTCGTGTTGTCGCAACCGGAATGCCGACAAGTGAATTGTGATGTCTGAAATCAACACTCCTAGCAACTATCTTGCTTGGTAGATAATGGACAATAATCTTATCCTTAGCGTGTTCATTATTGAATCATCACCCTAAGGTTTATCGTGCTACCTAGTCCTTATTTCCGGTGCACTTTTCGATCAATGAGTTAGGATAGTGTCAATCCTTGCTTATTTGATCATATCGTCTTGCCCTGAAAAGCAAGACTGTTCTCGAGCTTAGTGACATATCGGTGGTTCGTGATTTTCCATATATCTTCTCGGAAGTATAACCAGGTTGTCACCTGACCGCTATGTTGAGTTCGTGATCAAGTTGGTTACTTATAAACCACCCCTTCTCCAAGAATCTGTGTTGGATACCCCTGAGCTAGTTGGTTAAGCTAAACAACAACTTGGAGAGTTGGAGGATAAAAAGATTTGCTGAATTTGGTTCTTTCTGAAGGGATATCTTTGTGTTTGTGTGTGTGTTGAAGAAAGACGATACCTTCACCAATTGGTCCTCGTGATCAGTTGTTGGATCTATTGTCTTGTCAAAACTGTGACTTGAGTATTGGCTATCATCAAGTCAAATCAGAAACCAACAATGTTCGTAATGTTGTGTTACTCGTGGTTGATCCCTTGCGCATAAACCATTACATCTTTTGGTCTGACCAATGCTATCACTGTGTTCACATAATGGTGGGAGTCCAGTGATATGGAAATTCCAATAAGTTGCTATTGAGTCCATCAGCAGCATTTTGGCTCCTCCATGAATCAAGTTGAACATTAAGCTAGTGTTGGAAACTTTTATAAGCATTATCTTCATGTCCCGTTCGTGAAGAATATGTTGGATGAAAGAAGTGACTCCCTCTCATTCATGTGCATTCGATGCAAGTTGCCACCGTGAATTTGAGAAAGTTAGTTTTGCTTCCCTGGAATCGTCCCAAGTCAGTCATGCATGTGCAAAGTATTCTGTGGTTTGGTAGATTAATTACCTCCATTCCATATGTATTCCCTAGCACACCAAGCCACTCGCTGATTTGTTCAGGGAGAAGAAGTTTCTTCATAAGAGCTAATCATATGACTTATGCAAGGGCTTCGATATCCTTGATGATGGTTCCCAACTAGGACTCGGTAGTGTTTCATTGTAAGACTACTATGTGGTCATGCTTGTCTGGGATAACATGTTCACATGTGTTTAGCAGAACCAGCTCATGTTTTGGAGCTTACTACCATAGTCCATTTCCTGAGAATCTCGCAACGCCATCTCGTCGATTTGTGTTGCAAACTTTCATTTTCTTTCTGGACTTGATGAGTCTGGAATATCCTGACACCAACCAGATCTGAATCTCAGGCAGATATGATGGTTGGAATGTGTCCCAAGAACTATAATATTGGTCTCTCTGTAACCCGGTAAAGTGGATGATGTGGCCAACACACCTAGCCGGAAGACCTATTATTGTAGTATCTTGATTGAGGAAATTGGCCACCTCCCCATAAGGATCCCATAGGATATACTCCAGAAGTTGCTCCTTATGGATTCTTGGGTTCCAGAAGTCCGAACTTTTACTTGATGTCGTAGATACCAAACCATATCAATAAATGGGTTACGCTAGCACATCAATGAGAACATTAGAAGCGGAGTGCTAAATGTCTCTCGGTCGATCATCCAGATTCTATTTCCTTGGCCTCGTTAAGGTGAAATCCGAGAAGGTGTTAGCTTCCTTTGCATCTGCATCGTCCATCACCATTCATCATGGTAGTATGTTGTGTTTCCAAGATCCTTTACACGGATATTGGTAAAACCTTGATGAATATGGAAATGCTCAAGCTCTTGAGAGCACGCGTAAGCACTAGGTTTTATCGTTGGAATTAATTGGGATTTGCTCCCAGATTCCTCGGTTATGTGATAACCTTTCCAAACAGTGGACTCACTCTCTACTGTTGGGTTTCTTTCCAGTTACTAGAATCATTTCCATCATTTGCATTTTATTCCCATCTTGCACTGCCGTTGTGCCATCCTACCACGGGTTCCATCCATTTCTGACGATAAGTAGAGATCACCCATTACGTTGTCTTTAACAAGGTAGTCCACATCATCCATTCTAGTCAGGGTATGTCATCCTTTAGAACTCCTTCAAACAATTGCTCAAGATTTTCCCTAGGCTGGTATAGAGAATTTTATTGATCTCTGAATCAAAAGTAATTATTTTTGCCACTTAAGGGGTGATTCTACGAGTCACCTCTTCTAAGATGTCTCGTTATGGTATCATGGCGATTCAAATCCTCGCTACGTTGACAGCCGTTCACCACACTCTTACGTGTGGAATTGTTGTCTGCCTAGTGAACCCTTGTCATCTGTTCCACTCCATTCCTCTAGATGTGTGCTTCGTGTCTCAACTCGAGAGATGTTGCTATGTCTCATCCCGTGAGTTATTCCTGAGTTGTTCGATCTTCGAGAAGATCGATCCTTCCAGAGTTTCCTTTTCCTCTCATTGTCATGTTGGCTGGAGTTCTCAGAGCAAGATGACGAGACAAAGATGGTGATTGAATCAACGCCTTTATGAAGTGTAACTTGGATCGTGAAGATTATGTTAATTTGTGTTCCCCCTACATCTTACCCTACGCTTGAATCTCGGGACGAGATTCTTGTTTAGCGGGGGTGAGCTGTCATAGCCCTAGCTTAGTCTTGCCTATCATTGCATAATCTCCATGCATCATGCTTACTTTCCTCAGAAACTTGAAATGGGGATGACAGAATCCCCAGCACCCCTTTAATCCAATTAGGGTTTACCAAAATATTTTTCAATGAACCTGAAATGCCCTTCTAAAATGTTCATCATCTTTGCCTTGGTCTAGAACCTCTGACAAAAATGGTGCACACTTTTCTAGGACATCACAAGGTCACTGGATTAAATCATACAGTATTTGCATTTGGGCATTTAAATGCTATAACATATTTTTATTGTCCAAATAATCCTAAACTGAAATGTTCCATGTTGGTTATATTCTATGCAGTGGGCATGAGCAGTTTGGTGATTTTTGAAAGTGCCTAGGTATTTTTAGATAGGCCACAAACCTGCAGAAATAAAGAAAACAGAAAATAAAAGGAAATTGGACTTACCTGGCAAAGCCACTAGCCGGCCACCTGGCGGCCCAGCACCGTGCTGGCCCGTGCCAGCCAGCTGCTTCGTCCCCACTAGGCAGGCAGGGAGGTTAGCACCGGCGCACCCGAGCTCGCCACATCGTCACCTGCTTGCCGCCGAGCCGCTGGACGCGTGGCTGAGTTCCACCTCGCCGCCCCGACCCCTGAACGTCTCACTTTCCCCCTGGTTCTTTCCCTCGCCCTCTCCCCGCCATGGCCGACGCAGCAGCGCCCGCGCTGTCGTAGTAACAGCAGACACCGTCGCCCCCTCGCCTCCCCGATGTGTCCCCGAGCTTCACCACCGTCTGCTTCATCGAGCAGCCAAGCCCGAGCGCTCGCACGCCTCGGAGACGCCTCCTCGACCTCATCTTCACTGCCCATCGCCGGAGATCCCTCTCGCCGCCCCGTCGCCATCCGACCTCTTCCGAGCTCGTCGTTCACTCCCCTGCAACCGCCATGAGCCCTGATACGTCCTCCTCCTCTCTGTTTGCCTTCTCGTGCACCGTAGCCAATGCACCAAGCTCGCCCGCACGCGCCGCCACCTCTACACATCACCGTCATGGCCATAGCCACGCTGGCTTGAAGCCAAGCGCGTCACCGCATTCGCCGCAGCCCTAGCAGCCGTAGCACCGCTCCACGCACCTCGTCGTGCCTCCTAGCGACGAGTCGGAGCTCGTCCGAGCTCCGGCAGCCGCCAAACACATCGCCGGCGTTGTTTCCGGTGACCCTGAGCTCAAACTTCAGCACCACTCGACGCGGCTCGCTCCCAGCTCCACGTAGATGCACTCCGCCGTCTATTTGGTCGCCGGAGTGCGAAACCACGCCTCTCCACCGTCCCTGGGCTTGTCGGCGATGAGTCCCGGGTCAACTCCGGCGAGTTTGACCCAGGTTGACCCCAGTTTGACAACCCTCCCGAGACACTGACAGGTGGGGCGCCCTGCTAACTAACCTAGATTAGTGTTAACTAAACCTAGTTAGTTTAGTTTAGTTACTGACACACGGGACCCACTGGTCAGTTTGACCTTGAATGCCCTGTTTACCTGCTGATGTCAAAGTGACGTAGTGCTGAAGCAGTAAAGAATTTTCTGGATTTATTCTTATTCAGGGAATTTCAGAAATTAGTGCTAACTTCAAAAATTCATAGAAATTAATCTGTAATTCCAAATACAAAGATTTATATATGAAAATTATTAATAAAAATCCAATCTATCAATCTGTACTGGTTTGATGCATGTTAGAGCAACCTAACCTTGCTGTTTAGATGAAACAAGATAATGCACTTATACGAGTTCATATTTTGGGTTTGCATTTGAATCTTCGATTCAAATGAACTCAAACCACCTGTTCAAAGCTGCATTAGCTAAAACACACTCATTTCCATGTCATTGCATGCATTATATTGTTGCATATTGCCATGTAATGATAGTGTTACCGGTGTGATCTACGTGGTAGGTTCTGCTCCCAAGGATATTCACGAGTATCCAGTTTAAAGGCAGTACCCGTCGACCACTCTGTCAGGAAAGCAAAACCCCCTTCTTCATTTTAATACAATCCCACTCTCTCTCTCTCTTCTGCTCTCTTTTACTGCATTAAGACAACAACGCTTCAACTGTTACATGCTGCGGTAGTTGAACCCCTTTCCTCTGCATGACCTGTCTTTGCCACAGTAAATAGATGAAACCCACTAGCATGAGTAGGATTTGTTTGAGCCCTGATGTGCCTACTCATTCATGCTTGTTTTTCATGCCTGCTACTGCTTAGAGTTGAGTCATGTCTGATTCATCAGGGATGAATTGGAATGGTGATGAACATGTCCTACTGGGTGTGAGCTAAGTGTGTGAACACGGTTTGGTGAAGGTAGCGGTGAGAGGCCATGTAGGGGTACATGGTGGGTTGACTCATTGAAGCCGTCCTCAGGAACTGAGTTCTATGTTTGTGATCCATGAATAGCTACTACCAGACGTTGGGCCCTGAAATATGACCCCGCTCAACTTATTAACCGCCCTTGTCCTCTGTCCAGCAGTTGCAACTAGTTTCTGGTGTTTGTAGGATATGTGTTGGAGGCCGTGCGTAGCGCTAACCCTAGGGGTGGGCTATGATGCGGTAGATACACCGTGGCCCGGTGTACCGAGTCGCCCGTTTGGCGTCTCAGGAATCCTGCACACATCGTTTGGGGTTGTGAGCGAAACCCCGGCCGGATCTCCTCCCGTATGGAACCCGATTAGGCGATAAACCTGGACTAGTGACTTGTGTGGTTAGTCAAGTCATGGTCTACACCCACGTTGGCTTTCGCTTGAAGTCTGTCGAGCACATGTCGTGTGCAGATGCTAAGTGGTGGAAACATGTGTGAAGAAGTACACCCCTACAGGGTTATAAATGATCTATTCGAATAGCCGTGTCCGCGGTAAAGGACTTCTGGGTTGCCTGTACAGTTCCTAGACAAGTGAAAGTGGATACTCTAAAATGCGCAAGATAAGCGTGAGTGCTATGGATGGTGTTCTCGTATGGAGACGGGAGCGGATCCATAGTGCTGTATTGCAATGGTGAATATGTGGACTGGTGTGCGCAACCTCAAAAGAGTTACTTGCTATAGTAGTTCAGGTTAGCCACTGAGTCAAAGCTGGCTTGCTGCAGTTAAACCCCACCATCCCTTTGTTGATAATGATGCACATGTAGTTAGTTCTGATGTAAGTCTTGTTGGGTACATTTCTACTCACGTTTTCTTAATTTATGTTTTTGCAGAGAGACTTCAGTCTCGCTAGTAGTTCCATGTGGACTTCGACGTTTAGCTAGATACCTCAGCTACGATCTTGTGCCCTCGGCAGGATCTAGTAGATAGTCAGGCTTCTCAGCCTTTTCCATTTGTAGATGTCTGTACTCAGACATGTTAAGCTTCCGCATGTGCTTTGACTTGTATGCTCTGAATGTTGGGTCATGAGACCCATGTTTGTAGTATCTTGCTCTTCGGAGCCTAATGAATAAATACCTTGAGTTGTAGAGTTTTGTTGTGATGCCATGTTGTATTTACACATATCGGGCATATTGTGTGTATGATTGAAATGCTTGGTATGTGTGGGACCCGACAACCTAGTTGTTTATCCTTGGTAGCCTCTCTTATGGGGAAATGTAGTTTGGTGCTTCCACTGAGCCATGGTAGTCTGCTATAGCCCGGTTTACCGGAGTCCTGCTAGCCCAGTTACTACTACTCTAGAACACTTAGATTGGCTGGCATGTGATCCACTTCGTTCATGTGTTTGTCCCTTCGGGGAAATGTCACGCGGTGACTTCCGGAGTCCTGCTAGCCTGCTACAGCCCGGGTTCCCGGAGTCCTGTTAGCCCACATGTTACAGCCCAAATTTACACGCTGATGACCGACACGTCCGATGCTGGTTCATGTATGCATGTCCCCGAAAGTTAGCGCCACTTTGGGGTCACGACTAGTCATGTTGGCCCAGGTTCTCTATCATATGGATACTAGCGACACTATAATATACGTGAGCCAAAAGGCGCAAACGGTCCCGAGCCAGGTAAGGTGGCACCCGTGGGAATACCGTGCATGAGGCCGCAAAGTGATATGATGTGTTACTTGCTAGATCGGTGTGACTTAGAATCGGGGTCCTGACAGGGAGTACCTGGGATATAATTTTTGATTCTTTGACCGTTCACCACCTTCAGATTTGTGCCTTCGGCGTAGTTGATTTTGATGGCATCCGAACGATGGACCTCCTCGATAATGTAAGGACCTTCCCATTTAGAGAGAAGCTTTCCTACAAAAAATCTTAAATGACAGTTGTATAGCAAAACATGATCAGCTACGTTAAACTCACGCTTTTGTATCCTCTTATCATGCCCTCTTTTAACTTTTTCTTTAAACAACTTGGCATTCTCATAGGCTTGGGTTCTCCATTCATCAAGCGAGCTAATGTCAAATAACCTCTTCTCACCGACAAGTTTGAAATCATAGAGCTCTTTAATAGCCCAATATGCCCTATGTTCTAGTTTGAGAGGTAAGTGGCATGCTTTTCCATAAACCATTTTATACGGAGACATACCCATAGGGTTCTAATAAGCAGTTCTATAAGCCCATAATGCATCATAATGTTTCTTAGACCAATTCTTTCTAGATCTATTAATAGTTCTTTGCAAAATCAATTTAATCTCTCTATTGCTCAATTCTACTTGACCACTAGACTGAGGATGATATGGAGATGCAATTCTATGGTTAACATCATACTTAGCAAGCATTTTACGAAAAGCACCATGAATAAATGTGAACCACCATCAGTCATTAAATATCTAGGGACTCCAAACCTCGGAAAAATAATTCTTTTAAGCATCTTAATAGAAGTGTTATGATTAGCACTACTAGTTGGAATAACTTCCACCCACTTGGTAACATAATCAACAGCAACTAGAATATGTGTATGCCCATTAGAGGAAGGAAAAGGTCCCATAATCAAAGCCCCAAACATAAAATGGTTCAATAACAAGTGAATAATTCATAGGCATTTCCTGACGTCTACTAATATTGCCAATCTTCTGGCATTCATCACAAGACAAGACAAAACTTACGAGCATCCTTGAAGAGGGTAGGCCAATAAAAACCGGATTGCAATACCTTGTGTGCAGTTCTATCTCCAGCGTGGTGTCATCCATAAGACTCAAAGTGGCACTTGCGTAGGATCTGTTCCTGTTCATGCTTAGTTACACAACGTCTAATAACACCATCTAATCCTTCTTTATAAAGGTGTGGGTCATCCCAAAAGTAATGTCTTAAATCATAGAAAAACTTTTTCTTTTGCTCGTAAGTGAAACTGGGTGATATAAATTTAGCAACAGTGTAATTAGCATAATCAGCATACCATGGAGTATTATGAGAAGCATTTATGACAGCTAATTGTTCATCAAGAAATCTATCATCAATAGGCAGTGGGTCATCAAGAACATTCTCTAACCTAGACATGTTGTCTGCAACGGGGTTCTCGGCTCCCTTCCTATCAATAATGTGCAAATCAAATTCTTGCAGCAAAAGAACCCATCTAATAAGTCTAGGCTTAGCATCTTTCTTTTCCATAAGATATTTAATAGCAGCATGATCAGTGTGAACAGTTACTTTGGAATCAACAATATAAGATCAGAACTTATCACAAGCAAATACAACCGCTAAAAATTCTTTTCAGTAGTAGCATAATTTCTCTGGGCACTATATAGAGTTTTACTAGCATAACGGATAACATTCAATTTCTTATCAACTCTTTGTCCTAGAACAGCACCAACAACATAATCACCTAGGATCACACATAATTTCAAAGGGTAAATTCCAATCAGGTGGTTGAACAATAGGTGCAAATATCAAGGCTTTCTTAAGTATTTCAAATGCTTCTACACAATCATCATCAAAAACAAAAGGAACATCTTTGTGCAAGAGATTAGTGAGAGGCCTAGAAATTTTAGAGAAGTCTTTAACAAACCTCCTATAGAAAACAGCATGACCAAGGAAACTTCTTATACCTTTGATATCTTTAGGACACGACATCTTTTCTATAGCATCTACTTTAGCTTTATCAACTTCAATACCTCTTTCAGAAATCTTGTGCCCCAAGACAATACCTTCATTAACCATAAAGTGGCACTTCTCCCAATTCAAAGCAAGATTAGTTTCTGCACATCTCTGAAAACTCGATCAAGGTTGCTTAAGCAATCATCAAAAGAAATTCCATAAACGGAGAAATCATCCATGAAAACCTCAAACATCTTTTCAAAAAAGTCAGAGATTATAGAAGTCATACATCTTTGAAAGGTAGCAGGTGCATTTCATAAACCCAAAAGGCATATGTCTATAAGCAAAAGTACCGAAAGGGCAAGTAAAAGTGGTCTTTACTTGGTCCTCTTTTGACACAGGTATTTGAGAGAAACCAGAATAACCATCTAGAAAGCAAAAATGTGTATGTTTGGATAGTCTTTCTAGCATTTGATCAATAAAAGGTAGAGGGTAATGATCTTTTCTAGTAGCATAGTTTAATTTGCGAAAATCAATTACCATTCCATAACCTGTAACAATTCTTTGTGGGATCAATTCATTCTTATCATTGGGGACAACAGTAATACCTCCCTTCTTAGGGACACAATGAACATGACTTACCCATCTACTATCAGCAATAGGATAAATTATACCTGCCTCCAGAAGCTTTAGTATTTCATTTCTTACCACTTCCTTCATCTTATCATTTAACCGTCGTTGATTATCAACAACTGGTTTAGCATCATGCTCCAAATTAATTTTATGTTGACATAGAGTGGGACTAATGCCCTTAAGATCATCAAGAGTATATCCAATAGCGGCACGGTCCTTCTTCAGAGTTTTCAATAATTTCTTTCTTCATGCTTTGAAAGGTCAGCAGTAATAGTAACAGGATATATCTTCTTTTCATCGAGATAGGCATATTTCAAAGTATCGGGTAATTGTTTATGCTCAAACACGGGATCACCCTTGGGTGGAGGAGGATCCCCAAGGATTTCAACAGGCAAATTGTGTTTCAAAACAGGCCCTTGATTAAAAAATATTTCATCTATTTCCCTTCTTTCATTCATAAACAAATCATTTTCATGGTCTAGCAAATATTGTTTAAAGGATCAGTAGGAGGCACGGCAATAGAAACAAGACCAATAATTTCATCCTTACTAGGAAATTCTTTATCATGGGGTTGTCTACAAAATTTAGAGAAATTAAAATCATGAGACATATCCCCTAAACCAATAGTAACAATATCTTTCTCGCAGTCTATCTTAGCATTAACAGTATTCAGGAAAGGTCTACCAAATATAATGGGACAAGAATCATCTTGTGGGGCAGCAAGAACAAGAAAATCAGTAGAGTATTTTATTTTCCCACACAAGACTTCAACATCTCTAACAATCCGAATTGGCAAAATAATATCTCTATTGGCAAGCTTAATTGTAACATCAATAACTTCTATCTCAGCAGGTGCAATATCATTCATAATTTCTTTATATAAAGTAAAAGGAATTGCACTCACACTAGCACCCACATCAGATAAGCCATGATAACAATGATCTCCAATTTTAAGAGAAAAAACAGGCATGCCAACAACGGGTCTATGTTTATCTTTAATATCAGGTTTAGAAATTCTAGTAGCTTCATCACAGAAATAAATAACGTGCCCATCAATATTATCAACCAATAGATATTTAACCATAGCAATACTAGGTTTAACTTTATGCTCAGGGGGTGTAGGTGTTCTAGTACAACTGTTATGAACCACAGTTGAAGCTTTAGCATGATCCTTTGTTCTAACAGGAAAAGGTGGTTTCTCAATATAAGAAGTAGGAACAATAGGATCAACATTATAAGTAATGGTTTCTTCTTCAACTTTAATAGGTTCTACTACTTTCACTTCAATGGGAGGATTATATTTAAACCACTTCTCCTTAGGTAGATCAACATGAGTAGCAAAAGATTCATAGAAAGAAGCTACTATCTCAGAGTCAAGTCCATATTTAGTGCTAAAATCACGAAAAGCCTCGGTATCCATAAAAGATTTAACACAATCAAACTTAAGGTTTATACCTGACTCATTACCCTCTCGAGTTCCCAATCTTCAGAGTTGCGTTTAATTCTTTCCAATAAATCCCATTTGAATTCAATACCCTTCTTCATAAAAGAACCAGTACAAGAAGTATCGAGCATGGATCGATCATTATGAGAAAGCCGAGCATAAAAACTTTTAATAATAATTTATCTTGAGAGCTCATGATTTGGGCATGAATATACC
This sequence comes from Aegilops longissima, assembly GCA_021605205.1. Lineage (NCBI taxonomy): Eukaryota > Viridiplantae > Streptophyta > Magnoliopsida > Poales > Poaceae > Aegilops > Aegilops longissima. Next base: position 461,056,244 of record CM038682.1, on the reverse strand, counting down.
ATTGACTTAAGCCTCCTCCAAGCTTGAGCGACACTTTATCCTTCACGAGGACAAAAATTATATATAGGATAAAAACTGCTTGCCATTTCCTTATACTCCTTGTTGGGTTCGACACTCTTACTTATCGAAAGAACTACGATAGATCCCCTATACTTGTGGGTCATCAACACTCTTTTCTGGCGCCGTTGCCGGGGAGTGAAGCGCCTTTGGTAAGTGGAAATTGGTAAGGAAACATTTCTATAGTGTGCTGAAATTTACTGTCACTTGTTACTATGGAAAATAATCCTTTGAGGAGCTTGTTCGGGGTATCTTCACCTCGACTGGAAGATCAAAGAGTTGCTCCTCAACCTACTGCACCTACTGAAAATATTTATTATGAAATTCCTTCGGGTATGATAGAGAAATTGCTAGCTAATCCTTATGCAGGAGATGGAACATTACATCCTGATATGCACCTAATCTATGTGGATGAAGTTTGTGGATTATTTAAGCTTGCAGGTTTGCCCGAGGATGTTGTCAAGAAGAAGGTCTTCCCTTTATCTTTGAAGGGAAAGGGATTGACATTTTATAGGATATGTGATGATATTGGATCCTGGAACTACAACCGACTGAAATTGGAATTTTATCACAGGTTTTATCTTATGCACCTGGTTCATCGTGATCGGAAGTGGTTTAAATATAATCCTCCCATTTAACATCTACTACTTTCACTTTAATAGGAGGCGACGGACGAGACGGGCTCTGTTTTTGTCCTGATAAAGTTAGGACACGTAAACGACGCATTAAATGCGCTTGTCCTAAGACGACAGGGATAAGTATAAGCACTGTAGCAGTTTTACACCTCCTGTATGCCTATATGCTATCGGTGTCAAAACTGGCAGATCTCGGATAGGGGGTCCCAAGGTGTGCGTCTGAGGATCAATGGTAACAAGGACAATAGGGACACGGTGTTTACCCAGGTTCGGGCCCTCTTAAAGGAGGTAAAACCCTACATCCTGCTTGATTGTATTCGAAGTATATAGGGGTTACAAGAGTTGATCTACCTCGAGATCGTAATGGCTAAATCCTAGCTGTCTAGACTATGAATGTTCTGATAGCCTCTACCGACTAACCCATCCAGTTTATATACATACCGAAGGGGCCTAGGGTTGTACAATGTTGGTTTGTAGGGGAAGGAAATAATATATCGGACATCAAACTTGCCATCCACGCATATAGGAGTCCTACCCGGACACGACGGGGAAGTCTTCTGCTTTTGTCTTCATGGCCCATCAGTCCGGCCCATATCAAATAGCCCGGACACCCGAGGACCCCCTAATCCAGGAGTCCCTTAGTAGCCCCTGAACCAGTCTTCGATGACGACGTGTTCAGCATGCGGATTATCTTTGGCATTGCAAGGCAGGTTCGTTCTCCTGAATATTTTAGGATAACTCCTTGCACAAAGGAACTGTATCCGGCTCTGTGTAATTAATACAACCCTTAGCCACGATGGAAAGATGCCAAAATAAAACAGTGTCTTTTACTAACAATTTTTTTCGGCGAAGCGTCACACTCGGCTCTTTAACATTTTGAACCGTTTTCACGCCTCCGTTTTCGTGTTTCGAGGCTTAGCCTCCATTGACACGTCTTGTCAAAACAGAGATCATGCCCGCCCAATGCGAGATTCTCATCAATACGGGTTTGGGTAATCCAACCGCGCCTTTCACACAATCTCTTTGGGAACAGGCGAGTTTTAAGGCTTGAGAGGGGGGACGTTGGTATTTCACCGCCTATAAGAGGATAAAGATCTCTCCTTTTTTCCTCACGCCTTCTTCTAGCTCCTGCCTTCCCAACTCTGAGCTCCAGCGCCCAAAACCTCAATCTTTCCCACCGCCACTACCCTCCCCCAGCCATGGTCGGTTCCGGTTCCAAGGGCAAGTGGGAGGCCTCTTCCGTCACCGAGAAGGACATCAGGGATCTCCGGAGCATAGGCTATCTATCCGCGGACATCGCACATAGGCTTCCTGACAAAGATCAGGTTATCCAAACTCTGGAGCCGGGTGAGAGGGTCGTCTTCATCCCTCATTTCCTCCGAGGGCTCGGGTTTCCGCTCCATCCCTTCGTCTGGGGCCTCATGGTCTACTACAGGCTAGATTTCCATGATCTAACCCCAAATTCCTTCCTCCAGAAATTGGCGTTTATCGTCGTGTGGGAGGCTCTTCTCCGCATCCCCCCCCCCACACTTCGGCTTATGGCTTAAGGTCTTCAATATGAAGAGGAAAGTGGTCGACGGTCAGTATGCAGACTGCGGTGGGGCTATGGTAAGCAAGATCCCCAATGACGTACGTCCCAAAGGGGCATTTGTCGAGACTGTCAAGGTATGGCAGCAAGAGTGGTTCTACATCACCGAACCCCGCCGTAGCAGCCCTACATTCATGTCTGTAAATAGTGGCATTGCATCCATGCATCATGTCTAATTTTTTATCTGAAACTTGAAATGGGGACTAATAAACCCTAGCAGCAAATGAAATTCAACTAGTGTCAAAATTAAATCTTTTCAATGAACCCAAAATGCCCTTCATAAATGTTCGTCACTTTTGTATTGGTCTAGAACCTCTAACAAAAATGGCGCACACTTCTCTAGGACACTCTGGATTTTTGAATTAAATCATTAGTATTTGAATTTGGACATTTAAATTCTATAAAATATTTTAAATGTCCAAATAATTTTGAACGCATTTGAGGGCTATTGGAAATATTTTCAAAAGTGCCCACAATTATTTTCAGGATTTTACAAAATGAATTAGTATTTTTATTAATTCAAAACAGAGGCAAATAATAGAAAACAGAAATAAAATAGGAAAAAGGTAGAGAAAGAGAGTAACTTGGTGGCCTACAGGTCCAAAGATTGTGGTGGCAGCCCAGCCAAAGAGCAACAGCCCCTATCGTCTTCTCCACCGCGTCAGGAGGATGAGCGCATGGCCAGCCAGCAAGCCGCGCTTAGGCCAGCTCACTCTCCTGCTTCCTCCATGGGCTCCACAGACGCGACGCCTTTCTAGGCCCCTCTCACTCCCTCTCGTGCTCATCCCTGCCTCTACCGCCCTTTCTCTCCTGTGACCGAACGCCACCATCACCGCCGCTCGCCGTTGCCGCTGCCAAAGCCACCGCCTCGCCTCTCCGAGCTGTCCCCAAGCTCCGCCACAATGTCATCGTCCTCTCCACTGAGTCAACTGGCGCCAGGATCTCTGCTTCCTCCCCAACGCTGTTGTCTTCCTCCTCGGTCGTCCGAGATCGCCGGCAACGCCCCGTCACCATCCGGCCTCCCCCGAGCCAGCTGACCTGCTCATCGACCTCGTCGTGAGCCCCTGCTCCAAACCCCTCTTCTCCCCCTCACGTTTGCACCATCTAGGCCATAGTTTCGCCATGGCCGAAGCTCGCCTCCGCTCGAGCTTGTCTGTCGGCGTTCTGGGAATGGGGGTCCCCAGACTTGCCTGCCTGCAGCCCATGGCGTGGCTCTGTGAGCAGGCCTGTACGGCCCATATTCACCAACAAGCTTTCAAGACCCTCACGAGGGGCCAAGCCTCGCGAGGCGGACGACACAAGACCTCCTCGGGAGCAGCCTTGCCAGGCTGGTTCGCGAGGGGCGGAGAGATCAAGGCAAGGCAAACCTCGCGAGGTTCTCGTGACATGAGCCATGATGATCGAGACTAGGCAGGCGCCAGCGCGCATAGTGTCCTTGTTTCCCCTTTGGTGCTAAGGAGGCAAGCCTAGGCGAGGTGTTCTGAGGCATCAGGCAAAGGTTTCCATATCGGTGCAACGAGACCAAGACCAGCAGGACGGCAGGACGGAGGTCACCGTGGAGCCCAAGACGGCGTCACCACGAGAGCCTTTGGCAGGCGAAGACTACTTTTGTCGGGATAAGCTGTACTAGCTGTCCCCTTTAAAATTGGCCGTTGTGGAATCCCTTCCCGCTCAATATTTGGGAAGAGGACCGGGGCCTATATAAATAGGACTAGCCACCACCATAGGAGGCAACTCATTCAGGGGCAGATCGATCTCATCTTGAGCAATCCTCACCCACACAAGTTCACCAAGCACAAGAACACCTCTCCTCAGGAGGTTGTTCTTCCCCTTGTACTGTTCATCCTCGGCCCAAGTGGCAATCCATCACCACCACACTTGAGTAGGGTATTACAACACAATGATGGCCCGAACTAGTATAAATCTTGTGTCCCTTGTGTTGCGAGTTCGTCGAGCTAGCCAAGAGATCGCGGAGTGTTTGAGGGCATGATCTGTGAGGGAGAGATCTTCACGTGCACCCCAAAGTTTGAACCTTAAGGGTTTTGCCAGAACACGAGATCGGACATTTGGCGTACCAGGTAGGGGTGCGCCGAAGCTTTCCTTCTGTCGCTCCGCGCCCCGTTGCTTCGTCATCTCCATGGCGGACGCTCGCCGAGCTCACGCTGAGCGCCGGGCTGCCCTCGCCACCCGCGCCTCTGAGAGGGCCACCTCGTCGTTCTCCGTCGCCTGCCGCCACCGGCCCGGTGGGGAACGAGCAGCAAGCCTCCTCACTGCACCCCTCGGTGCAGCGTGACGGCCGCACCGCCAATCCGTCGCTGACCCCGGACGGTTCATTGTCCCACGCTCGTCGCGCTCCCGTGGACGCGCAGGCCGCGCTGTGCATGGCACATGAGCTCCTGCGCTACCGCCCCGTCGACAACCTCTACGAGGACTGGCTGGACCGCATCGCCGAGCTTGTCAGCGCCGCAGGGGGCTCCCCGGCACCATCCCTCTCGCTGCCTCGTCCACCACCAGCTACAGGCGACGTAGCTCACGGAGCACCTCCATCACCTATGCACCAAGACGACGCCCTGGCGCCAAGGCACGCGGCTCCGCTGCGCGACCCACCGCGTCCGGTGCCCGTGCACGAAGAAGGAAGCTGCCAAGAAGTCCCTTGCCCCCAAGATAACGCTCCACCGCTCCCCGCACCGGCACGTCAAGATCGCTTAATGCGGAAGGCCCCTCCGCCACTCGTCGTGGCGGCACGTGGGCGCCAAGACCAAGCTCCACCTCCAAGACGGGCCCCGGTGACCATGGCCAGTTGCCGCGCCTTCACCCCCGAGCTGCATAGCGGCGCGTGGCCGGGCAAGTTCAATCCGGATCTGCCTCCTCGTTACGATGGCACCCCCGAACCCGCGGAGTTCTTGCAGCACTACGAGCTGAGCATCGAGGCGGCCAACGGCGACGAGAAAGTCATGGCGAACTGGTTCCCCATGGCGCTCAAAGACGGCGCTCGTTCATGGCTCCTGAACCTGCCTCTAGGATCGATCTCCTCCTGGGACGAGATGCGCGACCGCTTCGTCGCCAACTTCCAGGGCACTCGCGACCCCCCCCCCGGACGCGGGAGACCTGCGCCGCGTCAAGCAACAACCAGGAGAGACTCTCCAGAAGTACATCCAGCGCTTCAACAACGTTCGCCTCAAGATCCCCAAGGTGACGGACGAGGCCATCATCTCGGCGTTCTCCGATGGCGTCCGCAATGTCAACATGAAGGAGGAGCTCGCCATCCACGAGGAGTTGTGCACGTCCGTGGAGCTGTTCAACCTGGCGACCAAGTGCACAAGGGCTGAGGAACGGCGCCTTTCCCTTCTCGAGCTCCCAGCTGCCGACCTGGAGGAGAAGAAAGCCAAGGTCAAGGACGTGAAGCGCAAGGGAGCAGCCGTACTCGCAGTAGAGCCAGACATGAAGCGCGGCAGGGACCAGCCTGAGTCATCCAAGAGCCGTTCTGCGCCTTCCACAACGTGACTATTCACAACACCAACGATTGTCAGGAGCTCAGGGCCATTTGCGCTGGACGCTTCGATCGACACCTCGAGCGCAACGACCGAGGCTACGGCCGAGGAAGAGGACGTGGCGTAGGACGCTAGGACGACCGTGGCCCACGCCAGGAGTGGCGCGGCCGGCCTCGTGAGGACCGCTGGCAGGATCAGCCTCGCGAGGGTGCCTGGAGGGATCAGCCTCGCGAGGACCGTCCTCAGGGCAATGCTGGACTTCCTCCGCTGCCGCCCCCACCAAGAAGGAACGATGACCACCATCAAGGCAGGGGTGAGGGGCTTGCAAGAGCAGCGATGCTATCGCTTTGCATCTTGGCGGTGCTCAAGCCCGAGCTCAGCGAATCTTCAAGCAGTTTGCCCGTGAGGTGACGCGATCTTTCCCAAGCTCGAGGCCACTCGCCGCTTCGAGTGGTCCAAGTGCGCCATCACCTTCACTCAGTGAGACCAGCTCAAGTCTTGGCTACCGGGCGCTCTCCCAATGCTTTGTTCACCCGTCATCAGCAACGTGCAAGTCACCAAGACCCTCATCGATGGCGGCGCAGGACTCAAGGTCTTGTCCGTCGACACATTCGACGGCCTTCAAGTGCCCTACGACCAGCTTCAGCCTACCAAGCCTTTCTCAGGAGTGACCGACGGCTCCACCACACCGATAGGGCAGGTCCTCCTCCCTGCACCTTAGAAGAACGCAACAACTACCGCACCGAGCTCATCGACTTCGACGTCGCACACATCCGTCTGCCATACAATGCCATCCTCGGGTATCCAGCCTTGGCCAAGTTCATGGCGGTGACGCACAACGGCTACAACGTCCTCAAGATGTCAGGGAGCAACGGGATCATTACACTCCCCTGCGAAGAAAGAGATGCGGTGTGCTCCCTCGAGCACGCCTTCCAAGCAGCGTCAGTCGAAGACCCCGACAACAGTGCAGCTCGGTACCCTCCTGAGGTTGTCCCCAAGAAGAATAAGCAGCTACTCCGTGCAGGACCTTAGGAGGGTGGCATCGCGAGTGGTACCTCGTCAGGATCGGAGCCCGCACCTGGGGCACCTCCCTCCGTCGCATAGGAAGGCGCGCCCAACGCCCTCCTTGGGCAGGGCTCGAGGGATCTCTTCTGGAGGGCCTCAGGCCTTGCCTACATCACAAGGGAGGCGGTCGGGCACCACTTGGAGGCGTGCTTCGCAGCACGTCTCCCTTAGGAGGACACAGGCGGGCGTAGCGCTCGAGTTCATCGCCAAGACCATTCGAGAGCTGCGGGCGCGAGAGCCATCTTGGCGGCGACCGCCGCTCACGGGCGCAGCTCCCCATCCAGCGAGGATGCCGGGCTACAGCGTGCAGTGTCGGCGTCCCGAGGCTCAACAGGGCCGTGTCTCAGAGCCGCCGGCCCAGCGTGCGGCGCTGCGAGGGCCCATCGCGAAACTTCGTTCGCATGCCATTGGCTGCCGGCGTGGCATCCGCTCATCGGCTGTCGGCGTTACGGGAGCAGGGGTCCCCGGACTTGCTCGCTGCGGCTGCGGCGTGGCTCGAAGGAGGCCCAGACCGGCCCATCTTCATCAACGCAAGCTCAAGACCCTCGCGAGGCCAAGCCTCGCGGGCGGGCGACAAGGCTTCCTCGAGCACGGCCTCGTCGGTGGCTCATGAGGAGGCGGAGAGTTCAAGCGGGTACCTCGCGAGGTGCTCATGGCATAACCATGACGACCGATGGCGCCCGGTCGAGCGCCCGACCCAGCGATGTCCTCCTTTCCTCTTTGGTGCAAAGGGAGCAAGCGCGGCGAGCATCAAGCAAAGGCATCCGTTTGGTGCAACAAGACCAAGACCAGCCCAGCAATGGAAGAATCATCGTGGAGCCCAAGCGAGCGTCATCACGAGCCTTTGGCGGCGAGGACCAACTTTAGTCGGGATAAGTGTACCCGCTGTTCCCCTTCAAAATGGCCAATTGTTGGCGCCCTTCCGCTCAATATTTGGGAAGAGGTCCGGGCCTTCGCCTATAAATAGGAGTAGCGCCCCGAGGCGAGGAAGATTGAATCCTCATTAAGAAACCGATAGCTAGGCGATTGAACCCCACCTAGCAGTTCGCCGCACCCGCCAGAAACAGACCCTCGCGAGGCTGTTCTTCCTTGTATATTCCTCATCAGCCCAAGGGCAATCTACCACACCACACCTTTGGGTAGGGTATTACACCACAATGGTGGCACGAACGATGTAAATCTCGTGTCTCTTGTGTTGTTCCGTTTAGTAGTTTAGGTTCCGGCGATTGGCGAGTGCGAGGCGGTGGAGGTTGGATCTCATGCGCGCCCCTCAGTGTTGAACCTCAAGGGTCTGCGAACCGAAATCCAACATTTAGCGCGCCCGGTAGAGTGCGGAATCTGCTTCGTCGCCTCGTTCTTCCCGACCACATAACCATATACGGCGCCCGTCGGGCAGCGCGGCGCCCGCGAAACGCCCTCGCCTCCCATATCGCCCGAAAGCTCCCGTCGGCGGGGCGCCCTCGTCGTTCCGTCACCTGCCATCAAAGCCACTACGGCCCGGTGAAACGGCAGCAAGCATCATCGGCACCCGTCCATGGCGGGGCGGCCGCTACCGCCACGCCTTCGCTCACCCCGCTGGTTCTTACGTCCGCGCGCGCCGGCCAGCCATGAAACCCGAGCTGCACTCATCGCGCAAAGCGAGCTCCTGCGCTACCGCCCGTCGGCAGCGTCTCGAAGAATGGCTCGACCGAGTCGCCGAGCTTCGTCCGTAGCTGCGAGGCGCCCCGCACCGTCCGTCTCGCTGCCCACCCCGCCCGTGTGGCGATAAGCTCCCAGGCGCCTCGTACCTCCTCCTCAAGAAGCGCCACAGCCCAAAGCGCGTGGCCTGGCGGAACCCTCCGCCCGCGCCGGCGCGACAAAGCGAGCTGTCAAGTTCCTCGCCCACGAGAAGCTGCGGCGCTCCCGCTCCGGCCGTCGTCGGACCTGCGCTGCCCCGGCCGTGGCGCAAGGAGGCCCATAAGACCAAGCTCTACATCGTCAAGGGCCCCAGCATGCCACGGCGGGCTGCCGCCTTCACCTCCGAGCTGCTTGTTGTCGCGTAGCCCGCCAAGTTCTAGCAGACACTGCCTCCTCGCTCGGACGGCACAGCCGACCCTACGGAGTTCCTCCAGCTCTATGAGCTGGGCATCGAGCTTCCAGCGTGGATGAAAAGGTCATGGCGAACTGGTTTCCCATGGCGCTCAAGTCCGAACCTGCACGGCTCTGAATCGGCCCGAGCACGATCTCTTCTGGGCGAGATGCTTTCCCGCTTCATCGCCAACTTCCGGTACTCGCGACCGGCCACCCGCCGTGGTGACAGCGCCGAATCAAGCAGCAGCGGAAACCACGCAAAAGTACATCCAGCGCTTCAACAACGCACGCCTCAAGATCCCGAGTAGCGGAGGAGGCCATCATCTCTGCCTTCTCCGACGGCGTCTGTGACGTCAAGATGAAGGAGGCTGGCGATGCATGAAGATCTGTGCACCTCCTTGGAGTTGTTCAACTTGGCGACCAAGTGCGCCCGAGGCTGAGGAGGCGCCTCTCCCTCCTCGAGCTGCTGCGCGGATCTGAAGAAAAAGTCAAGGCCAGGGCGTGAAGCGCCAAGGGCTGCCGTACTCACGGCGAACAGGACACCAAGCGGGCGAAGATCAGCCCGAGTCCTCCAAGGGTAATCGACGCTGCGTGTACCACGACCTCCACCCCACAACACCAATGAATGCCAAGAGCTCCGGGCCGTGCGAAGGAAGGTCGCGACGCCCGGCGCAGCGGCCGGGGCTACGGCGAGGAGGAGGAAGGAATGCGGGGGCGGGAAGACGCGGCCGCGCCAAAGGTAAGCGCGACCAACCTCGCGAGACCATTGGCAAGACCCGCCTCGCGAGGACCGTTGGCAAGACCCGCCTCGTGAGGAGGCTGGAGGATCAACCTCGCGAGATCGCCCTTGAGGAGCGAGCCTCCCTCGCTGCCGCCCAGCCAAGGAGAATTGAGGACCGTTATCGGGGCGAGGGGCTGGGGCTTCCGAGAACTGCGTGCGATCGCTTTGCATCTGGGCGGAGCTCAAGCCCGACCTCTCGGCGCATCTTCAAGCGATTCGCCCGAAGTGATGCAATCCTCCCCAAGCTCGAGGCCGCGTGCCTCTCGGTGGTCGGCATGCGCCATCACGTTCAGCTCGGCGGATCAGCTCAAGTCGCGGCCCACGGCGGAGTTCTCCCGATGCTTTGTTACCCAATCGCCGACAGCGTCTTTGGTCACCAAGACCCTCATCGGCGGGGGCGGGACTCAATGTCTGTCAGTGAAACATTCAACAATCTTCAAGTGCCTTACGATCGACTTGACCAGCAAGCCTTTCTCCGGTTCACAAGCGGCTCCACGGTCCCGATCGGGCAGGTCCGCCTTCTGTCACCTTCGGGCTCGCGACAACTACCACACCGAGCTCGCCGACTTGGGCGTCGCCCACATTACGCCTGCCAGTACAACGCCATCCTCGGGTACGGCGTTGGCCAAATTCATGGCCGTAACCCACCACGGCTACAATGTCCTCAAGATGCCGAAGCGGCGGGGTCATCACGGTGCCACAGTGAAGAGAGAGCGCGATGTGCTCCACAGGCGAGCCTTTTAAGCCGCGCGCTGAAGACCAGACCACAACAGCGGGAGGCCTCTGAGGCCGCACCAGAAGAAAGAAGACATCGACCGGCCCGGCTCCTCAAGAGGCAGGCCCCTCGGGAACCCTTACCGGGCCAGAGAGCCTCCTTCCATCGCATAGGAAAGCGGCTCGGTGCCCTCCTCGGGCCGGGCTCGGGGCTCTCTCTGGAGGGCCGCCGACCTCGCCAAGTCACGAGGGCGCTTGGGCACCACGTGGGCGTGCTTGAAGCACGTTTCTATAGCGAGGAGCAAGGCAAGGGGGCGAACCCTCGGGAGTTCGTCGGCAAGGCCATTCAGGAGCTCTGAGTCAAGGGTCATGAGGGCAGCCGCCTGCCTGTGGCCCCCCATCCGGCGAGGATGGTGGGCTGCGCGTCTGCATCGACATACCAGGGCTCAGCCGAGCAGCGTCTCAGGCGCCTCGGCCCTCGCGAGTGGGGCGTTGCGAGGCCGCCCTGACTACGTCGCATGCCTCACGGCACGCCAAGCAGCGGTTCTTTGCGCACCGGCATCTCATGAGGCCATCACGGAGGCTTGAGAGGTCGAGGCACGCGCAGCCTGGCGGAGATGGAGATGGCCCCGGAGCCGCCAGGCGCCTCCGGATCCTCCGAGGCCCGGGCACAGGGGCTCGTGAGATCGGCTCCGCAACCCACCGAGTCTGCTACACCAACGCCCTTCGTCCCCAACATCACCGGTGACATCTTTAAGTTTTGTTTCCAGTGGGGCGCCTTGAGGCCGCGTATTATTCCCGGGCGCGTGGGTCAGTCCTGCGGCATGTACCCCTTTATTTCATGTCATTAGCCTATCTTGTTGGGGCGCCCTCGGATGCATCATCCCCAAGCCGCTCGGGCTGTCGAGGGCATGGCATGTATCCTTCTTCACGTTTTCCTTAGGATTATGCTCTCGCTCCACCATGCTTGTTATTTGGTGCCTTTTCACTGGGTGAGGAATCTTGCACGTTAAAGGGGGTTCACGAGCATCGCGACTCGAGGCTCCTACCGGCCCTCGGCCCTCACCCTCTGGTCTTGTCCATGGCATCGCGACTTGGCTTGCCCGGCTGACAGGCGAGACCAGCCAGAGCAGGACCGGGGCGTGAAGTTTCGTCATCTAACCCAACTTACAGCGTTAAAGGGGGTGTCACGAGCATCGCGACTCAGGGCTCCTACCGGCTCTCCGGCCCTCACCCTCTGGTCTTGTCCATGCCATCGCGACACGGCTTGCCGGCGACAGGCTGAGACCAGCCGAGCCGGAACCGGGGCGTAGAGTTTCGTCATCTAACCCAGCTTAGCGCGTTAAAGGGGTGCACGAGCATCGCGACTCGGGGCTCCTACAGGCTCTCGGCCCTCACCCTCTGGTCTTGTCCATGGCATCGCGACACAGGCTTGCCGGCTGCGAAACAGCCGAGCCGGGACCGAGGACATAGAGTTTGATCATCTAACCCGGCTTGCGCGTTAAAGGGGGTGCACGAGCATCGCGACTCGGGGCTCCTACCAGCTCTCGGCCCTCACCCTCTAGTCTTGTCCATGGCATCGCGACTGGCTTGCCGAGCAGCGGCAGAACCAGCCGAGCGGGACCGGGGCGTGAAGTTTCATCATCTAACCCGCTTGCGCGTTAAAGGGGTGCACGAGCATCGCGACTCGGAGCTCCTACGGCTCTCGGCCCTCACCCTACGGTCTTGTCCATGGCATCGCGACACAGCTTGCCCGGCCAGCTGAGACCAGCCCGAGCGGGACCCTAAGGCGTGAAACACCGACATCGGCCAAATTTGCGGGGAACACACTCGAAGATAAGGCCCGAGCGAGCGCAACCCGCCTTGAGGTAGGGCCCGTGAGTCGTCTTGGCGGCTCACGGGTGCCCAGATACCCTCGTCCAGCCCTACCGTGCCCGTACGTGTCGAGTGGGGCTGTATCGCCAGGGGCTCCTCCGGGGCCCCTCACGTACTAGTGGAAGCACCATGCTCCATGTTGCTGGCGACACACCGAGGAGGCGGCTATGCCCCGTCGCATCGCGAGCGCTATGCTCAGCTGGTGATAAACAATTGAGGTGGCCTCGGGTCGCATCAACCTCGAGGCCGAGCTCGGTGTCGGCCTCATCTAGCGCCTCCCTCGGGAGGCGCCCCTGAGCGAGGCTGGGCACGGGGCTGCACACAGGGTCCCGCCAGGCATCGCCACCCAGCCAGGCCCCGGACCTGGTTACGTCGCCGTCACTCCCGGCGGAGCCAAAGTGCGAATGTCGTTTGGCGTCGAGGGGACTCCCGAGCATCGCGACTCGAGGAGCCTAACTGGTCACGTAGCCCCTCACCCTTAGTTACGAAAGGCTAGCGGTGGTTGAGGTATCTGTGAGGGCAGACTCTGCTGAGCGTAGAAACGGTAGATCCGCCGTCTCACCTCCCTACTTGTTGTTAAATGCGCCAAGGGGACTCTTGAGCATCGCGACTCAGGAGCCCTAACTTGTCACGTAGCCCCTCACTCCTTGGTCCCGTCCTGGTTTCCGGTCGGGGCTAACGGCGGCTGAGGTATGCGCGGGGCAGGCTCTGCCGGCGTAGAACATAAGCAAGTAGGAAGCACAAATTTCAAGGAATTCAAAAGCAAATATTACAGGTCCACACTATTATCGCAATACCAAATGCAAGTTTAAGCGCCTCCCGGGGCATGATACATGTGCAGGAATTAAAAGCGGGGCCAGGAGCCTGGCAGGTCACTTGTCGGCGGTGGAGCAGCAGTGGGTTCGCCTCGTGGGCGGCAGGGCCATGGCGCCTCGCTTTGGCTTGGTCTTGAAGGCCGGAACTTCCCATGAGCCTCGTGCGACCCTTCACACCTCGGCGGCGGCAGCTGCATGCTCGCCGCTTCTTTGGCTCCGGCCCAGGCTGTCGGTCGGCTATTTGGGATCGCGAGTAGATGTGGTGAGGACCAGCGTCGATGCCAGAAAGACAAGACCGCGCCTCGGCCTCGGCCCGTGGGGCCAAACCAAGGTGACATCTTCAAGCGCGAACCAGGAAGGAAGCAGCTTGGCGGGACCATCCTCGGCGCCCGGCCAGACTCTTGAGCCGCTATCGTAAAAGCGTCTTGACAAAGCGAGCCTTCACCTCCATATCCGTGAAGGCCACGCGATCTTCTGCAAGAACCCGCTCCTTGTCGTCCAGCTCGACCTTCCTCGCCTCCGGCTCCTGCTCCAGTAGCGCCTAAGCGGTGGCGGCGCTTCTTGAGCACTGGCCTCCCGGTCCTTGCGGCGCCTCGCGAGCCTTCATGCTTTCCTCCTACTCCTAGCGAGGCGAGGCCTCCTCGGCAAGCTGGTTCTGCAGGCCCTTGACTCACTCTCCGGCGTCTCATAGCGACCTTGGATGCTAGCTGCCTCCCCGAGGCAGCATCACGGGCAATCTTCGCCTCACGGACAGCTTTGCTTCTCCTCGTCGCAAAGGCGTCGAGGCTGAACCAGCGCCGCCCGAAAGCGAAGCATCGGGCGAATCCATCGAAGCCAGCTCAAATGCCCATCCATCGGGCGAGGTCGGCGCCCGAAGATCTGCCGCGGCGGTCGGTCCGGCTGCGCGATCGAGCGATGACCGGAGGAGCAGCGGTCGATGGAGTAGGAGGAAAGGCGGCTGTGTGACCGCTGCATACTGGCGGAACCAGCGCCACAGCGATAGTGGAGGCGGCGCCAAGCAAGGGCACCTCGGAGTCGCTTTGGGTCAAATTGAGCTTCGCCCTAGCGGGCTCGGCTGGCCTCATGAGGGCCCGGCGGGGAGAGGCACGTGCGTCACGATCAAGAGTGCTCTTGATGAGTTCTCCATTCAGAAATTGTGAATCTGCCAGTCCTTCCTCTTCTACATGGGTTATCCAGAAGAAATATGTTGAACTTGTTCGACATACTAATCTATGCGGTCCACAACTCAGAAAATCATATGTTCCTTTGAGTGGTTCTCTTTAGTTGTATTCTGACCTCTGTCTATCATTTAATAGTCAAGAGCATGTCATGCATTCATGCTCATCGATACCTCATATTCTTGTGGTTTGTCAAGCCATTCTATTACAGAATGACTAGGAGAAACAAACTCCAGTACCTCATCCATTTCTTGGACTGGTCAAAGTAGTTGTATTCCGTAGATCAAAATGCCAATCCAGCTTTTGTCCTTTTCTACCTTGGGGTATTGCCATCTTTATGTCAGGATTGTCATGAGAATTGCACCACCTCTTATGAATTCTTGACACAGTGATACTTCTTTCCATCATTGTTCATTCCTCGGTTCCGTGTTATTGTAACCGCAATGCCGACAAGTGAATCGTGATGTGTGAAATCAATACTCCTAGCAACTCTGTTGCTTGGTAGTTAATGGACAATAATTTCATTCTTAGCGTGTTGGTTACTGAATCATCATTTTCTAAGATTGATTGTGCCACCTAGTCCATTTTCCCAGGTGCACCCCTCGATCAATGAGTTAGGATTGTAACAATCCTTTTCTATTTTGGTGATATCATCTTGCCCTGAAAAGCAACATTGCTCTCGAGCTTAGTAACATATCGGTGGTTCGTGATTTTCTGAATATCTTCTCGGAAGTATCACCGGGTTGTCCCCTGACTGTTATGTTGAGCTCGTGATCAAGTTGGCTTTCTTATAAACCACCCCTTCTCCTATAATCCGTGTGGGACACCCCTGGACGAGTTGGATATGCTAAAAAATAACCTGGGGAGTTGGAAGATAAAAGCTTGTCCGACTTAGTTCATCTTAAGGGATATCTTGTATGTGTGTTGAAGAAAGATGGTATTTTCATTGATTGACCCTCGTGATCAGTTAATGGACCTGTCATCTTATCCAATCTTTGATTTGAGTATGGGCTATTGTCAAATCAAATCAGAACCAACGGTATTCGTAATGTTGTCTTACTCGTGGTTGTTTCCTCGAGCATACACCATTATATCTTTTGGGTCTGACCAACGCTATCACCTTGTTCACATAATTGTGGAATTCCACTTATATGGAAGCCTGGATGAATTGTTGTTGAGCCCATCAGCAACATTTTTATCTTCTCCATGATTCGTGTTAAACATCCAGCTAGTGTTGGAAATTTTGTGAGCAATGCCTTCGTGTTTCGTTCATGGGGTATATGTTTTGATGAAAGAAGTGAGTTCCTCTAATTCACGTGCACTTGATGTAAGTTGTCGTCGTGGATTTGAGATAGTTTGTTTCTGCTTCCTTGGAATCATCCCAAGTCAGCCATGCATGTGCAAAGTAATCTATGGTTTGACAGATTAGCTACCTTCATTCCATATGTATTTCCTAGCACACCAAGCCATTGATTGATCTGTTCAAGGATAAGAAGTTCATCGATAAGTATACAAGGACTTCGATATCCTCGTTGATGGTTCACCACCTGAACTTGGTAGTGTTCTATTATAAGACTACTATGTGGTCATGCTTGTATGGGACAGCGTGTTCACATGTATGTAGCAGAACCAGCTCATGTTTTGGAGCTTGCTATCGTAGTTCATTTCCCGAGAATATCGCAACATCATCTCGTCGGTTTGTGTTGCAAACTTTCTTTCAGATATGCTGAGTCTGGAATATCCTGACACCAATCAGATCTGAATCTCAGGCAGATATGATGGTTGGAGCGTATTCCAAGAACTATAATATCGGTCTCTCTATAACTTGGTAAAGTGGATGTAATTAGCCAACACACCTAGCGGAGGACTGTTATTGTAGTGTCTTGAATGAGGAAGTTAGCCACCTTCCATAAGGATTTCATAGGATTTACTCCGATGGTTGTTCCTTATGGATTCTTGTGCTCGAAGTCGACCTTTTGCTTGATGTTCTAGATACCAAACCATATCTATAAATGGGTTGCGCTAGAACATCAAGGAGAAGGCTGATAAGCGGTGCTAAATGTCTCTCGATCGATCATCAGGTTTTGTTCCTTGGCATTGCTAGGGACAAATCTGAGAAAGTGTTGTCTTCCTTTGATCTGCATCGTCCATCACTATTCATCATGGTAGTATGATGTGTTGCCAGGATCCTTGACATGGATGTTGGTAAGACCTTGATGAGTAAGTAAATGCTCAAGTTCTTGAGAGCACGCTCAGTCACTGGGTTATGTCCTCAGCATCATTTGGAATGTGCTTCCCGTTTACTGAGTTGTCTTATAACTCTAGTTTTCTTTCCAAACTAAGTATGCCATTTCTCTGAACTCCTTCACATGATCGTTTGTGATTTTCCTTAGGCTGGTTTAAAGCTATGTATCAAAAGTAATTATTTTTGCCACTTAAGGGAATAATTCTACGAGTCACCTCTGCTAAGGTGCCCCGTTATGGAATCATGGCAATTAACTTCCTCGCTACTTTGAAACCCATGCACCATCTTCTTAAGTGTGGAATTGTTGCCTACCAAATTGAACCTCCGTCGTCTATTACTCTTCATACCTCTTGATGTGTGTTTTGAGACTCAACTCAAGAGATGTTCCTACGTCTCACTCCGTGAGTTCATCTTCGGTGCTCGATCTTTAAGAAGATCGATTCCTGTAGAGTTTTTTT